>JBBEEQ010000015.1:7500553-8125553 GCA_037950945.1 Hypolimnas misippus | reverse complement strand
AATTTAGTTGAACTACCAAATAAATAAATGATTAAAGATAATAACTATTAAATAGCTGAAGTAAAGGAATTCAAAAACATTTTCGTTTTAAAATAAAACCATTATGCTATTAAATTATAAAATAGTTTTTATAATAATAATGCTTTAATATATTTTTGTATATAAAAATAATTATTTAGTCAATACTTTATTTTTTTAAAGAATCATTTAATTTGACTACAAAATATATACTCTGTAAACGAAATAATAATAAAGAAATATTTGTAGGTGCTAGATGAAAAAAAAAGGTGACAAAAAACCTAAGGAAATACCGTTTCGTTTAAAATTAAGAAACCGGAAAAAATATTGTGTAATTTTATAAAAGTTAAAACTTTAAAATTAATTCGGTCAATGCGTTTCTTAATTACATGTTGAGCGATTCTTCTAGAAAATTCGATGTAAACAAATATGTCTTTGAATAAAATGCCTACCATATCAACAATAATAATAATTATTCTTTTGTTATTTTATTAATGTTTTGACCAAATAGTTATATAACAGACTGATAATTTCACATTATAAAACTGTTTCTGTTTCTGAGTTCTTCACGGAAATATCTTTTTATGTGTGATTTTTTAATTACCTTTTTGACACAGCGCAAAGTTTATTACGATTGTAGACTGTTTCGGGCGCACCCGGTATACACATCTTCAGAACAGCGCAAAAATATATATTGTTTATTTTTAAAACTCAAATAATTAACATACGAAGAGTCAACACAAGACGGTTCTCTTCGGAATCACTAAACATTGTGGCTTGCAATTACAAAGTTTTTCATTAATTTGTCATTAGGTCCAAACCAACAGGGAGTTTTATCGCCTGTTCCAAATAGCATATTTAACAAATGCGTCAACAAATGTGATTTCAAATTACCGTCCATGGTTGATAATTTTGCTTATACAACGACGCAGTTTTTATTCTTCTACTTCACTTTTAAGACCCCAAAAATATTATCAATTCGTCTTATCTCATCGAATTGCTCGTTACATTTAATTACTTTTGGTTTAATCAAGTTACACTGCAATCTTATCATTCTTAGATTAGGAATGCATTATGGTAGTGAATTCTTAAATTTAATATTGTGAGAGTATTATCAGATTAGATACAACTGATGGGTCATATTATAAAAAGTAATTTGTAAAGTAATGTTTAACGAATGGTCTGTTATGCCGGAGCTATTGACGCACAGGCCTCGGGACGTGATCGGACTAATGAGTTTAATAATACTAAGAACACTCGAGATGGTGGGAAGAGCGTGGAACGATTTAAATAAATCAGGCCGTCTTGCCACACTCATCACATATACGCTATCATCTCGTTCGAAAAATGGATTAGGTTCATCAGCACTAAGTAACGAAATCACGATTTTCTTACCTAATTCCTTGATCAAATTATGAGGAAAAACATATATAAATGTGTTTATACCTATATTAGTGCATTACATAAAATATGCAATTCATACTAAATATTATTATAAAAAATAAAATAACATATAAAAAGTTACAAAGAAAAAAGTTCATAACAGGTTAAACATGTGGAAGTGAACTAGTTTTGGGAACGATAAAACGTACGATGTAAGCAAAGATAAGGACAGCTATATTTGAGTGGAATGCACTGAGGAAAATATCGCTTCAACGGTGCCAGTGGTAAAAAATGGGAGAGAATTTACACAACAACAATTATTGCAATCAATGAAACGGAATGCATCCAGATATGTCGATCTTCATCGTGGTCGAGAAAAGTAAATCGCTGGGAATTTTTATAGCATGAAAATAAAAATAAACATTTCCTTAACCGCTAAAATGTAAAGAATTGTTGAATCTGTTGTAAATAAATTTTGATGATCAATTTTTTTTAACCTTTTTTATTCATAATTTTAGACTTGACTAGTATAGTTTTTGAACCACATATGGATGCTGATAAGCAATAATGTGTCAACCCACAAAAAGTCAAATTTGGAGATATTGATGTATTTCAATACTGCGTCAACTATTTAACATTATTAAAAATAATTTAAAGTCATCTAAAGTAAATAAGTACAGAAAAAAGTTTATCAAAGTTATGTTTCGAATTTCATGTCCGTTCCATATTTTGCAATTTACACGATAATCTAAAATATTTCAAAAACTTATTATTAAGTCACACATTAAATATATAAATCTGCTTTTAATTAATTTTAACTTTCATCAAAATAGAAAAGAAAAGATAGATATATACGTCTTTAAACAAATGGATTCAGAATAGCTTTGACATGTTTAGACGCCATTTTCTCAAAATGAAGTCCGTGTGGCTTGACACAGTATTGCTTATCAGCGTACATATTATTATCATACAATTTCTTCATGTACAACTGTTATCTATACACATCATATTTACACAATTTAAGAAACTGCTTATATTTTGAGAGACTTTATTTCAATGCCATTTAAAGATTGAAACGCCTAATCATGACTATTTTTCTCATAAACATCAAGTCATTTGATAAGAATATATTTTAAAATCACAACATCATGTCTCTCTAATAAATAGTGTATTAATAAGAAAAATAGTAGTAATTGTGGGTATTATATAGGAACTATTAGATTAAGACGTTGAAAAATTATTCAGAAGCACACACGTATAAAATTAACCGTTGACCATCAGTCAAGCAACAAATTTACCTACAAGATTAAAACTTACATAGCCAAGAATATTTATAGAATTCTAAACAAGAAATAGATTCTTAAATCCTTTACTGATGCTATTAATGCTATAAAAATATTTTTAAACTCAATTTATCACTTAATAATTTTAATTGTATGTGTCAGTACGATTACAACTATTTGGACACAAACCAGTCCATAGTGGCCCGTGAAAGCCATAGGGCCAATGGACTCGTCATAGCATCGGACCGGGTTTTAAGCGTGATAACAGCAAAAATATGTGTTTGATAGTTTGCTTTTTATACGAACGCTACACTGAAAGTAATATTTTCACGCAAATGCTTTTAATACTGATATTTAAAATTATTATAACAATAAGCGCGAATCCGAATAAGTAAGTCTAGATTCTTCAACAGCTAAAGTTTTGGTTAATATTTATTTTAAATTTAATAGATATAACATGCATAACGTATACACAAGTAGTGGGAACGAAAAGTACAGGTAAGGCAAAAGAAAGTCCCTATGAAATTTGTAAGAATATTTAATAACTAGCATTGCGTCGCGCCTCGTGGTTTCACTCGCGTTTATGGTTACTGATTCGCTCTTATGAGTAGTAACGTGATGTAATATACCTCACAACTTCTTCTAATAAACGGGTTAACCAACGCAAAAATATTTTTTTTAAATGGATCACTACTATTTTTTAATAAATTTATGGAGGAATGTTTACGCGTTGTATGTTTAGGTTTATGTGTAGTAAATACGCATGAGGAAGGGTTCTGTGTACGCAGGACATCAATATAATTAAGATTATAATAGTTAAAAATTTCAAGGACTGTCTATGAATTTTTGTTTACCATTGCAGTTGTAAGTCATACAAATTCATTCAAGTTTTTGTACTAAAAACTTAAAATTACGTGGCTGTCACAGTGGATTAGGTAAATATAAAATCATATCACTCGAAAATTGTTAGTAATTACAAAAATAACAGCGTGCTCCTCGTCAATTTAGTTGTCATGTCTGGCTCATTGTATCAACGTTAATGATAAGGGAGAATTATGATTGGAGGTCATACGATTGTTGAAATTGAAAATAATCTATGTAAAATAAATAACCAAATTGGACTATCCGATAAAAATAATAAATTTGCTAATAAGCTACGGGTAAAATGATTTTTATTATTTTTCGATAAATTACTATTTATATATAAAAGTCGTAACAAACTTACGTTATCGGTAATTTATCATAAAAATAGTTCTAAAAAAGTTGACCATTTATTTTACAAACATCTTCTGCTCTAAAAATAATCAAATCCAGTACGTCTTTTATGTACAAATACATGTAAGTAAATAATTTCGTATATTTTTCTTAAACATACAGATTCCCTCATAATATCGTTGTCTTAGATTTTCGCGATTATTATTCATTGAAATAAAACTATTTTAACGTGTGGTTTATCTTACATAGGCCAAACAAAGAGAAGCATCGGTACTAGGGTCAAGGAACACATAGGAGATGTCAAAAATAGGCGTTCCTCAAAGTCTGCAGTTTGTGAACATGCCTTGGATAAACCTAACCATTTTATCCGATTTGATAAACCACAGACCCTCGCTAGAGAACACAGATTCATTCCTAGAATGATACGCGAGGCTATTGAAATTCAAAAACATCCGAACTTCAATAGCGAAGATGGTTGAAGACTTTCGAACACCTGGGATCCACTTATTAAAAATTTAAAATCCCAAGTCCAACAGACAGCCAGACCAAAAGATACAATTAGTGCCTTCTGCGTGCAACCGGAACGTTATTCAAGATATCATCTAAGAAACCGTTGGCGGTAGTTGTAAATAATATTTTCTAAAATCTCAAACAGACAAATGTCACCTTAGTCTACCCGTGACCACGAACGCTGCAAAGTGCTCAAAACGTCGGGATGATAAAAATAATTAATATACGCGATTTAAATCCGTTAAAAATAGTTTTATTCCCTCATAATATTTTCTTTCACCTCTAACTAACGGTTCACCAACTCTACTATGAAAATCGGACAATTTTTCGTTCATATATTTAATGTCGCACTGAACGGCACGTGCCATGTAAATATTAAACTAAGTGTATTCAATTATTTCTACTATTATCCTAATTAGTGTGACAGAAATACAGCATATGCAATTTTGCACAAGACCTAACAGCGGTAAACTACAATTGGCTGTGATTGTAAATATAATTGCGTCCCTGTCCAATCGAGGAACTGTGACGTCGATGCGCAAATTTGTATGTCCGCTCTTTATTGATATCGTCACACGATGCCCTGCCGACTGGCGACTACGTGAGGTCTAAGAGGTTACCTAGTATTACATAAGAACATGGATCTACATGTTCCGTATATAGATTTCGTTTAAAGCTCTAAAGTTTACAACGACGTTATTATGATATTTGTATTTTTTTTTCATTTGTTAAATTTTAATATTCCGGGCCTTTATCAATTATATTAAAAATTGTAACGATTCATCATGGAATATTTAATACTATATATTATATCCTATCGGTTTTCTACGACATTTACAAAAATAAGTTAAGCCGTCTCTGTTTCTTTGTGGGGCAAAATTTTTCCATCTAAAAATAACGACGATAAAAATAATAAATCCTTTACAGCACATAAAGGATACTTTTGTGTACTTATTTTTATTGTAATTATTACTCTATTGAACGTTCGAAATCTAAAGCTACATCTAAAGTATACATTTAAACTTTTTTAATTACTATATCAATGGAGATAATTTAAATTTCTCAGTATTTCAACCTGATATCATTGTTTTACTAAGAATGACAATTATATGATTATAAATCATGTATAAATTAAAAGCGAATTACTTTAAATCTAGGCTAGGTTATTTCTTAGAACTATACTAGGAAACGGATAATTTTATCGTCTAGTAAACACGCTCTACAAACATGAGAATCCGTAGTTTTATCAAATCGTACATATTACGCTTTCTAACGGTCCAGTAACTTCTAGATTTATGACCTTGCTTGCGACATCTTTACGTATTTCAAAATAATAAGGATATATACAAAAAAAAGCTATGAACATCTAGAATAATGTACCTTTCATATGATAACTATTAAAATTGCTTCAGTGGTTCCGGAATTTACTTCGCACATGCAAAGTTGGCTCTCTTCGTTCTATTAATAGTATAAAAGCAAAGATGTAACTTGATTTGAATTTTAAAAATTCAAGACGGTTTAGCTTTTAGTAAAAGCCTAAATACCTATTAAGTATATCGAATTATTGAAAACAGTGTTCATCATATGCTAAAATTAATTCAAAATCCATTGTTTTCCTCAATCATTATATTTTATGTTTGAGACACTATTATAATGTCATTAAAACACAATTAATCCAAATGATGCCTGGCACGATTTCTATGATATTTTATCTTAAAATATATTTAGTAGCCTACGACGTAAAATAATAATACTGTTTATCGATACCAAAGTAATATTAAATACATTTGTCTTTTACATTTTCAACCGACTTCAAAAAAAGGCGATTCTCAATTCGTAGTGTTTTTATTTTTTTTTACCTCAGAACTTGATTTCATAATCGATTTTGAAAATTCTTATTTTTATTTAAAAGGGTATAACATTTAGATTAGTCCCATAGACTTTTTTATTAAAGTCGTTTAGTCGTTATTATAGTTAAATCTCTGAAAGGACTGTAATATTGCGATAACTCGAGTCCTTAGGAAGAGCTTAAACTACTTTAAGAAAACTAAGGAAGCAAAATAGGGATTACATCTGTATTCATTTAAAATGCAAATGGTTAGAATATTTCTATCCACACCATGATAAAGAGCAACACATTATATACACTAATTATTTTATTATTACGATAATTAACGACATTTCTCTGGATTAACTAAATCTACATTTCGACGTCTACTTATATATTCAAAGCTTACGTAAACAAAACTTTAGAAAAACTTCCCATGTTTTTAAACAAGCGACAATATATAATAGGTATTCTACACACGCATTTTTTAACAATATCATTTATTGTTGCATACTAAAAAGCATTAACTAGAATTTTTTTATTGTAATAGACTTATAATAAACCGAATTGACATCTAAATATATATAACTCAAAGGTCATTAACGGACAGCCCAAACCATTGGCCGGATCGGGCTGAAATTTGGCATGCAAGTAGATGTTATGACCAAGGGGATAAAATAGGGGAAGAAAGTTTGTATGAAACTTTGACAATTTCAAACCTATCGGGCTGAGACTTTGCATGCATAAAGCTACTATGACGTAGACATCACAGATATCGCAGACGAAGTTGCGAGCACCATCTAGTATATCTGTATAATATAATAATATCAATATGTAAAGCAAAGATTTTGTACCGCTTTTAAAGAAAATTGCGCGGCTGGAGGAGTATGAAATTTCGCACACTTATTGTTTATATAAAGAAAAAGCGAGGAATGCTAATACATTTTAACCGACTTCAAAAGAGGAGGAGGTTCTTTGTTGGTCTGAGTGTTTTTTGTTTTATTTTCATTACACCAATTTCTCCGCTAATTGTCGATCGATTTAGATTTTTTTCGTTTGAAACAGTTTCAAATTGGTCTCATTGATCTATTAGATCAAGATTTGATGATGGGGTCCTAGAGAAATCGAGTAAAACATTCAAAACCGATGGGAATTAAACCTTTTATGTGTTATTTACTGGCACCAACTTCTAAATGTTGTAGAAAATATTTATTTTAGTCTACTTGTCTCGTTTTCAAAGTCAAATTTATTATTAATGTAGCCAAATTTAAAATCAGTTTAAAATTGAATGAATTACGGTCGCTATGCAACCACTCCCATGAATAAAATGCCTAACTATTAAAATAAAAAGGATTAAATAATTATAATTGTAAATTAATCTTAATAAGCGGATATATTTAGAACATTTAGGATGAAAAAACAAAACAAAATCAATGTAAAAGCATTCCACTTGACTGCAACGTGGTATCAAACATAATTATTATCAATTATGTAAACGCATGTATGGAAATTAGAATTTGTTGTTGATAACATAATAGCCGGTCATGTTATCACCGTGGTTACGTACCTCATGCTGTTAAAGGAGTGAGGTTATCGCTTGCTCCGAGCTTGTTGTTCACGCTTAACACACGGACTAAAGCAGATTAAGTTATCGACGCAAACAGTCGTCTGAACCGGACTAAGCAAATAATTTTCCTCGAATGTTATTAGTGACTCGATATCTGGAGCCGCGAATTCGTTATGACGTATCCCGAGGAAGGTTTAGCGATTATGTCTGGGAGGAAAAATCACAAGTCCGCGTGTTGGAAGCCTCACGTGGTTTTAATCAGCTGATAGACATGAGACGTCTGGCGATCTTCCAGCCGGTATTAGTAATACAATAAATATTCTAGAAATGAAACAGCAACAAAGCCCCCGCGCGATCTGGAGGGCTATATTTGAATAAATGCACATTTATTGCAATATTTTTTTTTTACATAAACATGGACGGTTTCTTAGTTATATATTGTAATGAATGTAGCTACTTATAAATAGCTTTTGATAAGTAAATTTAGAATAAGATTATTTTTAAGAGTACCTATTTTTATATACATACTAGCATTCCGTCCGGGATTTTGTCCGCGTGAGATTTTGTTATATCGCGCATTTACATCGCATTTCCACAGGGACCGTGCATTTTTTTATTAAAAGTAGCCTATGTCCTTTCTCGGGCTCTAGACTATCTCTGTACCGAATTTCATAAAAATCAGTTTAGTAGTTTAGGCATGATTACGTAACACACAGAGTTTCTTTCGCATTTATCATATAGTTTTAGTAACAATTACCAAAAAAAAAAGTAATAAAAATAAACATTTAATCTAAGGCTTATCCCAAGAGAGTATTTTTTTTTTTGTAAACCTCAGACTTAAAAAGGGGTGTTATAAGTTTGACGTGTGCATTTATGTTCGTGGCATCATAGCCCTCTAAAGAATGGACCAATTTTTATGCGGGTTTATGTATTTGAAAGTAGATGTGATCGAGATAGTTATTAGCTGTAATTCGTAAAGATCTGTTCAAACGTCGCGGGGTTATCTACTCTCATCTAGTTGTTAAAAGGATATGACCTACTTCTACGTGTAATCGAATCAAAATTTGCTATATTGTAAATAATATCAAAATAATATAATTCCATAACGTTGACCCAATGCTACAGGATCATCTGGAATCAGCAGGATACACAGCTCTTTATCAACTTACAGCAGAATTATCGCATTGGGTTTCATTGAAATGGTCTCAATCGGGAGAGATTTTTTTTATTCATTTTATCAATTATTTTAATTTTTAAGTGACTGTCAGTTGCTCGCGACTAAGCCCGCGTATATTTTGGAATTCAGCTAAATAAATCTACCAGCGAAACTGTGACCGTTTCAGCATTTATTACCCTAGCGTAGCGTCATTTTAAGGGATGATTTTGAAATTCTGGGATACATATATTTAATTATTTTCCCTAAGTAATGTTTGTGCTGAATTTAAGGATAATCGACCAAAAAAATATATTTTCTCCATACAAACTTTACTACCCCCTTGCACCCCAGTGTGCAATAATAGTACCCCGTTTTCTATTTTATATTTCATTACTATCACCCAGAAGTATTTGTATTAAGTTTTAAGTTAATACGAACATGAAATAAGATTTTGCATACAAATGTTTTACCCCTTTTCACCCTCTTAGGGGTGAATAATCAAAAAACCCTTTCTTAGTGGATATCTGCAAGCTAAAAGCCACATACTGCCGAAATTTCAAGTTCGTATCCCCAGCGGTTGAGGCTCTGCGTTGATGAATCAGTCAGGACAAGTGATTTTGTATATATAGATGTTCAATTATTGGACACACAATCAAACTTAATGTAGACTTCCATTCCCATTGAACCTTCTTAAGGGATGAATTTTCGATATATTTGTTAGTGAAGTAAAAGTAAACCTTATCTATACACATACTGTAATTACTTATTATGACTGACTGATTACAAAACTTGAAATTTTGGCTTTAGATTGCGAAACTATGTCACCCAGGTAAAACAGGGGCGGTCCGTTAGTAATAAATAGTTAAGTAACTCTTCAGCATAATTTATTGTTTCTAAATCCATAGCTTTAGACTGTGCGTGGCCTTAGAGTTGGAATTATCCGTGTTAGATTATTATCAATTTGAATTTCCCTAAGTTCAGTAAACGCCAAAATGTATAAGATTACGATGACCTTCCTGGTAAGTTTTGGCAGTTGACAACATGAAATCAAGTACCTACCATAATCTTTTTAATGTTATCTAAATTCGACATCACTGAGAGCAATAAGATAAAGGTTTATCTTTGCTTTATATATAAACTTAGCTGCAAGTAGAGATGTTTTACATCTCACTAGAGAGAAAGTATATGAACAGATTGCTTTCCTGTTTTTCTATCAGAACTTTATTTTTTTTAAGTTTTAAATAGCGTGCGGGAAATTTTCTAGCTCATTGTTGTTGTCATATAACAACAAACTTAGTTTTGTCACATTCAATATATACGATTAATGACATTATACATGGTGGCGCAAAAGTAATCTCATAGTGAATTGAAGTGAATTCGCTGTTATTTTGTTATAAAAGTAAAAAAGAGCTCTCTTTTCCTAAAAATATATTTGAATGTGCATCATTATTGTCTTAGATTTTCGCGATTACTATTCATTGAAATAAAACTATTTTAAACGTCGGGATGATTAAAATAATTAATAAACGCGATTTAAATCCGTTTAAAATAGTTTTATTTCAGTGCATTATTAGTTGGAAAAGATTATATTGCTCAAATGGCCACCTCCCGATTTGATGTATACTTGCGCTCCTTTAACGGCATTTTGAATTGTTCGCAAAACATCTGACTCCAAATTGGCGATTTCTTCTTTAATGTTAGCTTTCAAGTCTTGCAAGGTCCATGGTTTATTGACAATTTATTTACTATATATCGACTTCATAAATGTCAAAGCACACTAACATCTGCCTAAATATCGTCCAATTCAAACTATGAGATTACTTTTGCGTCACCCTGTACATGTAACTATAGATATGTTAAAAGCTCATAGATTTTGGCACTCAGAATGCTGACTACTTTCGACGACGTTGCCTAGCAACCTGCTAGCGACAGTATGACATGTGCAAGTATCATAGAATCAACAAGTCACTCGATGAACTTGTCAAATTTGGAATTAGATAAAAAATGAAAATGAAAAATAGCATTCGTTTAATATTATAGATGCTATCAAGTAATTAATCTAGGTTTAATATCTATGAATCAAATTCGCGATAAACAATGTTAATAGAGTTTTTGATAAGTTACTAATTTGGCAATATTCTGTTCGCAATACGCACCCTTTTCGCGATAAAGTGTAGTATATTAGTCTACTCCAGTATGAACTAGAGTTTTTTTTTTATCTGTTAATATATTTTTTAAATTAAAAATGCCTGCATCTATTTGTATTTACCCAAATTGTAGTATATACAAATTTATAGAACTGTCACACGCAATGAAATATTATGCTGATAATAATAGTTTTAGTAGAATTAGCATTAAAATATTGAGACCCATATTTATTATCAAAGCATTATAAGAAATTTAACAACGAATACTATTTGATTGAATATGCAATATAATCAAATCGATAACATAAACATGCCTTATAACCTAAAACATATGTAAATTCGTATAGAGTTCAGAATGTTTCTTATAAATAGTACGTAAGCATTGTATTTGATAGTGTATTCTATATTAGGCTTGTTACTATTATTATACTTATAATTAATACGTGTATCAATTTCTTCGTAATGACTACTATGTGAATAATTTCATCTTAATCAGACGATCACGAGACTCACATGAAATCTTCTAAGTCGACGACACTCGTGTATTGGCACGGCTCACCGCCTACATTATAGCACATGCTACTGTAATCCCATTCCTGTGTTTGACGGCAGGGCAAGTCGGCTTGGAAAGTCGGTTGGGGGTACACAACGTTCTGCTGGTAGTACTGTTGTGGGGTACTGTCTGGGACGTAATAGTTACTATTGTAACACTGCACTGACAAATCACTGAAGCCATTGTAAACATCGTAGTTGCACAAATTGTTCACTGACTCCCTCGACCACTGATTAGTCATCGGGCACCGCACATTCCATCCAGTTTCCTCGAAACCACCGATCACTGGGCATCGCTGAGCGAGAGGCTCCCCGTTAACCAACATACTGGGGAATAATTTATTTTTGACATAAAGGAAATTATAGAACAGTCCATCAGACTACATAATCAACGCGCAACTGATAGCAAGAAAGATGTGCTTATCTCGCCCGCTATAACTCGCGCTGTAGCAAAAATTGATACCTATACTTAAAGATAACATATACGATTAATTTCGACCCCGTCTGACTATGATATGCTATTGATGGAATTTAGACTGTATGGACTATTTATTATGACGTGATTTGAATTGCATTTCCCTTTGTACTTTCATTTTATCATTGAATTTTGTACTTCTTTAAACTTTAAGAAAATAACTACTATTACTATTCTAATATAGTAGAAGTTACATATTTCTTTGCAAAAAAAAAACCATTCCGTGTAAAATATGCGTTGATTTTAGAAATAAGCAAAGAACAATTGTGAACAATTATTTGTGAACAATTTTTTTAAGCAGTAAATTATGCAATAACATCTTTTCACTTTTTAAATATAGACTGTTGAATGACATTAAAAATTATCAGTTTTTTTTTTTATCATAGAACGTGACGCTATATCGATTTATCTTATGCCGATAAAAATTAAAATATCATATGATACGAATTGACGTTTTATCACCGAAAAGTGTTTTAGGAAAAACATTTTTTTTTTTGTGAATAGTAAACAACTTTGATTAGTTCCTTTAAAATATATATATGAAACAAGCTAGTGACTAAATGATTGAAATATAATTATTTTTTTTTAATACATTAAAATCAAAGGCTTTTTACAGAAATTACAAAAATTGGCCTACTATAAATATAAATTAACCCCCATTCTAACAACTAATCATAAAATAAAATTAATTACAATAGCCTCGTGTTTTTTGTTTAGTTAAAACATTGACGTTTAAAAATTTAATAAACTGCCATTGAACTGTGACCAATTGGCGACTACCAGTATACGATAGCGTGACTCATCAATTTTCATAATTTTCATAGATTTTGACGCACTAATGAATTCGTCAGTCACTACAACCTCCTCTAGGCCCGTTTCCGATAACGAAAACGACATAATAATTGCATTATTTTATGTAAGCGAGCGGATGAGATAAAGGTAACAGCTTTAACGAGATGATAAAATGTCATGCACGAGTTACGGACTCGTAATTAAGTGGCAAGTTACTAAAGATGGCGTGCGCAATGTCGACGCGGGCGCATAAAAACATGTCGGGCTAGTCGCGTTCATTTAAATGATGGGCTACTGAACTCTATGTCTCTCTTTTACGTCTATTCACTGTTAGTGACTGTTTTAACTTTTTTTCTTTACAGTTATTTACTCTTGACTACATCACTAATATTTATTTATACTTATGAATATTTCGCGGTTTGAACACAAATTTGAAAACGTAATAATACTTTGATAAATAAAAAATACTTTGATATTAATTACCAAATTTAATGTAATTAAACTTGTATTTTATACGTAAAACACATTACTCTTATTGTTCTAATATAGTAAAAATTAAAGATACCGAATGAAATATGAAATTGAAAAGGACCCTCTCAGTTCTTTGCCTATAACCTACAAATGAGAAGTAAATGATAATTTTAATAAAGGTTAGCCCAGTTTTTATTGTAGCTGGCCAATGCGCTAAGCTGAACCAGCCCCGGTTCGATCTCGAATCGTGATAAATATTTAAATATGCCACAACGATATTTGAAGCGATTTAGGTTTTCGTGTAAACAAATACGTAAATGTATGAAAATATTGGTTACTAAATTTCGTTTTAAAAACACGTAGTAAAATTATTAAAAATATTTTTTTATCTGTGAAAATAACATTCAAACAAACTTATACAGTGGGTAAAAAAAGTATTTGCACACCTAGTTTTTTGGTCGAATTAGCCTTAAAAATGTATGAAGGTTTAAAGTAGCTTTTGTATACAATAGCTTATTGTAAATATACACGAAACTATCATATAAAAATCCTGGAAAAAAAATTAAAACATGAATTATGCCTAATGAACAATAATTTTATCAGCCAAATAAGTATTTGCACGCCGAGCGGTTCCTTGATAATATGTATGTTGTTCCCTCAACAAAGACAAGTATCAAAAACATCGAAAACGTCGTAAATGTAAACATAATATCAGCAGTGACATTTGAGCAATAAGAGTATTTAATTATTTATTATTTATATTCGTTTTGAATAATTTGTGGAACTTTTTACATGAGACATGTCTAAAACTTTGAAATTATCGATATGAACGCGTAAAAAAAAATATTTTACTTTGCAGTCAAGGTCTGGGTTACCTCCAAATCAGAGTAGATTTGAAATTGAATTTCTCGAGAGCGAGATATTTAATAAAAAGAAATTGGTAGAACAGAAAATAAGCGTCTATCAGGTCGCCTAAAGAAGCTTAATACCAGAGACTGACGGTTGATTGTGAAAACAGTTAGAAAAATTCCGTTCACAGGTGCACAATGTTTGGTGAATCATATCGCTTTAACTTTGGGTAAAGTAATTAGTACTCAAACGATAAGAAATGTTCTCCATAATGTAAGACTGTGTGGCAGAACAGCGAGGAAGAAACCCTTCATAAGTGACACTAACAGAGTGTAAAACTGGCATTCGCTAAGGAGTACATAAATAGCATTGTAAACTTTTAGAAACAATTTGTTAGAAGTTGGTAGCATCAATCGTACATGTCAATGTAAAATTATATACCTATATAAAACTTTCAGATTTATTATTTCAAATTTCGTGTATTGGGATTTCTAATTTTATTCAGTTTAAATATTCGACTAAAATGATGTAGTGTTACGTACATCATCATAGTGCTAATTTAAATTGCATTTCAATATTTATGTTTCCATCTAACAATCCACCTAACCACTATGAGCCGAAATGGCCTTCACGTCGATTTCAACCTATGAATACGGGTTCAAACTCCGGCTAGCAACACTGAGTTTTTGAGTGTTAAATTTGTGTTTAAATTCATTTCGAGCTTCGCTCATGCATGTGCCAGGAGAAATTCTGACACATGTGTATCCGCCAACAGCAGCGTGGTGGATTAAGCTCTAAATTTTATTTCTAATGGGAGAGGAGGCCTTTGCCCTGCTGTTACTTCACTTTTATTTATGTTTATTTCGTATCTCACGCGCTGCTAGCTACTGATTATGCGATTGCGATAAGCTTTGTCAACTAACTTAGCAACAACGTTTTAGGTCTTATGGTTTTTTTCAATTAATTTCTAAACGGCGGCGAGTGTGTCGTACTGGCCATATAGAAAAATAAGTTTTAGAAAAACAACTGTATAAAACATCTAAATTAAAGTAAATCATATTAATTTTGATTATCAACTTTGACATTAACTTAAAGGTTAAAATGATATAGGTAATTTATATATGAACTGCATTAGATTCAAAGACGCCGGATAAGTGCTGTTATGCTAATTTATTAGCTATGACGTTGTTAAAAAAGTTTATTATATTACTACATTTATACGTGTGCGTGATAGCCGAACTTGGAAGCGATGTAGTGACGATATAGTAGCGTTAATATACCTATTAACGCTACTGTATCGTCACTACATCGCTTCCAATTTCAGCTATCACGCATACGCATAAATGATTTGACTGACATAATTTGATTGGGGAAAATATCAATTAAATGTTTGGTTACCTACGTTCAACGTCATCCTACGAAATCAGTACTTAGGAAAAGAGATTTCTTTTTCAATAAGTTCGAAAGAAAAATGGTAAACTATTATTAATTCGAATTTAATTTTGTTTTGTACTATCTGTTAGGTCAATTTAACGATGTTCTTCTGCGTCATGCTCTACAAAAGGTACGTATGAATAAAAATATTGTCACGTATATTGAGATTAGTTTGACAGCAAGGACGACTTGTAGTAATTAAAGCCATTAGAATTGTTTTCTTGTATTTTTTTAACTTCACTTAAATAAAAACTTACTTATAAATGGATTTTACACGACTTTTTTTATTGTTATCAAATGTTTACTTAAGCATTTTCTTAAAGATTAGTAATAGGTCTTCCGTTCATAGATAACAAAGTCAGATGTTTGTTTTACGTTTGAAAATGTTTTATTGGAATACAATATAAGAATATATATTGCGAAGACTTATTAATTAACTTGGAGGGAATCAAAATTAAAAATGACAAAGACCATTTAACTTTAGATAATTTATTAATAATTATTTGGATACATCTACATCATATGGATGCTGATAAACAATAATGTGTCAACCCACAAAAGTGAAATTCGGAAATATTCATGTATTATGATACTGCGTCACCTATTTAACAATATTTAAAAAAAAAACTATCAAGTAATATAAACTAAATAATTACGGAAAAAAATGCTTAATTTGATGTTTCGAATTTCAAGTGCGTTCCATACTTGAAAAACTTTTTATCAGATAATATATTAAATATATCAATTTGCTTTTAATTCATTATACATTTTAACGGAGTAGAAAAGATAGATATATACATACATCGCCAAACAAATTTGTTAAGAATCAGTTTCACATGTTTAGACGCCATTTTCTCAAAATGAAGTCCGTGTGGCTTGACACAGTATTGCTTATCAGCGTCCATATAATGTATTTATCTTTTAAACATAAAAACTATTCTTGATTTGAATGATTTCCCCATGTTGGTTTTAGAGAGATCATATATAAACAACAAATTCTTATTCTTAGAATGAATTACCGTTACCTACGCGAATGCACGAATGCAAAATAGAAATTCGGCTTAAATCAAATAACTGTTTGTTGACAAAGACTCTGCGAGATTTTTATTTAAAATACTTAAAATGATGAAGTAATGTTTATATTTATCCGATAGCTGTTACACATTATTCTCCTAGTCCAATCACAGATGGCTCGTTATCTATACGTCAATAAATACCAAAGTGCATCTTAAGTCACTTTTCCGAGAAATACTTAAAATGATAAAAGGATTCTTAAAAACGAAGAAATCTCGTTATTATATTCAAATATTAGCTGTTGCTTATGATTTTACTGGCAGTCGATTTTATTCGCATTTTACTTTTGTTATAATCCGAATTATTTATCTTTTGATTTTTACATTACTCTCGTTAAATTCATTTTTAAATTTCAAAAAAATGAGATTTAAAATCGGCCCAACATCAATGCAGACATCGGTGAACAAACAAAGTCATATATAGAACTTCCTCTTTTCATTAAGTCGGTTAAAAGTAATGCAACATTTGAGATTAATAAGAAAGTACTCTTGTAAAACAAATTTATATATTTATAACTAAAAGACTGAGTAAAGACGTTTCAGAATGTTTAAATTAATAGTTCGATTAGAAGCTCTAGAATATTCCTGAGACTGAGATAAACATAAAAGCTGCTGGACGTTTTCTGTTGCGTAATTTATTTTTCTGGTCTTATCTTCAGTTTTAATCTCCAGTTAAACTCGTGTTTAGCATATCAATCAATTCTTTGTATAATAGCCTCCATAAAGGGGTACCAGATTACCAGTACACATACATTTATGTACACTGTATATAGAAGCACTTAAATCAATTGTTATATAGTCAGGAAAATTTAAGTTTGTTTTCAATACTAAATATTTAAATAAAAAAACATAACTCCTTAGATTTTAATTTAGTCTATTTATAATTCTAATTCTAGTCATATTAAATACATCATTAGTAGATATGGCGAAATAGGGAGACTGACTAGTATAAAAAAAAAACTCTGAAAATTACATTATAATTCATTCGGATGCGTCAGTATGGAGAAATCTGTAACTATGAGAGTTAGAAAAATTTGATGAAAGGGAGCATGTCACTTAATTTGTAGTAAGATATATAAAAGTGCATTCTAAGATATAAAAAAGTTTACACGGGATCAATCAGATAGGTACCTAAATAAATCATCTTGTATATATAATTCGTATAAGCACTTTTTCAACAAAACAAAAATAAAACAACCTCGATATTGAAAAAGAAACACCTATACCGAAAAATAAAACGACTTATTCCGATTTGTTACGGATCCGTAAACTCGAGGTAAAAAGCACGTTCGAAACATAAATACAATAAACCGATTTACTTCTAATATTTTGTACTCAAATACGTCTTACTTTGATACTTTAACTTTTTTAATTAAAAAAAAGGAAACCTGCTTCAAAAGCAAAATACGTTCCTCTGTTTACATGGATGATATAGTTACTCTAGTTATTTAGATTTTAAAACCAAACCACTGAAGCGATTTTAATGAAAATTTAACATAACCATTAGGAAATAAATTAAAGAAAATAATAATAAGAAAAGAATTAACCAAATCAAGTCGTATTCGAGGCGGTCTGACAACTTCCTCTTTTTTTTTTTAATTAAAAACAATAATAGCTACTAGATTTTGATAGATTTCCCATGTTTAAAAGATTTATCAATATTTGTCGTAAAGATAACTTCTTGATAAAACTCGATTCGGATTTAACTTCCGGCAACAGCTAGAATGTTATTTTGTTAAAAAAAATATTTATAATTATTAAACTCATAACATTAAAGGGCTCCCATAAGGATTTTATGATCCTGTGTCGGAGATCCGGAAAGACACACAACACAAACATAAAAACAAAGACAAACATCCGTATGTGTAATACAGATCTTTGCCTGAGCGGGGATCGAACCCGCGACCGAACCTGTTGCAGTGATCACTGCGTCAACATGTAGGTATGTCTAAATTAGTCCACGATATATTCCCAACAGATGAAAATTGCAGTTCTAAAACAATTTATCAAACAGTGTGTAACGAACGATTATCATGTTTCTGAACTGTTGTATCAACTACTTGATTCTAATTTGCTGTCCAAAGTCCACCCTGCACAAGATAATTGACGTATCCATTTCATGTCTTTAACTTGTTTGGAAAATTGGTTATAATATATTTAAAGATTAAGCGAGTCGAACTGAAATATAACTGCGTTTTGTACAATGAGTGAGAGAGCTGGAAGCCTAACCATATCCGCCATCCTTTTCCATACTTCCTATTTCCTTTCACCCCTCATTTTCTAAGTTAGCAACATTTTGGGTCTTTGAAAATGTCCATGGACGACTGTTACCACTTAACATTAGGTTATCCGCGTGTTTGTTTGCCGGCTATTTTTATTATATTAAAATTTTAATAAAATTATTTAAATATTTGGAAATAACTTAAACCATTGATTAATTTTAATAGCAATAAACGAATTACAACAGAATACATATAATAACAATTTCATAAATAATATTTATTATATCAAGCATAATAAATTTCGAAGTGCACAAATAGAACTCAGCGACTTTATACAATTAATCATTTGACAAATTATATTCCTAGGTAAAGATGGAACAAGCAATCAATCACTAAGATCATAAGTTTATTAAAATAATAAGGAAAATTCCAGTAGACGATCAACGTTTGCTATTAGAGTGCTCCCTGGAGCTATTTTCATTGACCTGTTTTAACATTGGCTAGAAAACTGGTAATTACGTAACAGAACCGTAAAAGTTTTGTTTACATTTCCGTGAACTCGATTGTTTAAAAATGAAGGAACTTTTGTTTACAACCACTCAATAATATGTGCTGGGTGACTCAAAAGCTGTGATGTAGGGCTTGCTCAGACGAGGGACTATTGTTTGAGGAACAAAAGTCCGCAAGAGTGAAAAAGTTATTTGCCTCGGTCCCATGTTTTTAAGTTTCGTAGTAAACAAAGTTTTGGCTTCAGCCTGTTTCAACCTGTTTTGAGTCATTCCTCGATCGCAATCTGTTTCCAAAATAACGCGTTTCTAAAATATAAATTTTTAACTATTATCTATCAATATCTGTAATTATTTGGTAGACTTTTTGTACATAGTAATTTTGCGGACCATTATATATATTTTTTTTAAATTAACTGGGCAACGAGCAGGTTGGACACCCGATGTCAAGAGATCACCGCCATCCATAGAAATTTGTCGCGCCATAGGAGGCTCAAATCCGTTGCCAGCTTAAAAAGGAATTAAGGACAAAAAAGAACAGAAAATAACAAATTAAATCGGTGGAGGGGCATAGACTTCCAACTTTCTCACTCAACGAAAGATAGGCAATTATTATCTACTTTACACAGATTTTTTGTGAGAGTTAGGTACTGACTCAGTCAAGCCTATACGAGCTAAATAATAGTGAAAATATTCACCTGTAACGTGTTTTTTAATGAAATTCAGTTGGTTATTTAATCTATAGTATGAATGAAACGAATGAGTCCTTAGATATTAATAAAATTCGTCAATCACATAAATTATTCCATTTTTATTGTTATAAATTATAAATTGTATTATTTAAAAACCAAATTACTGAACTTATTTTAATAAAAATTCAATAGGACCAATCTGGAAGTATCTATGTCCTTTCGAATTAAATAAACATTTCAAAATCGGTAGAGAAATGACGAAGTTTTTATGTAACAAACATTTAAAAAAACAACGTCGACGAATTGAGAACTTCCTTCTTTTTTGAAGTCAGTTGATAAATCATTACATCAGTCAAATATCCCTTAGTACATAATGTACTACGAGTAAAATTTTAATTTAAAAGCATTCAACAATCAGCTCACGATCGTATGGTATGCACTTAGAATCTTTTTTCATCGCAATAAAACTGAAAACATGTTATTTTCAGATACGTTCGTAGCTTGTTTACGTTGACAACACGCTTATAGAGAATTACAATTTCTGGATAGATATAAGGCGGATTACAGGACAGTAACCTCTCTTTCTTATATATAGTCTTTAAAACTAGACAATTCTTCAAAAAAAAACAGTTTAATATTGGATATTTATGTAAGACGATTAGGAAGTAATGTAAATGTTAAGTTACTGCCGAATTAGTAATAAGAAAAGAAAAAATATATATGAATGACAAATTTTTCATTTCATTTATTTTGATTTTAAAACAAAACATCTGAACGGATTTAATGAAAATTATGGGAATTATACCCTTTTAAACAAAAAAATAATAATAATAAAAGTCCCTGACGAATTACATTTCCTTTAATGGAAATCGATTGTAAATTTAAAAATGGATTAACAACTATAATTCGATCCAAAATAAGAAAATAAATTTTAAATATACGCTATAATCTAGGCATGATAAGCAAGTAAAGTTTATAAAGAACTAATCCCGATTGATAATTTAAAATATATCAATTATAAATAAGTTTCAATAAAACCAAATATAAATAGCGATAAATAAGCTTAATGGGTATGTGAGATTTCTCAGTACTAAAGTGAGGTTTTGTGTTACAGGCTAACTGCTAAAGCATACAGAGAAACTAAATTACAATATATTACGGTAATAAGTAAATCCCCGTTTTATAATTATTATATTAAGGAAATTTATGGTGAAATTAATTGCAATAGTATTCGGTTCATATATACATAATGCACTAACATAATATATACAAAGCTTCCTCCCACAGTTTTGATAGACTGAATCTTGGAAGCACATAAGTCTACATTTTATTGCGATATTCAAACTCGAAAGGCATGAATGTAATTACGAATGGAATACTTATCATTTTTCAATGAAATATGGCATTGAAAATAATTGGTATACGCAGACGAAGTCGCGGGGACCAACGTTTAATTAGTTTATTAAAATTATTAATACGAAATTAAATATCCAACTTAATACACGATATTGTTAGATTCGACGATTAAAATAAATATTTTCTAATCTAAATAATATAATATCGTTTATCAATGATATCTGATGAGATTACACAAAATATAATTAATCATATCGATACTTATACTTTTATGTAAAAGTTTTTAATGTGGATTACATATGTAGCCGCCAGTTGCATTTCTTTATGCTATTTCATTTTGAATATTTATAGTCCAGTTTTATTTAGTAGTCTGTCTTCTTGTCGAGTTAATGGCTAAGAGGTGTCAGACATTTCAGATGAGATACTTCGACCAAGAAGTAGCTGCTTAGTAGTAGAGTATGAGTCCTGTACTTTGCCCAAAAACTAGTGCACGATAAAAGTCTCTTATGGCGTACCCTAAAGAGACCTAGACACAGTAACTCTGAACATGTCTTACAAAATAATGGCGATCGTTTGTTATTGTAAGTCGTTAGCTTAAAAACGAATAAGGGACATATAGGAATAAAGAGTAAGGAAATGAATATCGAAAGAGTTTAGGCTTGCGCCTCCCTCAATCTATGAGTTCTTTGTCGCTCCCTCAATCTATGAGTTCTTTGTCGCTCCCTCAATCTATGAGTTCTTTGTCGCATCGTCTAATTTGGCAATTTGTTAATACCCTTACAGTAAAAAAAACTTCAAAACAATTTGAAGGTCTATAAATAAACACCTATCTTATCTCCAAACATTCGTTAATTCGAAACAATGGTTTATCAAGTAAATTGTCAATAGGCGATTGGAGTAGTTCTAAAACACATCCAAATTAAAATTTAATTAAATTATCGGCTATTAGGTTGCCACTCATTTTCGTTCACGTTTATGGTTACTGCTTTAAGGTTATTAGCGAAAAATAATCCGATCGCTATCAAACTGAACATGTATATAAAAATTAAAGATTCAAGCTAAATTGAAGATTGCCAAAAAAATTCATCAAAATCGCTTCAGCTGTTTTCCGACTCCATAAGGATATGTCTACCTCAATAATCTTACTAAGAATTTTTCAAATCATACAGGTAGTTCTTGAGATTAGCGTGTTCAAACAAACAAACCGTCAGCTTTGTATATTAGTATAGATAATGCGTGAATCGTAAATACAGTGTAACAGGAAAATTTTATCGTCCGCCGGGCGCCGACAGAATTTCTTGGAAAAAATTATCTTAAGAAGTAACCCGTTAGTCGTCGTGGAATAATTATTATATGCAAATAAAACATACATAATAAATATATCATATGCTAACTGCTCCTCGCAGTTTCATGAGTTTACGGTTACAGTTTCGTTCGTATGAGGTCGTAGTGTGTTGTAGTTTAACCTTCCCCAATAAACGAGCTATCAAATGAAAAAAAAATTTCTTCAAATCAGACCAGGTGTCAGATATTAATCCGTACATACAAACAAATCGTACCTCTCTCTAATATTAGTATAGATATGACAATATTCAGGTAAGTCACGCAGATATCAGATTTCAGTAGCCACAATAATAAGACGAAATAAAATAACAAAGTAATTGAAAATTAGGTCCTTTTTGCTGCTTCTTTATGCTTATGTTCTGTGAGAGTGGTGTACTGTCCCTGTCGAGCCAGCCTGTATATGAGCTGTAGTCAGTGACCTACAGCTTTGCTTAACCATAATCAATATTCTCGGAATATTTTCGTATTACAAATAAAGACAAATTGCAGTCATCTTTAAAGACCTTGGACCACCTTATTTAGGCTATTACTAAAATATACTTATTATCCATGAAAAATTCGTGTAAGCTTAAGTTTTTTTTATTCTGTGTTAGCATCAATTAATTATAATTATTATGGTATTTTATTTATAGCATATATGGAATTAAAGTTTCAAATAACAAGTTATTCGCAGCCTGAGCTTGCACTGAAAAACAGGAAATTTTCAGATACCTAATTCTGAGAAGTGATTTAGTTGCATCATCACATTATAAACCACTAATAATACCAAAATTATTATATTGATGCAGGTAAGGAAAAAGCTTTGTAACTTGGGTAATTTAAAAATATAACCTGTAAAAATTTTTTTTTTTTTTTTTTGTATGTATGTGTAGATCTGCGATCAGTCCTAAACTATAAGCAGATGTTCTGTTCTATTGTGGCGTGTAGAGTGTGCTACCCAGTGGCAGCATCTCCCCTCTATGTTAATTACGACATCTTAGTCCTAAAGCGCCAGGATGTTACGCCGTTTGAGTCGTTTGGTACAATTCGGTATTGTTAGTTGGACTGCTAAGGAATTGGGGTGCCTTTGTAGTCGCCTGACGTAACCTTCCTTCGAGCGACGGATCTCCTCCCTCACAGTATCAACTTTCAGTTGTTGGTGTATGTCATGATTGGTAATAAACCAAGGGACTGTTGATATTGTACGCAGTATTCCATTTTGGAGTCTTTGGATTATGTTAATATTGGAGTCGCTTGCACTTCCCCAGAGCTGGATGCCATATGTCCAAATTGGTTTGAAAATGACCTTATATATCAACAACTTGTTGTCTATTGAGAGTTTAGAGTTTCGGCCCATTAGCCAATAAAAGTTTCTGAAGCGAATATTGAGCTCGTCCCTTTTCGCTTTAATATGATTCTTCCAGGTCAATCGTCTATCCAAATAAAATTAAATAAAAAAAAAAATTAAAATATTTTATTTCGGTTTTATTTATTATATAGGTTTATTGGCTTTTTCAAACATCATTTCGGATATTTTGGTTTATTCTTGGTATATATTTATTATTTGCCAAGATATGTATTATAAATCTTTAAATGGTTAGGAATAATAAAAAGTTTTCACTATAGATAACACCATGGTGCTTTAGACTGAATAGAAAAATCATCATATCAAGAATGAATATATGAATGAGTATACAGCTCATAATAGCTCAACTTGCTGGTACGGAATGCGGGAAGTGCGCCTTCCTCAAGTTCAACTCCTACTGTGTCACAATTTTTGATTGGATGTTTAATATTAAAAATAAATTAAAAATTATATTTTGGATATAGTTATCATGACAAACATGAAAGTGAATTGCACATCCTGTTGAAGTTAGTAGATAATAATGCTTATAATGATAATAATAAGTGTGATTGATTAAGTTTATTATTACTATGTGTATTCTTTCTACACACACACCCATATATATATATATATATATATATATATATATATATATATATATATATATATATATACATACTACTGCATATATATATATATATATATGCAGTAGCCTAATATATCATCTTTACTATTGTGCAGTTGTAGATCCCAGATTTTAATCTAGGGGTATATGAGCAGTGATTTGGTTTTTGGAAACAATTGACTTAGATTAAATTGCAACTGAGGATAGGCTTTGTCAAAATAAACATGACACAGGTTGGCGCAGTGGTCAGTGCAACTGATTGAAGTACTAACAGTTATGAGTTTGATCCTCGCTCATGGCAAATATCTGTATTATATACAGATCTTAAAGGGGCCGTTAAGTGAAAACCGTTTATTATTTATATTTATTAGTTTACAAATTAAACGCCTAAAAAAGTACACAAATTATTATTTTGCTAATCAGGCTCAGGATCATGATCCTAATAAGGGCCGTTGAATGTAAAGTGTAAAACCATATAATCTCTACACATTTTCAACTTTATCAAGCTTGTGAAATTGTGTTGTTAGCTCAAACACAGTCTGCTTAGTCTCCCATACTCAACCGCTAGCTGGTTGGTAAGCAGAATGGTCTAAAGTAGTCAGCATCTTGTCAAAATCTATCTGTCATACTACAAAAGACGCATTAAAACCATGTTCAACACGTGTCTAGGTAAACAGTGTTTAAAAATTAAACATTGCTTAAAATATTATCTAAATTGCTTAACAGCGAATAAACTCATAAAAAACTTATTGATAAAATGTTATACGTTACATTTGACAGCTGAAATAGGTTTTAGACATCTATTAAACTGCCTTACACGTATGTTAATCTATATCTAATGTTTAACTTAAAACTGTGTTTATACGAGGGTTTTGTAGTACGGATTTTTTTAAACACGCGTTTAACGTCTGTTTAAATCTTTTGTAGTAAGGCAGTAAGACTTTAAAACATATCTATAGTTATAAAAAATATTATTGTGTATAATCAACAAAACTTTTATTTTACTTATAATATGGGGTCCATCTATACCATAGACAACCTTTCAAAATGTTTTCAATAATTAAATAAAAAAATAATGTGCTCTGTAAGGACGATTAAAGATAGCACACATTTTTACATGATAAAATTTAAAAACACAAATCCATTATTTAATATTAAGTTTAGAGTCGTAAAAACGAATACTTATCCAGTAATTTTAATGTAATATTCAAAAGCCATGCAATAAGACAGAATATGCTTATCAGGTACAGTTACAACATACAAGTTATTTATGAAATTAGTACAAATGATTATTTTGATATGTTCCTATAATAGAAGTTATTATTTAAATGCTGTGTTATTTTTGTTCTCTTTGACAAACCTTTTATCTGTATTAGTTACGTATGCGCGTTCGTCTTTAACAGTATAAAACAATACTATGATTTTGATAAGCATAATTAATAACATCTTGGTTATCAGAAAAAAAAATTACTCATTCATTAATAATTTAAGTAAATTACACTGAATTATAAAGAGAAAGTTAATACAGGGACACTTGGCAGATTCGTACCAGGAAAATGTAAATCTAAGGTTAGGAGGTAATTGAAACCCTTATAATAGTTTAGGATGACAGGAATACCGATAGGCAGCATTTAAAAAATTGTAATACTCACCTCCTTTTTTGATTTGCGGGCTTTGGAGTCATCTCGGATTTTATCATAGTGACACTATTATGAAACTTGACGATATGAACACAATCTTAGAACACTGCCAAGGAGAGTATCATATCGCTTTTCGCGATTTTCGTTTTAGTTTTGTTTATGATTAAATCACAATAATGTTTCACAGATCACAATCTAGGTCATTTTATAATGCACTACACAAACAATTATACTTTGTTGTCGTGAACTTGCACAGTAGTATATAGCAGCAGAAACTTACGAATTACGATCGAGAGCAAATAATACTGTGTTACCAGTTCTAATAATAACACTTATTAACAATGCTATCTGTTCTTATAAAGGGAAAGAAAGCTTCGATATTTGTTGAGGCACCGTTAACGTTTTTTGGCATATTTTAGCAAATTATAGTATAGTACAATAATGTTAATTTTTTCCATATATTTTTACAGTGCCAACATTTATTTAATAAACTGTTATAATTTTATCTGTTGATGATGCATTATAATAATAGCCAATCACAAATCAGGTGTACAAACAAAGAAAACTTACACTTCACATTTGTAGTATTGCCAATAGAGGGCGGTAATTATAGTAGCTAATAATATTAATGTTTTTCCAACAGATGTCTCTAGTGGTATCGAAATAGTAGAGTCATTTATTATAACTTTATTGAAATAAAGATCCATAATAAAAGTACTAGATTCCTCTTATGTTATTTTATTATCATATATACCTATTAGGTATGAAATTAAAGGATATCCTCCTGAGACCTGAGACTTAACTACGCATTTTGTTAATATTATTATAATAATTTTTATTAATGAAAGTTTATTGTTATAACTTGATAGGACCTATAGTTAATAAAACTTTAAACAAAAAAATTTACCCCCACCCTTCTTGGCCTAAGGGTTGATATGACCAGTCATACTTGGGGTTAAAATAGTTTAAAACTGTCTATTTCGGATGTACCTACACTTAAATGTTTAATCAAGAAAAGTTGAAGAAAGCTCACATAAAATGGTACTTTTATATATTAATATCTATGACAATAATCAAAACAACAGCTACGGCTTAAATTAAAGCAAAGAAATATATTATTGAGAACACTTTACCGCCATCAATTGACTGTCGCCTCGTCATCAATCGCCTTTGTTAAGATATTTTGACCTATTGTTTTGGTTCTTTTTAATACAAACCAGTTGTTTTGCTTTCTCTATTCTTCGTATTCATCTTTTAGCGTCAAAAGGAATAGGTTTGATGAACGTGTGTTTCCTACCTGAAGTAGTTGGTTTTTATTCAATCTAGTTAGGTTGGTTTTTAGTGGGTAGTCCGGTTCAACGTCTAAGTCCGGGAGTTCCACATACCCGCCTGAGACTATGTCTCTTGCGGGATGCGTCAATGCTTTTCTCAACAATAAAAAAAACAAAAAGTTAGGTTAGGTTAGGTAAGGTTTTTATTCAATCTAGTTAGGAGAGCTAAAAGCTCGTAAAGAAAGTTAGTAAAGCCCACTACGACTTTAAATTGGGATATTGCGTGTATTCTGTGCTATGAGAGGACTTGAACATTTCGATAATGATAAACCTCATTCGGAATAAATTAAGTGTTTGTGTTTATCTTTTACCACCTGTTTTGACTGAATGTACGTCGTGAACGGGATTACTACTCTTACGACAGTCTATTCTATACAAAAAACAAAAGATTTTTTTTCAAAAACTTTTCAATGTCTCAAGTATAGATGAGTTAACAACCTCATCACTCACAATTTGTATTGGAAACTAGAGAGCCTTGCGTAGCAAATACAGGATTTGTAAAAACGATTATGTGTCATGGTGTTTGCAAAGTAAGATTTCCTAGTTTTTATAGCCATATATAATTTTAACTATGGCAGACCAAGTATGCTCACGGTCATAGAATATCCGAAGAATTGTTTGAACTTTTAAGTTGTCGTATTCGAAGATTTACGAGACCTACTCGTAAAACCACTGAAAAGATTTGTACACTTAGTAATCATTAAAAAAAATCAATCGAGAAAATTTTTTCAAATGGGACTCCTGATGTACGAGTTAAGGTCATAAGAAAACATTGAGTTGATCATAATCAGAAGTAAAATCAAAGCTGTCCGTACGTTTCCATCAAAATGGTTTCTGCAAAAACATTAAGACTTAAAACGTAAAAATGACATAAGTTCGTCATCAGATTCATGTAAGTCAAGTAATAGCACTCATAATAAAAAAAAAACTATTATGAGTACTATTACTTCAGATAGCTGCAGTTCAAGATCGCTTTCATCATTACTAATTCCATTGTATCTGCATCTACCAAATAACAATTTATATGCACCTATCTAATTCCCAAGGTGTCACTCATGATACCGCCACATAAACATCGAAAAGTCGAATTAAAATTAAAATTTTCATTCAATATAAACAGTAACCCAAAGTAGATAGTCAACGATTCTTGTTTGTAACTAAAGTGTACCAAATTGTTATGTAAATTGTATAGTTATCTTTATTCAAAGTTGACATGGTGATACCTATAAAATATTAACTGCCTTACTACAAAAGATTTAAACAGACGTTAAACGCGCGTCTAAGACAGTTTTGAGTTAAACATGCTTTAGACATAGATTTATATACGTTTAGGTGAGTTTAATAGATGTTTAAAACCTATTTTTGCTGTCAAATGTAACGTATAACATTTTATTAATAAGTTTTTTTATGAGTTTATTCGCCATTAAGCAATTTAGATAATATTTTAAGCAATGTTTAAATCTTGAACACTGTTTAGCTAGACAGGTGTTCAACATGGTTTTAATGCGTCTTTTGTAGTATGACAGTAAAACTTTAACTGATTGTAATTGGCGCAATTTTACAGCTAGTGTAATAATAAGTAAGTATAAAAGCATGCATACTTCAATTTTTATCCGTAAAAGTTATATCATAATCCAAAAGATAATGTGGAAATAAATTCTAAACGACGTGTATTGCCGGTGATACCGAGGGTCTGACGAGGATGTAGATGACTTCAAAATGTTGTAGAAAATATTTATTATTATTTTTTTATTTCACTTGTTTCGTTGCTGCTCAAAATATATGCATGTTAAATGGAAACATTTACAAGAATTTTGAGGACTGGTAATTTCATAGATTTCTATGTGTTCTTTTAAAATTTCCACTTTGCTACATCGTATCAACTATCAAGGTATCGTACAGAGTACGTCGAAATCAAAAAATCACCAATTTATTTCCTGAAAACTTTACGTAAAGGTACTATTCAATGGCTGTACTATAATAGCATAATTTTTGATTAATGAAAATGGTGCGATTTATAAGCAGAAAAATTAGTTTCCGACAGTCGCACGAATCGTAAACAACAAAGGAGAAAAGCCTTAATCTAAACCTATAAATAAATTCTAAGTAAGATTTAAAAAGAATGAATATTAAGCCTAATAAAAAGTATAAATTGGTATATAAAAAATCTATTGTTAAAGAAAAATATGTTAAGAGTTTTTAGATAAGCTCCAATAATCCACAGCTAGAGAAAATGTACAAAACAATTATTCGTTTTTATTTGCGGAAATTACTCAAAAAGAAATAAGGAAAGAAAATATGGCTCAAACATTTTAAATTACGATTTATGTTTCTTCGAATTTTCTTATTATTATGCCTTTAATGGGTTTCCGAGCCTTATTTCAACAAATTTACACTTATTCGTCTTAAAAAAATATGAAATTTATATTTTTACAGTATCTGTACATTCTATAAACATTAATTTCTTCTTTACATTGTTCGAAAGGTAATAATTTTAGATTTGTTGGAAAAATATTTTATTTGTAGTCCTCCTAAACAAGAAATAAGAGTCCAACGCGAACGTATCCATGTTCAGTGAAATTTTAATATACCAACAGAAATAATCGTGACGGTTGTATTTTTATAGACTTTTCTGCCAAAAATTTTTGAAATACGGCACTGTGCGGTACTATTTTATAAATAACTAACTGCTCTTCCGAGTTTCATTCACGTTTATAGTTACTGCTTCACTGCTATGAGTCGTAGTGGGATGTAATACAGCTTAATACAATATAACCCTTCTTAATAAACGAGCTATCTAACGCAAAAAGACATTCAAATCGAATCAATAATTACAGATTACAGAGACTACGTACAAACTTACAAACAAATTTTACCACTTCATAATATTAGTATAAATATCTATCTTGACAATTCGAAATTGCTTTCAAAAGCCTATTTGAAAAAAGTATGTACGACCGACTTCAGAAAAGGATGTTTGGTTTTTATTTTTTAACTAGCTGTGCCCGCGACTTCGTTCGCGTGGATTACTGAATGCTTGGCATGTCTCCTGCAAAGCAAGGTTATAATAGTCTGCGGTGCTGCTCAAGAAAGGAGCTTCTTACTTTGGATTTGGGAACTTTCTGGTTGTATTTATAAGCAGACTCTAATTCAGATATTCCTCCACGGTTTTCACTATAAATGTTGAAGAAAAGTGTTTTGTGCTAGTCTTTAAAATTTCGACTGTATACCAGTATATTCTCGCCGAGGTTTTCCTTGTATTATATATCGGGTGACTTTTTTAACTGGGCTTGATAGGCCATATCCGGAACTTTAAAGAATCGCGAAAAATACTTAAAGGAGTCTCGTGTCCGATTTTAAGAAATCTAAAACTGCATCATAAGTTTTTTTAATTTCATGATTCTCCTGACCTGGAATTGAACCCACTAATTAAAAAAAAATACATTCTGTATTATTGCACCACCTACCTAATAGTGTCACTTGTAAGAATCAACTTTTGGAAAGTTTTAGGAAAAGATTTATTTTTTAACAAAATAACATTAAATCTATACATAAATTAGAAGTTAAGTAATCGATTCTATATATATTAAATATACATATCAAATATGTGGGTTAAATCACGGCTCCCGGTAAGTTTAGAAAAAAAGTCTGCATAACTTTGAACGATTCGTTTATTTGCATCAAAATGCTAGTCACCTACTAAAGTAAGGAAGAGTGTAAAGAATATCAAAAATATATAAAATGAATAACTCACAGTAACTTCTTTAGTATGTTTGTCTATTTTTTCTATGTGAGCTATACAAAGTAGATACAATGTGACGTTTGTTTTGGTCCCCGTCACCTACTCCGTTACCTAAGTAGGTTTAGATAATTCCTAAAAAGATGAATCAATTTATTGAAAATCTACATTTCACTGGACTCGGCTATTGTACTCACCCGCTATTAGTGTTACAACATCCCGTTATAATTTAAAAATTTCACTTTTAGGTATGATCGTTTTTTTGAAGAATTACAAAAGATTTAATTAATGTATGAATTTGATAGAATTCTGTAAAAAATTTGCCCTTTCTTTTTGTTGCAGTTAACTATATAATAATACCTCTCTGAAGTTGATTCTTATAATATGTGACAGTATCAGATGATGCAATCATACAGAATGTTAATTTTTTCCAAAATCAACGTGTTCGTTTCTGGCTAGGAGAATTTATTTTTCAAAAAACTAATGAAATAGTTTTAGTTTTTATTAAAATCGGCTCTGTTACTTCTTTAATTATTTTTCGCTATTGTTTATAGTTTCGGATTTGGTCTATCATATCCAGTAAAAAAAATACCCAGTAAATATATTATTTTCCTAATTATTATATTTATATAATATACATATATCTTCCATATTTGAATTAGATGTTGTTCACTTTTTCATTGGTTTCAATTTTGTTCCTAATTACATTAGCTTTCAGCAATGAAAGTTTCGTCAAAATCGGTCCATCTGTTTCAGATATTAGCCGAAAAAAAATGAGTGACAGAAAGACAGACAAAAATTTTAAGATTGGTAATTTTGTTGTAAGTACCGTGTATACTTTAATATGCATTTATTTAAAATTACAAACAAACATCAATTTTATTTATTTTTATACCTTCCCTTCTTAAATCGGAAATTGTTCACTATTTTATTGGTTTCTACAATATTTTGTTATCGCGTAATTCTCTTTTTTACTTATTGATTAAAATAAACATATTAAAAAAAGTAGCTAAAGTTAATCCTTATAATATTAGCCATTAAATACGTCATGTTTTGAAGAACTTTTTAGACTTTGTAATATTTCGTGAATTTCTTCTTCCATCTCCTCTCCCTTTCTGGACCTCACGTGATTAATGGACATTCCCTAATTGCTTGTGAAAGTCCCATCAAATTTGATTCAGCTGTTTCAGAGATTAGTCGTAAGAAACAGACTGACAGACAAAAAATTAAAAAATTGATTTTTTGATGTAAGTAATGTATATACTTTTATGCATTTAGTGAAAAGCATAAAATACTGTTCGACGTGAACCCTTAAATTGACATAACTTTTTTTTATGAATCGATTGAAATTAAATAAACACCAAATGTTAAGTGAACCTTACTGCAATATAATCATGAAAACCACATCTAAATCGGATAAGCCGTTTTTGAGATTAGCGGGCGCAAACGCACTGATAAACAGACAAACAGACAAAAATTGTAACAATTATTGTTTTGGGTTCTATTGCGTATGTAAAGGCCCAAATAATTTGTTTTTTTCATATATCTTCTATGTACAGACAGCGACCCGTTAGAATTTTTTTATATGTATAGATTAAAAATATCTAAAATAGAAGTAAGCCTAAGTCACTTCTTATAACATTTGCTAACTGCAAGTAAAAGTACCATCAAAATTGGTTCAGCCGTTTTAAAGATTAGTCGGAACAAACAGATAGGCAGACAGACTGACATACAAAAATTAAAAAATGTATTTTTTGATATAAGTACTGTATATATGTATGTACTTTCATGCATTCAGTGAAAAGTACAAAATAATGTTCGACGTGAACCCTTAAATTGACATAACTTTTTTTTATGAATCGATTGAAATTAAATAAACACCAAATGTTAAGTGAACCTAACTGCAATATAATCATGAAAACCACATCTAAATCGGATAAGCCGTTTCTGAGATTAGTGGGCGCAAACGCAGTGATAAACAGACAAACAGACAAAAATTCTAACAATTATTGTTTTGGGTTCTATTGCGTATGTAAAGGCCCAAATAATTTGTTTTTTTTTTTTTAATATATCTTCTATGTACAGACAGCGACCCGTTAGAATTTTTTTTTATATGTATAGATTAAAAATATCTAAAATAGAAGTAAGCCTAAGTCACTTCTTATAACATTTGCTAACTGCAAGTAAAAGTACCATCAAAATTGGTTTAGCCGTTTTAAAGATTAGTCGGAACAAACAGATAGGCAGACAGACTGACAGACAAAAATTTAAAAATGTATTTTTTTATATAAGTACTGTATATATGTATGTACTTTCATGCATTTAGTAAAAAGTACAAAATAATGTTCGACGTGAACCCTTAAATTGACATAACTTTTTTATTTATGAATCGATTGACATGAAACAAACCCTAAATGTTAAGTGAAGCTTACCACAATATATTAGTGAAAACCGCATCTAAATCGGATAAGCCGTTTCTGAGATTAGCGTGCACAAACGCACAGATAAACAGACAAACAGACAAACAGACAAACAGACAAACAGACAAACAGACAAACAGATAAGAATTCTAAAAATCTTTGTTTTGGGTTCTATTGCGTTGGTAAAGGCCCCCAGTAAGATTTTTTTTCATATATCTTCCATGTACAGACATCGACCCTCTAGAATTTTATTATTAGTATAGATGTTTGTTATTATTTTGAATTTTTTTTTTATGAATTTAAATCTATGTTGTTGTGTATTTAAAAATTTACAGGTGTTACTGCACTGTAACAGCCTGAAGCCAAATTTTCCACTGCTAGGCGAAAGCCTTAACTGTTTCTAAGAATTCCTATCATTTTTCAAAATAAGAAAGGAGACCTTAATCCAGAATCCCAATCCGCGTTACTCCATTGCGGATTGACGGATATACATGCAGATATCACGAAATTTTCGGGTATAGCTAACCATAAAATGAATTTTAACACTTTAGCATTTAAAACCCCAGATCTAGTCTGTGACCAATGATTACTATCGACGTGTTGCATCCACTAAGCCATGGCTCTTTTTTACATAAAACTAAAATGTGATTCTTCGTTATCTTATTTATAGTAATAGATAGCTTTACATATCATTTTAAACTTTAACGACGTACATATCTAATGAAATTGTTATTAATGAGTGCGGTTATTGATGTAGATAAATTATTTAGTAACTACACAGGCGCGGTAAGATGAGATGCATGCCAATGTGTCATTAATTACTTATTTAAGAGCTCGTCACGACCAGATGAATTATCGAGCCTGTTTTATGATAAAGATACTTAATTTGGGTTGAAATTTGTAACTAGATAAGACATCTTATCATTAATCTTAAAATTGTTGATATTTTTCTTGAGATATTATACTAATTTCATGATACACATAAGTAATTAACTTTTTTAAAATTATTTATGATAATGATTTTCGAAAGGTTTCTTTTCTTTTTCTAGGATATAAAATACCATTTTAGATTCAGATCGAGATAAAGATCCAGCTTAAAAAAAAAACAATTTTATTTTACCCGAATATGATATAATTAATATAAGCAACATTTTTTGAGGGAGGCGAATTCAGGATTTCCTTAAATACGAGGCCCTTGAAAAAAACTAAAAATAAACAGGAATAAAGAGGCAAATCCTATTATAAAGTCTTATTGAGCTATAATTAAAGAACTTTATAAAAATTCAATGCAAGTTACATGACTTGATGAATTAAATTGATTTAGTCAATTAAATTAATTTATATGTCAAAAATATATAGACCATGGAGTTTGAGTATTGCGTTATTTCCATTAAATAAGTGAATGCCGAATGGGCACCTGTCCCGTGCGCCCTTAGGGCGAAGACAGAACTCTATATTTATATAGGATTGTCTTAATATATTTAGAAAGGAAATTAATAATGTATCTATACATACCATTATGCATGCTGCGGTGAAAGAAAACATCGTGAGGATACCTGCATGACCCGGTAGAAATTCTGACACATTTATATCCGCCAACCCGCAGTGGAGTAGAGTGGCGGATTAAGCTCTTAAACCTTCCCTTTTGCCCAACAGTTGGACATTTACAGGCTGTTATTTCTACTGCTAATATACATAGATTTTAAGATTAATATAGAGGTTAACGAGCTTCTTGACTTTTCATGTTCCGAAACAATTTAATTACAAATGAAGCGTTTCAGCTGGCAGCCAGCCCATTAGAGACCATTATTTTTATTTATTACTTAACCTATTATGAAATATAAGAGCGTGAAAATATATTAATTAAAATGAATTTCACACAGAGAATTTGGTGTTTAAAATACTTAATCTCACTTTTTAATTTGTTGTTTTTTGTTTGATGTTATGTCTTAATAATGGGAGCAAACTCAACAATACACACTTTCTTTTAAGTAGACAACACATTTCAGTTAATTCGATTTTTAAATCAAACCACTGAACCTATTTTGATAAAAAATCTATGGGATCAATATAGTAGAAGTATACCCATGCAAAAAAAATCAAAATCGTTTAAGAAGTGAAATAGTTCTGAGATAACACACATGAAAAAAATATACACTACGAATTAAGAACCTTCTCCGTTTTGAAGTCAGATGAAAAGAAAACAAACAAACAGCTTACATGTATTAATTCATAATTGTTATAACTTTTGATCTCTTTAGCGCTAAATTGACGTTAAATATTAAAACCGAGTAGGTACAGCAAGGTATAAATAAGACTCAAACGAGCAGAACGGCGCCGCGGCGCCTTTGGCTAATTCCTCAATTTATGATGATTGTTCTTACGTTAATCGGTCGCTGGAAACTGGTAACTTTCAATTTAAATAACCATTCACTATCTTAAAATTTAGCGCAAAATGATAAACGTTGGAATTTGTTTCGTGAACAGGCAATCTTTATAGTCACTATTTGAAAGAAAGTAAAAAAATGATAGTTGATTTTAAATTACTTTATTTTAATGATGAAACGAAAATTTTTTTAATTATACATTATACCTTCTATCTGTACCTGGCATGCGTTGTTATGACAAATGAATTATAATTATGGATTTTTAGGGCCAGCAACCGTCGTGGGCGTTCCTAGAACAGCCTACCAAAGTTTTATCACAATCCTAACAATGATTTCAGAACGCATAAAATACCAACATTAAAACGTAGTTTTTATTTATATAGACCGGAGTTTTGGGTGAAGCGAAAGAAATTAGTTTTAAAAATTCATTTTGAATATATTTTTTTAAAACAATATAATTTATCGTTGATATTGTTTCTTAGATAGGTACGAGTAGATTAGCAGAATTATTTACATACATTTAGTATTACGTATGGATATCCGTCCTTAAAATTATATTCCGTATATTAAAAATTAGGGTATTGCGTAAATACGCAGAATTTCACATCACATATAACATAATGTTTAACTTTAATTCACTTAAACAAGATATAAAAAACATGTCAGATATTATCAAAGCACGAAAATTGAAAAGTAAGTACAACAAATTATAAATTCGGTCCTATCGAATTCCACCTCGATCGTGAGCAACCGTAATACGTCTAGCGGAAATAATAAATCTTATGATAGATATCTTAAAAATATATGGTATTAGACTTGTCAAACAGGCAATTAGAGCGAAGTTAAACTGCCGTAAAGTTTAACTAGAATGTAATTAAATTACGGTCACACAGATGAATATGCTGGCAACATAAAAAAAAAAAACAATTAAACAGAGATGCTATCATAAGTATCGGTCAAACAGATGCCTTCCCTTTTTATTAACAGGGCGTTGACCCTTTTGATAGTCTGGATCATAGATGTTATGGAGCTCCGTGACCGTAACTATCAGATAGCCGAAATAAAAATCTATCCAAAATAACCATTCTGAAAAGTTAATATGCGAAGCTTCTATTATATTTTGACAGTTGATTTGTTTCGTTTTAGTACAAAAATCGAAAATCAACTGTCAAAGTACTGCGTTGAGATAGTTGTAGCTCACCGTAATTCTCCGTCAGCCTGCTAATAATACAAGTTGTAAGAGTTTCGGATAGGAATAAAGTTAGTTCTGGTAAAGTAATAAAAATATTGTGGCACGAATAATAATAGAAATAACGTTACATCGGCGTGGCGCCTTTTATTTTTGTTTTACAATTTCTAAAAACCATGCAAAACAAATGCAAATCTATCTCATAATCCGAAATTAATATATAGTTTATTAATCGTAAACATATCTGTAAACAAAACACTTTTTGAAAAAGGGAACTGACTTCAGAAGCCAAATACGTACTTGGATTTTAATTCTGGTTATTTTTATTTTAAAACCATTAAAAATTCTATGGGAGATATGAGAGAGAAAAACAAAAAAAGTAATTAACCGTATAGGCAAAAGAAGTCCACGACGAATTGTGATTCTCCTTCTATTTTAGAAGTTGTTTATTTAAATATGTTAGAATGTTTTTGACAACATATGTAAAAAAAAATAGAAGAAAATATGTGTATTATAAATTTTAAGGTAAGTGTAGAAGATATAAAAAGGTAATTAAGTGAATGTTGAAGCAATACTGAAACTAAACAATTTTAAAAGATTTTCAAGACAGACTTTGACCGAGATTGATTAAAATTGTACAAAACGTCGGAATGATAAAAATATTAAATTTAAATCGAATTCTTTGATTTACGTACAAAGGAAACGGAACTGTACAAAATATTTACATAAAATCATTGGCCTCCTGGCAGACTACATCGAGGTACAAGAACCCAAAACACTGGCAGTATTTCCTATTGTATGGCCAAACTGAATCGTGGGGCAGGTAATTACGAGTTTTTAGGTACCCTAACAATCCAAAGTTTACTCCAAAGTTCCTTGCTTTTAGCCCCTTATTTATTATCCGACTTCTAAAAAGACCTTCTCCTTCCAGGTGCCAGTAAATAACGCCTTAACTGTTTTATTGAGTTCAAAATGTTGTAGAAAACATTTATTTATTCATTTTTAGTTTGCTCGTATTTAATTTAGTTTGAAGTATATTTTATTATTTTTTAAAGTTTTTTTAATAGTTTTATTTCAATGCGTTGTAGTTGCAAATATTTAAAAAAAATACGATGCATCACTGTAAGCCCCGTCTAAGTCTTCATCAAATCGTAATCAAAACTAGCCAGGTGTATAATTAACGCAAATTACTTTAATGTTCAAAGCTAGTTTCGCAGTGGATTCATTTATGATAAGTTACTCGGGTAGTCTCTTTGTAAATTCAATTAAGATATAACTTGATCGACGTAATGCTATGTACTATACGGAATTAATATAATTTATTCAAGGTATATTATGATATTGTTAACAAAGTACAAAGTTTTAACAAATAAATTTATATTAATAGTGTAACTTTACGAATAGTTTTGCATTTTTTAATCCCATACCCAGAAAGAGGGGTGTTATTAGATGGATGTGTGTGTCTGCGTGTCTGTCTGTGACATCATAGTTCCCTAACGAATGGGTAAATTTTGATACAGGTTTTTTTAAAGGTAACGTAATCGAGACGGTTCTTAGCTATAATTTATGAAGATATGTTCAGGCGTTTGTAAGTTATCAGCTTTTTAATAGTTGTTAAAAGGATCTGAGCAGCTTCTACAGATTTGATTGATTCGAAATTTTACTGTGACTTGGATGATATTAAAATTACATACTTGCGTAACCTTGACGTGATTCTGCAGCATCATCTGAAGTCAGCAGAATGCAGAACATACCCACCCAAATCCCTGGGTGGGATGCATAAAGCATTTCCCAGCGACAAAAAAAAAATAGTATCATATTGGAACTACTTGGAACGGCCTCAATGAATTGATTGTCAGGGAATTTTAAACATTCTCGCTTCATTCTTCTTTTTTAAGGGTTTTTTATCCATATGGCATGTCAAACCCTCGATGGGTTTGACATGCCATATGGATAATTTTTACGCTGTCTTACCTATGAAATGGGATCTGTTAAAGCACCTTGCATTACTCCAATATCACATTTACACAAATTAAATCTATTCAACAATGCTTCTCTGGCGCTTTTGTATTTATGGCATTCCAGTAAAATGTGATTACATTATTACACGGTCACATTCTCACTTTGATCTTATATTATAGCAAAAATATAATTTATTAGATAACTTATCTCTATGTAGATTAAAATTAAGACAGAAACAGGAATACCACATTCGCAAAACTCGTATTAATCTGAAGCTGGAAGACGCACGCTCTCGTCATCAATTAGTGGAACCGCATTCTGCGAGCGAAACTGTCTCCGTGTTAGTTGCGAATCAGCTCTCTTTGTTTAAAGCCACGGTGTGTCTATTCATTATAATTATCTGTTACTTATTAAATGACTTCTAAAAAGAGGAGAGTATCAATTCAGAGTGTAATTTTTTTTATTTTGTTATTAACGTTTGTCACCTCCGAACTCTGTTATTTCTTGACTTTTGAAATTTTTTTTATTTGAAAGCATATATTTTTAGATTTGTTCCATAGAATTTTGATTAAAATTGGTTTATTAGTTTGGTTTTTGAAGTCGGTTGCTTCTTTTTAGAAGTTTTAATTAAGGCAATGGATATTGATGTGCTAACTATTTGTGTTAAAAATGTTATGATTAGAAGTAAACACGATACAGGTTTCCTAGTTTGGAAACCTGTATCTCTAGTAATATTTTTAACCGTAAATCCTAATCAAAATTAAATGTATATAATTTTACTTCCCTGATTATTATGTTGTATTATATTAAACTTAAATAGGTAAATAAAGTCTGGTATGTATGTACCTACCTACCTACCTATATATACCTATGTACATATATCTTTTTGTCTTGTTACAATGAATTAGAGAAGATATAACAACACACGAACAAATCAAAACTACTTTAGTTTACCTTTAAAAATATATACTATATTCTGTATTCTGTAAAAATACATAAAAATCAATATAGTATAGTGCAATTATATTTAAAGTTTGTGCTAAATTGTGTTTAAATTCATCTCAAGGATAGTTATCCTGCATGTGTCGGGAGAAATTCTGACACATGTATATCCGCCAACCCGCAGTGGAGCAGCGTGGTGGATTAAGCTCTAAGCCTTCTCCTTTATAGGAGAGGAGGCCTTAGCCCAGCAATGGGGCATATACAGGCTGTTACTTTACTTTTTTTATGTTTAAAGAGTAGGTATTCGTTTATGTGTAAAATCGCGAATAAACTTAGAATGTGTTAGTTGTTTTTCCGTTCTCTCTATTGCGTTTTTATTAATTTTATGATGACAGTTACTGCTCTATAAAGATACGTTAAATGTAGTGCGACAACATTCTTTATGAGACGCTTCTCTAGTACTTGGAATTACAAATGAATCGACGTAGCAATAGATTGTCTTCTTAACTGCATCGTCTTCATTGTACGTGTATATCTAACTTGTTATTTTTCTAATAATTGGACGCTGATAAGCAATACTGTGTCAAGCCACACGGACTTCGTTTTGTGAAAATGGCGTCTAAAGATGTCATACCTGTTCTTGAGAAATTCATGAGAGTATATATTCATCTTTTTTGTCTATTTTGATAAAATGTTTAATTAATCAAAAGCAGATAGATTTATTTCATATGTTATCTAATAATAAGTTTTTCTTATATTTGAGATTATTTAATAAATTGCAAAATATGGGACGCACCTGAATTTCGAAACATTGCGTTATGGAACTTTTTCCGTACTTGTTTAGTTTAGATGACTTAAATTTTTTTTTTTGAATAATGTTAAATAGGTGACGTAGTATCAAAATACATCAATATCTTCAAATTTGACTTTTTGTGGGTTGACACATTATTGCTTACCATCAACCAATTAAGAATGATACAAATGTTTATATAAAATTATATATTTTACAGAATTTCATGGAAAATTCACCGGTGAATTGTCAAGGTACTACAAATATTGACTCTAAGGCGAGAGTTATAAGTTTTGCTCTTAGACGTTCATTAATATTTACATAATTTGTTTATCATTGCTTCACACCTGAAAGAATTTACTGTCAGTGTCTTTATTTTTAAAGCGACAGCTTTCGTTAAGTTACCTAGCTAAATATTACCAGGTTACAGAGTTAGCGAGAAAATAAGTAAAAGCATAAGCGAATAGCATTATGATTTTAATTATCTAATATTTTATTTGATATTTTATAAAACTATTCAATTTAACAACAGTTTAATTTAAAGTAAATCTACAAATATATATACAAAACAAATATTAAATTAACCTTTAAATATACTTGGAATAAAATAGAAAACAAAAGTGATTTTTCTAAGTCTTAAATCAAGTAGCCGATATTTTTAAAAGGCTCAATTCCAGTGTGCTTTAACCCTAACACTTTAGCGAGACAGAGATAAATAAACCCACTGTAAGACAAAACCATTAACATTAATTGTCGCGAGTAAGTTTTGCGCACACGAGCGCCCCACACCCATGTTACGATTCACGGTAGGTATAAACGTTAGATTTGTTTTAACATTTCAAACAATTTTCTGCTTAAGTTTAAATTTAATTCATTTAATTATTTTAAATGTGGAAATAAAAATTGAATAAGTTAAAAATTAAAAAAAAAAAACTTACGACAATCATTGAGACCATTTCAACACCAACTCGATATGTCTGCTGTAAATTGGTGAGGAGTTGTGGATCCTGCTGATCCTGGCTGCAGCATCAGACCAAGAAGTACATAATTTTACATGTTGCATGCATAGGTGTTTAGAATTTTAGGACACATATTGAAAGTGAATCAAATACTTATTGCGCATCTAAGATTCCTAACGCAGCTAAGAAACAAAAAATTAATATTTTGAAATATCTAAGAACCTGAAAATCGCTAAGAAACCCTTTTTCAAATTAAAAAAAAGCGCATCTAAATTGGTTTACCCGTTTAGTAGCTATGGTGCCGCAGACATTACATTTTAGTATTTATAGAACTTAATTATTGTCTATTCGTAACTTTCGTAGTTTGGTTGTAGGAATTTAGGTATCTCGGTAATTCATTTACGCAACTGCCCAAAAATATTACATATAATTTAATATAGGTAGTATAGTATTGCAGTATCAATAGAATATGCTATCCCGGTCGATATGAGCTAGATAAAACTTTATGATCATTTCCAGAACTGCGGATTACGTATTTTCATTGAAAAATGATCATATTCTGCTATAAACTATTTTTCAATTATTCTTTTATACTTCTTTTTATCGAAAATATTTAACTCTAACGAAGAATCTAATAAATACCAAATGTCATTCACTTCCACTAGCTCCCGGTTATTTTTAATTGTTTTTAATACTTTCTGCGAGCTTGTGATGAATATAAATGGACTACCATTTCAAGATATTCTCCAAACTACCACTTTATAATGATAATAATAATAGCTTTTTATTCTTTATATAGGTTTTTTTTTTTTTATATAGGTTACTATTTTTTTATTTTATTTTAACCAAATTCGAAAAAGGAGGAGGTTCGGCTGTTTGTATTTTTTTTAGGTCAGGATCTGGTAATTGGATCCTGGAGAGATCCAGGAACCTCTTCAAATATTATAGGCACTCCTATACGGATTTATGTTTTTTTTATAGGAACTTGGCGCCGACTTCAAATGTTTTACTTAGCACCAACTTCAAACTTTTGTAGAAAATAGTTATTTTTTACTTTTTAGTTTACTTGTTTCGGTTTCGAAGTCGGTTTGTTTTTTTCTTCAAAAAGTTTTTATTCTAAATACGTTTGGACACTAATTTGTTTGCAAAACGGCTTCCGAAGCTGCCTCCATATATTTCTATTTCTAGATAATCTGGTCCACAAAGTACCCGCCACCGTTATAATAACATCGACCCAGTCTATAGAGCCTCCTTGTTTTTTCGTCAGGACACCAATGAATTATTGCCTTACTCCACTTGTCTTACTCTCAAATACCCTTCAACTATTGTATTAAGTGTAAGTAAATATAAATAGTGAGTTGGTATTTTTAGTAGGACACCTTTAAGTATAGTTAATATGTATATATAATAGGTACCCACTTCGTATGTGTTTGAGCAGTATTTTTTTTATTTACTTGACTCTTTTTGTTGTGATTATTATTGTATGTGCTATTCTGATGCTACATATAGTACTGTAAAATTTCATCAAAACGTTATGACGATTTGATGAAATTTTATATATACGATTTAAATTAGAAAGATACCATAACCTTGCGTTTATAATAGTAACAGGATAGAAGAAATTTCCTGAAATTGAGGATGCCCATTAAGATAAAATTTCCAAATATTATGTATTTGTTCTAATAAAATAATGCTTTAAAGAGTGAAACACCGAAAAATATTAGATACCTAGGCAGGTAAGATAAGGTTATCTTTATGAAAACATCGTGAGGAAACCTGCATGTGCCGAGAGAAATTCTGACACATTTATATTGTGGTGAAGCAGCTTGGTGGATTAGTCTCTAAACCTTAGCCTTATAGTAGAGGATGACTTTGCTCAGCAGTGGGATATTTACAGGCTGTTACTTTATACTTATCCTTTTATTGTTCTAATATTGAAAATGATAACAATTTTCATATTTATTTTGTTAATAAAAAAACATTCGATTTCACAGCAATAAATTGTGAAGGATAAATCAAAACCCTGAGGGCTAGCCCTCGTCAGCGTTAATCCAAATACTTTTTTCAATCTACGGCTTGATAAACACTTTCAACACAACACTGGAAGTGTGTTAGAGAAACGAAACAATATCATGTCCATTAATCATCGATCATTGATAAAACATGTTGAAAAGTGGAGCTGTGATAAATTGTCCCCATTAGAAGATAAATAAATCCTAAGAAGTTATTTTTTTTAATTAAATAATTTCCTATCAACGATGTTAAATTACTTAATTTGGTAATAGAGATTTTATTGATAGTAGTACATATAAATTACAACTTTTTTTTACACTGATAACCGATGGAATAATTGGTTCAAGCTTAAAACATAATTATTTTAAAAATCAATCTGACCCTTAAATCTTATTGATTAAAAAAAATCGAACCTATTATTTTTTTATTTTATCCTTGATGAGATATAATAATGCCCGGGAAAATAAAACTTATTTTTGTAAAACTGATTAAAATTGAATAAGTCAAGAAATGAAATCACTCTTAACCAGTACATGTAAACACATTGGGTACAAGAAGTCTTCAGTTAATCGTAATTTCTTAACTCAATAAATAACATTTTTTTACTAGTTATCGTATCTTATGACGGCGTTAAGATAGTTAACCGCACTCATTAATCTTCTGTTCAAGGAATGGCTGTCTAGGGTCAAGCTCGAAGACCAATGGACCAAATAAATTATAGTATTCGCTTTATCTACGGATCTGAACTTCAAAAACCATCTGGGCGGGCTAGGGACCGGAGAAATATTGGCTTGTTTGAGGATTAATGTGAGATCAGCGGAAATATTACCGGCGAAACGGAAAGCACTTCTCGTAATTTCTTTTAGTTTTCTTATGCTTCTTTATTTTCTGTTTATTTATTTATCTATGATACTTCAATTCTTGAAAAACACTTTTGTTGCCGCAAATCTTCTTTTTTCATGCAATGGAGTTAAAGTTCCTTGATTATGGAGTTTCGTTTCATGTGTTTGTTATTTTGGATATAAAGTATCCTATGTATTAATTGTGTATATATTTTACATTCGCGTTGGCGCAATGGTCACTGCAACTGACTAAAGCGGTCGCGGGTTCGATCCCCGCTCACGGCAAACGTGTGTATTGGCCATACTGATGTTTGTCGTGGTCTGGGTGTCTGTGTTAGTGTTTCCGGACCTCCGACACAAGGTCATGAGATCTTAATGGGGGCCGTTGAGTGTGATGCGTTATTTGTTATTTGTGATGCGTTATTTGTTACATATAGACTTTGTTCAGATTCAGAATTAATATCAATGCTCTTATTTACAAGTTTATAATGGCAATCTCAAAGATATTTTTTTTACATCCTCTCAACAATTTTATCTAACCGTTAATTTAATTTTATATAAATATTCGGTCACAGTTTTATTACATGTAAACTGTATGTACCAAGGCTAAGTGTGAGTTTCCGTAAAGAATTAAAGAGAATTAAGTTTACGTAAAAATAATAAAAACGATTTACATAAATAAATCAAATTTACTAAGTATATTTTAATTAATACGTTTTCGGCTAGTATACAACTGCTTAAACATAAAGTCACGCGCATTTATACCATTTATATTTAGAAAAAAAAATAAAATCACCATTTTTACATTTTAATACAAATTCACACATGGACAACTTTTGCAAGATATGATTAGGTGTAATCCACGTAACGTTAAATTAATATATAGGTTTACATAAAGCGAGGGATGAAAAGGATTGCATTGACAAAGGAATATCGTAGAAGAAAATTTTGGAAGCCATCTATTAGCCAGAGTAAAACTCTCGAAAGCAACATAAAACGATTCAGAAACCTAGTAACATATACGTTGTAAATAGTTACGAATACTGTAAATATCAAAATTAATGCCCTGAAAGTAAATTCATTCACGTGTAAAGCGATTAATACAAATGAATAACTTATGTAAATATTTATGAAAGTTTGAGAGCAAAGTGTAATTCTCGCCTTAAGTAATCAATTTCCCAAGATCACGAACAAACTAAACAGGTTTTGTATTGAAATGTCATAAATATAACAAGAACGCAATTTGTCTCAGATACATACATTTCAACTACATACATTTTTTAAGAAATATCTTAGATTCCATCTTCAAATGTAGTTTAAAATAACGTGTCAATATACAAGCGAGTATAAGTTCGAAAGGTTACGTTTATTACCACTTATCTTCGAGATAATAAATACAATAAGGTTTAGCGTAAGCTGAGATGCAGCGCAATATATTAGAGAATTGACATGGCATAAATAAAAAAATAAAATAAACGCATGACACTCAACGGGTCCCATTAGGACTTCGTGATCCTGTGTCGGGGGTCCGGACAACACACACAACACAAACACAAACACCCAGACCACCATCCGTATGGTTATTACAGACGTTTGCCGTAAGCGGGGCGTTAGCGCTTCAGTCAGTTGTGACCATTGCGTCAACGTGTCTATCATACACCGTATAATTATAGTTTTAATTTTCAGCAAATCCGGCTTTGAGGCGACGGCGTATTTTTAGTTATTCTTTATGTATAGCTATGTATAGATTTTTGATCCTGAGGGTTAATTGTTGAAAGCTATCGTTATTAAAATGTGCAACATTATGACGGTTAATTATCCTTTTACTAATGGGACGCTTTAAGCGTTAGAATTTAGCATGTTTAACACAACAACGATGCGATATCGCGTTGTAATTTTTAACGATGTACTTCGTAGATTTTCACGATGCGACGTCATAACGTATGTATGTATTGAATGTATATGTTTGGCCGTAAGTTATTGGAATGTACATTATATATTTTAAACTTTCGTGATTTATTTAACAAACGGTACACAAGTTGGCTCCTAGCTACAACGGATGTCACTTCGTCCAAACGTCAGTCAATAATAAGGTATTATTACGATTAGTTATTGCGATAAGACACGTTATATAAAATATGAATTGGTATGAACGTGTATCTTAATGGCGTATTTGCATTGTACGCATCTACGTCGCAGTTGTATATAGCTCTTTCTTTCTCTAACCTTTACTCTGCGCTGCGCTGTGGGGATTTGTGTCGTTTGCGTCTCTTCATACGCTTAGCCGAGGGAACGACGACTGTATGATATGTTACAACGCAGTAAACTTGTTCTATGTAATTTATTAAGTAGGCACTTTACTAAGTTACATGGTAGTAGAAAGTTAAACGATAAATAATATTTTGTTATTTTAATATTCGGTTCTCTTAAAACGGTATTGTGCTGTTAAATAAACATTTTCTTATTTGAAACAATTTTTTTATATAAAGCCTCTTTGAAGTCCGATATTAATAAGCAAGTTTAAATCTTAAAAAAAATTAAAGATTAGGTAGAATGTTAATTAAATTAAAAATATAGGTATTTTATCTTTTTTAATATTTTGTTTTCCAATTAGGTAAATTACTATTAGTAACACATACATTGTCTATTTCTATTAAAATATTATATATGTGTTTGTTAAGTTTTTTTTCTTAAACTTTAGATATGAAAATATAAATTTTTTAATGTCCCAAGAGATTAATATTATATTAACGACTGGTAATTAAATAATTGCGACTGAATTGAAAATTGAATTAAAATTTCATTAAAATATAACAAAAACGAAAATCACAAAAGGAAGGTAAAAAAAAATTCAGCAGTCCCCTAATTTTGAATTGTTACAGTAAAAAGCCCTATTCTCTTTACTGGTTTTCGAGTATCGAAATAAATGCAAAGGAAACTAAAACATAATAAGTCCATTAGTAAGAAATATAAACCCATTTCACTTTTATCACAATATTCTAAGAGCTTTTCTTTATATCATATGTACAACTCTACGTCCATCATTTGCTAGTCTCATTACGATAAAGCATCGCGATAAAGACAAGGCGTTCCATTATAAAGTGCCCTTTTTAAAATATATTGACAGGTAATACTTAAAGAGCTATTAATATTTGTCTCGCATGACTTTACTCTGATTAAGTAAATAATTTTAATTAACTAAACTACTCGTATATCTAATAAATATAAAATAATATTTTTATGTCTGTTCATAACTCATACATTGGTAAGCCGTTCATTCAATTGCGATAAAACTTTGTTAACTTTTTGTTCACATCTGTGAGAAGGCATAGTATAATTGAATTAGTAATTTCAAAAACCTCGTAACTCACACGATTAGAATTATTCACAAATCAATAAAAACTGTTTCAAGCACAAACAGACGAGTTTTAATGGACTTTTGTGTGCTTAATTCAATATTTTATTTGTAGTAATCATATTTTTATTGATCATTATTGACAATTACTCTAAAAACTTATTAACATATCAAGTGTATTAATTTTTCGTACTATAAAATCTTTCCCTTACGTAAGTATATTCTCCATCATTTTTATCTAGATTTTCATCAACATTTGCAGTTGACCAGCTAAAATTGCTATTATAAAATGACATATACTTTTCCAAATGCTACGCTGAAGTATTTTTAATCATCAAATTTTTTTTTACTTTTGCACTATTAAAGAGGACTTTATGTATTTTCTTACGTGATTTTTACCCAGAGGATATTAGAAAAAATAACTTAAGAGGTTTTTGAAATCAATTGATTTTCAGTCTCACAACGATTCAACTGACTTCCAGTAGATACTTGCGTGTAGATAGAAAAAAAGTAGAGACAGAGAGATAAAAAAGTCGTCTAAACACGTCGACCATTGCAAGTACTTACTTAAACATAACGCAAGACATGCCGGGCGGGCTAAATAAATTATTTAATAAGGGAACGATAAAACACTGCCTCAACTTTACTAAGGCTTTTGACTCCAATCTCATCATAACATCCGCCTCAACGTAATACATCAAAAACTTTACCTACCCACTGTTTTAATATTCAATTAAAAACTCTTAAAAAGCGAGGGAGGCTATAACGAAAAAAAATTATTAAGGAAAGTAATTTAATGTAATGAGTCAACGTAAGAGCCGGGTTAATGGCACTAGGATGTTTCTGTAGAATTGAATGGATAAGATAACAGCGCTTTTCGACTTGACAATGGTTGGATGACAGATGAAAAAGGTGAAATTGAGACCATCTGTGTACATTTTGCTTAATAGAAAGTGAAATGTTTCCTAATTTTTGTTATGAAAGAGCATAAACATGTCCTATCGTCTGGTGACCTTGTTCGTGTGGGTTTTGGATAGGGAATGAAATGAAAATTATTTATCGAATATATACAAAAATGTCTTTCACTTGCGAGAAGGTTACAGGCATCTATATACAGCCAACTTCCAGCTGGTGGCGCTAACGTCGTTCCAGCCAGAAACAAAAACAAGTTTAAGAAGATAGTTTGCTATAAAAAAATACAATAACGGAAGCGAAGTCGCGCGTATACGCTAGTTTGAAATAATAATTAATTATTTATTCATATAATAATGGTATATTAATTTTTGGCTTTCTATAACTTACGAGGATAAAATATGTGCAGTATCATATAAAGGATTATAAATATTTATTGAATTTTGTCCTCCCATACAAGGGACAAATCTGAAAGTAAACCACTTCAAATAACAAACATTAGGTAACGAAAAAAAACATACGCTACGAATAAGGAACATCTTTTTTGAAGTCGGTTAAAAGAACATTCTCCTACTATAATAAATGTGAATGTTTGTGCAGATGGATGATTGTTTGTTCGTCTTTCACGCAAAACTTGCTAAACAGATTTCGATAAAACTTTACAGTCATGTAACTTAAACGTCTGAATGTGATAAAGGTTTTTTATCATCATACCAAGCGGTTGTAACCGCAGGCATATTTTATATTCGACACGACAAATTGTTCAGTTTCTAAAATACTTTGATTATAAATTAATCTTCAATTAATAGGTTAAAAACAAACAATACTCGAGGCGGTCGGCACAATAGCTAATTATTACAAAATATCCAACGAATTTCATCGATATGCTTAATTAAGAGCATTTAATGAATGCCTCAAAAGCATGTATTTAATTACTCGCTGTTGGTTGAGGATAATTTAAGAGCAATATTATTATCGTGAGGAATTGGTTTTCTTGTATATTTTCAGTATAATTTATTAATTATCATTAATTTAAAATGTTTTTTTTTTTTAATTAATAATAAAAGAAAATTAAAAAGTAAATTAATTTAATTTTGATTAAGTCATTGATTGTAGTAAATTAGTAATTCTAATTATAATTATAAGCTTCATTTATTGGAAGGAAGAGTTAAAGTACCTAATAAGTAATAAAACATATAAAAATGTTTCTTTTAAAATTTCGTATATAATAACAGTACAGTACAATTTTCTATAACTTAGTTATTAATCTCAACAAGCTATAACATTTTGACCTTCACGACCGCGTTGAATTGTATCGGATTATCTCAAGAAAATAGCTTAATTTTATTAATAGCATATTCTGGGATAGTCATGAAGTCTTGTTAAAGAAATTTCTTTAAAGGTCACCAGATGATAACAACAGAAGCAATCCTGATGCAACGTTAGCCAAAAATAAAAACAAAAAAAAATGAACCGGTAAGTACTTGGTTACTCGTAATATATGCGTTTTAAAGTATTTTTTTTTAAGTTTATATCTTAAGTTACGAATATTAAGTAATAGTAGGTAAGGAACAGTTTGTGATTTACCTCAACTTCAGTAGACAAATTTCATCTGTTTATAATCATTTACAAAATATTGCTTTTCCCGATGCAGGGTTGTTAATTATTGAGGAGTTTTCCTGATCTTTTACCATAAGCATATTTGGATGCTGATATGCAATAATGTGTCAACCCACAAAAAGTGAAATTCCGAGACATTGGTGTATTTTGATGCGGCATCACCTATTTAACATTATTCAATAAAAAATAAAGTCATATAAACTAAATAAGTATGGAAAAAAGTTTCTTAATTAATTGTTTCGAAATCCGAGGTCGTTCCTTATTTTGTAATTTTTAAAATAATGTTATATTTTTAAAAACTTTTTATTAGACAATATATTAAATATATCAACCTGCTTTTAATTCATTACAGCTTTAATCGAAGAAGAAAAGACAATATGGATAAATACTTATTCAAACAAACTTATTAAGAATAGGTTTGACACCTTTAGACGCCATTTTCTCAAAATGAACTTCGCGTGGCTTGACACAGTATTGCATATCAGCGTCCAATTATCATTTACGATTTGACGTAATCGAATCATATTGAAGTAATCGAACCTTAATTCGTAAAATACTTGTTAATAAAGAGTTGCGGTGGCCACCAGTTCTCATCATCAGTTTTACTTCAATACACCTGGATACAATACAAATGAAATATACTCATTCGAATAAAAAAAAATTTTTAACTCTGTCCACAACCAACGGAGAAATCGGTGATCAAACATAAAAAATACATACAGCCGAACATAAAACCTCCTCCTTTTTTTTAATCAGTTAATAACATGCATAATATATATTACGCGAGCCAAATCACGAGAATTCAGTTACGAGTAGGCGTAAATGTACAAATGTAGGTATATACATATATATCTTGCTTGTGGCATCATTTTGGGTTTTTCATAATTATTGTGGCCCTGAAGCGATATTGAGCTTCAATTACATTGTTAAACGTTAATTTCGTGATCAAAAGACGGCTTCCTTGTTAATAAGGCTGTCAATACCAAACGAGGAATTGTGTAACGATTTAACACTAGAAAGACGGGAAAATGCTTTTACCTAGAAAGACGGCGAGGGGTCATTTGACCGCAAACATTTAACCACAGTTTTAAAAAGAGAGATGAGTCGGAAAACGTAAATGATAAAAAACATTATTCAAATATTTATTGTAAACAAATTCTTTAGTATGTTTATAAATCATTATAATTATTATTTACCTACAATTTTAACAAATAAATATTTTTGATTGATTTTGAGTGTCCACATAAAGGTTTTTCGCAAGCGTCACATATTTTGTTTGATTTATTTTTACAACCAGATATAAAGCAGTGTTGTCGTTTCCTTGTATCTGCGCGTTTAGACTGCATTGGTTTAGGTGATTGGACTCGAGTTGAAGAAGTTGATGCTTCTGACATACTACTAAGGTCTAGAGCTAGCTGGAGGATAAAATCCCTTCTGCGTATTTTATTGTTTGTTACCTCTTGATATAAAATCCATGCATTTATAGCAGCAAAGTCTAATATATTATAAAAAAACTTGTACTGGAAATCTTCGGGATGCTGCTTTGACGGTGCATTTCCTAGCCATTTGGTCAACAATGTCAACGCCATATTTAGTTGAATTATAACATGTAACAGTCTCTGGTTTTTTCTTGAAAGAATTTACATCTATTTGAATGTTGTCGTGTACTAAGTAACAATACAGTTTTTGACCTTTTAGCTTGATAAACAGTCAGCGAACAGTCTTCAAAACATTTGTTTCAAATAAATTTAGTTTCATATTTGTGACATATGGAGGAATATCACGCCGTATTTTGTTTACTGTACCCACAATAGTTGTTCGTTTGGAAAGTAAGTTTTTAGCTAGCGATACAGAATGATACTTAATGGCTTGTTGTCACTTGATTCACCATCATCACTACTTGAAGAGCTTGATTCAGGAGTATTTGCTTCATCTTCGATAGCATGTTGAATTTCGACATCTTCACCTTCACCGTCTGATTGGTCTTCAGGTAAAGATTGAAAAGTTTCTAATATTTGACGATCGCTAAGCCTAGACTATATATATAGAAAGCTATATAAATATTTTGATTTACCCGCAATACGAAAACGTTTATGTTAGTGCCCGCTGTAGGGGTCATATGACCGGTGCCGTCTTTGTAGGTAAACAGGGTATTAACTCATTATATACTGATGTTATTATAATATGATTATCTGTATATTGAAATTTGAACTATTTTAATAAAAGTCACGAGAGGAAATAGCACAGATGTAAGTTAATGCATAAATATCTAATGTTAAACTTCAAAATGGGTCAAATGACCCCTATCCGTCTTTCTAGTGTTAAAGCATTTATAATGATGTGGTTACCATAATTGTTGATCAATATTAACAATTATTCGTAGCCGAAATTACGGTTCGGAAATAGAAAAAAAAAATTAGTTACACCAGTAAATAGAAACACGTCGATCTTATATAATATTGTAGTTTTAATAAAAACTACCTACCTAACAAAATAATCGGTTTTTATTCGTCCCATCATCTTTTAGGTCCTCTTAAAATTTTAGGATCTTATGATTCCTTAAGATCCACTGATCCTGTGGGTAAAATATAAATACTCACGATGTACATCCGTATCGAAATCAAAACATTTTTATTAAAAATAGGAATTTACAGTCTCTTTTTGATGATCAAACCAATAACTTTATCATAGTTTCGGAAAAGTTTAACCTCAGACATCAATGGACCTTTCTTTGTGTTGGTTTTTCTAAACATTGTTAACAAATTCTAATAGGTAAAGAGATAACTTGAAAGCGATCGCCATCGTTTGTCATCGACTATAAAAATATTTAATATAAGCAAATAAACGTTTCTTTACAATATTATGGTCAAGAATATTGATTGGGAATCGAACCCGGGAGCGTCAGCGCTTCATTGAGTTTCAGTGATGCGCCAACGTGACGTCAGTTAATAACAGATAGCACTCATTAAAAAAAACGTCTAGTAGTTTTATAACTGAATGAGTTTTTATCCTTTTGATCCTTGATACATTAAGTTTAATACTTTTTCCATTAGGCTAATTAAAGTAACATCAACACTCAGTTAACTTTAACCAACAAAGATAATGGTGTTTTATTCAACTGATACAAAGACACTGTACTAATCGTAAAACAAACAATCTCCTTAAAAGGGCTTAGATCTTCTTTTTATTGTAAGGGGACTTTCAAATTAACTTTTTAGCTGATACTTGAGACGAGGGAAACTTTTCATACAGTAAACGAATGAGTGTTATAATTACAACTCGTTTCAGTATGTGAGTTTTCTTGTTAAAGATTAGTTAAATTAATCTTTAATAATAAAATACTTTAGGCTGTCCGTATAGGGAATATATACCTATATTCTTGATAGATATCAAAAAAGAAAATTAAAAAATAAATATCGGTAAATAATGTCATAGTTGACAATAAGATCATTAATTTTCGGATTAATAATAAATACATAATATTTATAATAATATATTCGTCCGTTTATTGGTTGAATAAATTGAGACTAAGAGTAGTTTCTTCGAAGCTCTATATTTCATGAAGAATAACTTTCGCATTTAAATAAATCGTTTTAGGAATAGACCAGCTCGCGACTACTCACAACCTTATATCTTTTAATAAACTTTACTTAATCTTTTTTTAGAAAATTGGTTTAGCTACAATTTTTTTTTTGTCAAAAGGCTCCCGTTTTATTAGATATTTGCAATATTTAATATTATTATGATGTTTGACACTGCGTAATAAGAAGATAAGTTGGTAACGATGAAAAATATTTACACAATATTTTTTCATTAATATATATATGTGTTTTCAAAATAAATTATATTAAAAATACTCAGTTATCACAGTTCTTGTATTGTACGACATTCGTACTATATTGGCGTTGCAGCTAGGGCCTTCTTTTCCACGGGGCACTTGCCTAGAGGCCCCGCGATCGATGGGGGCTCCAGCGCAGCAGCAGTCTGATATCTGGACCGGCTCGGCGCAGCAGATGTCTACCTCTGAGCCAGCGTGGTACAGAAGCATCTTACATCAGCTCTCCGATACTGTAAAGCCCTCAACAGGAGAGGGAAATGTATATTTTTTTACACTCCACGCCTTTTGCTCTGCTCCACCGAGATATCGATTCAAACAGATACCAATCGTAATCTGAATGTGCCCTAATATTGCGTAAGATGTAGAAATTTACCTGTTTCACATAATGTTTACGTGATCTAGATGCGTATAGCATCAAACACTGTTAATAGTAAACAGTGATCTAATTGCATCAAGAGAATATCGAGAACGATCCAATGAACTGTCTTGTACTTGAACGAATTGTCTTTGTGTTCGTTTGAGATTTTCAATATGGAGGTGTAGATTTTTTTAAATCTTATATAAGTTCTTATATTTGTACTTATAGTATATATTATTGTTGTGTATTTATATAAAAACATTAAATAAGACTCGGAGCTATTTGTAAATTCTTTAATGGCTTACCTAGCAACGCGTCAACGCAACGCTTCTTTTGTTCATATACCACAATTATGTATATCAAGATAGGATAGGGACATAGGTATGTTTCTTTTAGTACCTATTGAGTTATCATCTCTAACATGATAAAAATTTATACGTATATTATTGCAGAATTAAGTTGGTTTACCTTTTATACAAAGTTAATAAAATTAAAAAAAATAAGCTTACATTTTTACATCTATAACCACAAATCCGACCATCTTTAATTCTAAATAACGTAGGTACACGTAAAAAGGTATGGTAATCAATCTAATCCCTAATCTTGTTAATGTAAAATCTTGCAGAAGCGAAATGGCAAATCTATGTAAACTCTGTAATTTGTTACATTTGACTTAATGTAATTAGCGGATTCAGAAAAAAGAAAATTCGTGAGACATTTTTAACGATCTTTATGTTAATTTCTAATGTTATATTTTTACAAGTATGTAGTTTAAGAATTTTAAATTTATTTTAGTAATAATATGTTTTTATAATTATCTACGGTAGATTAAGTAAATAACTAGGTTTGCGTCTTAGTTTCATCTGTTGGATGCTGATAAGCAATAATGTGTCAACCCACAAAAAGTCATATTCAGAGATATTGATGTATTTTGATACTACATCACCTATTTAACATTATTCAATAAAAATTGTAGTCATATAAATAAATAAGTACGGAAAAAAGTTTCTTAACTCATTGGTTCGAATTTCAAGTGCGTTTCATTTTTTGCTATTAATACAATAATCTCAAATATTTATATAACTTTTTACTAGATAATATATTAAATGTATCAATCCGATTTAAATTGATTATACCTTTATCAAAAAATAAAAATAAAAGATGGATATATACTTCTTCAAACATATTTTTTAAGAATAGGTTCGACACCTTCAGACGCCATTTTCTCAAAATGAAGTCCGTGTGGCTTGACACAGTATTGCTTATCAGCGTCCTGTTATTGTGTCCTACTATGCCGTGACTGTGTGTCATTCTAATATGTCATAATAGACGTTATATTATTTTTAACTGACTTCCAAAGAAAGAGTACGTCCTCAATTCGCCGGGGAATTTTTTCTCCAATTCTTTATAATATAATTTTTCAGTTAATATAATTGTTTATCGTAAATACAGTAAAAAAAAATGATTTACAATTTTTACAATTTTCGACAAACTTTATAACATACAACCGCCATTTAGGTATAAAGAATGTACGTAATTTGGCAATCGACACTATTTGGCAATCATTTCAATTTATTTGCGAAGTTTTTACAACTTTCGGTAAAATTTCGGATTTGATTATATATTATAAACTTTCGTGATTCATAACGGGTCTTATCGCGATAACTAATGGTAGTGATACCTTTTTTATTTTCCGACGTTTCGACGAAGTTGCATTCCTCGCGGTCACGAGCTGACGGATTTGATGATTTTTAAAAACGACACATATTTTACGTTTATATTATTTGACTAAAAATCTGTACCCATTTCCAACTTTGACAAACTCATCGTGCTACGTGCTTTCTGAGACACTGTGGGAAGATCCACGAGGACAAAAACTAACCCAGCAATAGGAACAATAATTTATACAAATACATACATCTGCCTCGAGAGAAGATCGAACCCGCAAACGTCAGGTTATAGGTAGGTACATTTAGTTCCACTACACCAGAGCGGAAGTGTGATATATTGGTAATAATTCACTATGCTGAGCGGCTTAGAATATAATTAATGTAACTATCTGTTTTACCTCTGTTAGTTCCCACAGGCATAGTTGTTTAAACAGTCCATAAATTAATATTTTATATCATGCCATAACATTTACTATTCCTATGCTCTTGGCTAAATGTTTTATAGTTCTATTATACCTTAGCTTTCGTATGCATATAGTTTTAATATTCATTATGGGACTTCGAGAGTTCTGTGTGTAGATTCCTGTACATATTTAAGTTCCAATCCGTCCTGAATTCCGTAGATTGCAACTTTGGTTTATTATTTAAAGTGCCTACTTGCATTGAGACTTAAAAAAAGCCACCTATTTGAAAAACAAAACACTCAATTCCGTTTACGTGGACGATATTGGTACTAGTTATTTCACTTTTAAAACCAAACTACTAAATCGATTTTGATAAAATATCTATGGGACAATCTGAAAGTGTAACTTTTCGTATAAATCATTGAAAATCGTTTAACGTTTGAGGCGGATTTTTGAGATGACAAACATAAAAAACATGAACTTTGAATTGGTAACCTATTTTTTGAAGTCGGTTGAAAATGGCCTTTTGATTGAATGGAAATTGGCAAACTCATTTTTTACCAATTTACTCTTTAGGAATTGAGCTTGAATTTGGTATACCTATGTAACTATGATGATAGCTTTATAGAAATAAATAAAAATACATGTAACTTGACTATTCGAAAGTGCTTTAAAAGCCCATTTGAATAAAGTATATTTTGAGTTTGAGTTTGTTAAGGCGTAAATATGGATACCTATCAGTTGGTCAGGTGATGGAGTTTGAAGGTGGCCATAGCAATTGAACTACACAATAAAATTATGTTATATATATTCAAATGTTCTAATTTATTTTCATTCTTTATGGCACGGCAAGAGTTATAAAGCAATTTTAATTTCTTTTTGAATAAGATTTTATTTAAAAACTATTGTATTAAAATGAAAAAAAATATAAAATATTTTCATAAAAGCTTGAGGCTTTATTACAAGTAAAATGGCGTTTTACGCCTCAAGCTTTTAGAAAAGTAATTATAAAAATATATTTCAAGTAGAATAGTTTTCAAATAAAACCGCATTTAAAATAAAAGAAATATAATAAAAATAAAACGAAATAAACCATATAATTAATTAAAGTTGAACGCCGTGTGCGTTAAACGAGATTATGTTACCATAATTTACTGTATTTCCAAAACCAATTTATTTACCGCGACAATAAATTGTTACTTAAAGCCTATTCAATTAAATAAACAACAAATAATTGATTCATAATTTATCTATTATCTATTGTGTGAAATTGAACGACTAAATTTAAAAAAAAAAAAACGTAATTTCGTTTTATTGAATGACATAGTATTGCAGTTATTTTGGTTTGAAGTCCAAACTATACTTTTGATGAAGTGTCTATGGAACTAAGCTGCAATTATATAAAAAGAACGAACGAAACGAACGAACGAACGAAGTCAGTATAATCGTTGACAAGTAATCGGGGAACATCTATATTAATATTATAAAGAGGTAAAATATGTTTGCATGTTTGTAAGTTTGTATGTAGGGGTTAATCTCTGAATCTAACGATCCTATTTGAAAAAATCTTTTTGCGTTGGATAGCCCGTTTATTGAGAAAGGTTATAAAACATTTCAGTATGACTTATAGGAGCGAAGCAGTAACCATAAACGCGAGTGAAACCGGAAGGGGAAGTACAAAATAATATCACAGACGAACTGACAATCGTCTCCTTTTTTGAAGGCGAACTCATTCAATGTGGCGGAAAAAATAACCAACAATAATATAATGCGTTTTCCATACATATGCTGACAAAGATCACGATTTGCAGGCTGATTACGGCTACCACTATCGCAACACGATACATTTTTACAATTGGTTACCGATTTTTGTGCTAAAACGAAATAAATAAACCGTCAAAATGTATAGCGTTGCAATAGCGATAGCTCCGTACAATAACACCATGAGTTTTCACGATAAACGAAAGATACTTTAATTATTTGAAGAAGAAGGCTCTAACTATTTAATGTTAATATTAATATTACTTAAAATAAGAAATAAAAAGAAATAAAAGATTATATATTAAACTATTTACATCTTCATTAATACAAAAAAAAGGATTCTATTTTACAAAACATTGTAGACCTCATCTAAGCCACTGCATCTGGGTAAAGTTCCCAAAATACTGGCAGCATTACCCCGTTGAATGGCCAAGCTGATCCTTTGACCGAGGTAGCTGCCAGCTCTTGGGTCCCCAGTTGACTCCCAAAGCCTCTTTGAGAGGTCTTTAAAAAGAGAAAAGCTAACTAAAAGCTCTAACTTAATTAATATTAATCTTTAAATAGTATAAAATGTTTCTTTTTAAGTTGACGCCTGAAACAACAATGTAGTTTATTTAAATGTATTTCTTGTTACGAATCCTAAGAATAGTTACAGCGAACGGTGAGTATTTTTAGAAGAAACGGTTAACACGGTTCCCATTGCTGGACCTGTAATGGACAATTTTCTGTAATTTATATGTCAGCGATATTTATGAAACAATAACATACGTTTTACAAGGGTTTAAGTTATGGTGTAAAATTATCCTGGGATCCAAATAAGGAGATCGTTAAATCTAATTTCAGTTCTCGTAAATATTATGCGTTTTGCATTCTTTAACTGCAAGTAGTCTAGTTCTGTTATGATTTAACATATTGTATTTCATATTCATACGGACAGAAAAATAACAACTTCTCAAGAAATTAACTTAACGCTGTTTAGAAATCATTAAAATACATTCATAACTTTTAAAACAATGATACAATACTAGAAAACAAATATATGTAATGTAAAAAAAAAACGATTTAGTGCGAGTGGGATTCGAACATAAGGGGTTCAGTACAATTGTACAAGGTAAAGGAAACAAGATAGGCGCTATAAAAATATCTAATAAATAACCCTTCATATGCGAGTTTGTTCGACTTACCCTTGATCGATTTTTAGGGTTCAGTACACAATGGATGCCAACGGAAGCGTATTACTAACACTCCGTTCTTCGTCTGTCTGTCTGTTTGTCCATTCGTCTGTTGGCGGTCTGTATCTAATAATTCTTAAGAAGTAGATTGTTGAAATTTACATAGAATGAGTATTTCTATATAAGCTAGAATAAAAAATAATAAAATAATTTTAGTATTTCACCGATTTTTATTATTTATTATTAATAATAATACACATTTTGTGAAATTTTAACTTTATACCTATTACGGTTTATGAGGTACAGTTCGCTGACTGTCGGACGAACAGACGGGCAGCTGAGGCTTAGTGATAAAGTCCGATGGCGCCCTCTGCGTACGGAACCCTAAAAATACCATAGATATAAAATGTCATAGCTGTTATAACTAACCCTAATATTATGTAGTCACATAAATATTGTTCAATATTTATTTACTTTTTGATTCGATATTTTGTTTTAATTAATATTAATTTTAGTATTTTACCGTTTCTTAATACATTTATTAATATGAAATCTTATAGTAACTTTTATTTTCTTCAAATATTTTCACAAATTGCTATTATTAAGATCGAATTTTCATATCCAGTTATCTTTTATTCATTTGAAACATTACTATTAAACAACACTTTGATATAATAATACAAATTGTAATACATTTTCGGTAGTATACATTGCTTTATTGAAACTACAATCAATTTAATTAATAAAATCATCGAATTCAATTATATACACATTACACATCCATTTTATTATTAAACCCAACACATACTCGTAAATATAATGAAATCGTTCTAGAACCGTGTCGATGCATTTATTCATAGACTTGCTGCACCTCGTGGTTTTACTCGGGTTTATGGTTACTGTTTCGCTTCTGTGAGTAAAACATGGTCAGCTAAATAGTAAGAAGCATCTCAGAGTCGATTTTGAATGAAAACTTAAACCACATTACTGATACTGCAAAAAACCTTATAATGTTGTTTTAATTTTCGTCAAAATCTGCCCAAGAAAGAAAAAGAGTATCTTTAAAGCATTTTTCGCTATTCCCTGTTGGTTAAAATTTGACCAACATCGTCCTGTTAAAAAATTTAGCCTACATATACCTACATACAGACGTACGCGTGACCTTCTATGAAGAGTGAAATTTAATAATACTAATAAAATATACGCATCACACTCAACGGTGTCCATCGACCGTAGTTCATTAAATTTTCAATCGATTTCAAGATTGACCACAGATAATATAATTTATTCTCAATTTGACCACAGACTTTAGTAATTAACAAAAGAGTATAAATGTGTGTATATGTTAAATACATAGTGGTGTGTTTAATGATTTTTTTTTATTAATTTAATTTTTTCCCCATCCCCACATCTTTTTTAATTATCCTAGACTTCTTCATTCCCTCTATGACGTCCTTCCCTATAAAGTCTCGTTATAAATGTTGACTGTTTATTGATGTTTGTGTTTAGTCCAGTGTGTCCGTTTTTATGTAAATATATAAAAATCAATAAAATTAAGTTGTAAATAAAGTGCGTGATTGTCTTAATTAAATGCTTACTATTTATATTATGTATTTGACTTATTTAATTATATTCTTGTTGTTTTAGGTTGAGGACTAATAATAAAATTGGTTGGATAACTCGACCCCACCGAACAATCTCCATCGAGTTTTCTCCACTCCGCGTGACATTGGCGAAAAAATATGTGCACACTTGGCACAACTAAAAGCCACAAAACAAAGAATAATTTTTTTATACATAAACTATATAAATAAGTAGATTGCTACTAATTTCTCACCTCTCACTCCTTCTCTATATAAACTACATTATTCTCCATATAAACTAGAGTATGAAATTTCATACTCCTCCGTCCGCGCAATTTTCATAAAAAGTGGTACAAAGTTTTTACTGCACGTATTAATATAAAGACACATATCTATCGAGTTTCTTGCCGGTTCTTCTCAGTAGAATCTACGTTCCGAACCGGTGGTAGATTCATTATTGTAATTTTTTTTGTTTTTTTTTTTTTTATGTACTGACGATTCAAAAGTACTCGTGAGAGCCTACTTGAATAAAATATTTTTTGATTTTGACATAAATAAAAGACAAATATTTAAATAAATCACAGCTTGACGGTAGTTCATACGCGTGGGGTCATAAACATCGGAAACTGTTTATCCTGGGCTATCGAGTCTCGTAGGGGCCATCAAAACATTATCTCTGGCCCCGTCCACATGAATGTTTGGATTATCCTCTATATACCTAAAGGGTATTTTCGTATAGAAGTTTAACAGAGGTTTAAAGAAATATTTATGATGAAATATGTTTGTGTTGAGAAAACGGTATCCTTACGATTATTCCCATACTATATATCAAAATCGGTATTTTATGTCATTCAAGCAAATAAAATTATTATTTAATTTACATTATTTTTTTATAATTACGAAAGTTTATGAGGACGTTGTCTTTCCTCCCAAAAACTACTGAACAGATTTTGATGAAACTTTACAGTTATACAGGTTATTTAACAGAATAACAAATATGCTATCTTTCCGCGAGCTACGAGCCATATTTAACAATAAAATGTGTGGTGTATAAAAATGAAACGTTTGTTTAAAAACCTAAAATCAACTACAAATTTTACTAAATGCCTAATTTGGCTGTATGTTTATTTTACATGACCTGTAATTATATACAAATTTTTACATCTGCTGGGTAGCGTTTATATAAAATGTTTTTTTATTTATTTAATTAATAAAAAAAATATGAATTTAAAGGTTAAAATTAATCTAACGAAACTTTTCATTTAAAACCTATGAAGACGTTGGGAACACGCCTATGAGATTAACGCACATACAATACACATATTGGACAAACATAACCCTCTTTCTAGGGCAGTAAGGTAACAATAGAAATTGTATTAGATGAGGTAGCAATAGAAGTTATTGTTGTACGGTTATTGATTCATCTTTTATAGCACTTTACTATTATATTTCCTTTCCGAGTGTTAATTTTTCATCTCGTTGAAGTTTTATTTTTGAAGATTTTCTTCTTTAAGGTTCAATAAATGTTGTAGAAAATATTTATTATTTGCCTTTTACTTTATTTGTATCCATTAAATTCGTTTTCGAAGTTGGTTTATTTTTTTCTAAAAAGTTTTTATTTTACACTTTTAAATTAGGAATATAGCAAAGCTAAGTGATTCACCTAAGTTACAATAGAATTATGCCCACTGCTTGTCACAATTTACTAACTTTCGCTTTTCACGACACAGGGCAGCTAATTATTAAGGAGTTGTCCTGGTGTCGGACCATCCACTCCACTTTACCATATGCATTGACGACGACCATAAATTGTTTAGAAATCATATTGAAGTAATCGAATCGCAACCCGTAAAATACTTGTTATTGATTAGTTTCGGTGGCCATCTGTGGTCTTCATAATCAATTATACTTCACCAAATGTGACTTTTCGAGGGCAAATGTACGAGATGTGTTTATAATTTTGAAGAGTTCCTCAATTTCTCCAGGATCCCATCATCAGATTCAAACCTGATGACAGTAGGACTAATTTGAAAGTATACCCTTTCAAACAAAAAAAAAATTCAAAATCGGTCCACAACCGGCGGAGAAATCGGAGGATATTATTTACAATATTTTAAAAATATACACAGCAGAACATAGAACCTCTTCTATTTTCGAAGTCGGTTAAAAAGTAGGAGCCTTCATTTTAAACTCAATCAAAGAACACTTAAAAATTGAAACGAACCTCTTTTAATATCGGTGTTTAAAAACGAAAATAATAATGTTTACGACTTTCCCCATCTTCATTACAAATTTCCTCGTAGTTTCAAGTTTTCATTAGCATCATTTAAAAAGTAATATTTGCTCAGTCTCAACGAGTATAATCATCCTCATAATTACATATGATCCCGCGTACTCCGAACAGTTAAACAACACAGCTGGTCCCTACCAGCTGCCGGTACTTATGTACATGACTGTGTGATTGGTCTAAGGCGAGAATTACACTTGCAAGTTTTGTTCACAGACTTTCATAATACTTCCACAAAGTGTTAATCATTATTTTTAACTGAATTCCAAAAAAGGAGGAGGTTCTCAATACGTCGGAGACCTTTTATATGTGTTTCACAAATTCTCGAAAACAGCTCGACTGATTTAGTTAATTATTTTTTTCTTAAGTTTTTTAAAAGGTCCCAAAGGTTATAAAATCAAAATAACTGGAATAAAATGGATATGTCATTCGAAACGAAACGAGATTATATATTTTGTTTTGAATACTGTTCCTTTTTTGAAAAGTCTTGTACACTTGAAAGAATACTCTGTCAGTGACATATTTTTTAGTACTCGTAGCTTACGTATGATTGCCTTGATCAGTTCCGATAGTAACTCACAAATGTATGTAATTTTCGCCTTAGATTACCCGGTTATTTATGAAGAGTGCGGGGAAAACAAACACTCGTTATAATTGATGGCTTCTTTTGTTTATTGTTAGCGGAATTATAATTATAATTACTAATTTTCACAACATAAAAACTTAAAAAAAACAAGTACACAAAAAAAAATACTACAACATTCTTAACTCGGTGCAAAGTAAAATGATTATCGTATTATTATTTCTTGTTTTGGAGTAACAATGTTACAGACAAACACACCGATACACATGTCAAACTTTTAACACTCCTCTTGTAGGGTCGGGGGTTAAAAAAGGTAAAATAGGGGTGACAGTTTCCACACAGAGGATGTCGCAGAGACCAATTAGAACTGTTTAATGCGAGAACGACGGAAGTCAATTGAACAAAAGCCTCTCTTCATTAAAAAAATAATTTCGAGCTTAAACTGCTTCGTTACCAAATTGCATTTCGGTAGAAATAAATTTCGGTTCAGAACTAAAGAATGCGTACCTATGTTTAATGTTAAAAAAAACTTATTTATTAAACACGCAGAATCCCTAACGATGCTTGCTTTCACCGCAAAGTGCTATATATATCGCAAACACAAATCAATTTTGTTTATTCAAAGAGTATCTGATATGTTACAACTGAATTAATTTTGTGAGAAATTAATTTGCGAAATGGTAAACAATCTATTAATAAAAACAGGAATACATTTATAACTTGTGCTCTCAGACTTTCATAGTTTTAGATTAGTTGTTAGTCACTGCTTTACACCTGAAAGAATTTACTATAAGAGCCCTAATTTTTGACATCCACAGCTCGTTACCGAGGTAACTGTGGCTCGTTACCTAGGTAACCAGGTTACAGAGTTGTTAAATATCGATTACGAGAAAAAAAAAATTAGAAATATAATACGTGAGTAAAGCGAGTATAACATTATTCAGTAAGCTAGAGTCTATATTCTGACAGTTATTTGTGAATTTTGCACTAAAACGCCTCCATTAACTGTTTAAGTGTGGCATGTTTTGATCGCGATAATTTATCATAATTAGCTCCGTCAGTCTTAATGACACCTTGCAATGGTACTAGTTTTCTTCTCGTTAGTCGGGATTTACACTTATAAGTCTTGGTCTCAGACTTTCATAATAATTAGATAAATTGTTTGTCATTTATCGTTGTCTTAGATTTTCGCGATTATTATTCATTGAAATGAAACTATTTTAAACGGATTTAAATACCGACAGTCTACCCGTGACCACGAACGCTGCAAAGTGCTCGAAACGTCGGGATGATAAAAATAATTAATATACGCGATTTAAATCCGTTTAAAATAGTTTCATTGTTTGTCATTGCTCTACACCTGAAAGAAATGACTGCAAGTACCTTAATTTTGAGACACAGTTTTCGTAATTTACGACGTATCTGTTACTGGGTTACAGAATTGTTTCATATCAGTTACGAGAACAAAATTTATGTATGTAATTCTCGCCTTACACGTTAAAAATGTCATTAGGTTTAGCCAGAATATTGGATTATATTTTGCTCTGGTATAGTGGTACTGAATGTGCTTTTAACGCCGACGGTTGCAGGTTGAATCCCCGCTTGGGATAGATATTTTATTTGTATAAATATTTGTTCCTTATTAAGGGTGCTTGTCTTCCTTTGCGGGTTATTCCACCGTACCTCGGTGAGCACGAAAAGCTGTCGGTCCCGGAAAAAAAAATCTTATATAAATGGTTACTGGCTTGACCTTAGAGGTTGGAGAGCTCAGATGCCAATCGCTTCGTGTTTAAATCAATAACTTGCCGATGACTGGACAAGGGTAATTAGCAGAGCAGGTATAACCGGAAAAATGCAAGGAAAATGATGACTGGATTATATTTCCGAACACACCTTTGTTATCACGTCGCGTGCTTAGTATTAAAGTGACTTATGTTAATTTCGTAGTCGGTTAATTGACAAATCATGCAAGTGCTAAATCTTGTTCAGAAATATTAAAACTATTTAAAAGTGCAAGGACCAAGGTTATTGATATTCTCGCTTACTAGTTATTAATGATGTGAATATCTACATTGTCAACGATTTATAGCCATACTAAATATTAACGGCCTATTAGGTGTAAAATTTGTTGAAATGCTTAGAACGGAGATGTGTGAATAAATAATTCTGCTATTTTTATTTTTCTGTATGACTTCTTTGGTATTTTCTAAACAAACGTTACATACATGATTTATGGACTAAAAAAAATGTGTTAAAAAGTGAATGTCAAGAATCAGAAGCTTAAGGTGTGGCTTTTTAGACGCAATTATTTATCACAAGGCATATGCTTATGACAAATGTAAAAATTAAATTCAAGTAAAAAAAAACTTGAATGTCTAATTTAAGCGCCCATTTTGGTTTTTTTTAAGAATCTTATGACACAGTAATACTTAAAGTATCAGATTGAACCTAATAACGAAACATACATACATACAATTATTCCATACATACATATTTATGCATTTGCGGGTCAAACACATAAACCCTCACTTTGAGCTTCACCGCAGTCGGATAATAAATATTTGATTCTACAGTGTCAAAATCACACCCTAGGCAAACATAAAAACTTAAAAAAAATCAATTTAATTTCGTTCAACCATCACACACTCACAAACTGACTATTACTGACTATGTTCACTCATAAACTGACATTCGCTATGAATATATACGTTTTAATATAAACGGTACAGAATATCTTGTACTCGTAGTACAAGATATTCTGTACCGTTTGGGCCTTGAATAATAAATTGCCTCTTAAAAATATTGACAAGTAATAAATATATTGAATACCTTTTTGTTATTGAAGTATTTATCTTTGAAATGCCAAAATATTTATACAATTCAATGTTATTATTTACGTATGTTAAATAAAAGGATTCGATAAACGTTAATACTAAGTTTAATAACGCTAAAGAACACGGTACGTGGTACACGATATATTACATCTATCACGATGTTCTACAATAAATTGGCGTTAATCTTGTTGATGTTACGAAATGGTTATAAATCGTGTAATGATATTCGATTGTATGCAAATGTATAAATCATCTGAACGTCACGATGATAGCGACTGCGGCCTACGCAGCTGTGATTGCTCGGCTTAGGGCGTTTTCACGTCTAGCTTCTTCGATGCGTGTATGCGTTAACAGTACATTTTTATTCAGCTGTGTTTACAGCAGGGATTCCCGACCTTTTATACTATGCTCCTCACCCAATGTTAAATTAAAACATGAAATGAAACGAACAATGAAAATATAAATAAACGTTTTTTTTTTCAGATGACAAGTATCTAGTAACAGAAAAGAAAAGTGAAAGAGCACTATGCCTGCACCTGATTAACCAATCGAGGAATCCGTGTTGCGACATGTTATTTATTAATTATTTTCATTTGAATCGCTAACCGTGTCAGCACCGCCACGCGAAAATTTTAAATTAAAATTTAAAAATATTCCTTTTTGCGTCACTGGTTTGAAATTCATTTACGGGCTCATTTCTAGAAACTCGAACACTCACGTAAATATTTCTATGAGATTTCTATGAAATCTCCGCTCGCGCACGGCAAAAAATGATTATTCAAAAACAGGATAAAAGTCATACTATTTAGAAACATATAAAAATGATAACTGATTTCTACCGCTCGCTCGCCACGAGCTGCATGCAACTGTATTTGGACGCTGATAAGCAATACTGTGTCAAGGCAAATTTTGAGAAAATGGCCTGTTAAGGTATCAAAGCTATTCTTAACAAATTTGTTTGAAGACGTATATATCCATTTTTTCTTTACTATTTTGATAGAAGGTATAATGAATTAAATGTAAATTCGTATAATAAAAAGTTTGATCTAATAATAAGTTTTCTAGATATGTGTATAATATTATTGAATATCGCAAAAAATGTACCACACTCCAATAGTCTAATCAATAAATTAAGACACTTTTTTTCGCATTTATTTTGTTTCAATTACTTGAAATATTTTTGAATAATGTTAAACATGTAATGAATTATCAGAATACATCAATATCTCCGAATTGGGCTTTTTGTGGGTTAACACATTATTGCTTATCAGCTTCCATTTAGCAGCTTGTTTTTAATGTTCATGCCTTTGCCGAGCGGGAGAGAACTCGTGTAAAAGCGCATTTAAGCCTTTAAGCGCATATCTTAAGTTTAAAGACCTTTAAACTCATATCGTCCGACTTTGATGTCGAGTAAGAATTATACCCTCGTATCACGCGTATTTTCGTATCGAATTTGCGTCCAGTGCGTAATTGCCTTTATATTTATATTTATTATATATGTATGTATAATCTCAGATGTTTTGCCAGTGAGAGTAATAACGAGCTTTATAACATCTTCATAACATTGTAAATGTTATTGATATCGTATCAAGGCTTACGAATAAATGTGTCCCAAGAATCCGAGATATTCCTAAGATGTTATAGTATTTAAATTTGATTGATTTATGGGTTTCGAAATAACAAAATACGCAATAGGTAAATGCATATGTATTAAATTTTAGAGGTTTCTCGAACGGTAATTTTTAACGATTATTTTAATTAATTTTATGGAAATGAAATTGTAATATAAATAATACTAATTCCCGCTCGCGGCATTGATAAAAAGTAGCCTATGTGCTAATGATGAATTAGCAGATGATATATAATTTATATTATTGTAAAATTGACATCAAAACTTGTTCAGTAGTTTTTGCGCGTAAGAAAAATTAATTGTAATTTTATTTTTGATCATCCATTTTTGTTAACAAGGATTTTTTTTACTGGGAATAACTCATGATACTGTAATTGTGACATATGGCGCATTTTATTCATATCATTACATAGTATAAAACAAAGTCGTTTATCGCCGTCTGTACGCGTAGGTTTTTAATATGCAACGGATTTTAATGCGGTTTTGAACAATAACAGAGTGATTCCAGGGGAAGGTTTATATGCATAATATTATAGTAGAGAAAAGCCAAGAATTTAAAGATTTGTGATATCGTAAAAAACTCCATTGCACCCGAGTGAAGCTGGGGCGAGTCGCTAGTTTCTAAATATTTTATGACAGTCACTGGGTCATTACAATTTTATTATGCATACATGTTGCAATCGACCGCTTTTAAAACAGATAATTATTTTCTGTGTGGTATCGCCTGGAGTATTTTATTCTATCTGACTTTTACTATCGTTTTACGAGTTATCAATTGTTATTAGAATGTAAAACGTGAACATCCTCTATTAATAACCTATTAAATATTCCCCACTTTTGACGCTTTACCGTTCCCATACAAAATTAATTGTCTCATTAGTATGACAACCTGCTGGAGCAGTGGCGTAGAATTTGTCTTCATTGCCGGTGGTCTTGGCGTTTTATTACTGTTTATATAAAAATTTGATGTATCTATCTTATTGTTTGATACTAGTACTAGCACCGGCTTTGCTCTGGTTACATATAGATCTACAATCCCTAATTTGCCTAACTATCGAGTTTCCTGCCGGTTCTTCTCGGTACAATCTTTGTTCCAAACCGGTGGTAGCTTCATTATTGATGTATTTTTTTTTGTTTTTCATGTATTGACGATTCAAAAGTGCTCGTGAGAGTCTATTTGAATAAAGTACTTTTTTATTATGATTTTGCCCTCTTAGTGGTAATTTTAAGTAATTTGAATTAAAATTTTAAACAGAAGTAAGAAACATGGAATTTAATGTACCTAACATTAAATTCCATGTTTCTTACTTTGAAAACGATGGACTTTTATACAGCCGTCAAATTATATAATGGAATCATAGAAGTATATACTAGAAGTCGGCGCCGAGTAAAACCTTTTATGTGTTATTTACTGGCACCAACTTCAATATGCTGGACAAAATATTTATTTTTTGCCTTTTAGCGTATTTGTATCTATTCAAGGCGTTTTTGAATTCGGATTTTTTTTTTCACTTTCTATTTTATTGTGTATTGGGCGCACAAATGGATTAGGTTGAAATTCTGCTGCATAAACATTATCTGTATATTATTTAAATTTGTTCTCTAAGAATATAAAACTAGCCGACAATGTAATCGTGTGTAAAGTAATCTTTATTAAAATTGTATTATGCGTATACTTTAGCTTCGAAATACTTAAAAGAAAATAATCTCAAAGATAAGCGGGTTTAAGTTGAATCCATTAGATCAATTGAACTTAAAGACAGAGATACGCAAATGATTTCATTACTCAGTCATTTGAATGATTCTCCTCCATTGATTGTTAACTATATAAAAGCTGAAGAAATATATAAAAAAGGCTAATAATAATTAATTTTTATCATATATATAAAGTTTTTTTGAATTAGGTACTCATTTTAATTATATTGATTTAAATACCACACTTTTGAACCCATTTTGATAAAAATTCTATAGGACTAATCTCAAATACAGTCTTTCAAGCAAAAAAAATAACAATCGGTCCACAGTCGGGTAAATAAATAGTAATAAAGGAATTTTATTTAAAAAAAACATTCCTACATATATTCAGGTTTAGTTAAGCGTGTGTTTAAATAATAAAAGTTATTTTAAAGTGTGGAACATAAAAAAAAACAAAAATCGTTACATCGTTTCTTGTAATGGTTAAATAATACATACACATACATGAACTGTAATGTTCAATTAAGAAAGACAAACAAACTAAAAGGTCAAATCATGACTCGTCATTCGTATCTTTGACCACAACCTAATAAACAAAACAGCCCAAACACTGCATTTCATGATTTTTTTTTTTAAATTTAATTATTATGATGCTTAAAAATTATGATGATACAAGATACGTTGACCCACTACCCAGGCTAATTGTCGAACAAATTGTACTATAAGACTAATCTCAAAATACCCCCTTTCAAACAAAAAAAATAATAAAAATCGGCCACAATCGATTAATAAATGGTAAAAGGAATTTTATTAAAAAAACTTTATAACATGTACAAAAAAAACTCTGAAAAATGTAACTGTTTTTCGGAAGTTTAGCCGAAACACTGCATTAATTGTTTTTTTTTATTTCATTATTATAATGCTTAAAAATTCAAGATACGTTGACCGACGCCCTGCAGACTAAATGGCAAACATAGTTGTTATCAGGAATTGTCACATATTTCGGGTATTTTATAAGAAAATTGAACTATTACTAGTAGTCGCCTTGTGGTAGGACGTCGATCATAGTTCATTTAATTTTGGCCATAATATATTTTCAATTTGATCACAGAGTTTTACAATAGGCAAAAGAATTTCGACGTCGCGCCGTGACACGTTGCGACTTGCGATGTTATGGAATATCACGTGACGTTGTCGCGTAGTAAGTTCTTTTTTATGATGTAGATCGTAGATTTTTCACAGCGCGATGTACCATCACGATTTTTGATTGACGTAACATCGTGACGTCAACGATGTAATATCATCGAACTTTACAAAGGTGGAGAGTATTTTTATCATAAAGCGTTTATTCATTGAAGAAGCTGTTACTTGGCTGCGGTTACACGTTCCACTCCATATACAAGTATACACCGGCACGGAGAACTCTGTAATTAAATCACTTTTATCAATTCCCGTCCCAATTAAGAGATAAATTTTAAGATGCGGATGAAGTAATTATCAAATTTTTAGTTATAGCTTTGATAACCTGCGAAGTTTATTTAGTATAGAGCATTGCCGCGCGACTTCGGTCGCACGGGCTTTCTATAGTTTGTAAGTTGTTATTCTGTTAAAAAGTGAAAAATTTTTAACTAGTGTAACTTTAAATTGACGTATAAAATTAATTTCCGAGCTATATCAAGTTTTTTTCATAATTTGTAATAAATATGTATATATAAAAAAGGTTTTAGCGCACATTTAAAATTTTATAAATTACGAGCAGTTGCTATTAATGCCCCTTGCCAAAATTTTAAGTTTGTAGCCCCAGCGGTTTAGCCTCCGCGTTGATGAATCAGTCAGGACAAGTGATTTTATATATATAGATTATGTATCCTTGATATAAATATGTGATATTACTTTAGTGTGAAATAATAATTGTTTGAGTTGTTTCCGCGTCATACGTGGACTTACATTTTGTGTGAAAAGATTCTTGACTTTTATTTGTTTACACAAATAGCAATCCTTTCAAAGAATGTACAAACATGGCGTCACTACATACTTTTATACTGTCGTTACAAAGCCAATATGTCGAGTTTGATTTGTCGTGCGAATTTTATGGTTTCGTGTATTTTTAATATTTAATTCGTTTTCCGCTATAGATAATATATTTTTATAATTGATCTATAATTAAAGTATTTGCATGTAACCGGAAATAATTTACATTAATAGCAATTGCGCTTATTAGTATTTTTTTCTCTACCTTCATAATTTAAAAGTTGTAATTGAAATAACACTTTCAAATATTGCAATCATGATAAAATAGCCTAAAAATATGAAATGGCGAAATAAGGTTTTAAAAATGTAACTGATCTGGAATTGCAAGCTAATTTGAACAAACTAATAACAGACGATCTTTTTGCAAAAAAAAATGAACATAAGAGAAATTAAAGAAACATAAAAGTGCTTTCAATACTGATAACTGCATGGCTCATAGCATTGCATAGCAGCAACTAATCAAAATCAAAATCAAAAAATACTTTATTCAAGTAGGCTCTAACGAGCACTTTTGAATCGTCAATACATGAAAAAACAAAAAAAAATTACATCAAATAATGAAGCTAACACCGGTTTGGAACGTAGATTCTACCGAGAAGAACCGGCAAGAAACTCGATAGTTACTCTTTTAAAATATTGTCAATACATCACAACACAGTTTATGATTACAAATTGATTATTTATCCTGTACGAAATTCAGCATGTACTAAGCCCACGCATCTAGATCGTCAACGTAATCTTGTATAGAGTAATATGCTTTAGCTATTAGAGACTTTTTAACATATGATTTAAATCTATTCATGGAAAACTGCAAATATTTCTGGGGGATTTTATTATAAAAACGAATACCTTGCCCCAGAAAGGAAACATTTACTTTGTGAAGTCGAAAACAAGGTGTTATAAGTTTATTATAATATATTAATATTTTTAACATGTTACTTTCTATTTATTTACCATATTGCTTAAGAAATAAAGATGTTTTTTTTTTCATACATCGTTTATATATTAAGATTGCATTAATTCTCTTTTACATAAGTTTACTTTGTCAACATTTTGAATTCGATCTTTGTTTTGTTAAAATAGTAATATACAAGTCATACAATGGTAAAACACGTGCGATATTTTATCAATAAACCTACAATACGACGGTTGTCTTGGTTGTAAACATGCATAAAAGTCGCAACGAAATATGTTGTTAAAATAAGAACGAAACAAAATGTTACGAATACGGGACGCTATCTAAGGACTTTGAGCCCAGAGGCCTTAGAAAGTTCAAAACTACGAAAAATCCTGTTTCATACGAGTGCTAACTGTGTTTTGGGGTCAGACAAGTTGTGTATTATTTATGACCGCACCTTTTCTTTCGGGGTCGGAACACGTTTGTCTGAGAGCCCTGATCCACATTCGAGTCAGTGTTCTATGAGGTAACGTTCTATCCAAGCACCGATTTGTTTTATTTCTAGAATCTCGTTTTCAGGAATGTTTCTAAAATAGTGTCACAGACGGGAGGCAAATGTGCAACGTGGATTAATTTTAAAGCACTCATAATTAATTATCTGAAATGTCGGAAAGAGTTGATTAGAAGTGAGGCTGATTCAGCCTCGGTTCGTCAAAATCGTCCGTTATTAAAGTAATATTTTCTCAACCTATTTAGTCTACCAGTCCTTATTTTACTCTTAATATAAAAAAAGATTGGCTAACAAGCACGTGGGACACCTGACGTTAAGTGGTCACCGCCGCCCATAGACATTTGCAGCACTGAAGCGAAAAAAGTATTGCCAGCTTAAAAAGGCGATAAAAGTGAATAGGAAATAAGGAAATTAATTAAGGAGGGGGGTTAGGTTTCCGGTTCTCTCACCGTAAGAAACGCAGCTGCTCAGTTACTCAGTTACTTACTGTGAGAGTGTGGTACTGCCCCGGTCAATCCAGGCCGTAAGCAGTAGTCAGTGGACGACAGCTAACGAATATTTTTTTCAATATTTTTGTTACTTCATACTAGGAATTATAGTAACAAGGGCAATATAATAAAAATATACATTAACAGTTATATAATACTAGCCGCCTTTTGCGGTTTTACTCGCGTTTATGGCTTATGTTTCGCTCTTATAAGTCCTAGCCTGATGTAATAGTAATCCTTTCTCTATAGACGATTTATCTAAAAGTATTTTCAAAATCGGATTGGTTATTACAGAGATTATCCCGTTCATACAAACTGACAAACCAATTATATAAGTATATATTTATGATATTAGTAAAGATTAAACCTCTATTTAATAGTAGTAAGGAACGTTATTTGTAATATCCTTCCTCCACACGAGATACTTCCCAATTAAGACAGAATAGTGTGTTGTCGGTTGGGGGTGATGTTAGTGAGTTTGTAATTATTGTATTTATAAGGACTGACTGCTGTACAATTTAATTCAATTCTTTGGTTTATGGCTTCTAGTTGCTTCTGTACAAGACTGTCCTCATAATTTGAAAATGACATTAAACGGTCAAGTGCGTGTCGTAGTCGTAGTTAAAGGTCCATACCATCATACAAGATATAACGCTGTGTCCTTTTAAAAACTTTACGTATTTAATAATAGGAGCTGTAACAATATGTAACGACATTTATATGTTTTTATTATTTGTAATTATAGTGGCAATAGAAATACACATTTTGCGAAAATTTCAACTTTCTTGTTATTACAATTCACAAAAGAGACACTACAACATTATATAATAAATAACCAATCGAGTGCGAGTCTAACTCGCACTTGACCAATTTTTATTATTTGTAGTTGTAGCAGCAGAAGTAATACACATTCTGTGACAATTTCAACTCTCTACTCATTACGGATTATGAGGTACAGCCCGCTGACACGGACATACCAACGAGCAGACGGACAGCGGGGTCCTAATAATAGGTTTTGTAGATACCCTCATATAGGAAACCCTACATACTTTTATTTTTATTGCATGCAATGGCTTAAAAGTTACACACAACCCTACCCCATACCCATGAGTAAGGTGACCTTTCGCCATTGCATGGTTCTATCGTCTTCTTTTCATCCATTAAACAATTTAAACATAGCAATAAGCAATAACTGAAAAATACTGCAAGAATATATCTTTCTATGGTATATAATTTTCTATTGAAATGATGGCCTTATAGCGTGTATTAACCTGAATTTGCCATATAATGTTTCAATGGGTTTTACGATATAAAATCATTGTGTTATAACATTTTGAATATTTGAAATTTGAAAGTTTAAATTTTGTAGATTATTAATACAATGGAATAACACAAAATAATGACATATTAAGATTATCTTATTATGAATTGAACTGTATTATTTATTTTACTTATTATTTGAATTATTTCATGTAATGTATAGTGGTATACAGTAGCGTATGATACTGACAGACTGACATACAATCGGAGTAAAGCAATATGTCTACATTCAGTACGGTGAGTGAGATGGCTGGAGGAATAACCCCCTCCATCCCATCCCTTAGCTGATTTATCTAGTGCTGCAAATGATGAATTGTAACCAGCCTGAATTTTTGCTATTAAATTATTAAAAATTCTTCCGTCGCTAGATTTACTTCTATATAAAGTTAAAATGTCGTTTATAAAAATATAATATTTTACATTTTGAAACAAAATTAAATTAAGTAAAATTGGTTCGGGAATAATCGGCAAAGAGGCGCCAAACTGGATTATCGCTTCATTTCGATACAAGAGAGCCGCCGCTGACTAGTATTATGCTACGGCTTCACGCTCGTCAAAATCACTCCATATTTCATTGCATGGGATTATTAAAAAACACGTATGCTACATAATATGTGTGCCTTCAAATTTATACAATATATTATTATACCTCATATTATTATTTTTTAAATAACTGTAATTCTACCAATATTTTTTTTAATAAAAATTAAGCGACTTCCAAAACGAATTTAATAGGTACAAAAAAGTAAAAGTCAATAAATAAATATTTCTACAACATTTTGAAGTTCTCTTGGAAGTATATATACCCTTACAACAAAAAAAAAAAAAATACAAAATCGGAGAGAAAATCGGTCGACAAAGGACCATAATGAGAGCCGTTGAGTATGAAACTGTTACGTTATTTTGACGTACCGGTATGTACAGAGAGAGATTTTCATTAAAACAAATTGAATTACACAAAAAATAAAATTATATTTTTATCAGTAAAAATTAATACAACTATACTTTTATATTATTACTGAACTTGCATGAAAGTGGACATCCGAAGGTATAAGAATCTTAGTAAGACAAACAAAAACTTTAAACTTTGTTTATTGTAAGGATTCAATCGTTGCTTCAATGATGGCTCAGTCTAGGTGGTCGGTAAAAAAATTAATGAACCTGAGGTACCGCCTTTTGAATAGTTTTTTTTTCCCTCACACTGGTTTTAAATTACTGTGAGAGGAAGATAGCACTATCTTTTATAACAAATCTAAATAATTATCTCTGTTTTACGTTTGCAATTGTACTTTTGTGTTTTTTTTATTGCTTTGATTTGGTTATGTATTTAGATGGGAGGTTTTAAGACTTTAATTGAGAGCGCTAGTTGTTAAAGACCATTAAAAAAATAAAAATAATTATTGATTAGTTTGAGAAATAAACATTTAATACGAAAGTAAAATAAGAAAACACAACATATATATTACTTAGCCTGTATCACTTGGGATAGTTTTAGAATTATAGAAATAAATAAAGCATTTAGTGTTTGAGATGTTAAAAAATTATGGTAGAAAAGAAATTCATACTTAATGCTATTAATGCAAAAGTGACTCTATTTGTCTGTTTGTTTGTTATATTTTTACGTCCAAATCGCTGAACTTACTTCGATGAATTTTAGTATAGGCATAAATTGTCCCTTGGAGAAGATCATATCATATTTTTGTACCAAAAATAATTCGCGAAGAGTATAAAATAGGGGGTGTAAGTTTTTATGAAGGCGAGGCGATCATCTAATACAAAGATTTATATATTTATTTGTGTATTTTATTGGAAACATACAGTTAAATTACATTTATAAAAAAATATAATACGAGAAAAACCTAAACCTAAACTGTTTCCTACTTTAAATGAGACGATAAATATTTTCATTATCAGTTACGTCCCTAACGTGTGTAAGCTTATTCTATTAAAATCAAATTGAATATTTAATTATTAATGTTAACTAAAAAATATATGAACAATAAAATAAATTCAAAAATTAAAAACAAAATTAAAGGTTTTAAAACATAGCACAATAATAGTTTTATCATAAATAAAAATATAACACATCTTTGGCATCTTGTGCACAACAGCAAGTTAGAAAAAAATGTTAATTATTAAAAAATTCAACCCATTTTTTCGAACATAAACATTACACTGACATTTCAAACATTCTCTATTCTTTAATTATACGTAAAAAACTAGCAACGGTTGTTTAGGGACGCGCCGATGCGATGTATTAAAATAAAAAATTACGAGCGTCAAACGTCATTAGGGACACGATTTGTTTATTTTACCAATTAACATTGAAATGAGGCAGTTTAAATTTTATATGACTTTTAACGACAGAATGAGTCGTGTTATGTTTTCATATGCACCTGCCTTTATAGCACGGTAATGAACAAGAGATTGCTTCATTACGTAATGAAATGCATATCTCATGTTTGAAAGGTATTTGTTGTTGGACTTCGAGGTTGCTGTGTTATTTATTAACACTTGGAGTTTGGTGTTACTTTTTTATTTTTTCTTTTAATGAATATTTGTACATATTTATGCATAATTAATTGATCGATGTGATATTTATGGTAGAAATTGTCATATCTCATTTAACTATTTTCATCAACACGTATATACTATAAATATATTTTCCTACACCATGAAGCTACATGCATTTCCTATTAAGGTGAATACTTCATGCAATAATAGTAGAGACTGGACAATTTATTAATTATTAGTAAACTTAAATTATCTTATATATAAAATTCTCGTGTTACCAATACCTTACTCCTCCGAAACAGCTTTACTGATTTTTACCAAATTTTTAATGCAAGTTCATTAGGTCTGAGAATCGGCTTCTATCTATTTTTCACACCTGTAAGTGGTAAGGGTTGGCTGTTCATCCTGACAAAATTGTTTTTATTTTTCTATAATGTGACGTTAAACAATAAATACAACCCTAATTTTTTTTCTTTTATCACCAACCTTTATATTACTGATCAACGGGTCAGCTAGTCGAGATATAAAATTTTTAAGACACAAAATAATATTTGTCTTTGTTCATAAAATTTAGTTTTGCAGTTGGCATAAATACATAAAAAACAAACCGACAGGCTGGCATCTACTTTTTCATTTATATTTAATCGTGTCATTTATATGTACCAACCTTAAAAATAAAAATTGTTTCAAATATTTTCCAGACATGGAGGAGCGAGACCTCTTGATACAAGTATTTTCATACTTAAAAGGAGATCTCAACCTTGTTTCTATTTTGTCTTATTTGTAAAAAGAAATAAAATCCTTTTGTTTTTAATTTTTAATATCACTAGTAATTGAAAATTTTTAAACTACTTTTACTAGTGCACTTTCGAAGCAGTTTTCATTCGTGGCTTCAAATGTAAATTGTTTTAGAATCGGTATACCGATTACATATGTAGCTTAGGTGCATATATTATAGCCTATGGGCTCAATGGGCACTAAAACGACTGAAACAAATTTGACGAATTTTCATGCCATTCAGCCTACCTTGTGATTTTGTAAAGTTTGGTAGCGCCGAATCAACAGATTTTTTTGGGCTTCATGGCGAGCGGGTCGGTAGTAATTAATTGCTAAAAACATTTCTTCTTTTTGGGAGTCGTTAATACACATAAATTTGGATGACAGTTATGAAATGTGAAGTACAAAATGTATCAAAAATAAAATGAAGCTTATTCTATTAAAATCAAATTTAATATTTAATTATTAACATTAACAAAAAATATATGAACAATAAAATCAATTCAAAAATTAAAAACAAAATTAAAGGTTTTAAAACATAACACAATAATAGTATTATCATAAATATAAATTTAACACATCTTTGGCATCTTGTGCACAACAGTAAATTAGAAAAAAATGTTGATTATTAAAAAATTCAACCCATTAACAGATTTTTTTTTGATTTAAAAAACATTTCTTCTTTTTGGGAGTCGTTAATACACATAAATTCGGATGACAGTTATGAAATGTGAAGTACAAAATGAATCAATATGGCTAGTATTGACTCTAGGATTCAAGGGGGTTGTAACGTTTGTATGAAGAAAATTCACTTCTCTAAAATTCCAAAACATACGCAAGTGAAGCCGCGAGAAACTGCTAGTACATTATAAGCGTATAAAACAAAATCCTATAAAGCTGCGAGCATAAGCTGATCATGTAATAAAGTAAAAAAATATTTTTTTTTTAATACCTAAAAGTACAAAACAAAATCAACATACAAGTAGGTAATTTACAAGAGAAAATAACACAGTACGATACCTCTAATTATTTGGTTAACTTTTACCAAGAAACTTTTGCGACCTTGTTTTCCGCCTAGCTTCATTAACTTTGTCAAGGCTGTGTCAAAACAATTATCGTTGTCAAAAGAGCCGTGACATTCTTATAAACGGAAAGCCAAAAAGTTTTTTTTTTACGTAAAATGTAAACAAATTGGCAATGTCATCACGGATTTCAAAAAAAAGGAGTAAGTTTTCAGGTGGATTGAGGATATTTTTTTTCTTCCCTGCTCGAAAATCGTTAGATGATTTGGTTATTTTTTTTCTTTTTGTTCGAAAATGTAACACTCCTGTTGATTCATTTATCAAACTCTGGTCATCGATTTATTCTTAAAATCAAATGGATGTAAACGATATTACCTATTTTGCTCTTATAGCCAATTTTTTTTTAATCTTGTAATATCATTTGTGTAATATGTCTTAATATGTAAAAGATTAATTGCGACGTCGAAGATTAAACGTTCACTAACTAGTTGATATTATTTCTCCATACAAATTTTGAAAATACGTTTCATTATTTAGGGAATTAAATTTGGAATAATTTGTTTTCAGCTGATGCTTGTGTCAAATTACCTATCCTTTCAAGTCAAACAACACAACAATTTACAAGTAGTAAAATACATACCTTTTTTTAAGAATTTCGGCAAGACATACATACGAATTACGTCACAATAAATCGTAAGGTATAAAAGATCTCTGCTTCGCTACGGAACCCTAAAGATATCACCAACTGAACGTAAAAATAGTCACGAAAACTACATGCAACATCTGTTCGGTAAACAACGCATCAATCTCACAAGATAATGAGTGAAATGAAGAATTTCTTCTAGAATTATTTCATACTCGTTAATACCCGCGACTTCGTCAGCGTAGAAATTATTAGATTCGCGACAAAAATTAGTCTATGTCCTTTTTGAAGGTTTAGTCTATTTCTGTACTTAACTTAATAAAACATATTTTGGCAGTTATGGTAAGAAAACGTAAGAAAATATAAACATTCAGATAGGTTCCATTTTTACAACATTAGTATGTAATCTTCTGTAATAACATAAATAAAATTTTTGAAATTGGGAACGTACATATATATTATTTATAGTTATAAAGCATATATTAGTAAGTACATTGAGAAGTAAGTAAGTATTATATTTCAAAAAATTAACAACTAAGTATGAAACGACCTTGTCATAAGTCAAAATCGGTACAGATTTTTATCGTGAAATATTATGAACGTAACATATATGTAGGTATACTTATAAAGTAACATTCAATAAATATATATTTGTACTGTTTTCTTTCATGTTATGCTTTTGAAGTCGATTGCTTTCTTAAGTTTTAATTGTATGCTGATAAGCAATAATGTGTTCTAACATAAAAATTGAAATTCGGGGATATTGATGTTTTCTGATAGTACGTCATATAAAATAATTAAAATCATATTAAGTAAATAATTGCGGAGAATTATTTTACCATACCAATCTGCTTTTAATTTATTATACATATCATCAAAATAGAAAAGAAAAGATGAGTATACTCCTTCAAGCAAATTAATTGAAAATTACCATGTTAAGGCGCCATTTTCTCAAAATTTTTAAGTCGCGATAATATGTGTAATACATCAGTTCAGTTCTTTCTCTCTGTCTGTCACTGGAAAGTTCAATCACGTTCAATCCTAGGCGCCACTTTATTGTTTTCGTTTTATTGGAAACGAATTTATCTTTTGATCAAATTGAATGTACCTACAAAATGTAAATAATAAATTGTACTTATTCTTATTATTCATGACTATCAAGTAAAAATTTTCAACTGACTTCAAAACGGACGAGGTTCTCTATTCGTAGTGTATATTTTTTTTATTTTTATTACCTCAGGAACGTCATTTCGTAACCGATTTTGAAAATATTTTTTTGAATGTGTATACTTCATATTGATCCAAAACAAATTGCCGTATATATGTAATTTAATATGCTGTTGAAGTCGGTTGCTTTTTAAAATAGTCGTAATTATCATGTAGTTTATAGTCGCTATTTTATGAATGTGTAAAATATATACAACATAATTTCCGTTGTATATAACATTGAACCTATACAAAGACACCTTGGAATATCATTACCCGTTCTCGTCACAAAAGAATTTCGAATCAGTCCCCGCGCTCATTATTTTGATTATTTATACATGAAAGAAATTTTCTCTCCAGTTTTGTATTAGAGTTCGTAAGTGAACTTCACCTTGACTGATACAAGATCATTATCATTCTGTTCAGGAACAATGTTCGTAACAAAGGGTTTCATGATGACATTTAAATTTTTTCGCATTTGGTACGAACTATAAACATTCTACCAAAGGGATAATTATGATTTAGTATTGCTATCAACGATGCAGTTTGAGAGTTAGAGAAGGCGTTTTAATACAAAATAAACTAATATCTAACACTAATATCTACTCATTATCCTGTATATCATAGTCAGTTTTTATTTGAATGTTACATCCAGACTATGTAAGAAAACGTAATAAAACAAAGTTATTTAAAATATTTTATTAGCGGGTAATATGTTTAGTTAAAATAATTCTATTCAAATGGACCGATTTCGAAAATTCTTACACCATTGAAAAGCTACATTCACGCTGAGTAACATAGGCTATATATATAAAAAAAAATAGGAATTCATACTGAAATATAAAAATAATCAAAAAAACATAAATAAAAAGTTAAAAAGATTTTAAGAACTTTGTTCAACCGTGGGAAGCCGGGACGGTCTGCTAGTGTTCAATAAAAAAAAAAATTCCTAAAATTTATGTCATAAAAGAAATTGGAACATTCTTTAGTAATAAGATTCGTTTCACGTAAAAAATATATATTTATGACATATTTTATTCCGCGCTATTGTAGTTCTCGTAAAACACGAAAGACGTTATTCTATTGAAATAGAAATACGAGGACTTGGCTTCGAAAACTTCTACCGGTAATGAGAAGACCAGCAAATATTGAATGCGATGAAGGAATATATTGAAATATATTTTTAAGCTTGTTAAAATATAATATAGTGATGTATTGGGGCGTGATAAGTATTATAAATTGTTAACGAAACTATAGGGAAAAGCGAAAAATACTTTAAGGACCCTCGGAGCGGATTTTGATGAAACTAAAACTGTATCATTAATTTTTTGAAAAATTAATTTTTCTTGCCAGGAATGAAATCCACCGATTTTGAAAGAAAAAACACTTTATTATTCCACCATGTGATAGTGTTACTTATAATCCACTTCTGGAAAGTGATATGGCAAACTAAAAGAAAACTTATACAAAATGCTATTAATCTCATATATACATTTCATAACTTTCAAATGATACCATTTTTGACACGTTTCAAATTGGTTCAGTAATTCCAGAGTTTACTCAGCATATCAAAAATATGCTCTTTCTTTATTATATTACTCTAGATACTCTAGAAAGAGCAAGAGCCTATAGATTGCAGATATCTTCGAGGGCAACAGATAATTCATTAGCATCAGTCAATCAGCCAATCAGTCGGTAACTTCGTCACGCTGGGTCTGCGACGCCTATAATGAGGGTGACAATGGAAAACATCGACGGGAGGTATTTCCGTGCCACTCGATAAATTAATGGTGCCATAAATATCGCGGTTTACTTGTCCCGTTTTATTACACGCTCGTCTTTGGAAAATTCGATTTTATCCCTCTAAGAAGACATTTTATCATCCAGAGAGCTGGATGATAAAATGTTCTCTTTCTCTATTATACAACTGATAACATTATCTAATATTATATATCAGATTTGTATTATGTTTATTATATAAAATAATATATATGGATATATCCTATTCTTCCTAGAAAAAAGAAAAGTAATCAAATATGAATAAGACAAAAATATGTTGCTAGTTTCTTAAAAGGAAAATATAACTTCTGAGAATTTAATTCTTTAAAAACATTTTCTTTGTTACGTTATTGTGGAACGTGGGATTATTAAAGGTATTTTATAGAATTACTAATATTAGACTTGATGGTACCTTATGTGGAAATTAAAGTATTTGAAACAAAATTAAAATCGTGAGTTACTTGGATGTAAGAGTAGCTAGTATTTTTTTACAAAACAATTTAATAAAATCTCAGTTTTTTTTTTGTGTAGATAGGTAACAGCCTGTAAATGTCCCACTGCTGGGCAAGTTCAGAGTAAGGAGAAAGTTTAGAGCTTGATCCACCACGCTTCTTTACAATGAATTGACGGATACATGTGTCCGGCACATGCAGGTTTCCTCATCAACATGGTGCCTTCACCGCCAATCAGATGATTTTAAGTACAAATTTATCACTTGAAAACTCAGCGGTGCCGGGATTTTTAACGTGCAATCAACGGTCAAGATCGACGTGTTCTAATCACTAGACCATCTCTGTTTGTTTGTTTGTTTAAACACGCTAATCTCAGGAACTAATGTTTTGAATTAAAAAATATTTTGTTAATTTTATTAGATAGTTTATTTATTGTAGGAGGCTATATTACATAACATACTATAAACGCAAGTAAAACCGCAAGGAACAGCTAGTCTATACTAATAATAAAATTCTAGGGGGTCGCTGTCTGTACATGGAAGATATATGAAAAAAAATCTTACTGGGGGCCTTTACCAACGCAATAGAACCCAAAACAAAGATTTTTAGAATTCTTATCTGTTTGTCTGTTTGTCTGTTTATCTGTGCGTTTGTGCACGCTAATCTCAGAAACGGCTTATCCGATTTAGATGCGGTTTTCACTAATATATTGTAGTAAGCTTCACTTAACATTTAGGGTTTGTTTCATGTCAATCGGTCCATAAATAAAAAAGTTATGTCAATTTAAGGAATCACGTTGAACATTTTTTTTGTGTTTATAACTAAATACATGAAAGTATATACAGTATTAACATAAAAAAATACATTTTTAAAAATTTTGTCTGTCAGTCTGTCAGTCTATCTGGTTGTTCCGACTAATCTCTGAAACGACTTAACCGGTTCTGATGGTACTTTTTGCAGTTAGCAAATGTTATAAGGAGTGACTTGGGGTTACTTCTATTTAAGATATTTTTAAATCTATATATGTGAAAAAAAATCTAACGGGTCGCTGTCTGTACATGTAAGATATATGAAAAAAAAATATTGGAGGCATACGCAATAGAACCCAACACAAAATTTGTTAGAATTTTTGTCTGTTTGTCTGTTTATCTGTGCGTTTGTGCCCACTAAAAAAGATATGTCAAGTTATGGGGTCACGTCGAACATTATTTTGTGTTTTTCAATAAATGCATGAAAGTACTTACATCACGTACTGTCAGTCTGTTTCTTACGACTAATCTTTGAAACAGCTGAATCAAATTTGATGGGACTTTCAATCGCAGTTAGAGGATGTCCATTAATCACGTGAGGCCCAGAGAAGGGAGTGGGAATGAAAATTTTTGTCTTTCTGTCACTCGGTTTGTTTCGGCTAATATCTGAAACAGCTGGACCGATTTTGATGAAAGTTTCACTAGCAGAAAGCCAATTTTATAAGGAACAAAATTGAAACCAATGAAATAGTGAATAATATCTGATTCAAATAGGGAAGATATATATTATATTAATATAATCATTTAAAAAAATAATATTTTACTGGGTAATTTTTTTACGGGATATGATAGAACAAAACCGAAACTATAAGCAAAAGCGAAAAATAATTTAAGTCACAGAGCCGATTTTGATTAAAACTTTTTTTTAATTAGTGGGTTCTATTTCTGGCCAGGAAAATCATGAAATAAAAAAAATTATGATGCAGTTTTAGATTTTTCAAAATCGGACACGAGACTCCATTAAGTATCTTTCGCGATTCCTCATAGTTCCGGATTTGGCCTATTAAGCCCAGTAGAAAAAGTTACCCGATATATAATACTAGGAGAACCTAGGTGCGAACTTACTGTTTTGCAGTCGATATTTTAAAAACTACCACAAAACAACTTTTCTTCAACATTTATAGTGAAAACCGTGGAGGAATACCATATCTGAGTTAGTGTCTGCTTATAAATACAACCAGAAAGTTTCCAGATTCAAAGTAAAAAGCTCCTTTCTTGAGCAGCACTGCAGACTATTATAACCTTGCATTGCAGGAGACATGCCAAGCATTCTGTAATCCACGCGAACGAAGTCGCGGGCACAGCTAGTTTCTTAATAAAAGTATCAAAAACTTGCTAGTTTATTTCAAGTGAGCAGGGAACGAGCTATTACGTACGGCCAAAACAGCAACACCGCTGTGTCCCTAATTCAATAAACAGAAGAGTTTGTCTGAATGTTTTGTAATAATATTAGTAACAGCGACGATAATGGGCGCTATTTCTGGTATAACATATTTTATTGAACTCTGAATTTATACAATGGTCTTATTAGTGACCAAAATATACTCTCGAACGACCAAGTATACGTTAAAAATGTTATAATTGTAATTTCGGCAAAATATTGATTAATTATCAACAGACTTAAAAAAGAGGGAGTTCTCAGTTTGTATTGTATGGTATTTCTATGTTACCCCAGAACTCCATCATTTCTTAACCGATTTTAATAATTATTTTTCTATTCTAAAGGACATGGTTTCAGCTTGGCTCAGAAGAAATCAATTTAGAATTTTTATCATTTTTTTATAATTTAGTTTTATTAAAAAATAAAAAGAAGAGAAATTAAAAATAACTATATTGAACCTAAGTATGTCACAAAAAAGCAAGGAGCCCAAAACACTGGCAGCATTACCTCTTTGTATGGCCAGACTGATATGCTGGCCAAGGTAGCCGCCAGCCCTTCGGTCACCTGTAGTTTCGACGAGGCGAGAAGACAGCTCTATGAAAAACTTTTTTGCTTTCTCGCCCCAGAATACCATGGTTTCAACGGCAAATATATACAATATATAGTTAAAATATATAATATATTGTTTTAAAATCAAAATTACTGTAATAAGTATGTCATTCCAAGTCTTAATTGTCTTCTTTTTTATGGTTGTTATTTAATAATAGTTATAATATACTATTTAATATTTAGTTATAATTACAAAGTATCACACCTGATTATTATTAGTTTATATTTTTTTAATACCACAATAGTAAGTATTATCAATGATCCACACAAATGATAAATAATGATAAATAACTTTGATATATAATTTTTTTTTATATAGTCTAGACTTACTTTTGGTAAACTGAATTATAAGCAGAGAGGATAAATTTTTTTTAGCATAAATTAATATTTTTATAGTTTCTTTTTTACAAGCTTTTATTTAAATTGCAATGTATATCTGGGTGGAATCTTGCAATTTTATTTTCGACACAAGAAAACGATACAGGGAAATCTCTTAATTTAAAACTTTTAAAGGAAAAGTTTATTTTATTCTTTTATGCGCGTTTAAATTAAAGTATTATATTAAAAAAAATACTTTAAATTTATCTGTTATTGTACTCGTAACTGTAACCCTGATGAAAATTCACATTACGTTTTTGTATGTGTCTTTCGAGTACAATAAGCTCTATTTTTTTTTCTTTCTTGCCTTTATTATATTTAGTATGTCTTAAAAACCATAACCGTAATATTTACGCAACAAGAATTTACTATAACAGCGTTCACAGAGGTCGTGTAACATATTTTTTCGTGTTATTTTCTACCATTGTGATGTTTGAACATATCACAGATCAATAAAACTTTTGATTTTATGGTCATGAAGTCGACGCTTTAGGTCTCATCTAAGGCAGCTTACGCACGGCGCGCAGAGAAGTGGTTAGTGAGACAGCATAACTTCTATTCGTAAAAATAGATACAAGTACCTTTTCACCGCTTCTTAATTCAAATTCAAAATATAGATTATTCAAGTAGGCTTTTAAATCACTTTGAATCGTTAAGCTACAGGTCAATTAGTTATAGAGTTTTTTAAGCTACCACTTATTGTTATATATTTTATTTGATACTAATTCATCGTTTAAATTTGTACCATAGAATTCAATTAACATCATGGCTGACCTGATAATTTTAATAAGGTTAGAGCTCATATACACGACTTCCTTGCAAACGGTAACGACAATTAAAGACAGGAGCCTCCGACTTTTCGGCGCTTGTAGGCGACAAAAGCGTCGCTTACTGGGATGCCGCGTTTGCCGGTATTGTTAGTAGACTGCATGTAGTTAAGGCGTGCGCTCGTGTCGCAGGTTTAATGATGGCTTCCAATGACAAAATTGATAATAAATTCGTAATTGTGACAATAAAAAAATCCGTAGATTTGGAATTTTAAATTGCAAGAGTACAGTAACAAAATAATAAAACACAAAGCATGGATGACTAGATAAAAAAAATCTCCACCTCATTTTCTATTCAATATTTCTTCAACCAATAATAAACGTCTTCTGTTTCTTCTAATGGTGCATGTTACACGTTTATTCTGAGACGGTGTCGCACTAAAAACGGCTCACGGCATCGTCTGCAAATATCCTATATGCGTATGAATATATTTCTCGGAACATTCTAAACTTTATAGTACTCATGATGTTCACAAATCATTTGTTTCAATAACAATAATAGTATGAAGTTTAACCAACAATAATAATGCTTAAAAATACAAAAGATCAATAAAACTTTCGATTGTCGCCACGAAGACGTCGCTGTAGGGCGCGTATAATACGTCTGATGTTGTCTTTAACCTTACAAGTTTTTATAGCTTCACGATCCATTCACGGCATAAAGACGTTTTGTTTTTTTTTTGTTACTTTCACTATTCGTTTTATAAATCAAACAAGTCATTTTTACTAGCAAATATAATATTTAATCAGCCCCTAGCTTCACACGCGTTAAGGAAAAATGATATTTATATAATGCCTGAATGAAATTATCTTACCTGCTTGAATCATTGTTCGATATTTCTTTGGTTTCAATTTTGATATGGCGTACTTTTTTATTTATTAATTAAAATACAAAAAAATAAAAAATAAAATGCATTTACTTAAAAGCTGTTAATGATAATGTGATAATACAAATATACACTTCAATTTTGTTTATTTAACTAATATTATAAAGAGGAAAGATTTGATTATCTGTTTGTTTGCATTGAATAGGCTCAGAAACTACTAGGCCGATTTGAACAATCCTTTTTGCGTTGGTCAGCCTATTTATTGACGAAGGCTATATCACGCTACTACTCATAGGAGCGTAGCAGTAACCGTAAACGCGAGTGAGATCCCACCGGCAGTTAGTATATTATAAATCAGAGCTTAGGAAAAATTACAGTGCAAATATCTAGTAAGTCTTCATGTAGTATGAATGATAGCAGCAAAATACATTTATCTTTGTTTTTCAATTAGCGTTAAAATAATGTATAGCCCTAAACGGTGAGGCTGATTTTGATAAAATTTACAATTATAAATAATAGTTTAATTTACAATTATATAGATATAATATTGTTTAAACACAGTAATTTTAGGAGCTATAAATAAAATTTTCCCGTCATATATCCCGTCACTTGTGAAGAACAGAAAGTAGGCTGTCTTTCTCCAAAATCCAATCTACATCAATACGAAAATTCATCAGATTTGGTTTAGTGGTTGACGCATAAAAACGTACATTTTTAATATTAGTACGGATAACATATTACACCATCAATAATGTGCTGCTGGCAACATTAATAATATTCGATGTTCCATTTTGTTAAAGCACATTACGATTCTGTGTTGGTTCCGAGTATCATGTGAGGATTCAAGTTACATACAGAGCATAGCAATTTCTCTGGAGTGTTATTAAATTATGTACAGAGATACAATAACTGAATCCTTCAACTTGGCAGTACCCTTCATCTATATTAATGGATTTTATCATAAGTTATTAAGATGAAGATATGACAAGGCTTTCATAATTATCTTCGGACTGATGGTGACGGCTGACTTCTCAACCAACTCCAAACAAAGGAAATACTCAATTAATAGAATATGTTTTTTAAAGCTTGTTACTTCAGAAATCCGTCATTGATTAAAGTATTTTGTAAATTCGTAATATATCCAGATCGATCCTTTTTTTATAAAACAAACGAGCAGGCGAGATACCTGATGGTAAGTGATCATCGCCGCCCATGGACATTTGCAGCATCAGAAGAGACACAAATGCATTGTCAGCTTAAAAAGGAATAAAGAAGGAAATAGAATAGGAACTAAGGAAAGGGATGGAGAAAGGGTTGGGCTTATGACTCTTTCATTCACCGTACGAAATGCTCTTATAAGCTACTTTAGAATCTTCTGTGAGAGTGAGATACTGCCTTGGCCGAGCCGTATACAAACTATAGTCAGTAGCTTACAGTTAGGTTCTACCACAGTGATGGACTTATTTAAGGAAGCTATAATTTAGCTACATTTGTCTCACAAGCCATCATAGTTTCTGTAATTTCAAATCAATCTACATAAAGTTTTGCTAGTAGACGCTTAACTTTAAAATATTCAGGATGGAATATCGTAATAGAGAATTAAAGGTAGGATACATATTTTTCAGGCTAAAATTTTGTAATGAATTTCTAACCCCTTTAAGAAAAAGAGGTTTCGATTTGAGGTTTGATTAATGTATTTTTATGTTTCTTACTTCTTAATATCGTTGTTTATTAACCGATTTAGAATTTTCCGAAGGTTTTATTTTCAAATTGGGCCCATAGAATTTTCATTAAAATCGGTTTAGTAATTTGGCTATAAAATCAAAATACTCGTTATCGGAATAGATATATACATATATCAAAATTGGGTATATCGATTTTGGAAGTCATCAACTCATGAAAGCCAAATGATTAATATGTAGTTATCATATTGTGATGTTATTAATACAGAATTGATAAACTTATAAAACGTGTGAGTAGACGATGCGTTTTTTGATAAACTCCAAATATAGCATAAAATGTTTTAATTATTAAAAGGTAAATATCAACCCATGTAGCTCCATCTCAATTTTCCTATACATCGAAACAAGAACATTTATAGAAAAGTTTGATAGAAAAATATTTTCAATTTTATCTTTAGATTCGTCATTTCCTTTTTAACTTCTGGCCCAAAAGAGTGGTGTAATAAGTTTAGACCTGTTTGTGACTATGTCTGTAGTATTGTAGTTACTCAACGAATGAACCAATTTTTATGCTGATTTTTGTTTAAAACTTCTGCTGTAATTTATGAAGATCTGTTCGGACATTTAAAGCTCTTTTGTGCTTGTCGAAAGGAACTGAGAAACTTCTAGTGGTTTAATCGACTCGAAATTTACTATACATACAGTATGTTATCTTAAAATAATATAGGTGTAACCTTGACCTGATGCTTGATACAAAACTAAATGGAAATATCACGTTGGGGCTTCTTGAAATGGTTTCAATGAATATATTGTCAGTTTCTTTATAATTTTCAATTTTAACAACTTGTTGTTGTTGAAATCCAATCTATGTTAGTTTTACATTGTGTGTTTTTAGATATTCCTTTTGGAAATATAGAAATTTAATATAAAAGTATTTCAGTTAGGTTTAACTAAAAGAATAAACTAACATTTATTTGGCAAGAACTTTCAAAGTATTCCATTTAATTTAATTATTTTGACAGGACTATGTTTGTGAACTAAGTTAAATAGTTTAACCCATATAAATTTCTTGTAGGCCACATAAATAACTTTGTCTTGTGCTATCTACTTAATGTCACGGACTTCTGTAGTACACTCGATGTGCCTCGCAGTTTTATCCATGATAAATTGAAAAAATGGTCCTTGCCGGGTTGTCATTTATGTACACTGCTTAAACACACCATATGATCTTTTGAAAGAAGCTAAATCGTAACCATCATCGAGTAAATACAAAGAAGTGTAGTGAAATCCCCAGTTACAGTTTATTTTATTTTTATGCCGCTATGTGTCTGTCTGTTGCACCATAGCTTCTAAACGGGTGAATCAATATGCGGTTTTGTTATTTGAAAGAGTTTTTTCTAGCAATGGTTCTTAGACATGTTCTACAAAATTCAGTCCACCCATTTTAAGGTCATCAGCTCTTTTTTTCTTAGCTGCGGTAGGAATCTTAGATGCACAATAAGTACTTGATTTACTTTCAAACATATGTGTGACCTAAGATTTTAAATACATGCATGCAATATAACTAAGCAAAATTATGGAATTCTTCATCTGATGCAGCGCGGATTAGCAGGATACACAACTCCTCACCAACTTACAGCAGAAGTGTCGTGTTGATGCTGGTTGAAATGTTCTCAACGAATAGATTGTTAATTTTTATTTTGAGTCAACACCAAAACAGCCACAAATGCGATGCCAGTTTAAAAAAAAACGATAGATAAGGGAAATAGGAAGAGGGATTTCTCATAGTTCGAAAAGCGTGTATATTAGTTTCTCTACTATAAAAAAGATTATATATAAGCGAGAATTACACTTGTAACAATTTATGTATTTACATAAATTGTTAATTATTGCTTTTATTTGAAAGAATTTACTGTCAGTGACATACTTATTGACAATCACAGCTAATGACTGGTTATCTAAGTAACTGTTACCAAATTACCAGATGTTACCATAAATGTATCAGTTACTAGAGTAAATTTTCTAGAGTAAATTTATTTTTTAATAGTATAATTCTCGCCTTATTAAGAACTGAGTGTTAGTCGATGCAAAAGTAGTTTTAATTCTACACACATATACAAATTTCTACATGAAAAGTCAAATATACAGACAAAATGTGCTCATCTTCTTTACATTCCGCTAGAAGCCGTGTACAAGAGCTCGTACAAAAAGCGCTCACCCTAAACTGTTAGTAAACACTTAGGTCTGGATACATTAATCAAAGATATATTCAACGAGATAGCGTCTTCACGTTGACCTTTTTATACACGAAGAACTTTATCAATACGGACCAAGTTAGAGCGATTTAATAATTTTCGATATTAAGGCATTTGGATACGCCCTTCACTGACACCTTTACAAGTCATTTTAGGCAGTAAATACTAACACAATTTGCTACGGCCGTTCGAAAATAATTGAATAATTTACATTTATGCAATGTTAGCGGTACTTTATACTCTTTCATCTCATAAAATCTTGATAAAGATATAAAGAAAAATTTTGAAGTCATTTATTTCGAGAGATATTAACGAAATCTATATCGTTTGTAATGATATTGTGGTTTTTAAATTCCGTAGCAAGATGTACGTGTAGAAACTAAACTCTTTTATATAACGGGTTTGTTTAGAAATATACATATGTTCTTATGTCGATAAAAATTGACATATTTATTTATGACTGCGGTACACTTTTATAGGTTACACGGGGTATCTATTTGAAGTGAATGTAAAAGTACATTATATGTACATATGTATGTTGTATTCATTGTTAGCCTTCATTTAATATAATTGTCTATAATTTGTAATGGCCACTCTATGTATCGTAGGTAAGCATTTCACAGATTGTCCTTAGGGCCAGCGCATAAGAGGTTGTATAAAGAATAAAAGTTTGCAGAGAGTAAAAAAGACATTTGTCCAAATCACATTAACCTTAATCGCAATCTGAGTCCAAATTAGCGCATTTTAAATTATATATCTATCAATGGACCTAATTATTTTGGACATTTTGTGCGCAGTTGCGGTCTCGCGGACTGTCATGTGTTTTATGTGAATCAGTGTTGACATTTTGAGAATATTTATGTATTTCGTCGTATTAGTCCACCAGGACTGTCCTTCGTTTGCGCAGGCTTTAAAAGTGATTTTAAAACGTTTTGTGAAATTGATTGTCATTAATTCCAGTAAACAGTTTAGTCTGTCGCTATTATTTAGATAATATCGTGCTCGTATATAATTATAATAAAAGCTTGAAAACAACAACAGAAAATATAATAACTTTAATTATAATTAAAAAATATTGTGTTTTCAGACATATACCGTCCTATTTTAATATATCATATACTAACTAATATCCATCGGTGATCAAAAATAAAATAAAAAAAAATTATATATATGTTACAATAGGTAAATTCCAAATTTGAGTTCATTTTCGACTATTAACAAGAGAACCTTCGAAGTGGCTACAGTTCATTGGCCAGCATTGTTAGGGCGCAGGGCACAGTCTTAAATCAGCTCCGGATATAAACGGACGCGTACAACATTCGCTTGGTAAACGGGTAACGAACGTAAATACGATTTTCTTTAAAAAAGTACAAAAACTATTCGTAACTATTTTAAGTGATTTACGTGCAACGAATTTACTTTATAAAGTGATATAATTTTTTTTTTTGGAAACTTTAAAGTGACTTTTTATGAGAGATAATTTAAATCGTAAGTATTCATATTTTTTTCTATGTTAGTATGTCGATGTGATTTAATCATGTGAATAAAATTGTTTTGTCGGTAATCGAAATAAAATTATATACCTCGGTTTTTTACTGACTCTATTACGAGACATGTAAATATGTAAGATTTTGATATTTTTTATTAGATCTGGCTCGAATATTATCTAAATATACTCGACATTTTGTTGATTACAACAAAAAATTTATCCATAGGTAGTGTATAAATCGTAGTCTAATTTTTGCCCTTAAAACATTTGGAGTATAAATTTTACATTTTACATACATATGTATATTTATTAAGAATGACACTAAGTATGTGTGTGTGATATTCGTAGTTGTTTTTCTTGATACAATAATGCTCTTACATAATTATCTCTTTCCTTTATACTTCGAGGTCGAGGTAAAATTTTAGACCCCAATTACAAAATACCCAGTATAAAATTGTCTGTAAGAAATCGCAGCTTAATGTTAAGACCGCTTGTTTTTTTTTGCCGAAATGTAGAATTATTTGTAAGTAACTATAGTCTATTTTTCTTAACTTGTCTTATCAGACAAATATCGAGTATTTCCAGCCACACATAAATGTTCAATAAGAAATTATCGATTGAATGATTAAACTGAATCAATTTTTATTATGCAAAATTGTAATGAAAAATAATCGTTCGCGATTTTCATTCGGGTTATAGACATTATAAAAACAAGTAAAGAAAAATAAACTATAATTAAATATATTTCATAATTGTTATGTGATAACACGAAAGGTTATTATTATTTGAGGGTCTTTTTGCCATATTCCATGACGACAGATGTTACACACGATGTAGGTACGAGCAATTACAATATGTCACTCAAACACATAAAATTTGATACGTGCCATACATCTAGATGAAAACTGGATTGATATTAATCATAACATATGTACGAAGACGCCCGTATTCGCTGCAAATAAATAATAAATAAGGTTTTATATGATGTATGATGTTTTGATTACTCGTAGAGCGTCGTAAATTTTCTGAAAGCCTCTCAAAACTTCGAAGTTTGATAATATTAATTACACTTTTCAACTTCACTCGTATCTCATACGAATGTAATGTGTTTACTTTAAGTTATAAAGACTACAAGCGCAGTTAATGCTTAATGGAACGCAAATTAGATTTTTATTACATATAATAGAATAATGATTCCATATAAATTTTGTCGTGACATATGTGAATTTTATTTCTGCTTAGGTTTACCTCGTGGCTTCGCCCGCGTTATGTTTTCGCAGCTTGGTTTGTTATTACAGCCTCGGTCCCTTTGGTTTGAACTTAATATATGATAACCCATAACTTCCCTTAATAAACAGGCTGTACAAAATTTATCTAATCAATCAATAGTTTTATAGGTTAGCCTCATATATAAACTTCACCTCTTTTGAATTTTATGGTAGACATAATCTCCTAGATAAAATATATTTAAATTTACATTTTATATTTTTTATACAAAAAATGTTACACAATTGGCTCACAGATAAAAAATGTACAAATGTTACTAGATAAAAAGTATACAAATGTAAATCTGTATAGCCAATTGTGTAACATCATTTCTATCAAAACATGAAGCTAATTATGTTAAACTATCGCTATTAAATCATGTATTATGACAGTTATTTTTATATCAATTCATCTTTTTCAGTTGTCTAAAAGCCTTTTAGCTGTCAACTGATTTCTACATAATTGGCCATGTTACATTCTGACAGTTGATTTCTCATTTTTGTACTAAAACGTCTCTTTTAACTGTCAAAACTTGGCGTGTTTTGATAGCGACAGTTTCACACAATTAACCCTCTGATTGTAAAAAAATAAAAGTGAAACTAATGGGATTTTCACGTTTTTTTTAAACTCAATTTATAGCAAAAGAATACTTTTGCTCAAACGATTTGTTTTTAGTTGTAACAACGTGCGTGACCGATGGTCGACGAACTAATTATGTTTTTACAGCCATAAATTTCAAGTTCACATTTTCGTTCATTATTTTGACCGGCTTGGCGGCTCCCATTATGAATTTTCATGAAAATAAATAATAACATACTAGAGTAACGAGTAAAAAATAATACATAGAATTAAAGTTTGGCGTTGTTTTTTGTATTTATTATAGTAAAAATCGAGCTGTATCGTTTGACATTGTTCTGTTCAAAATGGTTTTGAAGCAGTATTAGCTACTTTACAATATTTTTTGTGCGATTGTGGTACTTTCCCGGTCAGTGGACTACACGCTCTACCACAGCAAAACTACCCTATACCTATCAGCTATTCTTTATTTGACAACAGGTTTGCGCAGTGGACACTGAAATTGGCTGAAGCGCTAATGAACTCCACTCATGAAAACAATTGTATTAGCCATAGGCCATTCGTATATTTCTCCTGATCTGGGAGTTTGTGTTGTGTGTTTCTGTACCCCCAACATATGATCGTTAGATCTTAATGGGAGTGGTTGATTGTGGAGCACGTTATATTTTTATATGAAATTATTACAAACATCTCGATGACGCTGTGATGACATGTTCAGTAAACATTGACATATTAAGAAACGTCAGATGAATCTTAGATTTACTGTCAGTGCATTATTAATCTTGGAGCCGAAGTGCATATGTTACTATTGACGTAAGCAGTCGAAGGTAAGGGTGGGCACCACGTTCCACACTCGAAAATAGTATCCAAAATGATTATCAATATCGATCAGTCGTATAAAATACTAGCTGTTTTCAGGCGAGTGTACTCAATTCCTATAAATTTTTTGAATCCAAAATTTTCACTTTTCTGTACGATTTTTAAACATTTTTTTGTTACGACAAAAAAAATAAGAAAAATAGATACAGCCGTTCTGAATTCGTGACATATGTGTACATTCGGCAGTTGATTTTGTATTTATATAGATTATCTTATATACACGAAACAGTACAGGGTGGAGAGAAAATAGCTTCAATAATTTACATGTAAGAAAATTGCGAACAAACCAATTTTTGACAAGTCGTTCCTTCTTAGGCCTCCCCCAGTATACAAATAAAGCTAAGTAGATGTACATACATGAAGTCGTAGCTCCTCTGCCTGTGACAAAATTGTTTCAAATAAAAATAGCTATAATATAATATAACCCATAAAAAGGCAAAGACATAACGCTTCAATACTTTTTGCCTCTGTGTATAAACCAATTTTCTTAATTTATTTAGTAGTTTTTAATATCAAAGAAAAATTAAAAAATATATTGTAACAGACTATACTCGTAAATGTCCCACTCCTGAGGCCTCCTCTATTAAGGATAAGGTTAAAAGCTTAATCCACCACATGTTCCACTGCAGGGCGGATATACATGTGTCTGAATTTCTCACTGCACTTGCGGGTTTCCTCATGGTGTATTCCTTCACTTGAAACCACCGCACCTCCGCATCGCACTTGAAAGCTCAGCGATTTCCGAACATTGGTTGGCATCGATAGACACGTTGGCGCAATGGTCAATGCAACTGACTGAAGCGCTAACGGTCACGGTTTCGATCCTCGCTCACGGCAAAGGTCTGTATTGGCCATACGGATCTTTGTCGTAGTCTGGGCGTTTATGTTAGTGTTGGGTGGGTTTCCGGATCGCCAACACAAGGCCATAAGATCTTTATGGGGGCCGTTGAGTATGATGCGTTCATTGATTTGTTTAGACCAACGTAAATATCTTTTCTTTTCTATTTTGATAATAGGTATAATTAATTATAGGCAGATTTATATAATTAAGACTTTTATCTAATAATAAGTTTTTCTAATAAATTAAGTTATTGTATAACTTTCAAAATATAGATAGAGAGTAACTTTTTTACGCACTTATTTAGTTCATATGACTTTAAAATTTTCTGAATAATGTTAAATACTTGACGCATTATTAGAATACATCAAAATCTCCGAATTTGATTTTTTATGGGTTGACCGATTATTGCTCATCAGCATCCAATTATTATCACATTTTGGCTATCGAGCGAACACTAGTGATAAAAAAATATACAATTCAGCTCGTACAAAATAAAAATTGAAAGTGGACATGCAGTAGGCTGAGAATATCAAAAAACTAGCATACATGAAAAATAACCTCTCGACCTGTCTCGACATTTGTAAAACAATACTTCGAAACTGGAACATCGTCGAGAGTTCTAACAAAGCTGGATGAGTCTATATGTGAATCCTAAACCAATTAAGAACTAAATGACTATGCACATCATAGTGAATACTATGGTTTAAACTAGGGGATACCAGCAATTTCGTCTGCGTCGGACAGGTACGTCACTGAAGATTTGTAATTCGAAGTTTTAATTTCGTCTATATGATTAAGTTTAATTCAATTCTTTCTTTTCTTTGTTTTTGTTTAGCTGTGTCTCATTTATGAATAGTAGACAACCTGTAATTATATTGTATTTTTTAAATAATAATCGTTTTCGTAGAAATACATTGCTTCTGTAAAGAAAATAATGGATTAGGTTTCTGGTTCGCGGGGAAGGCAAGACCATACTTTGCCCTCCTGCGAGGAGCTCCGCCAGCCATGGGCGGAGCGTTGCACGGGAGGGGTAGCGAATGTGCATGCGCAAGCGATTCCGAGGCCTCTCCATTTCCTTGCTCAGGAAGACCATCGCAGGGGTTATAGTGGGTACAAATCTTCACATAACCCGATCTCCCCCCGGGAATCGGATATATTTTCGATGATTTCCCTTGCGAAAACACAAAAAGAAGTGTTGTATTGCTTGCTCCTATGCACTTAACGGGCTACAGCTAGGCGCTACCACAGTAAAATTTTGTATTATATATATTTTACACACTGGATACATCTCGGCGGTGAAGAAAAACATCATGACGAAACCTGCATGTGCGGTAGAAATTCTGATGCATGTATATTTGCCAACCCACAGTGGAGCAGCGTAGTGGATTAGGTTCAAAGCTTTTTTCTTACCAGGATAGGCCTTTATTTGACATATATACACTCGATTGATGTCTTCCATAATTTCCGTGATGCGCACACAGGCAGTAGGCATGTTACGATTTTATTTATATAATATCTTAGGGATTGAATGGCACTCCATATCCGTAACTGACTCTAACGGATATATGAAAATATGTTTGTAAGTAAAAAGTCCTGATATATTTTTTTGGGATAACTTAGGATGTTATTATATGTTATATGTTGTTTTTATTTATTTTTTAAATATATTTTTTTATAATATATAATGTACTACTTTCTTTATTCGTTATTAATTACCCGCACTTGCCGAACTCGCTGAGCTAATCTAAAGATTTTTTATAAATTTAATCAAAATTTTTTACCCGATTTGAAGTTCAAAGGTCATACTCACACGCATCGATTTTTATATAAATGGATAGATAACGTAAAAGTATTATCAAATAGTAATATACAGTTGCATGTAAATTATTTATAAGTAAAATGCGATACGATGTAATTACTTTTTCGTTTATAAGCCTAAAATCCGAATTTATAGAACAGTCGAATAAATTATGCACTATTGAATTGCTAAAAATATTTATATAACTATATAATTCGAAATACCTCGGAGCACACTACTTTAATTAAATTTAAAGTATTAAGAAAATCGAAAATATTAATCAATGCAGTGAATGTATTATGTTCAATTTCGAGTGTTTTCCAATAGTCTGAGACGTTAGGAGTAATGACGTCACTGCGTGACAGTTGATGAAGCAATTAATTATAGATGAATTAACATTTACACAAGCGTCTATCATTGGTAGTTCATATCATATTAATTGAAACGTAATTAATTATAAGGCTAGAGTTACATTTGTTAATTTAATACTTGTCACAGATATACAATTATACATGGTGGACGTTTTCATCCGATCTTGCACGAAAAAAAAAAATTGAATAGCTCTCGATTTTATTATATTTTAAACTTTTTATACTTATTAAAAATTTAAGAACTAATCGAAGATGAACTTACTAGATAGAGAACAATCCTGTAATAATGTAAGAAATATATTTTTGGGTTTTTTATTTTTATTTTATTACTAGTTGTGCCTACGGTTTCTCCGCTTTTATTTTGAGGAAAAGTTATATTTACATAATGTTTACCTTCTTCACTTGAATCGGTTATTGTTCACTATTACATGGGTTTGAATTTCGCATAACCATTTTTTTTATTTTCTGTTATTTTAATAAAAGTATTTATGTTACTCCTTAACTCTTTTTCTGCTCAGCTATCTGTGAGTGAAAGTCGATTCAGATAAAAATTAAAAAAATATATATATTTAGTGTATACTTTCGTATGTATTTAGTTAAAGGCTGTTAATTTGACAAACACACAGACACACACTTCAATTTTATTTATTTGTATAGATATGTGATATACAACTACCTTACGAAGGCTGTGAGTCTGTCAAAAATAAGGCACTGCTAAAATACTTATGTAAATATCCATAAAAGTCTGAGAGCAAAACTTATAAGTGTAATACCAGCCTAACGTAATAGTTAATTTGAAAGTCAATTCTGCGATTAATATCCTATGTCGTTTTCTCGCGGCTTTCCTCGTATAGGTTTATTGGGGCATAGTTTACTATTATATAAGACAGACAAGCAACAGTGATATTTTTGTATTTATATTATTAGTAAATATAGATTATTTTTGGGATATTTAAATTTATTTGCTTCGTTTTGATTTTTTTTAGTACTTAAAAGTATTTGTACTATAAACGCAGTAGGTACATAATCAAGTATTTTTCATTTCGAATAATATTTTATATAATAATACATAAAAGTATTATCTATACTTTTATGTATTATTTGATTATTAAATAACGAAAAAAAAAATTTTTTTTTTGGAATCACATAAAACCTACATTTATAAAGTTTATAGATATTATAATTCTTACTATTTAATGTTAATAATCTGTACCTATTTCCAACTTTGATAAGCTCGTCAATTGACAATTGTTAACCCAAATATACTCAATCGCTATCTGGTTGCTAGGCAACGTCATCCAATCAAATTGTCAGCATTCTGAGTGCCAAAATCCACGAGTTGATATCCTACAGTTATATTAAAACATTGTTTATTTAATCGTCAATAATTTGTAAAGGTACAAAAACTTAATACTATTTTGTTAGTCATGATGTCTATGTATGTAAGAATATTTGTAAATAAATAAGTTTGATCCACATATAGTGAATTATTTATTAATTAATTAGCTCTTATATAATATTATCTCATTGTCAATAATAGGATTATATGCCTTTGGTAATTAATATTTTTCCTTATAATGGCAACATTTATATTATGTAGGAAAAATCAATAAACATAATAGACGCCTTGTAGCGATAAATACAAAAGGTAATTTGAAAAGATTCTTTGTAAGAATATGATTAATCGTACCTATATCCATATTCCATAATAAATTTATAAACGCAAAATGTTTAATATGTTCTGGATGTATTTAATACGTCGGCTAAACTGATTTGGATGGGTTTTGGTAATAAAATAGATTTGACCTTGGAGGACCAAGGTTACTTTTAGTCGCAAAATGAAACGTTGGACCATAGATAGCTATTTTAACATAGGCGTGGCGGTAAAAACGGATATTTAACCGACTTCGAAAAAGATGGAGGTTCTATTTTGGCTGTAGATATGTTTTTTTTTTAAGTTCAATTAAATTTCAAGGAATGAAAGGAGACTAAAAATCAAAATGTACTTTACCCAGTCCGGTGTCCCTTGTGGTTCCTCTGGCGTTTATAGTTCAACTTACGCTCCTGTAAGTCATAGCATGATGAAATATAGCCTGTAAGCTTACTAAATCCTCAGGCTATCCAACGCAAAAAGTACTTACATATAAACTTCCAAACAAATTTTATCTTTTTATAATACTAGTATACACTCAAGCAGGTTTTCGCAAGTACTTTAAATCGTAAAAACGGATACGAAAAAAATAATTTCAAAGGTACCTACTAACGTTTTAGAATGTAGATTCTATAAAGAAGAATCGGCAAGAAACTCGATATTTATTGCTCTACTTTATAATTCTCTCAAAATTCACACTTTCAAAATTTCTATTGAAAATATTTGCGCTAGAGCATCGTGGTTAAAAGCTACTATATACTATAAATACATATAGCTATATAAGTCCCAAAAAGTCAAATAAAACATAACTTTTATATTATCCTTATAAATCCTTAAATAATATATCGTATAACAAAAACATTTCGTCTATATTTTTGTTCCATTAAACTAGATGTTCGTTTAAATTGAATATTTAAGTTTATGAATAAACGTTACACAAAATGCGGCCCGCAAGATACTATCAGGGAATTGCCGTTTCATTTTCTATGTAAAGTCATTTCTCCTAAGTACCCTTTTTATATTATTTCATACAAATGTTTAGTAAAAACGAGAAAAATGTGGTTAAGACATGCGCGCCGATGGTTTTGTAGAACTGAAACCAAATTCCCATTTTATTACTACCCGCCCTTCGTGGTTTTACTCGTGTTTATGCTTACTGCTTCAATCCTATGAGTCGTAGTGTGATGTAATATAGCCTATAATCTTCAACAACTAGAAAAGAACTAATAATCTTCAAATATCTGAACCGATCTTCATAAACTATAGCTAAAAACAATTTAGATTACGTCAATTCATTCAGTTTTCAAACAAAAAAAAAAACGAACAAAAATTGGTCAGTTCGTTAAGGAGCTACGATGCCATACATATATATACAAAGATACACAAAAACACACGTAACAACTTATAACTCACACATCAGTATAAGCGGCGTTCGGGAATGTAAGTACTCAACGGACAAAAGTCCCTTCTCTGCGCAAAACTGTGGTTCTAATCCATTATTTGCTCCATGAAAATCAAGTTTGATGCTCGTATTTTGTACTTTATCTAGTTTGTACAATTAGTTTGTTAGGAAATCCGCTATAATAAACATGTGGTACTTTCAATTACGGTTCAAAAGATGCCCTTTAAATGTTACATGGATCCCGTTGGCACCTTTTTGGTTCGGAATTCAAAAACTGGTTTGTTTTTTAATCTATGTATTGATAATAGAAATTGTGTCATGATGTGACACATTAAAGTTGACGATCGAATCTATAATTAATGAAAGAAAATAATAATAGAAAATATCAAGTACAAATACAATAACTTAAAAAAAACACAGCTTTTATACAGAAGTAATAAAGTATACACAGAAATAACTTCCCAGAATTTGTTATCAGTGACATTATTATATGATATGACTCTATCTCCGCTCACGGCAAACATCAATATTTTCCATACGGATGTTTGTCCTGAACTTTAACGTTTTAGATGTTTCTGCTAAGTGATTCCGGACCCCGACTCAGGATCACGAGATCCTAATGGCGGCCTTTGAGAGTGATGCGTTTTTTTTAGGTCCAATGCTACGGGTGTATTTTTTTAAATCAACTGGTGGATATAAAAATTAATTTATCTAAAAACTAATGGCGTCGTTTTAGTTTTCATAAAAGTCTGCTCTGAGCTCCTTCTAGTATTTCTCGATATTCGGTATTGATTCAAATTTTGGCTATTTACGCCAATTTAAAAATTCACTCTGTATTTAGTTTTTTTTTTTATTTGAATCTTTGAAAAAACACTCGATTCCTGGAGGGGAGTTGAAATTATGTGGTGATTTACTCCCTGCACTCCTCACTGGTTCGTACGGCAATTCGAAGCCATCCCGACTGCTGTTGTCCGTGAGGACGTGTTAGTATTTCACACAAGAAAGTTGAGAGCGATTTCGTAAGGAGAACACACGGTATGAGATCATCCTGCCGTTTGCCGTCATGGTAATACTACACGGTAAAGCACATCGATGGATTTTTGTCATGGGTATGGACATGGACACTTACGCACTTTCATATTTATAATATCAGTTTGATTTTTATAGGCGTCGGCAATTTCATTTTAAGTAATTAATTAGTGATTAAATTTTATAACCACATATTTTAACGATGGAGCATTTTGCATATTAACCTTTACGTTCAAAGCGCATGTTTTAAAGCTTTCGCAGATCGTTATTACCCGCAATACTGTACCTTGTAAACTAGTAACAAGTAAGTTTTATAATCTGGTTCTTAGTATTCATTAATAGACGTAAACTTAGTAAGTTAGATTCGTGTATATAGGGTTCTGTAACACTTAAACCCGACTCACGCTTGGCTGATTAATATTATTTGTTATTTAAGTTGAAGCTTAACCTGTAATCCTAATTTGACCATATACTGTATATTAGCGTTTTGACTAAACTTTGAAAAATAAAAACATTAAAAAAGTTATAGAATATTTATTTATTTTTGATTATTAATTGATATATATTTGCCATAATAAGACATTCTGTGAAAATTTTGCGTTTTATAATTAACAGCTTTTTAAGGCATAGGCGCACGGTTTAGTAAAAGGGTTTGTTAACACCCTGTAGGTACGGAACCCTAAAAACAATTAATTGTGTTAAATGAAGTATCACGTTCAATATTTTTCTGAACTAACGTTTTTCAATTAAAGCTTTTATAGCATCTACAATGTACATTATACTATTGTAATGTACTAAATTGATAGTCATTAAAAGAACATACCTAACATTTACTGTTCTTTAATTGTGCTCCGCGGTTTCACCCGCGTTAATTTGAGGAAAAATATATTTATATGCTTCCCTGGTTGAATCGAATATTTTATCGGTATAAATTTTATTTTTGCCTAATTTTATTTCTTGATTATTTTTATGCATTAATTTGTGTTTTAAATAAAAGTTGCCTATGTTATTTTATTCGACATTGTCCCGGCACTTTCAGAGATTAACAACAAACAAACAGACCGACAAACAGACAAAAATTTTAAAAAGTTATCATTTAGTTAAAAGCTGTTAATTTGATGTTACAAACAGACACTTATCGTTGGTAAGTAAAAGTAAACTGTACTTTTTATAAAAACATTGATTTTGTGATTTTACTTAATAGTCGTCATTAGAACAAAAAACGATTTTCAAAATGGCGTATCAAACATTTATGTAGTATTTACTGTACTATTTGATATAGTTTTATTTCATACTGAGAACGAAACACGTTTTACGTTCTATAAAATACAAAATATATATTTTAATTAATTTATTCAAACAACTAAGATGAACCAACTAAATCCTCTTCAGTATTACCACTGTATTAACATATTTTACTCTTCGCAACAGTTTTGTTAGTTAACATTTACTTAAAGAGAAAATACAAACCAGTAAAGCAGACTTGCGAACCGAAGATTCCGTACTAACTCGAGTCTTTAACTTTTTTTTTATTTGTAACCCGCGACTTTGTTTGTGTATAAACAGTTTTTTTTTATTTCTAATGGTGGTATGTTCTTTATGGTTACTGCTTCGCTGCTATGAGCGAAGCTGTAACCATAGAGATAGCGTTATATTAAATAGCCTATAACCATCCTCAATCAAATTATTATTTTATATTATGCGTCAGATGTCCCATTGAGACATCTGACGCATAATTTTCTTTAAAAATAGGTTTAGTAGTTTCAAATATTATCCCTTACATACATACATATAAACAAATTCTACCCTTTTATAATATTAGCATAGACAAGCCTGCGCACGCCATTACAATTAAAAGGTACTGTCAGGAAAGATACAGGTAACTCTTTGAAATCAAGACAGGCGAAGAGATAAACAGACAATGCAGGTTTTCTTATAGGGTCACGGAAATAACGTTAGGTACGGAACCCCAAAAAGAAAGGCCGCTGTATATAAATTAAAATTATTATATTTGTTTCGAAGGAAACGAAATAATTATGCTGAATTTTCTTCAATTCAAAATATTTAGCAATATTCAAATGGACCATTTGGAACATTTTTTCGATAAAAGGTTTAATATTAAAATTCTAACCCATTTTTTATTCCAATTCATCTTTAATACGTTTTCTTAAATTGATTTCGTTATCACAAATTGTAAACACTAATTAATAATTAAAAATTTTAAATCCTATTGTACGCGTTATATCGACATATTAAAGCACATGAAATCCAGCATTAAAAGCATAATTTTCGTTACTCATTTTATTTAAAATTATAAGATTATCGATTTTATTTACAATTCTAGTATGTAGTAAATACTGCAAATGTCACATTGAGCAAACAAAATAAAGCCAATGGATACGTAATTGTAGAAGCGAATCTGCATTTGCTAAAGAAACTACAATAAAAAAACATATTTAATGCTACTCTTTTAAATAAGTTACACTTCTACTAATTGTAGAAGAGAATCCGCGCTTCCTAATTGTTGTTATTTAACTTTATACACAGTACCTTCCCACGGAACGCCAGGCGAAAAAATAAAATTATGCCGGTACTTGGACCCGATGGTAATTGTTATTCGAGCTCACATTAGGAAAATGTAAGGTCGACTCGGGACCATAAAAGTTATGGGCTTTGTAAAAAGGTCTGTTTATGTATTTCGTTATAGCCATAATAAATAATTAGCGATATAGAGAAGACGCTGTGTAGTACCACTTTAACGGGGAACAATGGAAGGATTTTGTATACAATGTTTCTGTTAATATGACCAGAGATATCTACAGTGTGCGTGATCATTAATTTTAAAAATAGGTTTGTAAATGTACACTATAAACCAAGTTTTTATGTTGAATAGGAGAAAAATAACATTTTTGTTGAAAATATTGTCTGTCTGTTGGTGTATTTATCGTGTTTGTTTTATTAGAAGAAAGTAAACCACTTCAACACCATTCATCTACATATGTACATACAAGTATTTCTAATTCACTTTTACTTTTTTATATTTTTAATAAAGTTTTCGTCATTAATGGGTTTGTATAGCGAAATCTCTGTAACTAGTAAACCAATTTTATCCGAATTTTTATCTTTCCCTTATACAAACCTCGCTATTCTCGAAAGATATGGATGAAATTTTATTATAATGAGATATTTCTAAACGAAACGATTACTTACGCAAAAAAGACTTCAGGTACCGTCTTTTTTTTTACCGAACGACAACACTCAGAAGGAGGGCTATGTGTTTGACCCGCTGTAACTGGATACATAAAATTAAAAAATAAATAAAATGCTGAATTTCATGTGCTTGAATATGTCGATATAACGTGTACAATCTGTTAAAAAAAAAATTTAATTAGTTAGTTATTGTAAATTATTTATATAAACAAAACTAAATGTTTGTAGTCATCGTAAAGATATAATAGTTCAATTTAATCAATTTTTTGCTCCATAATATTTTTCGTCACGAGAGCAAAGCATGGAAAGGTAAACGTAATAACAATAAATTTCTATAGCTTTAACGGTTTATTTTGATCATTTTACTATCTTGAAAGAGTAGACACTGTTTGAACATTTAGACGTTTCTTGCTCATTTAATTGATAAACCTTAATAATGTCAATGTTTCGAAAACCATTCGTCTGTATTAAACGTGTTGAGGCGTAAATACAATTAAACTCACTTTAATATTCGTTATAATAATTAATATTATAAGTAATAAAAAATAAGCATTACTAAGATTACCTACTCGATTGCAATCAGTAAAGTAACGTTAAAAAATTCTTAGAAAAATTAAGTGATATCACTACGCCCTTGAATGACAACGGAAGCTTGTACAAAAACTAATATCCTGCCAGTCTTAATTACATTAAGTAAAGTTTAATTTAACTTCGTTTTTATGGTATCTATTTAATTAAATAATTTTTAATCGACAAAAAAAGGGAAGGTCCTCAAATTTTCGGGAACTTTTTTAATGTATGATCGCCGTATTCGAAAACGACTTGGCCAATTCTATTATTTTTAAAAAGGTTACTCTGCTATTGGTCCCATAGATACTACATAGATTAAAATCGATTCCGTACAATTGGGTTTTAAAATCAAAATAACTGTAACGGGTAACGCTAAAGTGCTCGAAACGTCGGGATGCTAAAAATAGTTGATATACGCGATTTAAATCCGTTTAAAATAGTTTTATTTCAATGAGTAATCGAAACCTCGAAAATCTAAGACGAAGTTACTTTTATTTTTCTATGTGTTATTAACCGACCACCGAAAGTCAATTATGTTTTTTCAGCGTGTGTATATTTAACGTATAATGTATTGGCACGTCTAATATAATATTGTCAGGTTCCACAGCCAAAAAATTTAACTGATTCCAACATATGAGATCACATCAAATTCGTCTCATTTGTGGAAGTGAGATAGGGTATATTATTTTCCACGAGAACGGAAATTACGCGGGAAAATCCTATCTCCAATACTACTTATCCCATTTCAAAACTTCTTTCACTAATGGAAAGTTACATTCCCGAAAAATGCTACAATATGCTATAGGAACTATATTTTTCAAAATTCCTATGAGAAACAAATTATAAAAAATCAATTATTTTACAGTTCTACTATCTAATTATTTAACTGTTTTATAAATTTTATAAAAAAATCTTATACTACTTTAGTTCACAATTACGCTTATCTATACTAATATTATAAAGCTTTTTAGTTAATTTGTTTGTTTGAACGCGCTAATCTCAGAAACTTCTGGTTCGAATTGAAAAAATATTTTTGTGTTATGTAGTTTATTATAGCCTATAGGCTATTTTACATCACACTACGACTCACAGGAGCGAAGTAGTAATAAAAAACGCGAGTGAAACCGCAAAACTATAAAATAACAACATTCTTAAGAGAGACGTAAATTTACAAATAATTAATGAATTCCATCCATTTCGCTGTATTGATTATGTCTTACTTTTTTATTTAAATAAATTCCAAAATTGAATTCCTTCATTCATATACATCATAATATCCACACCAGCTGTTCCTTGCGGGTTTGCCTGCGTTAACGATTTGTCTACAATTTGCTGGAACGTGGACGTTTATTGTTACTGCTCTGGTTCAATGGGTCATATAGCGTGATGTAGGTATTTGTTTACCTAGTTTGCCAGATTACTTGACATTTATGGCCACTACACTGCTCCAATGTGTCGTAGCGAAGTTTAATCTATAAAGGCGCTTCCACACTAAGGAGCATTCGCTTGTAATGTAACAATTCAGATTCGAGCATTATATCAGTGAGTGAGGGGAACTGGAGGGTTATTACTGTGAGCTAGATTTCTAATTTTTGTACTCAAACGAAACAGATCAATCGTCAAAATGTATCGTGATGCGATATTACAGTGGGCAACATGTAATGATACAATTTGCAACACCTGTGACACGCGTAATGTTATTGTAAAAACAATTGATTCGACTGCAAGGAATTGCTCCAAATCAAATTTACATTGTTACATTACAAGCGAATGGTGATCAGTGAGTATTGTAACGTAATGCTCAAAATTGAATTTTAGATCGTTACATTTTATTGTTACATTTCCGATAAAATAGTGTCTTAACCTTTTTCAATAAACTAAAAAAATAAAATTTTCAATCGGACTAATAAGTCTTGAGATGGTACTTCAAATAAAAAATACTTCAATTTTACAAATCTATATATAATATTTAAAAGCGAAAAGTCACTGACTGTTCTTTAAAGGACGTAGGTGCTCACTGAGATGGAATTTCGCAAAATTTGACCCCTAAGGGGTTAAAACGGAGGTTAGAAGTTCGTACGAAAGTCCTATGTTAAATGGGAGTGAAACAACAAAAAGCCGCTAGTTTAGTAAATATACATCAAATACACATAAAATAATCTTGATTCAAAGTTCAGTTTGGAATTTGATTTAGATCAATGTGATGTTAGTAAAATAACCGAATGATTTACATGTACATATTTCTCTAGCGTTACCCGAATACCGTAGATTTTATCTGCGAGTCGTGACTTCGGAGATTCGGTATTGCGATAACAGTTTTGTTCTGTTCGATAAGTTACAAGATTTTCTTTGCATCTTGTTACGTTTTCGCCGCGTCTGGAAATATTTTCAATTTTATAATACAGACCGTGTACGAACGGAGGTCGCAGGTCGAAATTCGGGCTTTATAGACTCTTTCGAGCGTTTAATTTGTATTTACAATTCATCTCGTGCTCTCGAAGAAACATCGTTATGAAGCTCGCATGTCTTGGCTTTTAAGTCATTTATACATGTTGTATTGATCGTCGAAGGTCGTTTATTGAAAATATTCATTCTGTAGCTGGTACTTGGACGAGAACATAATTTAAAGGCATGTAATAAGCGCATTAAATTTATTTGGCGGTTGATGGCAAATAGTAATAATCTACGAATTTGCATAAATATAATATCATACTTATAAAGAGCCGAGATGGCCAAGTGGTTAATCTTTACCGACGATCGCGGGTTCAAACCCCGGCTAGCACCGCTGGTTTTTCAAGTACTAAATTTTTATTTAAATTCATCTCGAGCTCGGCGGTGAAGGAAAACATCGTGAGGAAACCTGCATGTATCGGGAGGAATTCTGATACATGTATATCCGCCAATCCGCAGTAAAACAGCGTAGTGGATTAAGCTCTACACCTTCTCCTTAATAGGAGAGGAGGCCTTTGCCCCGCAGTGTGATATTTACCGGCTGTTACTTTACTTTTTTTTACTTTTACTTATAAAGACCTCGACTAACTATCAGCTGATGTAAGTGTAAGTGTCACGGTCTGCGTAAACTAGAAACTTTGTCACATAATATAATAATAATTAGTAAAATAATATTGTAAAAAAACAGCTGTTAATTACTGTTACTTTTACCATATTTATTTAATTAATTATGCATCTGTCTTTAAATATATAGAGAGATTTATCTCTATATATTTTTAATAAATAGAGCTATTAAATAACTCAGTAAAAGCTAATGATGGATATATTACCTGTTATAAAAGGCATTTTATAATTAGAATTATAATTAACTAGCTGCCCATTGTGATTTCACTCGCGGTCATGATTACTTCGCTCGTATGAGTCGTAGCGTGCTGTAATATAGCCTATAGCGTGCCTAAATAAATTAACTATCAATAACAAAAAAAATTTTCAATTCAAACCAGAAGTTCCTGAGATTAGCGCGTTCAAACAAACAAACAAACAAATTCTTCAGCTTTTTAATATTAGTATAGATAATATATATATATTGACGAAGAAGACTTAATGTTAACTAAATTTAATTAAAACACTGAACCAGTTTTTGGTCACTTAATATTTACCTTCCAATCTATCAATTTACAAATATATGGTATATTTGTAAATTCATGTAGTCAAGCATATCGTTCGATTGATTAATCATTTTAGTTAAGATCATTATGTCGCCTTGGAGAAATCGTAAAATTTTAACCGTTAAAATATTTTCGGATTTCGTGAGAAAGAAATTTACCTTATCTTGGTCTTTTGAATAATGAATAGCTATAAAAGGTGCTCTACCGAAAATTATAGCATTCTATAACTTGTCAAGTTCACATTAAAGTTACTTCGGTAACATGGACGCTGATAAGCTATACTGAGTCAAGCCACACGGACTTAATTTTGAGAAAATGGCGGCTAAAGATGTCAAACATATTCTTAATCAAGCTTAAAAAAGTATATATCCATCTTTTTTAAATAAAACGTACAATGAATTAAAAGTACATTGATATAATTAAAAGAATTATCGAATAATAAGTTTTTCAAATTTATGAGATTATTTTATAAGATATGTATATAGCAAAATGTGAAACATACTTTTTTTTTTTTTTTTTGTTTACGCAGGGTAAATGTGAAACATACTTAAATACTTAAAACATTAAATTAAGATGTATTTTTACAATCCTATTTATGTTAGTTGTTAAGACTTGAAATTGTTATTGAATAATGTTAAATACGTGACGCAGTATCAGTATGTCCAATTTTAGTCAAAATTGGAGATACTGATGTATATAAATGATGTAATATAATTGGACGCCGATATGCAATATTATGTCAAGCCACACGGACTTAATTTTGAGAAAATGTCGTCTAAAGTTTTGTCAACTTTAGACGACATTTACACACTTATTCTTAATTAATCTGTTTGAAGACGTATATATCCACATTTTGTTTTCTGTTTTGATAAAGGTATAAAGAATTAAAAGTAGATTCGTATAATAAAGTTAAAATAATGTTAATTACATGTCGCATTATCGGGATACATCAATATTTCCGAATTCGACATTTCGAATTTTCATATTCGAATTTTTATGGGTTGACACATTATTGCATATCAGCAACCATATAACTTCATATATAAAACTTTAGTATTATGTTATCATTTTCAATACTTTTTTTTGGTAATATCAGGCTGTTATAAATTAATTTGAAACCCGCTTCGTAATTACGTTACACTACCGCTACTGGTAGATTATTTCCGATTTTTGTATAAAACTTTTAACTTTAAAAATGTGGTACGTTTTAATAGCGATGTATAACATACTCGTAATTAGAACCCGTAAAATCGATATATGTGATAGATGATATGATAATTGTAAGCAAATCTCGTAAAACGTATTTAAAAAAATTGTTATAAATTCATAGGTAGATCATTAAAATTATTTTTTTTTAAATTATTGTAGGCCATTTATTTTTTATTTATTTCAATTTGGAATAAAATGCGTCGTTTCGGTCCTTAAAAAATACCAACACATTAAAATTGTTGTTAATTAATTATCAATAGAGGTCATTGCACCAGTGTGAGGATAATAAATGAATTTTCGTCCTATGTTACAAACTAATAATATTATAAAGAGATAACATTTGTTTGTAAGTTTTTTTTTAGTGAGTTAACCTCAGATTAAAAAAAAATCTTTTTGCGTTGGATAGCCCGTTTATTGAGGAAGGTTAAAGACTATATTACATCATGCTACGACTCACAGGAGTGAACCAATAACCGTAAATGCTAGTGAAATCGCGAAGGGCAGCTGTAAAATAAAATATTTGTAAAATATAAGATCCGACTTGGTCCGTAGGTTTGAAGCCGAGCTTCAACCGGCTCCAAGAAAGAAGGCGATTTTTATCAAAATCTGTTCAGTAGATTTCTATATCAAAATAACTGGAAATTGTCTGATATCCAAGCAAACGTCAGTCAGTTTTGATTTGTATACATGGACGCTGATAAGCTATATTTTATCACTCCACACTGACATATTTTGAGAAACCTATTCTTTTCTTTTCTATTTTCATAAACGGTGTATTATAACAAAAACAGATTGTTTGAATTGAAAGTTTCATCTAATAATATGTTTTTCAAATAAATCTGATTATTGTTATTAAACATTAAATTAAGAAACTTTTTTCGTATTTATTTAGTTTAGATGATGTTTGAATAATGTTAAATAGGCAACGCATTATCAAAATACATCAATTACTCAGAATTTGGTGTTTTGTGGATTGACACATTATTGCTTATCAGCATCCATACATAGCTGTACTGCGTAAAATTTGTTAAAACTTTTATTTAGTCTGCGTAAGATTACAAAAAAATCTTAATAAATTTAATCCATACCTAGTTAGTTATATTTCGAGGAGCCAGCAATTTATAAGTCTATTTTCATTGCCCATAGCGCATATAACAATATTCAATTCAACATCGAATATTTTTATTTCCGGCTAGCAAATTCTGACTCATATTTCTACGAAAACATAACCAACCGTAGCTAATAATTAAGGTCGCCTAGCATAGAGGAAACCGCAATGTTCGAATCAAAACGTCGATATTCTTATATAAATTATCCATTCTCCTAATACGAGTAATTGTGTAATAGACAAAACACTTTCAACCTTTTACTGCTTTACTACAAAAGATGAAGTTAAACCATGTTCAACGCGTGTCTAGCTAAACAGTGTTTAAAAATTAATCATTGTTTAAAATGTTGTCAAAATTGCTATACTGCGTGTAAAATTATAAAGAAATAAAATATCTCACGTAATTTTTGACAGCTAATATATGTTTTAAGCATATGTTAAAAACGGATTTGTAGAACAGGACACACGCGTTTAACGTATGTTTAAATTATTTGTAGTAAAGCAGTTAGTGTTTAAATTGGTTAAGAATATCAAGATCTTATTATGTTGTCTTAAATTGACTTTTTGTTTTATTATTAAAAAAAGAACCGACTCTGTTTGTAATTTCAAAATAACAGCTTTTCACTAAATGCATATAAAATATATACGGTACTTACATAAAAAAATACCTTTTTATAACTTTTGTCTCTCTGTTTGTTTGTTCGTGGATACCTAATGTTATAAGGAGTAAATTAGGCTACTTTTTTAACAGAAATTTTCTTATTTTAATTTTTCGCAGAAGAAGTTGCGGGCACCTGCTAGTAATTGGAGTAAGTGTATCAGCTAAGTAAACCAGGTCTTTTTTTGAGTCTAATTTTTTATATTTTCCGCTAGAGTGCGCTATGAGTTTTTATAATTAAAAAAAAAGTTAAACGCGAAAGTCGGAGTAAACTGACTGTCGGGCCAGAACTCTGAACGTGAAGTTTGAGTTTCTACATAAAGATGTTACGAATGAGTCGCTAATTGTGCAATTTTGCTTAAACATTGTCTTGAGCATTCGTATACTTTATCTAAATCTATACATCTGTTAAGGTTCTCTTCCGTTACGGAAAGTTGAAAATTTCAGTTTTTTTTTTACTTTATTTAAAGAATTTTGTCGCAAAAAAGCAACCATGTCACTCTATACATGCTCTTAAAATAGGCGTATGTATCTCATTCTCAAACCGAGCCTCACAAGTCTGTAAATGTAAAATTTTATACTCCTTTTTTTAACTGTTTGTGCATTAATTAAGCAAAAATTAAAAAAAAATCCAAAGCGTTTCTTTTGTTATAAAATTATGTTTTTGTGATACGGAACCCATCATATGCGCACTTGACCAGTTTTATTTTTTATTTTTTAATAAACGCATCACACTCAACCATTGAAATCGCCCCCATTAAAATCTTATAGGCTTGTGTCAGGGGTCCGGAACCACACACAACATTAACACAACCAGACCACGATAATCATCTGTATGGCTAATACAGATGTTTTGCCGTGACCGAGGATCGAACCCTCGACTGTTAGCGCTGCAGTCAGTAGTAATCACTGCGCCAACGTGTCTGTCAGAGTTTTATACCTCCTATACCTTAGCTATAATCGTAGTTACAACAGTTTATATAATATTACGACGACATGACTATAAATGCATCGTAAACAATCAGCCGGCGACTCAGATCTTACAATTTATAAAGATTACTCTAGCGCTAATCATTAGCTGGAACTGCAAGTTTCTTGCGAATTAAACCGAGCGTCCAGTTAGTTAAGGCAGAGTTAAAATCTTTACTAACAAGTTAACGTTCCCGCAGTTCGCAGAACGTTGAATATGGCGATATTTTATTTTATTAAGCCCCGACGCAAAAAGAGGGGAGGAGTGTTGAAAGTTTGACAGCTATGTTTGTCTGTGTGTCTGTCTGTGACACCGCCGCTCCAAAACGGGTGAACTGATTTAGATGCGGTTTTTTTTTATTTGTAAGAGCATTTTCTAGCGATGGTTCTTTGACATGTTTTACCAAAATCGGTCTAGCCTCAATTAATAGATTGTCAGGGATTTTCAATTTTAGTAAACTATTACCGTTGTTCAATTCTTTTTTGAAGCTAGAATACATCTCAACATAATATGCACAGTGCAGTTTTATAAAATTTTACCTTGTAACGTGATTCACACTGCATTATTTATTTAGGTATAGATTTGTGATAAGTCCATATATTTCGGCATCCGGAATATCGATTACTTTGGACGACGACAGGCGAGAGTATCTTTAGCCCAACAAGACAATTGACGATCTTGTCAAAATTGGAAATAGTTACGTCAGATATTTACCGTCAAATAGCATGAATGTAATATGTATATAATTATAAAATATAGTAGAACAGTACCTATTTAAATTATTTTTTAATTGTCAAAAATAATTGGATATAATTGACTTATTTAAATAGGTATATTTTATAATGATATGTCACACGAGTATATAAAGATGAATATCATTGTTATATTTTTCAATTAAATATAGAATTACAAACAGTTTTAGAGGGGAGAAGGCCTAGTGGTTAAAATATGTCGATCTTAACCGGCAGTATAGTGTAGTGCAACAGCAGTGGGACTGAGACCGTAGGATGGCCGATTAGTGGTTGGTTAAAAATCTCACTTGTATTTATCTATTCTTCTTATATAAAAGAAAACTAAAGTAAAGTAACAGCCTGTACATATCCTACTGCTGGGCTAAGGCCTCCTCTTCTATTAAGGAGAAGGTTTAGAGCTTAATCCACCACGCTGCTCCACTGCGGGTTGGTGGATATACATTTATCAGAATTTCTTCTGACACATGCAGGTTTCCTCACGATGTTTTCTTTCACCGCCGAACTCGAGATGAATTTAGAAACAAATTTAGCATTTAAAAGCTCAGCGGTGGTAGCCAGGGCTTGAACCCGCAATCATCGGTTATGATCGACATGTTCTAACCACTAGACCATCTCAACTCTTATAAATAAAATATACGTACTACTAGAATAAAATGTATTAGTTGTAATTTTGTGGTAAATTGTTTTCATGGTAAATTTATAACACCAGATTAAGCAAAAACTTGTTGTCAGCCTTAAAAGGAATCTATACTAATATTATAAAGCTGAAGAGTTTGTTTGTTTGTTTGTTTGCTTGAACGCGCTAATCTCAGGAACTACTGGTCGAATTTGAAAAATTCTTTCAGTATTAGATAGCTCATTTATCGAGGAAGGCTATAGGCTATATATTATCACGCTAAGACCGAAAGGAACGGAGCACCAACGAAGAATGTTTCAAAATCGGGGGATATTTTCTATTGAGAGAGTTTACGCTGGGTGCGCTGCGTAAACGGTTAAAATTTCGCAAAAATCATGTACAATCAGAATTGGGCCGTTTAAATTTCTAAAAAAAGTCCGCGACTGCATATGTCTGTCTTTTAAGGTTAGCTCATTATAACTTTTTATGCTAAACAAAATTGTTCTAAAATAATGCATTATTAGCCCAAACTAACTATTCCACGCGGACGAAGTCGCGGGCGGAAGCTAGTCACGAATAAAAGGGAATAGGAAGTAAGAAAAGGAATGGGGAAAGGTAGGTATCCTTTTCGGCTCTATTAGTTCACGCCGATCATTTGTGAGAGTGAGGTGCTGCCTCGGTCGAGCCAGCCCGTATATGACCTATATAAGTAGGCTACTATTAAAATTCACTTTCTCATACATTAATGTTTATAGCAATATACTGATTGTAATTAAAAATAATCGGCTTGGAAAAAAATATATATATGTGAAAACAATCGACGAATGAAAATTCGCCGGAAATTGTTTTCAACATTTTAATTTATAAACTTTTTGTTTAAGATTAAAAGAACATAATTTTGTACGTTTCAAGTTTGTAGAGCCATGTTTTGTGTTTTTTAAATTATTTTTAAGATTCTTCTTTTATTATAACTTTGGTATACATTTATTAGGCTTAATACACATTTACACTCAAGAAAATAATTGGAGTAATTATGTTCTCACGCAGTTAATTATTTATATAACGTACTAGTTGGTCTCCGCGTTTTCGTCTGCGAAGAAAACTGTATACTCTATTTCACCCCCATTCATTTTTGCAACACAAAAACAAAATTTCAAAGTTTATTCTGCCTTAATATCAAAACTCAATCCTTGTCCAAGAACTAATCACTAGACTAAAAATCACCAAAATTAATTCAACAGTTAAGGCTTCGAAATGTAACAAACATATAAACAGACGGATAATATACAGTCACGCATTAATTAGTAAGTATCAGTTTAAGATTTATTCTTCTTTAAATATTAATACGAGTACCTAATAATTTTTGTATTACTTCAATTTGATGTCCCCTATATAACGATCTTGGCTATTCGTCCATTATAACTACGACATGGTATTAGCGTGGTATAGCGCTGCCTACTAAATGGAATGTAATCTTAATGACAATCATAGGGATAATCTCCATAACAGCTCATAGTACAAACAATGTGAATTGGCGACGGCCATTAACATAGAATGCGGAGGCCTGATTATTTTTCTTAGTATTCAGAATTAATCACTAAATTGTTATTTGTATTATAATTATTATTTACTAGACTCCTCGCGGTTTTACTCACATTTATAGTTTTTGCTCCTATGAGGCGCAGCGTGATGTAATATAGCCTATAATCCTTCTCAATAAAAAGGTTATATAACGAAAAAATATATTTTTAATCGTATCATCAAACCTAAGTAATTGTCGATGTCACAGTGAGGCAAGGTGTCCAAAACACTGGCAGCATTACCTCTTTGTATGGTCAGAGTGATATGCTGGTCAAGGTAGCCGCCAGCCCTTCTGTCACCTGTAGTTTCGACATTATATACATCGTATCATTACTTTCAGAGATTACGCCACCCTACATACAAACTTACAAACAATTATACCTCTTTATAATACTAGTATAGATTTATTGCGATTCTGAATAAATGCGCAGTACATAATACAAAATTACTATGTTTCTTTTAATACTAATATTGAATGCGAATCTGACTTTCACACTATCATACCTCAATTACCAACCGATGATCATTGTATTTTGCAATCTCGTTGTTGAGGTTGACAAAAGATCATAGGGTACTTTTAAAAAAGTAATCTGCAAACGTTTAGTCACCTTATATTAAGTGATCACCGCCACATATGGACATTTGTAGTACCAGAGGAGCCAATGCCTTGCCAGCTTTGAAAGCGATGAGGAATTAAGCTAATTGGAAATAAGGAAATGAGCGAGGGAATTATGCTTCCGGCTATCTCACTCACTATACGCTATGCGAATCTCCTCCCTCCACCATGCTACGAGCGGAAGAGACAGTTTTACCGATTTTCAGGCGACGAAAGTGTCCTTGGTAGCTAGTGAACACTTTTTAGATGAAGGCGACCCGCATTAGCAGGTTGACCGTCAGAGCGCCATGGAAGCATGCGTCATCGATGGCGCCAGACGAAGATGAGGAGAGTATCGCTGGCTTTTAGCGGGTGGGCAAGTGGACTGTGTCGCGGCAGAAGTCCCGCATACCCGCCTAACTCTCTAGATGGGATACGTGAATCCATGCTCAAGCGAAAAAAAACCTTAACATTTGCTAACATAAATAAGTTTTAGACAGTCGTCCGATATAACATTGACTTTCATATATACTATAAATTTATACTATATATTTTTTACTTTGATAGTATATAGTCCAATTAGCAACATGTATATGGCGCAGACAACTAGTTTACTATACCCTTCAATTAACAGTTAGTTACTTTACGGCACCAACTAGCGGCTAAATAATATCTTGGACTCCAAGTCAATTGAGCACCGAACTGTAAATGCAACTCTAAATCGTTTGGTTAAAATGACTCCTACTATGAAGGAATATTACAGAGTAAGCGAACAATTACTCAGGATCTGAGAAAAGTAATTTCGTTTGCGAGTCGCGGGCAGAATACTAACGAATAATAAATAAAGGAAACTGAAAAGTATCTCGCTCGGGGCGCCGGGGCGATGCGTTTTATACATACGTATCTAATCTTAAACGCCAATCTCACTGACGCGCTGCTGATATAACTGTGGCCTCGTGTGAACAATTTTTATTCTATTCTTTATTGCACAGTATTTTGTCGACGATAATTTTAACATATTTTATGTAAACAAACGCAGGTTTATCTCTCATAGATCTCCAGCTAGTTTTTAGAACAGACCAGCGGTGCGTCTCTATGTCACTTCCTCTTATTCGTTATATTCATTACTGAAAATCGTGTCCGTCCTTATATGATTCAAATGATTTTCTGGCAAACCTCTTCCACTCTGCTCTGTCCCTAATGGTTTTGATCTGGTCAATCCAACGAGTAGATGATCACCACGTGATCTTTTAACCTCGATCTTACCAAATACAACCACTTTACCAAGATTATTTGGTTGTCTTCGTGTTAAATAAACAAAATAACTGAAGTTAGTAACAGCTACTTGACAATCTATGTCACTAGGTGGACGTTATGTTGTAATGTCCCTTGTGCCTAATTTTATACTGCCAAAGTTACCTTTCTTTATTAAACTTTAAACGTCAAATCAAAAATTGTGACGCGGCTGTGATTGAGTCCGCACTAACCTGAACGCCTTGCCAGGTGCACCACATGAAGGTAGAGGTTCAATTTCCACTGTTTCGCATTTTGTTTTGACGTAAAAAGTTTATATATTTTTTTTTTTGGTATACAAAAAAGTTTGACAGAAGAAAAACTGATCAGTTGTCCTTATTGGTTGTTGTGGTTAGCCAGAGGTTCTTAACTGGGTGCACCCATACATGTCCCAGTCAAAAAAACTATATCCTTAAAAATATATTTGTTACATAGTGATTAAAACACAAATAGAGTTGTGCTAAGATATTAAAACATTTCTAAAGATGGAATTTTTTATCTGATTATTTTTAGATCCGAACCACCAACATACAAAGTATGATATCATACAAATAATATATAATAATATCTAACCAGTAGCGGATTAAGGATTTCGGTTTATTGAATTTTGGTGTGGGGTTTGGTTTGGTGGGCGGTTTGACCCAGATCAGTTCTTGGTTGAAGGCTTTGTCAAAATAAACACGAAACACTTAGAACACAAAGAACAATATTTCGCCAGTTAATTTGGAACGAAAAGATGTATTTATATGGTATCTTGAGCCTTTTAGCCTTCCTTCCTGATTCTACGAGTGTATATAATGCTGATGAGTTTGTATAAATGTCGCAACTTACGACCTACTGATCCAAAATTACTTCTAACGTTAGATAACATGTTTATCGAAGAAAAAAAGGAATAACTAAAATTGGACTACTTCGTAAAAAGTTATGCGTGCTCACTAATAAAAATATGATATGTGTCAACTAGAGAACCTCGTTTTTTCGTCGGTTCAAAAGGTTTAATTCAAATTCAAAATATACTTTATTCAAATAGGCTATTTACAGCACTTTTGAATCGTCAAGTTACAGGTGCATTGGTTATAGATTTTTTTAAGCTACCACCGGTTCGGAATGTAGTCTCTACCGAGAAGAACCGGCAAGAAACTCGATAGGTACTCTTTTAAAAAACATTCATTCATAATGGATTTTTATAACATTTTTTTTTGAAATCCTGTAAGAATATCAACGCACATTAGATCCACGCCTCTTTGTCGTCAAAATATTCTTGTATGTTATAATACGCTTTATTCATTTGTTAAAGTCTAGTCTATATAAAATCACGTTACAACGAATGGATGCCGAGTTAACTTAACCCTTAAATGCGTGCGTATTTAAGGTATTTGCGGTTTTTAAACAACGTAATAACAGTTATATGTATAGTATAAAATAAATATCACTTTTGGTTTTTAAATTACGTTATTATACTATAGTTGTCAATTAGTAATAATCCAAATAAATTAATTGGCAATACCGATTTAATTTTTTTTTTCTAGACAAACAATATAATTAAATTTTTCGAACGAAAAATAAATCACGCGTTTAAGGGTTAAATACAGATGAAATCGCGAGAAATAGCTTGTTGTAGAATGGATATGTTATACCATGTTATGTGATACCCGACATAAAGTTCCTAGCAGACCATCAAGTTACGTAAGTTGGCGCCTGTATTTCACTTCCATTTTAACCTATCAGTGGGAATATGAAAATTTATTACCTTCAATAAATCAAACGTGGAGCGTTTGCTTCTATTTGAACTAGAATGAAAGATTTACTTAGCATTCGGCTTCGCGTATTTTCCGTAGCAATTCGTTAGAAGATGTAGCCCCGAAAATTTACAATTTAACTATTTTTAAACGTTTTATTTCTGACTTCACCCGGATAGATATCAATTAGTTAATTACTAATTTGTTGCAAAGTGAAGATATTTTTCTAGAAAGTATTATTTCTTAAGTATAAAATCTTATGTTAAAAGAAAATATTAAAAAAAAAAGATACACAAAATTCGTTCAAAAAGTTAATAAGATAAAACGAATTGAGTTTAATTTGCTTAGATTAGTACGATAAATCCTTCTAAATAATATTATAGGTAATTCGAAAATGTTTTAAAGTAAAATAAATTTACAAGTCCAATTTTACAAAATACGTAAAAAATGTTAAACATATTAATTGAAAATCCCAAAGCGAGAGATCTTATTGAAGTTTCCAATTCGTTGCTCCCACTTTTTATGGTAATTTGTTTAAAGCCAATTTCTCGTACAAGTATTTTCTATACGATAAATTTAAGGCCGGATTAAAAAGAGTTTTTTTATCGCCTATTTAGTTAAAAGCAAATATATCAGTAAACTAAATATAGAACTTTACTTATTTCTTGCTTTGAATATTTCATGGGTTATTTTTTCATATTTTCCAGCTTCAAAATGAGTTCTTTATCAGATGCTGAAAGCGATTGGGTGATTTGTTTGATAATGTTATAAATGGATGAATACACGGACTTATTTGGACGCTGATAAGCAATACTGTGTCAAGCCACACGGAGTTCATTTTGAGAAAATGACGTCTAAAGATGTCAAAACTGTTTTTAATATATCTGTTTGAGGAAGTATATATCGATCTTTTTCTTTCTATTTTTTAAAAGGTATAATAAATTAAAACGCAATTGTTATAGTAAAGAGTTTTATCTAATATTTTTTTTTAAATATATAAGATTATTGCATAATCCAATATATGGATAATCCATAGTTCAATATTCTAAAAATTATATCAAGAAACTTATTTCCGTTCCGTATTTTTGAGGTCATCTGAACTAAATAATAGTTCAGATGACTTGAAAATTTTTTGAATAATGTTAAATACTTGATGCAATATCAGAATACATCAATATCTCAATCAATACTATGGTTAATGGCTTTTAGTTGTGCCAATTAGACGCATGTTATTTCGCCAATGTCACGTGGAATGGAGACAACACAATGCAATCAATATCTCCAAATTGGACATTTTGTGGGCTGACACATTATTGCTTATCAGCATACATTTATGATTTTATCATATTTTATAATATAACACTATTATATAAGATAAAAATAAGTTAACATTAAACGACTTTCTTTCTTTTAATGAAACAAAATAATAAAGTATAACAATGCGTCAGCTTGCTGCTAGCATCTACTGCGATGAAATCATGTGGCTACGCTTAGCACATGTATGTAGGTACTAAACACAAGGCACATTGCTAAAGTTTTAATTAGTTATTTCACACTTTCGTGACAGAGGGCTAAATAGACCTAATTATATAACTATCGCTATCAAATCATGCTACATTATGACATGATTTGTGATTTTTGTATGAAAAATTAAAAATCAACTATCAGTTGATTTTTACATATTTAAGCCCCATGCCACAGATACTATAAACACATATAACTAAAAAGATAAAATAAAATAGACTAATAGACGATTATTTTTCAAAAAGAAGGCAAGTCTCAATTGTTTTTAATATTGGTTTGTGTATGTTACGCGATGTTTAATAAAAGGATCTTGAGCGTTGTTCAATTTTAATTGGATCACTATCCGCTAGAAAGATTAAGAGTAGGATTACGGACAGCAAAACATGAGATTGATGTAATCAAAAGAAAGAGAGAAGATAAAAACCAGTGGTTTCATCATTATTAATATTGTACACAGGTAAAATTTGTTTATTTTATATGTAGGCGGTAATCATTGAAACAATTGATCCGATTTAAAAAAGTATTAGCTTTTGATTGCTAGTTTATTGAGGAAGCTTATAGGCTATATTAAATCATGCTATGACTCATAGGAGCGAAGCAGTAATAATAAAGCTAATCTTAACTGCTTTTACAGATGCGAATCGAGTTTGTTTGTAAGTTACGTTTTCACGCCTCAATAAAGGAGATAAAAAAGGTCCTTTTCAAAAGGACATACAATTCTATCGTCAAGAAAAAATTTACCTACTGTATCTTAAAGATAAAACAACTTATAGATGGCCATAACAAAATCGACATCAAAAGTAGTTCATATTATTAAGTGAAATGAAGTTATTAAATAGAAGTCAAAGGAAGTTTAGGTGAAAATGTCAATAACCCTATTTTGAATGCCATGGTGATTAATTAGAATGACTTTGAACATGAAACCATTGTTTCCTGTCCTAAACGCGCCTCAAGCAAATAGTACCTACACACCGTGAAGTTCGCCAAACACGGTCGTTTTGTTTACCCAATACACAATTTAAATAGGTATCGATTTGATTTCAGTATTTAAGGCTACATCTAGTACTACATCTATAAAGAAAGCCCTTAGAAGAAGGTGTTTAGGTAGTGATGGGGACTTTATAGTAAAGGAGTTCAATGGGTACTAATATAAATGGGTGGTCATAATATAAATATTGTAAAGCTGAAGAGTTTGTTCGTTTGTTTGAACGCGCTTATCTCAGGAACTATTATTTCGAATTGAAAAATTATTTTTGTGGTAGACAGTTTTTTTATTGAGGAAGGCTATAGGCTACATTACATCACACAACGACTCAAAGGATCCAATCAGTAACCATAAGCGCGAGTGAAACTGCAAGGGAGAGCTAGTAGATAATATAACAAATAAATTTAACGATAACTAGTTTTTGCTATCGGCTTCGCTTGCGTTAATGTGGGTTTTGTTATGCCCGTCATGGTAATATAAGCGATCCCGAGGTACCCAACGATGAGATTACCGCTAGGTTTTAATGGGCAGTCTGGTGTACTTTTTCGCAGCAGGAGTCCTACATAGCCACTGTAATCTATAAGCGGGATGCATAAATGCATTCCCCAGCGTTAAAAAAAAATATTCTGTCGTAAGACCGTCGAAAAATTATATTTTCCGTCTTGTGGAAGCAAAACGCGTGCGACCTACTGGAAGTTAATTGTACTGTGTCTTCCCGTAAGTGCATGTAATAAGTTAACATAATATATAAAACATTCATTTTTATACATGAACTAGCACTCTGACCGCGACTTTGTCCGCGTAAGATAAGTTTACTTCGCGCCCACAGGGACCGTTTATGTTTTTCGGGATTAAAAAGAGTCTATGTCCTTTCAAACAATGTAAACTATATCTCTGTAAAATATCGCAATTGGTCCATTTGTTCAGCTTATACAAACATGAGTACAAAAATGCAAAACTTCCTCCTTTCTCTCTTCTCTTTACAATATTATTTTGATTACATTTGAATTTTAATGAATTAATATGTCATTATAATTTATTAGATTTTGTAGTTCTTATACTGCCTTTGCCTTGCCCAGTTTTACAGTTTAGGTGGTCACGCTAACAATTCCGAGTATGTATTGGATACTAAAATACTAAATCCCACATTACAACAGCAATGTTATATAGCAATAAAAAAACCGGTCAAAGTCGAGTCGGATTTACACAACAAGGGTTCCGTATAAGCATACAAGATATATTATAAAGAGGTAACATTTCTTTGCAGGTAGTCATTTCTTAAGCTAATTTTCCAAATTGAAAATTCTTTGGAAGACCCGTTTATTGGCAAAGGATATATTACATCACGTTACGACCTTTATATCGCGGTCACCGGATACTTTTAAATACATTTTTATATATCTATGTATATTATTACAGTTTATGATATACAGTCAGACCTATTGACCGATGATGGCTTAATTATATGGTCCAGGTCAGCCTTCGGCTACGGAACCCTAGTAAATGAACATAATAGGCTTTATTGGACTTCATGGCTAATGAATTTATTACCTCTACTTTGTAACTACGAAAATAAAATTGTAACAGCTAATTAGACTACGCCTGGCCTAAAAGGAATTATTAATTCTCTTATTTATATCCCTCTAATGAAGCAACGATATGTGTAGGTATTATAGTTACCAAATTACACCGCAAATTGTTATCATAATCAAAATTTGATAAATTAGATATCTGCCGGTTATTACTCACAACAGTGTTGTGCATCGAATGAAATATATAATATAAGCTATTCTCCGCGATATCGTCTGCGTAAAATAATAAAAATAATTTTGAAGAGCCTTTTTTTATACCCCGACCAAAAGAGTGGGGTGCTATAATGACGCGTGTATCTGTTTATTTGTGTCTGCTTTTGTAGCTACCTAGCGAATGGACCAATTTTGATGCAGTTTTTTCTTCAAAAGCTAATGTGATCAGCCCTTTTATGGTTGTTGACGGGATCTTAATAATTTCTACTGGTCTAATCGAATCGAAATTAACTTGATTTCAATAATAATAAAATAACATAGTTGCATAACCTTGACCTGATGCTGCAGTATCGTCTGGAATTGACAGGATACAGGACTCCTCGCCAACTTACGGCAAAAGTATCGTATCTTTTTTTTCTTTTTTAATATTTTCAAGTTTAAATTATTCGAGAAATTTAGGTACATCATTATTTTTTTTATCTAATTGCATCATCTTGAAGATTTATTATCCCAACAAAACTAGCCTATTATCTTATCCGAGTTCCAATCTATATCTGTACCAAAAATCACCAGAACTAGTTCAGCGGTTTAGACGTGAAAAGTAAGGCCTTTTCACGTCTAAACTGACAGACAAGAGTTATTTTCATGTTTATACTATTAGTATCGATGTACTGGATTCCCCGATATCAACTTAATTAAAGAAATAATGTAATCTCGGCCGCATCCGCAATCTTGAAAGATATAAACTTTAGTAGAGCTCGATGCATTTAATCTTATTTCATGTTGCTTTGGGAATATTCCTTAGGAATTTGTTCATAATATTTACAAGGTATTTTATACTGAAGGTATATTTATTCAGAAGGTATCCAGATAAAATACTTGCAAATCTTTATTAAACGAGATTTCTCAAAAAAAGGGTGTCCGATTTTAATTGCAAAATATGTAATTTCGATCACTTGAATGACAAACTCATTCTAGTTATTTTAATTTTAAAACCAAACTACTGAACCGATTTTGATGAGAAGTCGGATTCCGTACCATTTAACTGGAGTTTTAACGAAATCTGACATGTAAAATGCAATGATGCGACGCAAAAGTCTAACTGTCATACTACAAAAGACGCATTAAAACCACGTTCAACGCGTGTTTAGATAAACAGTGTTTAAAAATTAAACATTGCTTAAAATATTATCTAAATTGCTTAACAGCGAATAAACTCATAAAAAAACTTATTGATAAAATGTTATACTGATTGATATGACTGATATTTGACAGCAAAAATAGGTTTTAGACATCTATTAAACTCATTTAAACGTATGTTAATCCATATCTAAAGCATGTTTAACTCAAAACTGTGCTTAGACGCGGATTTGTAGTACGGATTTTTTTAAACACGCGTTTAACGTGTGTTTAAATATTTTGTAGTAAGGCAGTAAGTGTTTTATCCTAAACAATCACGCCGCGACATCGCATTTTTTGGCTTTAAAAAATCATAATGCGACGTTGTGTCGATACATGCCGTATACGACATGGCTGCGTTGCGCAATGTACATATATATTTTTAAACGACTCAGAAAAAAGGAGGAGGTTCTCAATTCATCTGAGATTTGTTTTTTATGTATATTAAGCGATTACTCGAAAACGGCTGAAACGATTTTTTTTTTGGTTGAAAGAATATACTCTTCCATTGATTCCACAGAATTTTCATCAAATTCAGTTAGGTAGTTTAGTTTAAAAATTAAATTAACTGGAATAAGTATGTTATTCAAATAAACAAACTTATATATTTTACTTTTGCAGTCGGTACCCCCATTTTTAAAAAGTCTTATGACCGTTACGTTATAGTATTTGCTATATTATCCGCCATAATAAAACATTTACCTACTCAGTGTGATACCACTTACGGTTCGAAAGAAACAGCCTTTTAAGAATCGGACGGACAGACGACGTTGGCGTAGTGATTGGACCCTATTGGCTATGGAAGCCTTAAATTATTATTTATAAGAAACTAGTCCAAACAGAAGTAGGTCTGATACGTGAGGTTATTATTGTTCACAAGCAACCGGATTTCAATAAGAGCAGGTCCTTTGTAAGGGGGCAAGGCGTGCTCTGTTCGCAAAGGGCAGGCTTAGGGGGTAAATACAGTAATCTCGTCGTTTTCAAATAAGTTCTTGTATTTAGTATATTTATTAAAGCAAAATACTACTAACTACGACTTTCAGAGATTTAGATAATTTCGCGGAAACTATGGTAATCATTACTCCCACATTTTTCTATGCCTCTTTTTGCTGTTTGTAATTTATTATTTATTTTACTATGACACATTTTTTTGTTTACAACATTAACTGATATTTTGTGGGTTACATCGATATTTTAACCAATTAATCGATTGTATTGTCGTGTTTTTATTTATCGATCAAAATAAAGAAAAAATGTAACTCCACTTTAAAAGTTCGCAGATTACTCGTGTTTAATGAAATCAGCTGTACATATTTTAACCACAGCCGACATTTTTAAGTGAAAAAAAAAAGTTTATTACGTGTAATAACCCTTCTATGCGTCGTGGGTATGTCCAGTATAATTGTTTCTTCCATGCATTACTTCAGCTTCGTTACGATAAAATATGTCGATAAGCGTTCCGTAAGAAGGGTTAACGAGCCTTTTGAATGTAAATGCCTTTTTTAATTATATTGACAGGTGAGCGTCTCGGTGCTTTCTTTAAAGACCTCCGTGCGAGACGCTTTGCACTATTGTTAAATGTATGCTTAACATGCCATTATGAAACTATAATATGATGAAATCGATAATAAGAATTTCTTCCATGATGGCTTTTATTGTTGCACAATTACTGTCTTTTTGTGGAATATTTTGATAAATCTTTACTTATATTTTTAATGCGAAAGTAACTCTGTCTGTGTTTTTGTGGAACAGTGATAGTGTAGATCTTGAGAAAGGAAATAGGCTCATTTTTAATGCGAAAAGGGGGTTGTAAGGCTTAAAGGGCTGTTGAAATTGGGGTAAAATAATAATAATAAAAAATAAGGCCCCTAATAGCAATACATGCATGTTGAATAGAATAAAAATATAACTCGAGTAATTAATAAAAATGAATTCTATACAATTAATGTAAAATGAGAAGAAAATACGTTAGATGTAACAAAATCTGTAACAAGAGTTATCTGCCGCAAAATATGTATAAAAAAGAAAAAATAATCAAAAATAGTACTAATTAGAAATGCGAATTGTTATGAAAATATAATCAAAGAAAAGAGAAATAGTTACCAATGAAAAGAGAAAAAGTTAGTATTTTCATTATATTATTAGTTGGTTGATAGAAAATACCTTTATAATACCCACCTACACCTATGCCCGCCTTTAATACACACTCGACAAGCTATTTGTCGAACATAGCATATCCCAAATCTCGCATATTCTTGTCATTATAATACAAAATGATGCCTCACTTGTCAGAATGTCGATTCGTCAGACGTCGAAATGCCTGTTATTTCCTTGACTTCCGCACGAAAAACTGCCAATTTGGGGAGCGTCGGGCAGCTGTGGTAAGGGCAGGAGATATGTTTACTCACTCACGCCGTTCACTTGCCAGCTCAAGGGTGGGTTAGTGGGTTGAACTTACTCACGGTATTACATTTGTAATAGCGAGAGTTTGACATGTATATGTAATTTAATTTACAAACATATGTAATAAAGTCATAAAAAAAAAATCTCTAATAAAAACTTTTTACACAAAAAAAAAAATAAACTTCATATACTTTATGACGAGCATAAATTGTTTAGCAATCTGTGGTCTTCATCATCACTTCCACTTCACCAAATGTTGCTTTCCGAAAGTAAATGTACGAGTTACTATCAAAAATATCGAAATTTGAATATTTGTGCTTATAATATTTGAAGAGTTCGCTCGATTTCTCCAGAATCCTACCATCAGACCTGATAACAATGGGCCTTGAAAGTACACCCTTTCAATCAAAATCAACGGAATAATCGGTGAATATACATAAAAAAGTCCCCGACGAATTTAGAACTTCCTCCTTTTCTGCAAGTCGGTTAATAAAATAAATTAAAAAGGTTTGTTTAGATTACAAATAGAATTTTAAATTCGTCCACCGAATGTCGGTTGAGAACAGAATTTAATGTCTCGGTCCGACGGTCACGATTCAAGCCTGTTCGGAATCCAGACTTACATGGTTCGTTAAGTATTAAAAGAAATAGTTTTGTTTATAAAATTTAGTGAAGTAAAGTGCATTTCCTTATTTTGTACATTTAAATGAAATCCTTGTCTATTGTGTTTAAATATATTTACAGCAAAATAATGTCGTCTCTCGTCGTCTTAATATACATTATTAATAATAAAAAGATTATTAGTCAGTTTCATTAAGAAGCGCTAATGCAATTAATTAATATTATTACCTGTTATGAAATATATAATTAATTACAGATTATTATCTATACTAATATTATTAAGCTGAAGAGTTTGTTTGTTTAAATGCGCTAATCTCAGAAAATACTAGTTCGAATTTAAAAATTCTTTTGTGTTAGATAGTTTATTTATTGACGAAGGCTATAGGCTATATTACATCACGCTACGACTCATGGGAAGCAGTAACCATAAACGCGAGTGAAACCGCAAGGAACAGCTAGTTTTTTTTATATTAATTTAAAACATTTTCTGTTGTTCCTGAATGAATGTCAAACCTTAATCAAAAACATTTCGTTTTCGTATCCTGTTGAAATGGACGCTAATAAGCAATACTGTGTCAAGCCACACGGACTTCATTTTGAGAAAATGGCGTCTAAAGATGTCAAACCTATTCTTAACAAATAGGTTTGAAGAAGTATATATCCATCTATTCTTTTATTTTTTGATGTAAGGTATAATGAATTAAAATCAGACTAATATATTTAATATATTATCTAATAAAAAGTTTGTCAAATATTTGAGATTATTGTATAAATTGCAAAATATGGAACGCACTTGAAATTCGAATCAATTAATTAAGATACTTTTTTCCGTACTTATTTAGTTTATATGACTTCAATATTTTTATTATGTTAAACAGGTGATGCAGTAACGAAATACATCAATATCTCCGAATATAAGTTTTTCTGAGTTGACGCTTATCAGCATCCAAATGTGTACTGTATTCGAATGCATTAATCGCAATCGATTTCCTGTCGTCCGTTGATTTCCTTATAACCCGGAAGGTATACATCGGTTCTTCATCAAATTTATATAGGATCACCCTGAAGGTATAACGTTTGATAAGAAGAATAATAAAACCTCGATGCGGTCGACCCAACAAAAAGCTACCCTAATAGTTAACATCAAAGTGAAATACAAATATATAAACGAACGGGTTGAAATTAATATATCTTACTTAAATCCGTTCCGTCATTTTTGGTGTACAGAATTAACTATTCTGTTACGAGAAGTTAATTACTGTTCTGTACTGTTTTCCTTTCTTTTTATTATTTTTTTATTTATTTAACACTTTAATGTACACCACTTATATGCATAGGTACAGAGTTAGTATCCTTAAAATTAAACAATAATGTGGTAACACAAAAGGCGGCATTATGGCTTATCAGCCATTTCTTCCAGACAACCTTTGGGTCAGGATTGTGTTTGGAAGACGATGTCAGGGTGGTGCAATTATAAACTTACATACAAATAATTACAACCTAATACATACAAAAAGTACACAAATAATATTTATAAAATATATACTTAACTGATATATTAATACATATATTATACTTACAGATAATACATATTATATGTCATCATTATCATTGATTTAAAAGATAAAATTTCTTATTATAATTACTGTTTTGTTTTTCGTTGTTATTTTTATTTAACATTTTTTATCACTTTATTAATGTACATAAATGAAACAATTTAATTATAGTTATTCCTTAGTAGGATTTAATATAACAAATTTCTTATTCTTTATACATTTGTATTGTGTTGACTAGTTTTATTTTTTACGTTTAGCTGCAGTGTTTGTCTTTCTTTATTTCTTTCTTTAATAGATAAGTGAAATAATTATTATATACTACTATATAGTGTAGTACTTACTTAATATTGATATGACTTTATTATTAGGACCGTTTTTACACTATTGAAGGTCCTGGGCACATTAAGATAATGGCCCCCCTATGACTTTGATTGAGCACTGTTTTGTTAATATAGATATAAAAAGTAAAAAGGAAAAATTATAGATTTTATTAACGTTATCAGTTTATTTGTAACGTTGTTAAATTCACGTGTTTGTTGTCACATTAAGATCCGAGATGGCCTAGAGGAACACGTCAATCTCAACCGATGATCGCGGGTTCAAACCCCGGCTAGCAATACTGATTTTTCTAGTGCTTAATTAGTATTTAAATTCATCTCGAGCTCGGCGGTGAAGGAAAACATCGTGAGGAAACGTGCATGTGTCGGGAGAAATTCTGACACATGTATATCCGCCAACCCGCAGTGGAGCAGCGTGTTGGATTAAGCCCGAAACATACGCCTTAATAGGAGAGAAGGCCTTTGCCCAGCTGTGGGATATTAACAGGATGTTACTTTACTTTTTTAAATATTACAACATATTCCAGAATATTAACACTTTTGTAATTTATGGCAAATCTATATCGATTGTAAGTATACCTTCTAATTTTAAAGGAGGAAAATATTAAATTATTCTTTGCTTTATTATACTTTAGCAGGAACTGTGGGGCCTCCGTCGATCGCGGGGCCCTGGGCCCAGGGCGCATAGTAGGAAAGATATGTCTATTAATAGAAGAGGGCAATCCCACTGGGTAATGGCTTCTTGAATTAAGAAAGTTAAGTGCTTAAAGTTAGACCACATTTTTTTTATTTGTTGTTATTGCGGCAATAGAAATACGCAGTGTTTGAAAATTTCAACTCTTTACAATCTTTATCTATAAGTTGAGAATTATATTAAGTTTTGCTCTCAGAAATTCATAAACATTTACATAAGTAGTTTTTCATCGCTTAACACCTGTAAGAATTTACTGTCAGCGCCATTATTATTGACATCAGCTTTTGTAACGTTACTTAGGTAACTATTACCAGATTACAGAGTTGTTTTATATAAATTACGATATCAAAACTTACAAATGTAATTCTCGCCTTACGGTTCACAAAGAAATGCTATAACAACATTGTTCTTATGTATGTACGTGTGCATTAGCGTGGTTGCGCTCACCGCTGTGTATAGTGCAGCAGCTGTCCCATAAATCACTGTATTGTTCACTAGCAATCGTCTCACTTGTCCGTACCTTAATACCGAATATCTAACAAATAGTTTAGTGATAAATAACCCGATAATATCTTAGCCAAATTCAGCAAACCGAATGCCAAACTCACATACTTTGAGCTGCACGCGCACTTAATCCAATATAATATAATAAAAACTGATAATATTTGTAAAAAAGTGTGGTCGAGTACGTTTAGGGTTAAAAACTAAATAATTAAACACAATGAAAGTGTTTTAAGTACTGTGATTTTTCAATTGTATTCCCATTGGGGATATTTTTAAGTACTCAAGCTTGAATACTTCTCTAGGGATTAATACCTTCGTAAATAGACATACAGATTTATTTTCTCATCTCTAACACAACCTTATAACAGTTTTATTATACTACTGTGCCCTGCGGCTTCACCCGCGTTTTCAAGAGTTCACTATTTTTTTATTTATCAAGTAAAATATATTTTTTTTTAATACCTAAGTTACTTTTCATAACATTAGCGAGTGAAAGTTCTGTCAAAATTGGTCTAACCGTTTTCAGAGATTACCCGGAACAAACAAACAGACAACGTTTATCAAACTATGTTTTCGATGTAAGTACCGTATACAACAGACACGTTGGCGCAGTGGTCACTGCAAGTGACTGTAGCGCTAACGGTCGCGGGTTCGATCCCCGCTTGCGGCAAATATCTGTATTGGCCATACGGGTGTTTGTCGTGGTCTGGGTGTTTGTGTTAGTGTTGCGTATGTTTCCGGACCCCCGACACAAGGTCATGAGATCTTAATGGGGGCCGTTGAGTGTGATGCGTTTATTATTTATTTATTTATAATACCGTATAGCTGTTAATAATACAAACAGACACTCAAAATTTTATTTGTATACACGTATATATAGATCAAGCATATTTACGACACGTATATACATACATAATTTACTTATTTGGTATTCCAAAGATAAAACCGTAAGTGTTTATTTTGAATCTAACTTTTTTTCTGTAACATGTAAAAGTGTGATTAAAATAATGATGTTTTAACGTCAAAGACCCTAAGGGGTGCTTATGTTATTATAGTGATTACAGAGGTCGACACCACAATCAACAGCACATCAACACCGATTATGTCAATTATCTTTGGAATACCAAATAAGAATAGGTACATATTAAATTTGTATATGTAAGTATATACATATGGATGCTGATAAGCAATAATGTGTCAACCCACAAAAAAACAAATTCGGAGATATTTATGTATTTTGATACTGCATCATCTATTTAACATTATTAAAAAAAAATGTAGTCATATAAATTAAATAAGTAAGGAAAAAAGTTTCTTAACTCATTGGTTCGAATTTCAAGTGCGTTCCATTTTTTGCAATTTATACAATAATCTCAAATATTTAAATAACTTTTTATTAGATAATAGATTAAATATATCACTCTTATTTAAATTCATTATAACTTTTATCAAAAAATAAAATAAAAGATGGATATACATATACTTCTTCAAACATATTTGTTAAGAATAGGTTTGACATGTTTAGACGCCATTTTCTCAAAACGAAGTCCGTGTGGCTTGACACAGTATTGCTTATCAGCGTCCAATTATAATCGTATAAAGTTTGTTTCTTGCACTAATTGCATTTTAGTCGACTTTAAGAAGATCCAACTAAAAATGACTACATTTTCCAATTAATCCAATAATTTAAAATACACAATTCGATTGAAATGTGTACACATTGTTATAAAAAATGATTTTTAATTATTATTACTATCTGTACTTCACAGATTAAGTGACAAAATTGTACATCACTAGAATGATGTGGAAACGACAATACCTGAAGATGTAAAAGAGGCTATTCGCTATAAGCGTGGCCTTGTACATATAGGTTTACAAGTCACGCATACACAATCTTTGTCGAGTAAAACTACATTAAGTAAGACAATCTGATACTGTCTTTGCGTGAATAGTCATTTTATGTAAGTCGGCGGTACTAAAATTTTTAGACACGTTTGTTCACGGGCGTTATCGTTGAATTTCTACACGGAAAATCAGAATTCCTGGCACGAGATTATTTTTTGACATCAAAGGAAATTTCGTTATTTCATAAAACAACACAAAAATATTAACATTTTTCAGAGGAGTAGTGATACACATAATATTAACACGGGAAAGAAATATACACTTATAACACCTAATTTATGACTTCTCAAAAATTTTCGTTATTTAAACATTTTCTACCGACATTAAAAAGGAGGTTCTTAATTGGTAGCGTATGTTTTTTTTTTATTTTTGTTACCACAGATCTTCATTTCCCAACCGATTTTGAAATTTATTTTTTATTCATAAATGTAATTAACATTTAAATATGATCTCATACAATTTTCATCGACATTAGCTCAGTGGTTTGGATTTAAAATTAAAATAATTCGAAGATATATGTCATCTGAATAAACGAAATTGCTTTTTTTTCTTTGGATGTCGGTTTTGTTTTTAAGTCTGAGATGTCGAAAAAAAAAAATTGTTCGTGGTAGTTATAATTGTTAATAACATCGTTCTATAGGTATAAAAAAATATTAAAATGGATATAAAAATTTTTAAATAAAAATAAACCGCATACGAACAACTTCGCAAACGAACTTAATAGGTACAAATAAACTAAAAAGCAAAAAATAAATACAATATTTTGAAGTCGGTGCCAAGTAAAACCTTTTGCGTGTTATATTGTGAGGAGTACCCATTTCTCCAGAGATCCCATCATCAGATCCTGACTAGATGACAATGGGACCATCTTGGAAGTACACCCTTTTAAACAAAAAAAAAATCAAAATCGGTCCAAAACGGCGGAGTAATTGGTGAACATCCATAAAAAAGTTCCCGACGAATTGAGAACCTCCTCGTTTTTTGGAAGTCGGTTAAGCGATTGTTTTCACTTTTTAGTTAATTACATTACTACGCTGTTTTTTTTTCTAAATTATTTTTAATTTTGGCTTTTTTTCCTTGCTCAAAATCTAATGAAATAACTAACACAAGTGGTTCCCAATTAGTTTTCCCTACGTACCACTTCAAAAAAGAACTCAAACGCGTACCACTTATCGCAGGAATCATAAATAAAAAAATGATCAAAATAGAGTTCTACATCATTAATTCCACGTACACAACGTAGGTCAAACAAAGCATGCTTACTGTTTGAGCAAATTAACGAGACACGGATTTTAAAGATATTTTTATAATTGCTGATTGCTTAAATTCTTTTTCTCCCGATTTAATTATCTTAGTTAAGACATTTCTGCTTTTATCCCTTAATGCTTCCTCGCGTATCCCCGGCGGTACGCATACTACTTATTGGGAACCACTGGCCTACACAATTAAAATTAATGGCAAGATTGTTACCATTCCTTCTTATAACTTTTTTTTAATAGCTTGAGCCAGACGTCTCGTCATTAGTGTACCAAACGATTTATTATTTCTTAAAAATAATTGATTTAAATTTCATTATTTTTGTAATGGCTATTAAATACGTAATGACTGTTCTGTATTGAAATTTATTTACAAAATTATGAAAGTATTAAATTACTTATATTATAGCCACAAAATAACTGCTTATCAATTAAAAAAAAACTTTATTGGTGATTGCTAAACTGTTTAACAATTATGAAAAACCTTTTTTTAATGATTTAACAGATTTATATAAGGTAGGGTAAAAGTAAATAAAATAGATACAAAGTAATCATGAGCTGTACAATATTTTCTTTAGTTCCAAATGTTAGGACTGGAGCCAAGTATGTTACTGGTTCAGCCAAAAAAATATTGCGGAGGTCCGCCTTTTTTAACTAGCCAGTATCAGAAATGTTCTTTTCTTAAATATAACAATCTATCAAATCCTTTTTATAAATTAAATGAGCTGTCAAGGAGCTCTTTTTCAACTATTATAGATATTCATACACTATTTATTCTATTAAGAAATACAAGCATACCCTATAAATTTTTAAGCTCCACCTTTTTTTAAGTTAGTTCAAAATAATAAAAAGTAAAAAAAACAGGCATAAATAGCCAGTAAAAATTTTACAGGTGAGAAAAGGCGTCTAGTTACGGAGAATAAAAGCTTTACTACCACGCTATTCCATTGCGAATTAGTAAAAATATACGTTTCAGAATTTCTCCCAACATATACAGCTTCCTTCATAATTCCTTCCGCGCATAAGGTGAATTTAAATAAGTAATTCCAAACTCAATGCGAAACCGAATTCAAATCCGCGACCTATGTGATCGCTCCACTGAGCAACCTTGGTATTAAAGACATGTTAATTATCAAGTAGAAATCTGTAGCTATATAAATCATCTTCTTCTTCGATTAGATGGAAAATTTATTAAATCGTATGGGCCCAGGACTTTTTTTTTCTCCGCTGCCCTGTGGCTGGCGGAGCTCATCTCAGGAGAGCAAAGTCTGGTCTTGATGGGCCTTACACTTAAAGCCTTAGCTGTGGCTGCCCAGACATTTCGTATTGTGTTGGTCGGCACACAATGGATACAACAGTAGATATAAGAGTGTTTGGGGGTCACTTGCACTGCATATCATTTCCATCAGTGATGCCCCCTTGCTCAAAAATTACCTTGCAGTGGTCCAGTTGGGTCCGGAACCGATTTAGTAATCTTTAAGTTGTCCAAAATACCGATTCGCGGTTTTATTTCGGTTTCGGATAAGAGGTTTTATGTAGTTAGCAAGATAAGATGTGATGGCTATCCACAGTTACTATATATTACTAATGTTTATCACTAACATCGCTGTCTTAAAAGCCATTTCTATTTTACTTTATTTTTTGTTTTGCATATACATATTTGGTTTTTAGTTAGCAATTAAGTATATTTGTATTGTATTGGTATTGTTTACAAAAATTAGTCATTTCGATTTTTTGAGGCCGATTTAATTCCCGAGGTGTGTAATTTTCTGTTTATATTTGAATTCAGATTTCTATGTAGTTCTCAAAATTTCAGATTTCTCCTCACTGACCCATCTAAGTGAATCTTGTATATGTCACTCTTACAACTGAAAGGAATATTAATGACACGCCAGCAGGTTAATTACGGTAAACTATCGACATCACAAAATGCTACATTCTTACGAATAATTTCAGATCTTTTTACTAAAACGAAAAACTGTCGAAATGCATCGTGCTGTGATAGCGATAGCACCACGTAATTCTTCTTGTGCGAATATTAAACAAAAATAATTCTCAAAACCAAACTACATTGCGTGCAGCGCTTTGTCATTTACTCACGAAGCATGATTTGTGTTCCCATATACACGCCCCCGCCTACAATATTTGAACACGGCTTACAAGCTATGCTTTATTTATGGTTATTTTTCATTTGTAAGTAATTTTCAAACACGTTTGGAATAACGTAATTATTCGGAACACATGTATTTAGATTTAAAGATGCTAAGAGATATGCTTGGAACATGCGAAAGTTATGTTTTTGTTAGTAAATATGTTGTTAGTATAATATAAATTCAATTCAATTCTTTAAACTTAATTCGGAATGTGTTGAGCAAAATTCTAAATTGTCCTATAGACGATTCAATTTGGACTCAGGCCTCGTTTCCCATTCGATTCGGAGGTCTAGGGGTCAGGAAAATATCTAATGTCTCCTTGCCAGCGTTTTTATCTTCTGTTCACAGCACGCACATGCTTTACGGTAAAATTATTAGTCCTTCATTGGGCCCCGTTGAGGTGTCGTCTCTGAAAGAAGCTAAAAGCGCTTGGTTAGAGATAAGTCCTAGCGGTCAACCAGTGTCAGCTTCCATTCAGAAACATTTTTAATATTTAGATTCAGAAATATTTTTAACCAATTGTTGAACCGGTCTACTACCATCTGACCGTGCTCGTCTTCTAGCTGTTTCTGAGCGGGAATCTGGCTACTGGTTACATGCTCTCCCGTCTTCCAATCTTGGCACCCTTTTAGACCATACAACCTTAACACTTTTAATAGGTCTTAGGCTTGGTGCCAAAATAATTCAACCTCATTTTTGCCACTGTGGACAAAAAGTTGACGAGTACGGCCACCACGGTCTTTCTTGTTTTAAAAGCGCTGGCCGTCTCTCTCGCCACCATGCTATAAATGATCTCATCCGTCGGTCTCTTGCCAGTGCAAAAGTTCCGGCAACATTAGAGCCGATTGGCTTAATCCGCAAAGACGGTAAGAGACCAGACGGTATGACCCTTGTAGCCTGGAGGCTGGGTAAGTCACTGGTGTGGGATGCTACTTGTGTTGACACCCTAGCAGCATCTCACATCCAGTCGGCGGCATCGATGGCGGGAGCAGCGGCAGCAAGTGCCGAACATTCCAAGCGGCGCAAATATGAAAGCCTTGACGAGGCTTTTATCTTTGCTCCGTTTGGAGTGGAAACTCTTGCTCCGTGGGGCCCAGACGCTTGTTCTCTTTTTAAAGACCTCTCAAAGAGGCTTTGGGAGTCAACTGGGGACCCAAGAGCTGGCAGCTACCTCGGTCAAAGGATCAGCTTGGCCATTCAACGGGGTAATGCTGCCAGTATTTTGGGAACTTTACCCAGATGCAGTGGCTTAGATGAGGTCTACAATGTTTTGTAAAATATAATCCTTTTTTTATAGTAATTAAGATGTAAATAGTTTAATGTATAATCTTTTCTTTTATTTTTTTTTAAATTTATGTATATAAATTAATTAAGATCTTAAACTGTATAACTATTTATCAAATAAATTTCTGAGTTTTTAAACAAAACTTAATATTGTCATATTCGTACAGTATGATTCAACTATGACATTCTTTAAATATAATTGAAAAAAAAAAATAGTTTTGAAACTACCTCGGTCATAAGTTTTCAATATTTTTATATTGTCGCAGTATCATACCTATCTACAATTCTTTTAAATAGAATGACAATAAAGTATATACAAAACAGATAAATTTTATTTTTAAATTATTTGTTACTAAAATAAACAAACTGTGTTTTAAACATTCCGTAACATCCTGGATACTGGGAATTGGTACTAAGTTAATGCGATGTAATCCGACAGCCGAAGCGGGAACAATTAAATTTATACGCCGACCATCATTTACATATAAAATAATGTTTGTTTCATTTAATAAGCTTATTTCATTTGACATAATTTAATTTTTGAATATCAAATACATTGTTATTTCAACTACTTATGTTAAGCTGTGACGTAAAAAATTTAATAAATTTAAATCGTTAGAAAATGCTCTCTATGAAACAATGTATATTAAATATAATCTTGTTTCGACAAAAAATATTGAGAAAACAATATTATGTAAAATTTATTATGTAATATTTTTTATAAATTAACTAAATTATAAATAATATTGATTTCACATAAAACGTTTGAATAATGCTTTAGTTTCCCAGGATTGCCGTCTAACTATATGCGCAATGATACGCGTCTAAAAAAACTCTTTATCATTACAATGTCAGAAATCGTTTGCTAGAAAGGTTGAGTGACGTCATCTGAAGACATAAAGTGTCATCCTAGGAAACCAAAGCTTAAGATCATTCATCGCGATAAAGCGGTCACTAAATGTTCATCTCCATCCTCTAAAACTATTTTGGTTTCCTAGGATGGCAATGACAAATGAAGGCTAATTTTGATATGCAACCCTAGAGGAACATTTCCTCTACCTAATTATACATAAAAATGTATTTTGAATAAATAATAGGTACGAAATTTGCGGTCAGAATTCGAGCTATAAGGATTTAACGTCATAAATATGCGAGTCTCTAAAAGTTAAAAAAATTGACTACCAAAAACTGTGTAAAACAAGGTTTATTCAAACTCTCCGTTAATATATAAAAATAAATTCCTACTCACATTTTGTTCTTTTATTTAAAAATTTGATTTTTTTAGCTTTAATCTTGCATATTTACTTTTTATTATCATCACAATAATTATTTCAATAATCTATTTCAATAAAGCGTAGCAATAATAAAAAATTAAATATTTATAAAACCTCGACATTCTATTCATTCAGATCATTTTAACGAGAATACAATACTTCGACCGTAAGATGGTGAAGAGTTTCGTATGCTGCTGATTCCAGATGATACTGAAGCATTTGGTCAAGGTTACGTAAATATTTTAATTTATATTAAATGAAGTTACAGTAAAGTAAATTTCGATTCGTTCAAACCAGAAGTGGCTCAAATTCTTTCAACTACCATAAAAGAGGTGATAACCTTCAAACGTCTTAACAGATCTTTATAAATTATAGATAATGACCAGGTTGGCGTAGTGGTCACTGCAACTGACTGAAACGCTAACGGACGCGGGTTCGAACCCTGCTCACAGCTGTATTGGTCATACGGATGTCTGCCGTGGTCGGGATGTTTGTGCTTGTATTGTGTGTGTTTCCGGGCCCCCGACACAGAATAATAAGACCCTAATGAACCACAGATTCATAACCCGTTGAGTGTGATGCATTTTAAAAAATAATAATAAAAAGACATGACCAACTTTCAACAAAATAACCGCATCAAAATCGGTCATCGGATGTCACAGATCGACACACAGACACAGACACAGATACACATATCAAAATTATAACGCCCCTCTTTTCTTGTCAAAACAACACTCATTGGGTCACCCACACATCACAATTTTTTTAGAAATATTAGACCAACAGACTTGAAATTCAGTAGGCATGTTTTGGTGGTCTTTTGTGGTGCAGGGATCAGATAAGAATGGGTTTTACGATAATCAATTCCAAAGGGCGGTTTCGGAGGGTTTCAATTTAACCAGCACAATGTTGGGACGTGTAGCTGAGAAATAAATAAAATGTTATGTATTTAATTAATCAGTGTGAAATCTATAGATTAGTTCTTCAGTGTTACCGATCTTTTATCCTGAACATTTACTGTCTTACTACAAAAGATGAATTAAAGTCATGTTCAACACATGTCTAGCTAAACAGTGTTTAACAATTAGACATTGTTGAAAATGTTGTCAAAATTGCTATACTGCGTGTAAAAATTACAAAGAAACTTATTAATAAAATGTCACACGTTACATTTAAAATCTAAAAAATATATTACACATATATTAAAAATACCTAAGTTTATACATAATTAAAATATGTCTAAACCATGTTTAACTCAAAACTATCGTTAGATGCGGATTTGTGGTATAGGATTTTATAGACACGAGTTCAACGTGTGTTTAAATTTTTTGTAGTAAGGCAGTTAACGTTTAACGAGGTTTAACGATGGTTACGGATTCGATCCTCGGTCGGGGCACATATTTGTATTTATACAAATATTTGTTCCTAGTTTTGACTGTTTGTCTTTGTGGCTCGGAGAGCACTTAAAGGGGACGGTCCCGGTTGATACCATCAACTAATAATGGTCGTTACTCTTAATAAGAAATTAATTCTAGTCTAAATGGTTACTAACTTACCCTCAAGGGTTACGAAGGTTAGGTAGCAGTATAATAATCAGTAACGGGTCTATAGACTAGAATTATAAGTAAAACGTGGTGTTAGTGGGAAAAATGTTAGGTAGATGACGAATTGGTAAAAATGTATAAAATGTATAAAACTTTTCTGGGCAAAGGTTTCTCCTCCTATTAAGAAGTAGACATGAAGACATTCGTCATGCTGTCATATGCATAATTATTTATATATAGGTTAAAATAAGACTCATCTCATTGCACAAATTGACTGAAGCGCTAACGGTCGCGAGTTCGATCCCTCCTCACGGCCATTGCATCTGTAGGCCATACGGATGTTTGTCGTGGTCCCGTATAATAAAATCGATATTAACGCAAGCTACGGGCAAGAGCGTATATGTAATAATTTAGAAGTATTTATTAATTAAGATAAGATAATAATATTGTTAGTAACATTTTAATTAATTACGAATTGTCTTACACGAGTGTCACTCTTAACTATTGACATTGGTGCTTGGAGAAGGTTCGATTTATCTCCAATTGTGGGTAAATTCGTTAATTATTTTTATATGAGACAGATGTAACGATACCTTATTAATGAAACCGACTTGAAATGCGAAGTACTGAATTTCGTTTTTTGGAGAGCCAACTTCATCAATTATTTCGATTAAAAGAAAATTACTTAACCGATATTGATAAGATTTCTATGGGACTAATTAGAAAGTTTTTTTTTTAAATGAGCTGAATTTTGGTATATAGATAGACTGGATATTGTAAATATAGGCTATTTTTAGTCACGAAAATAAAACATAAAGAGGGTAGGAAAGGAGATGAAAAATTCTACTTAGATGAAGTCGCGGGGAGGTACTACTACGCTATAAAACATCACGCTACATGTCACATGTGCAAAGAAATAACCATAAATGTTTTAGAATAGTGGGAACAAAATACTAAGTAAACCTGTGAAGCATATCTAGTATAGGTTTTGAAAAAATACTACGTTTTTTTTTAGATATTAAGTTCAATGATAATATTGATTTCTGACGATCTACACCATTTATATCCGTACTAAAAAGTAACAAAATAATCATTTCTTTTGAAAAAGTATCAGGCTCTATTCCCGAGCCGTGTAGTTTTCCGCATCTTTGAAAACAGTTTTTCAACTTCAAAATTGGTCACATGGTTTCTTTTAACAATTTCCTCTTATAGTTTCACTCACTCTTAGTGACCAATACAAATGAATCACCCTGTATATGTGGTAGCATTACATATTCATAGCTTTATAATAACCGCATGCAATGTAATCCATGCATAATTTTGGTCATTTGTGTGGTGCATAGGAAATAAACACAATTGTTCGTAATGCTTTTATGACATTAATTTTTAAGTCAGATTAAATTTGAATAATTTACTATTTCTGTTTGTTCGTAATTATAATTCGGACGTATTGTATGTAGATTGTTTATTTGTTACTTTATCAAAAAAAACGTTACAAAAGATTTAATGCAATGACAATGAAGATTTATAAATCATGTGCACTTTTCCGCAGCTTCGCCCGCGTGTACTCTAAGTACATTTGATAGCCAACAAACTTTCAACCCCCTTTTTAATCCCTTAGGGGATGGATTATCAAAAATCCATTCTTAGTGCACACTTAAGGAACGTTTGTGGAAAATTTTACGTTTCTAATATTTTCAGTTCTGCATTGATCGATCAGTCAGTGAATATGTCGGCCAGTCAGTTTTGGTTTATATAGAATCGTAAAAAAATATAACCGACTTTAAACAGATCTAATTGGTTTACCTATAAATGGACAAACATTCGCAGAAATCATTTGCTGTTAGTTATTAGGAACTCTTCCTTTGTTTATCTCCGATGATATTCATCAGATCCTTACATATGGTTTATCAAAACCTTCCTTAAAAATGCATTTAAATAGCGAAAATTCCATTCAAACGGATCAGTAGTTTTTGGGGAAATACACATATAAACATACATACATGCACGTCAAATACAGAACCTACTTTTTAAGTAAGTTAATAAGAATAATTTTCTCCGTTACATAATAAAGTCGTCGTTCTTTGACTTTTGTACGCGATACATATAGTCTAAGATAAATCTGTAAACGTTCTATTACGACAGATTAAACGTACTAAGAAAAGTGTTCCTGTTACAAACGGATGGCGATTACTAATAATGTGTCAAGCCACAAAAAGTCAACTTCGGAGGTATTGGTGTATATTCTGATAATGCGTTACGTATTTAACAATATTCAAAAAATCTTAAAGTCATCTAAATTAAATAAGTACGAAAAAGTTTCTTAATTTAAATGTTTCGAAAATTGAAGAGTGGTCTGATATTTTGCGATATAAAATAATGTGTTAGAAAAACTTATAATTAAATAAAACTTTTTATTGTACCAATCTGAATTTAATTCATTTTACCTCTTATCAACATAGAAAAGACAAAATGGATGGACCTACTTATAAATTTATCATAGATGCCATTTTTTCAAAATGTCCGTGTGGCTTGACACAGTATTGCTTATCGACGTGTAGTGTTTTTTTATTTCACCATTTATATTGAAAGACTAGCTATGCCCCGCGATTTCAACCGCGTTAATTTGAGGAAAATTATATTTATATAATGTTTAACTTCCCTACTTGAATCGGATATTGTTAACTATTTCATTGGTTTCAATTTTGTTTTCGCATAACTCTGTTCTTTCTTTATTATTTTTTTTTTAATAAAATTTAAGCCTAAGTTACTTTTTATAACATTTGCTATATCTGAGTAAAAACAGACAAACAAACAGACGGACAGACGAAAATTTTAAAAATTGTGTTTATCATGTAAGTACCGTGACTACTTTCATATGCAATAAAGACGTATAGATACGCACGTAACATCAGTGTAAGTTACAATTTAAAATAAGTTTGCATCTAAAGGTAAATCAACAGTTCAAATACCATATAATTATGGGAAACATGAGAAATATCTTCGTATAAAAAATTCAATACTCATTTCCCATTACTTTTTTATCGCGACCACCTACGATGGTGTGAACGAAACAACTTGTAGTTAATTTTGTTTGTTTTATTTTGAACTAGCTGATGCTCGCGACTTCGTCTGCGATGTCTGTGATGCCTACGTCATAATAGCTTTATGCATGCCAAACCGATCTTTTTCAATTTTAAACCGATGGGGCTGAGAAAGTCTCAGCCCGATCGGTTTAAAATTGACAAAGTTTCATACAAACTTTTAACCGCTATTTTTTTTCTTTGGGGATAGAATTAATCAAAATTCTTTCCTAGCGAATGCTACGTCATAATATCTACCTGCATCCCAAATTTCAGCCCGATCCGTCCAGTGGTTTGCGCTGTGCATTGATAGATCACTATGTCAGTCACCTTTGAGTTATATATATTTAGACTAGTTGCCCCTTGGTTTTACTTGCGTTTATGGTTACGGATTCGCTCCTATGAGTCGTAGCGTGATGTTATATAACCTTGCTCAATAAACAGGCTACCAAAGCGAATAGAATTTTTAAGAACGGATTGGTAGTTTCAATGATTCCCTCGTACATTCAAAGTTACAAACAAATTTGATCTTTTTATAATATAAGTATATATATAGATAATAGATTTATATGATTAACAACGATTAAAACACGTCTGTGTGAGTGTGTGTGTGGGTGTGTCTGTGGCATCACAGCTACGAAAAGACTGATTTTGTTGCGATTTTTTTTTATTTCGGGATAGTCCTTAGTAATCATTTCATGAAGATTTTTTTTATATTTTGTATCTCTTATTTTTTTTTGTTTTGGTGTACAATAAAGAATATTTGTATTGTATTGTAAGATAAGGCGAGGATAACACTTGTATCACGGATTTACAAAAGACATAAAAATGGTTACCATGACCTAAAAGCACTTACTGCCAATGATTATTTATAGGCAATTGCAGCTTACGTTAGGTAACTTAGGTAACCTGTTCCTAGCAGACTAATTATTGCGAGCTATCGCTATTGCAACGCGATACATTTTGACAGTTGATTTGTTTTGTTTTAATACGAAAATCAGAAATCAATTATTAAAATTTATCGCGTAATAATCCGCGTAATAATCCTCCAGATTACTCCAGAGATGTTGCATATCAACTTACAAGTGTAATTGTCGCCTTATAATGGGTAGGTATTCTATGTAACATATATGCACATCGTTCGTAATCGTTTACGTTTAAAAAGATTCATTCAAATGTTGCCTTCTTTCTCTATCTCACTCTAATAAGCTTTTCAATTGATGGTGAATCTATAAGATCTATAAGAAAATCTTGAAAGGATAACAAAACAGTTATCATTTCAAAGTCACGAACAGGATATAATTATTATAATTATTTTTATAATTATTATACCCTAGAAGATTATAAAAAACATGTCTATTGGGTAACTAATGGATTAATTCAAGGCTAATAGACTGGAAATAGCTCATTATTACGCTCCGTATTTAAATACTGTTTTACATAATAACACGATACTAAACGATGCAAATATGGCATGAACGCAAGCCTTTAACTCGAAGATCTGTTCTGTTGACAAATGTTTTTTTTTTTTTAAAGGAATGGGGCTTCAAAAACAAAATACACAATTTCGTTTTCATGCCTGACATTTTCATATTTTTAATTAAAACTCTATAGGATTAATCTTAAAATATAACCTATTCAAAGAAAAATAGAACAAAATCAGTAAAATAGTGTTTTGACGTAACTAATATAAAGGAACATTACGAATTAGGAACGTCCTCTTTTTTTTTAAGTCAGTTGATAAATAGATTTTTACAGAGAGAGCCCAATGTGTTCCACAACAAGGCAGAGAAAACCTGCGAATACAGCCCACTCGTATGTCACAGAAAGATACATGCTCTGAATAATTTACATTAATAATATATGAGAGATGATGAAAACACTGAAGACTGATCTCTCTTTTTATTATGTAAATTTAAATTACATTAGACGAGGCGGTATCGTCTATGCCCTAACCTGCTAGGGTCCACTGAACTAATAGAAAAAAGAAAGATACAAATGATAACTGATCAAAAGATCTGAAAATTCAAAGAATCTACAAAGTTATTTAGTAATGACAATTATCCCATTCAATAATTTCTAAGATTTAGACAGTTACTCATATACGGTCCACGCAAAGGATCAGAAACGGTCAAAGACCTTAAGCACAAAGGCCCATTATCTAATAATAACGTATTTATTACGGTATACATTGTACGTTACGATTACCATATATTGAAGTGAGGAGGGAAGTGGGTAAAAAACTGTACAATAGGGTCCTTCCCTTATTGCATTCATCCGTTGTTACTTTTTCAAACCAACAAGTATTTTGCGACTACGTAGGTAAATGTTTATGGGCAGCGGTCAACGCGTTAGGAATTATAAAAAAAACTACCTTCATACATAAAAAATTGTCTTCAAAACAATAACGATTTTTGAGTTACGATGTCATGGATACAACATTGATTTCGTTTACAGAATATTTAAGTAAACGATTTTTCGACGAAACAAATGAATATCTATCGGGCTAATGACTTATATTAAAATTTGTACTAAGACATTTCTAGTTTTAAACTTTATATAAAATGATAACAATCACGCGAAGCTTGTGATCCTAGGTTTAGCGTGATAACTATAATAAGTTAGTTAAACATTAATATTATAAAAAAAAATCTTGCGTGTTGAAGACGTCCTATTACTATTACATGTTGTAACTTACAAGTGGCGTTTTACAAATAAATGAATCAAACTTTTGTCAAAGTGAAACACAATATTTGTTAATTATTGAGATTTTATTGATACTACAATTATATAGAATACAATTTTATATTTACGTATAACGACGATACAATGGAATAATACTGTTTGAGATGTTTCCTCCTTGCTGACTCAAATCAGAATGCCGCTTCCCTGCCGTCACTCCCACTTATAATCTTATCCCTTCCTCTAATGAATATAAACATTAATTTGATTAAGCGCATCTGCTTAATCAAATTAGTATCTAAATAAATATTGTATTAAATAATTATAAAAAATAATTAGTAAATAACAATTTAGGCTAACACTTTTAAAATGTTTTTAATTCTATCTATAACGACCTCACGTTTTCAATAATAAAATTATATCTACATATATAAAAGACTATATGGCAAAAGTCTAATAATAGTGATATATTTTATTAAAATCAATGATAAATATGGCAATAAGTTCCTTTTAGGTCAATTTTCTGTTTTCATTGAATGGCTTTCATTAAATAGTAACATTCGAGACTTCCATGGTAAACAAAGAATTATTTTATTTACGAACTTCGTAGTTCTCAACGTATTTTCTCTTCAAGGTTACTCAGAGCTGTTGAATATTTAATAAACTTCGAAAACCCTATAGTAAACATAACTTCAATCACTTGTTGTTTGTTTATTATCAATATTTATCTGCTAACATTGATATAATAAAATTATTTATTTAGTGAAAAGATTTTTTTTTATAATATTAACTTTTGCTCGCAGTTTTGCTTGCGTTATATAGATTATCGTTATGCCGGATGAATGTTTAAAACACTTAAATATTTCTGTCTGGACTTTCTCGCAACTTAAAACAACAAATTGTCAAACAAAGTTAAGAACAAAAAATATATATAATTGAAGAAATGAATGGACGAATTAATCCACACATCTCAATGTCGCAACATTCTTATTCCGATATAATTTATTTGAAAACTTAAATGTTTAAAGAAATACATATATGAGTTATTTCAATTATATTAAGTTAATTCAATTATTTTAACCTTTAAAATTGTTTGTTGCATATCACTAAACACTGTTATCCATGCTAAGAATATCGAAAAATTCAAAATATTATATGTCACAATCTTCTACTCATGTCTTCAATTGTTTTTATAGAAAAATATACGCAACCTCAAATATAACTGTTTTGTTAAAAAGCTCAATTCTTCATTCCGTATTTTATTCGAATTTAAATCGGCTATACCTTTATTTTAAGCAATACCATTAAAATAAAAGAATAATTGAAACCTGTTTATAATTGGAGAAGATATTAAATAACACATTACACAAAAAAAAATTTAATAAAAATACCTTCTCGGTTTTTGATATAGGTTTAAAAGCAGCAATATTTTATATAGCATTGCTGTAGCCTGTAACCGACTTAATTCCACAGTTAAGCCGCAAGAAACAGCAAATTTATAATAAAATGAGCTGAGCGCGTGACTTCGTTAGCGTAGACTTTTGACATTACAATTTTATGGCTATCCCTCAGGGATAGTGGGATGTGGATAGCACTTTCATTTTCCAGGATACATGTATCCTATACGTCAACCCTTGATACAATCTTCTACAGTATTTACGCGAAAATTGTTGAATGCCCATTATTTTTAACTGACTTCCAAAAAAAGAAGTTTCTCAATTCATTGGGGACTTTTCTTATGTATGTTTACCGAAAACGGCTTGACAGATTGGGTTGTATTTTAAAAATCTTTCTAGAAGTTACCTAAATGTTTACATAACTGAAAATGACAACGAATGATCTGATCGAAAAAAACATCTGAACAGATCTTAATAAATTACAGCTAAGATACGCAGATACATACGTTAAACTTAACACTCCTCTTGTTTGGTCGGAGGTTAAAAATATACCATTTACAATCTAATATTCCGTAAATGACGGTAAATTGTAACGCTTTACGTTTGAACATTGCCAGATAATCGCGGGGCCGTCTTTTCATTAAAATTTAATTTTAACACAACGTTGACTTCGCTTGACATTAATTTATTAAATTAAATAAAACAACGTTTATACAAACTAAGAGGGAAATGTTCTTGAAATAAACGATTTTACGTACAAAGTATTGTAGCCTAAATATTTAATTTAAAATAATAATTTATTCAGGAATAGCCATCGAAAATTACTATCAGAGATAGATTACATAATCCTGGTTCTATCATCAGATCATCTCGATGGAATTATTGTGTTGTTTTCAGCATTACATACATTTGTAAAGTTTCAAAACAAAGTAAGTTTTTTTTAATTCAATTCAATTCTATTTTTTTTTAAAACAGCCGAAGAAAAAATTACAAACAACGCCTTAAAATAGTACATACACGACAGTAGTACACAGCACAGCACAAATACTGACGCCGAAAACACAACAGACATCCGTATGAACTACAAAACATTAGTCATAGACGCGTATAATTAAATTATTCGTACAAACCATTAGGAAAGATTTTTTTTACCACTACTTATTCAGTGCTGAATTTTTTGCATCTAATAATGATGTGGCTTTTTTTTTCAATAGACTTCAAAACGGAGAGAAGTTTCAGAGAAGGTTCTCAATTCATAGTGTAAGTTTTTTTTTAATGTGTTATTTCTGAACCCAGGCATTTCTCAATCGATTTAAAAAATATATATATTTTTTAAATACTTTCAGATTGATCCCATTTGTTTTTTCGAACACAGTTTTACCGATTTAGTTATTTTTTTTTTGTTTAAAAGTGTAAACATCCAGAGATGATGAAAATGTTATGTGATCACACATAGAATTTTCATCAAAATCGGTTTAAGAGTTTAGTAGTAGTTTCTGTCGTAATTTCGTACCTGGCTTGAAGTCGGTCTTTAAAAGGCCAAAAAAGTAATAGGAACGAATAGAAAGCAAGGAAAAGAATAGTTTCCTCGGCTAATGGGTTATGATTCCGACTCACTCACTCACCACACGAAACGAAGCCATATTAGCTACTTCACACTAATTTTCTGTGAGACTATGGTCCTTGAACCCGTATTCAAGCTTCGACCACATGATTCGATTCCATTATTCAGTCCAAAAGTACCAATAAATGTAATCACAATCATTAAAGCTATTTGAATCCAACTTGAGGCATTTATTTATTTATTTATTTTATTTTAGTATCTTCAACAAAAGATACACACACAAAAAAAAAATTACTTAGCACAATATGTGTGCTCTTTCAATTACAGGAGATTACAGTTTGCTCATATAAATTATTAACATTATAAGATGTGACGAATTTATTATGAAATGTATCATAGAACTTATGAATGTGATTCAACTATCTGCACTTTATTATTAGTTATATTTAGTACTTACTAACTTTCAGTCTCTTTAATAAATAAAATTAATTCTTAAAACAAATTGTTCTAGGATGATAACTTATATAGCTATTATCCCAAAGGATTATCCCGAGTTTCGCACAAGATAATAACCTAGCTTTTAAATAAAGATACTGCCTCACTGAAAACTTTTAAGACGAGACAAAAATATTCATTTTATGCAAAAAATTCATGATTCTTTTTTGCAAGTTGAAAAAAATGGGTAACGTATTTTGCTTTAGCGTTGAAAGGTGCTTTGTTTCTTATAAGCTTATCTTTTAACCACCAACGCAAAAAGAGGGGTGATGTTTATTTCATGTGTGTATCTGTAAATCAGTATGTCTGTCTAGGACATCATAGCTCCCTAGTGAATGGACTGAATTTAATGTTTTTTTATTCGATTTCTTACTTATTATCTTATTATTTCTACATAAACTTTTTACGGAATATTGTAATAGCATAAATTTTCGACTTCATGTTTTAACGGAAATATCAGTTTTTACTTTTGAATTTTTCATTTCGATGTGACATTCGTTACGTACAAACATATACATATTGTATACATATAGTATACATATATATACGTATGTGTATATCTCGCTAAATAAAAAAAGTACTATTAGAAGTGGCAAATTTTGTAATACTGTTGAAGATAGTAACATCTTAGCTAAATATAATAATTGACAAACACGTTGGCGCAATAGTCACTTCAACTGACTGTAGCGTTAACAGTCGCGGGTTCGATTCCCGCTCGTGGCAAACGTTTGTATTGGCCATACGGATGTTTGTCGTGTTCTGGGAGTTTGTGTTCGTGTTGTGTGTATTTCCGGACCCCCGACACAAGATCATGAGATCTTAATGCCGTTAAGTGTGATGCGTTTATTTAAAAAAAAAAAAATCTACAGTCACATGAACAAAAGTCACGGGTCATGACTATAATGTATATCACAGATTTTATCATAACAATAATCTTACTGAACCGATTTTGATAAAAATTGTATGGAAACAATCTGAGAGTATATCCTTTCAAACAAAAAAAGAACTAACCAAATCTATCCAGACGTTTTCTAGTAATTGGTGAACACATATAAAGTTCCAGATGAATTGAGAACATCCTCCATTTTGTATGTACAATGAAAAATAATGGAATTGAAAAATGTTTATGCAATTCTTACATAAGAACCGTTTTATCGACCACCGCGTTCTTAGTTCCTTTGTTAAGTATTCCTTACTAACTGATTATAAAGTAGCACAAAGAATTGCTGTTTGTTAGAATAAAAGATGAATAGGTAAGTAGTCTGTGTTGCCTTATTTCAATAACCGCAACAATTTATTTCTTTATATATTCAACAAAACATTCAATGGATAAATTGCAAAAGGCCAAAACAGTGATATGAAAGTTATGCACCTGTCCTAGCTATATTGTCGTACACGCCATATGTTAGTAGTAGTTAACCCTTCAAATATAAATGGATGCTGATAAGCAATAATGTATCAACCCACATAAAATCAAATTTTTAGATATTGATATATTCTGACAATACGTCATGTATATAACAATATTAACAAAAAAAATTAAGTCGTCTAAACAAAATAAGTCTTAATGTTTCGAATTTCAAGCGCGTTCCATACTTTACAATTTATACAATAATGCCATATATTTGAAAAAGTTGATAAATCTTTATGATAACAATCTGCGTTAAATTCATTATAATGTTTAACATTATAGAAAAGAAAAGATGGATATATACGTCTTCAATCGAAAGTGTTAAGAATAGGTTTGACATATTTAGACGCCATTTTCTCAAAATAAAGTCCGTGTGGCTTGACATAGTATTACTTATCAGCGTCCAAATATTGAAAGGTTAATGTATATAATTTTATGTTTATTGATTTTTTAAATTGAAAAACAAGCAATAACCTATAAAATTGATTTGAATTGTGATTGTGATAGCAATGAAATAAAAACACGACTTAATGACTGAATAATTTTTTAATAACAATTCTGGACGCCATGTTAAAAAAAAAATTAAAATTGATGAACTAAGTCAAGTAGGGTATCGTTGAATAGGTATTTAAAAAATATTTTTTGGTTTCTTATATCGTTTTTCTATCAAAATTACCGTCTAGAATCTATAACGATTTAAAGTTGGTTAGTTTTTCGCACTTATAGGCTTTTAGACAGATCTGATATTGATATGGTATTGTTAACTATAGAGGGCCTTGTTACGTAGCCAGGTTTTTGAGTTTTTAAATTAATTACTTGTTTTATTTCATCCTGTCGTCCTATCTAATGGCCTTTTTATCCTAAAGCACAGGTTAATAAGCTGGCTTTAAAGGAAAACGCCGAAAATAAGAGCTTCTTACTCGTAAGCCTTGATGATTGTAGCTTAAGAAAGTACATATATGTGTTGAATATACGAATCAGCGATGTAGTACGTTTTATTATTAAGTATTTATTAGTAGTATTTCATTGCAAGTTTAAGAGCATCAATGAGAATGCTAAAGTCACATTTAATTTTGTAACTACGTATGCCTCTTGATTTTATTCTCGTTAAATTTAATTATTTTATGACAATTTTACTCCTTCAGGCCGTAGCATGTCATAATAAAGCCTATAACCGTCTCCAATCAACGTGTTATCGAATTAAAATATTTTTTTTCATATTGATTAAGATAATATGTAATTAACGAGTTTAAAGTAAAAACAACCAAATTCAGCTTTTTTTATAATCGTAATAAGTAATATAGAATTCTTATTCAAATTCAAAGTAGGTATACATTACTCAAATACATTTTTGAAGCTATTTCGAATTTTCAAGCTACAAGTCAATTGTTTTAAATTTTAAAAATATTAGCACCGGTTCTGATGTTGTCTCTACCGAGAACCGCAAGAAACTTAAAAAACTTATCAAGTGGCAAATTTAATTTAATTTAATGCGAGTATATACAGTTGCGACTATATACTAATACATCCATCTACTTTAACAAATCAAAACTTGATCGCTTTATCAAACACTCTTATATAAAACTAGCTGGTATCCGCGACTTCGTCTGCGTACTATTAATTTGAATATTAAGGATTATATTCGTTCGAATTTCGGGAATTCCGTTTGTAAAAAAATTCTTTTAAGAATCCTACGTACTAAGTTTCATGGTTTTATCTTCAAAAATGACGAACTTCATACACACTTTCAACCCCTATTTCATCCCCTCACAGGTCGAAATTTCAAAAACGCTAGAAGAAATGATTTTTTATTTCTTATCAAGTGCTTAAATATAAAGTTTCATGGTTTTATCTTTTAAAATTAAGTAATCCCATACAAACTTTCAACCTTCTTCTATATCAACCTTTTTTTTCGTAACAAAAGGTAGCCTATGTCCTTTCTCAGGGTCTTAAGATTGTCTGTACCAAATTTCATCAAAATCGGTAGAGAGGTTTAAGTGGGAAAGCGTAACAGACAGACAGAGTTACTTTCGCATTTATAATATTAGTAGCGATTTATTTCATACATCGACGAACAAGAATAGAATTAATACAGCTCTTTGTGCCACGAAAATTGTTATAAAATCATCTAATGAGGCTAATACGGCGCCAGATGTACTTGAGGTCAGCTGTCAAATATGATTGATGTTATTCATTGAAACGTGTCACCTTTAATCCGGTGGCCTGCGCAGAGAAGGATCAATTATCGAGGTATTTTTTTGTTCGTCGAAATTGATTGCATAGAACTGAATCGCATGATGATGGGATTGAAGACTTCCGTGGACATAAGATGCTCGTCTGCGTAGGTCATAAAACATAATATTCAACCAATTTTGAGTTAGATCTAATTATCGATATTATATAACAAGTCACAGAATAATATGGTCATGGTCGAAATTCGATAATAATTAATTTTAATAAATGAATTTTTTACGGTTATTTTACTTTCAGTAAAGACAAATAATATTAATTTTAAAACAGACTTTAAGAATAATCAAAAGAGTAAAGATGCGCGTGTGTGTCAAATATATGGTAGTGTGTGTAATATTCTTTGTTAGTCATTTAATGTATATTAGAATTCTGCACTCCCTCTCCATTCCTCCGTCCGCGCAACTTTCTTTTAAAGGGGTCCAAAGTGCTTCACGTATTACGATATAGATAAGTGTAACAGCTTGTAAACATATTTATAAGCCATATATGAACTTGTGCATGCGAACGCCTCGCAAAGACTGCTCCTTCAAGAGCGACACATCCAAACAACGCATAACGCCCGACGTAATGCTTAAGATTAGTAAAGCGTTGGTTTTTCAGGATGACATGATCTGTCATTTAGCGGCCATTTTATGTCTGTTGATGTCGTCAAACCCAGGTAGGAACAGTGTAGCACAGTTTCCTAGAAAACGTTTTCTGACACCGTAAAGTGAAAGAGTGTGTTTGACATCCGTAATATTGCGTTCAAAGACAATCTGTTATTTTAGGAAAAGTCACAATCCCTTGTAATAGAAACTTACTTCACTTACATACGTAACTATCATCTACATAAAAAAAAATATTTATGATATAATAATATACACGAGCGGGCAGCTATAATAAAGCAAAGATTATCTTACAATATACAGTAAAGATACCATACATAATACATATACATATGGCTGAAACTGATATTGTGTTCATACATAACCGAATTACGTTGAAGCTCAAAGTATATTCTATTTTATTCTATAGGTTTAGTGACTTTCAGTTACGCCAAGAGAGCATAGCTGAATTCGCAAATGTCCCGTAAATTTAAAATATACTCTACATAAGCAATTTTGAATCGACATTTTTATAGGTAAAGCTATTTTTCGTTCGAAATCTGGATTCCACCGCAGGGAACCGGCAAGATACTTAGTTCTGTATGTAACGAAGGCAACAGATGTTTAATAATCTTGTAAGGTAAAAACGAATTGCAATTACATTATGCGTATAGGTTTTTATTATATTTAAATAATATCTATATTAAATAAATATATGACTATGATAAAATTTTGATAGCGTAACGAGGATTCCTGGCCAAAATAATATATTTATTTTAAGTGGTATGGTAACGAATGCCGAGTACAGTTTTCGTAGAAAAATGTTGTACTTACTATATTATTTTTCTATGAATAAATATCTCATATTGAGAACAGGTTCTACGGTCTTAGGCGAGAATTACATTTGTAAGTTTTATCATTAAACCTCCATATAAATATACGTAAGTTGTTTGTTATTGCTTTCCATCTGTAATAATTTGTTGTCTTTTATTTTTGACAGCAATAGCTCTCGTAGGGTCCTTAGGTAACTGTTACCAAGTTACAAAATTATTTTATGCCTACTACAACAGTGAAACTTACAAACGCAGTTATCGCCTTATATGTATAAATTAAATTTTCTTTATATTCGTCGGTAACTTGTTTTATTTTATTTTTTGTTTGAAAGTGTATACTTGCCCATTAGTCTCATTAATTTTTTATCAAAATCGGTGTAGTAATTTCCAAAGCGATGGCGGGTTTTTTAAATATCTTATTTCGTTTTCCTTTATATGTAAAGAACTTTGAAAAAAGAAAGAAATAACTATAAAAACAAAAATAAATAAATAAACGTATCACACTCAACGGCCCCCATTAAGATCGCGTGACCTTGTGTCGGGGGTCCGGAAACACTCACAACACAAACACAAACACCCAGACCACGACAAACATTCGTATGGCCAATACAGACGTTTGCCGTGAGCGGGGATCGAACCCGCGACCGTTAGCGCTTCAGTCATTTGTAGTAACCACTGCGCCAACGTGTCCGTCTAAAAAAAAAAACGTTGATAGCTAAAGTGAGGTCATAGAAACGGTACGGCACGGAGTAGACGTGACAAAGTTTCATCATTTTGCTGCGGTCATTTATCTCGCGTTTCTGATGTCAGCGTTAAATGCGTGTCCGTAGTGATCTCAGACAAAAAACCGATCAAATACAAACAAAAAACATTTGACCGTAGCTGTTCTTTGGAATTTAAGTCCAATGAACGATTTTATATTTTATTTCATCTTTGGAATTTATGTGTTTTGTAAAACACATAAGCCAACGTGATAGGTAATGAAATGATAGACTTCCAAAAAAAAAAAATAGTTTTTAACGTAATTTATTGTACTAAATCGCTGCCGAATCAATTTCGAATTCGAAAGATCGATCCTGTATTTATGTCAAAAATACATACTAGGAAAAAAAGGTGGTCACAAAAAATTTGATTAAACATGAGTTTACATAGTTTAAAATCGAATTACATACACACGATAAGACATAAATGTATAATAATAATTATGATAATAAATATATACATTATGTTGATTACAAAACGAATAAACAACATGCAATACTTGATGACAAAAATGATAAATGACAAATATTACATGAACGATTACCAAATAACTATCGTTAAGCATTCGACAAAACTTTGATTTGACTGTTGATAAATATAATTTATTGTCTTTTATGGAATAAGGGTCGAAACACTTACATATGGGTTTGTTAAATATATTGTAATATATATTATACTATTCTCATAAATATAAGAGATATTTCGCGTCTTGAAAATCTCCGACGTCGTGCATCGTAAAAAACGCCGACGTCTTTAAAAATAACGTCCTTTTACACGCGGCACGACGACGCATTATGGTACGATGATTATAATTTTACATTGAAAAAATTATTGTTACACTTTGTCACATGTATTAATTCTATTTAACATAACTTTACAAACATTTTCAAGTGATGATTGCTACATTTGATTATATGGGCGTGTTTATTTATTTTATTATTCATGAGTAATAAGTAATCGAAAATTTTATGTATCAATAAGGACCGTATGAAAGGACAAATACCATCAATTTTAAATAACTTTGTCTACTACAATCAATACTACTAAATAAATACTAGATGAGTTTATACTGACTTATTTATTTATTTATTTTTATTTAAAATAAAGTAGCTGGCAAACTAGCAAGCGAGATGTCTGATGTTAAGAGACCACTGTGGTCATTTGCAGCACCAGCTGAGCTACAAATGCGTACCAGCTTAAAAATTACTGAGGGATTAATGGAATAGGACGTAAGGCAAGGAAAGGGGAGGGAGTAAGGCTCTTTCGCTTACCGTACGAAACGAAGCTATGTTAGCTACTTCACGCCTATCTTTTGTGAGAGTAAGATATTGTCTTGGTCAAGCCACCTTACACACAAGCTGTGGTCTGTAGGCTAGAGCTTTTTCACCTGAGTCGAATATTTGTTAGAATAGTTATAGATAAGCCGTAATAGTTGTAGTAAAGTAACCGCCTGTAAATATCCCACTGGGCAAAGGCCTCCTCTCCTATTATAGAGAAGATTTAAAGCTTAATCCACCACGCTGCTCCACTGCGGGTTGGCGGATATACACGCAGGCTGCCTCACGATGTTTTCCTTCACCGCCGAGCTTGAGATGAATTTAAACACAAATTTAGCACTTGAAAAATCAACGGTGCTAGCCGGCGTTTGAACCCACGATCATCGGTTGAGATCGACGTGTTTTACCTACTAGACCATCTTGGCTCTTCAGATAAGCCGTAATAGAAATATAATCTGTGAAAATTCCAACTCTCTGGCTACTACGAAATATTATAGTAATATGTAATTAATAACCCTCGTGCGAATACGATTTGCCCTTGACCAATTTTTTATTATTTGTTGTGATAGCGGCAATAGAATTACATAATGTGTGGAAGTTTCAACTTTCTCACATATTAAGGGTTATGAGATAAAAATGTAAGTGGCTTGCTGCTCATCATTCTGTATTCATTCATAAATGTTTGATTTATAGAATAACCCCCAACCTTGTAGTCATGGTTATTTTAAGAATTAATGCGTATTATATAAAGCTAATTCAGGCGGATTAAAACCACAATCAATAACTGTCAATCTTTTGTAATAACATTGAAATCTTCTTATAGTTACTAATGTGCCTATTTTTATTGAAAAATTACATGCAGTGGGAGTGTTTATATTACAGAGTGTATCCGTGATGACTTCACGTACAAATTAAAAAAAAAACAGTTTTTTTTTAAGTTATCGTTTCTATGTATGCAAGGTTTAGGTCTATTTCAAAGTGGTCGTCTGTAGGTAAATCTAATTGGGTACCTACCACTGTTTTTGGAAAATGAAAGTAACCAATTTGAATGAATGTTGGTAACGATATAGATAGGATCTTGGATAAGGATATAGGCCAGTTTTTACTTTTGAAACTTGAAAACAAAACTTCACGGGGTGAAATAGATGAAAGTTTGTAATGTGATTGGAGACCTATTTCTTAAAGAAATGGGATATTAAAATTTTATTCACCAACATGGAACCAAGTACATAGTTTATAATAAAATCTGATATAATTATGACTACTTTGAAATATCTTAAACAAATAAATATATTTAGTGCATTGCAAATTAAAGAAAGGGGAACTGTCACTCGAAAACCGCATGAAGGATATCAGCTTGGTAATGCCTAATTTTAAACACTAAAATAATGTCATAGAAAAACTGAATATAGCCAAGCGATAAAAGCTTTAGACCGTTCTTGTAAGATATTCTCAATTTTTCGAACTTTTTCCTTGATTACCACGTACTACTTCATCGAATTCCATATCAATTTTAATAGTACTCAATTACGCAAAAATGGAAAATCCAGCGTCGGAACAAACAATGTTAACGAACGATTGGCTCTCGATACGCACAATTTGCAGACTTTCAAGTGTTTTGCCTCCGATATTGAGGTTACATTTTGAAATGATTGTTTGCTTCAACTTCGAAAAGGTCAAGATTCCAATCTTATTGAGACATTTGAATTTTGATGATATGATAGATGAATACTGACAGGGCTTGACGATAGCTTCTTCTCAAGAATAATAGTTTTTGTAAAGTTTTAGAGTAAGTACTAGTTTCGTTAAAATGAAACAAAAATCTAAATATTCAAAACTACGTATATATTTGTCTTATTCGGACATTTTCAGATTATTCAAATAAAATGTATGTATATATTTAATAAAACTGCTTTTTTTATTATAATAAAATAATGGACATAAGAGTGATTATATCCAAAAAATAATGAGGGATGCACTCGGAACGTAGGGTCCCAAAACGGGGTTCGAACGTAATGTAATTTATTTAAAATGTAGTTGCTGCCCAAATATGTCACGCGTAATTAAGATTTTTAGGAATTCGGAAAAATATATTCAGATAGGGCGACGTGTCTTAACACGATACGATGTCGCGTAATGTAGGATAGCGTAAACGCGCATCTTACGCCGAATGTTGACTGTGTGTGGCGGCCGACGGCGGCGCGGAAGCTGCTACGACCGGGCGTCGAGCCAGCAGAGGTGCAGGAGTAGCGGAAACTGTCGAGAATGACACATTCAAGCGAGTAATCAACACTGGGAGCTCGAACTTTTAAATAACAGTCATTTTTATTAGAATATGTACGGTGTATATATCGCTTTTTTTGTCATATGGTCACCATAGTATATAACATGACCATTAACTACTAACATATGAATAACATGACCATTAACTGCTGCCTATCATTTAGCCCGCCAACTGGACGTAAAGAGACTAGGCTGTTAACTGAACGACTTGTTAAGCTGCCTGCGATATATGGTATACATTGTTTAGTATGGTATACATTTGTTTTGTGTATTTTTTATTTAGAATGTATTTAATTATTATAGTTTTAAGTTTTATTTTATTTCTTTTTTTTTAGTAGTATATTTTAATTTAGGAAACATAAATGGACGCAGATAAGCAATACTGTGTAAAGCCACACACACGGACTTCATTTCGAGAAAATGGCGTCTAAAGATGTGAAACCTATTCTTAATAAATTTGTTTGAAGAGTATATATTAATCTTTTCTTTTCTATTTTAATAAAATATAACATGAATCAAAAGCAGATAGATTTATTTAATATGTTATCTAATAATAAGTTTTTAAATATTTGAGATTATTTTACAAATTGCAAAATATGGAACGCACCTGAAATTCGAAACATTGAGTGAGAAACTTTTTCCATACTTATTTAGTTTAGATGACTTGAAATTGTTTTGAATAATGTTAAATAGGTGACATAGTATCAAAATACATCAATATCTCCAAATTTGACTTGGGTGGACACATTATTGCTTATCAGCATCCAAATTATATAATACAACGGTACACAGTATCACTAAATTCATTGACAGTAAAAGTACAACAAACCCATAAGAATAATACCTTATAAGTACAATATCGTAATACAATATTTTGTAGGCGACAAGCAGCACCTTATTCATTTCCGAAGCTTTTTAACCTCTGTGTCACGAACGATCCATTAGAATAGTAGTGTATTAAGTTTCACGGCCCTTCTTACATCGAGGTCACTTTAGTTTGACCCAGGGCTTATATTTTCAATGTTAAGGCCTTTTTACATTTACTAGCTACAATTGATGCGATTTTCTTATTATCTTTTAACGCATTTTTAAAAAAATGAAAGAGGTTTGCGATTCATCGGGGGACTTTATTCTATTTTATATATATTCGCCAATTGTTTAAGCCCTTTAAAAATATATTTTATCTGTATTTAAGACATAAGAATCATATTTTTTAATGAAGTTTTACTTTCTTCAAATATAAATATATGTTATTATATTTACTTTATCGCAAAAAAATCTCGCAGTTTACTTTAGAAAGTGCAAGAATGAGCGTTAAGAAAATACATAAAATCATGCATATAATTATGCATACATGATTTTTAGTTTTTTTCTTATATATACACACATACAACATAACATAATTATTATACATATGTAACACACATTCATAAAATGTACTATATACTAAATAAATAAAACACTAAAATGATACCAATTTTTAGTTTGTCCCCGAAAAAGATGCTTTAAAATATTATACACGCTAGAAATTTATCTCGGAAGGAAGTCCAACTCTTTAATAGAAGATACATCTATAGAAAACTTGTAAAGAGCAACTCGAGACTCCAGAAACATCCCGAAGTTATCAAGAACTTTGTTTACTTGTTAAAATAGTCTTATGAATATAATATGAATATTATAAATTTATATTTACCGACTTTAAAAAAAGGAATAAGTTGTCAATTTTCTCGGGGACTTTTTAATGTATGTTCACCGTTTACTCAAAAATGGTTAAATCGATTAGTTTCTTTTTTTTCAAATGGCATACTATCCCATTGATGTCATAGAATTTTCATCAAAATCGGTTCAATTGTTTGGTATTAAATTCGAAATAACTAAAAAAAGTTTGTCGTTCAAATAAACGAAATTACATATTTTGCTTTTTTTAATTATTATTTTTGAAGTCGGTTTTCTTTTAAAAAAAATTTATAACAATACCTTTTTTGAATATTTCAGGTTACCTTTGAAGTGAGTGGAACAGCAGTCCCTAACGAGTAAGTCAATCAGTTTTCACTTTTATCGCTAGTGGTAAGTCGTGGGCGTGTCACCAAAAGCAATCCATTTTCTTTGGACATTCATAAATCACTACGACTTAGAATAATTATTATTACTCTTTAATACGATTGAAGAAAAACGTTATTTTTAATATAGCAATTTAGACATTCATTCGTCAATTTTAATAGACTGAAACAGTTTATTGCGTACTAGCGAAAGCTCACCCGTATGTACCCCGCTAGCTAATTACGAAGGGCAACGCTACGCTTACGTTATTTTAACAGTTGATTTTTGATTCTTGTACTAAAACGAAACTAATCAACTGTCAATACGTACCGCGTTGCGAAAGCGATAGATATGCATAATAACCTTCCAGGTGATAATATACTGAAATCTGTCCAACCGTTTAGGCTGTGCGCGTGCTAAAGGAACCATAAATAGGTACAAACATACATACATACGCTCGAAAATATTAAGTTTTCGGCATCAAATATATGGACAAACTAGTGCAAATTTTTAAGGGATTACATAAAAAGTATTCAAACTTTTCGTTTTTTTTTTCGTTTCTTTGTTAAAAACACACAAATTGTACTTTTTAAGTCGATTACAATGTGCAACATAAAGCTTGAAGATTTTAGTTTTATGATATTTAGACTAAAAATCTTATATGGAGCGCATTAACTTCTGACAATATAAAATATAACATGTTTTTTTAATGAAATAATTGTATATGTCGAAAGGTGACGGCCAGAGCTCCGGAAATTGTAGGTTCGACCCACGTACTTTTATTATATTTATAGCACAAACACTATTTGAGTAGGAATTCTATTTTTAGTTTAACAAGCACTAGCAATTTTAGTTACGAAAATGTTAATCATATTAAAACCTAAAATCATCTCAATATTCATATTTTGACTCTAAATAACTTGTTTTTAATTTTAAGTAAATAAACGTCAGGTTAAAGAACTATTTCGTAGAATAAAAAATCTTTCCTTTCATAACATTTATGTAAAATCAGTCTAGACTAATGTTTAGATTACAAAAATTAGAAACAGAGAGCAAAACATTATTTACATTAAAATCAACATTAAGGATTAAGAAAAAAAAAACTATTCTTTTTTCAATTTTTTAGGTTCAGGCTCGTTTATATCTGGCTCCTCTTCCTTTATATCATCATTTGGAAAGTCATAACTATGCTCAGGTGATACATAAAATGATTCGGTCTTAACATCGAATAAATTAAAAGTTACGTGTTTAAAATCTTCTACACTGTAATTTTCTTCAACATCTTCGTCAGAACCGGAATCTTCATTTTTTTCAACCTTAATCTGTGGAATTGATTCAGCTTTTCTTTGACTACATTCGGGAGTCTCTGTAGGCTTATCTTTTATATTAACTTCACACAAATCTTTAGGTTCTCTTGTATTAGTATTTATATTTTTCAAATAAGCATCTAAATCTTCTTCCGAATAGCATTTACGTGATGGTATAGTTGGAATAAAACCTCGAAGACCAATTTTCACCTTTTCTCCAAACATTGCTTCATAAGGACTACAGTTCAAAGCTGCGTCGTATTTTGCGTTATACGTTAATTGTACCAAACGTAAACCATTAGACCATTTGTCCGAACTGTTACTCTTTAGCCAAGATAGTAACATATTTTGTACAACGAGTTTTAGTTTAACATTTCCATTTGGGCCTTGTTCTTGAGGTTGGATGCATTCACCGTGTACCATTTCTAAAAGAGGCCATATTGCACGCAGTTGTGTGACCACGTTCTTGGAAAATTTTCGACCGTTTTCGCTCTGAAGAATGCAAGGCGGCCCAATTGTTGTCATTATTTCTAAAAGAACGGTCGCTACTTCTTCAGGGTCTTTACTTGTTAGTGGACGAATCTGAATAAACTTAGTGAGTAGATCTTGATAGACTAATATGAGCTTACATTGTTCATCTTGTCTTAACTTTATGTCTATTACATCAACTTGGCATCTAGAATCAATATTTCTAGTGAATTTAAGGCTTTTATCACTTAATACGGCGGTTGAACTTTTTTTAAAATTCTTAGTATTTCGGCAAACTGAACATAGATTTATGTACATTACTATCATTTCTCTTGTTATGTTCTTATATTTTAAGTTCAACTCTCTTTCCATTCTATTGCGACCTTTATGGTCCATATGAGAATCATGCAGTATTTGAAAGATTTCGTCAATATGTACGTAATATCTTATAGACTTACTGACAGTAAGAGGTACAATCAATTTTTCCTCACCTTCTTCGGTAATAATAATATCATATTTATTCAAGCGTTGATAGTCTTTCGGTGTTTTATTGCGTTGTTTACTTTTAGCGTCTTTCACTTCTTGTATAATATTTAAATATGTTTCTTTTGAGAAAATTTGTGTGTTCGGTCCTTTGCCTGCTATCAATTCATTAAATCGATCGTAAAAGTTTTTTTTCATTACGTCTGTTGTTTCTTGATCCATTTTACACTATAAATCACATAAAATTTTAAATTAATATACGCGTCAGTATGGTACGGTGAAGTGACGCGGTACTTCGTTCTTGTTTCTCGCTAGACTGAATGACGCAGTTGTATATCGGACGAGGGGCGAGAGCTGATTGGTGGGCTGGAGATCACGCGTTCCGCGCCCCCGCACCTTCCGCGCGCCGGTAACCTACGCGCCGCCGCGTTCATCTAATCAATAGCGAGAGTCACAGTCGAGCATTATTCATAATGATCTGTCAATATGATAATGATTTTAAGTGCCGTAATAAAAGCATCGTATTAAAGTATTTGCAAATGAATTCAAAAAAATAATTTCCATTAAAATTAAGAGTTTTTTTTTTGTTTACCTGAATATTATTTTAATTACAATTAGCTACATATAAATTATTTGTTATTAAAAGTTTTTTTAAAGATAATATTTTATAAGTATTTTAATAGAATTCACATATGGATATCGATAAGCAATAATGTGTCAACCCACAAAAAGTCAAATTCTGAGATATTGATGTATGCTGATAATGAGTCACGTATATAGCATTAAAGTACAAAAAAAAAATTCTTAATTTAATGTTTGGAATATTGAAGTGTGTTTCATATTTTAATATATATAATAATTTCATATATTTTAAAAACTTATTATTAGATAAAATTGTTTATTAAACCAATCTGCTTTTAATTAATTATACCATTTATCAAAATAGAAAAAAAAAGATGGATATATTCTTCAAACAAATTTATTAATAATAGGTTTGACATCTTTAGACGCTATTTTCTCAAAATGAATTTTGTGCTAAATAAATAAGTTCATATATAAATCTACTTATGATATCGCGTCTATCTATACTAATATTCTTTAAAAGGACATAGGCTACTTTTAATCCCGAAAATTGCAGGGTTCCTGTGGGAATACGTTAACAACGGGAGCGCCATATAATCTAAGTCGCAGCAGAATGCTACTATGGATTCCGATTACCTGTTATCAAAGTATCCCAAGAAATATTTCATACGAAATACAAACCACTGAAACTATGATTGTAAAAAATCTACTTATAATTTTTATAATTTAAGGACAGAAAGAAAGGGTTAAACTTTATATACAGTTACAAAATCAAAACTACAAACTAACTAATAAAAACAAAACATCCAACTGATTATTTATAAATATAGTTGGATGAAATATATACAAAAAAGAGCGACTTAACTATTTACAAATCGTAACAATTACTGTATAAATCAAGTCCGCGTGGAATGGCGGCGTTGGATGTTGTAATTAATATGTGAATAATTTCATACCATTGTACTGAGTGAAAATTCGACTCTAACTTGTCAAAGCGGACTTAGTTACATTTTGTTTATTATTACTTTCTGCTAGCTCGTTAAAGAGTGAATAATAATCAAAAATTTGATTCATTGCATAACAACGTCTATGTTTTTCAATTCCTGTAATGTATCCCTATGTTCCTCTTCACATCAACAACAACGACCCTTTAGGTCACCTGTATAGTTCCATTAACATCACATTGAGGAATTATTAATTTCAAGTAATGTAATCATATATAATTATGTTACATTTTCGTTACTGTAATATGAAATAGTGTTTGTTTAAAATCTAACACACCTTTACTTATAAATGCAAAAGTAAATCGTCTGTGTATTCATAAAATACTGAACCGATTTAAGTAAAATTTACACAAATAGTACAGAATCCAGAGCTAGTCTAGTTTTTAATTCGAAAAAGGGCTCTGTGGGGTTTAAATAGGGATAAATATACCTGGACAAACGAAATCGCGGGCACCATAGGGTACATACTTTTACGAATTCATACATATATGGACGCTGATAAGCAACACTGTGTCAAGCCACACGGACTTCGTTTTGAGATAATGGCGTCTAAAGATGTCAAACCTATTTTTAATAAATTAGTTTGAAGACGTATATATTCATCTTTTCTTTTCTATTTTGATAAGTGTATAAGTTTTTAAATATTTTAGATTATTTTATAAATTGCAAAATATGGAACGCACCTGAATTTCGAAACATTGAGTGAAGAAGCTTTTTTGCATACTTATTTAGTTTAGATGACTTGAATTTTTTTTTGAATAATGTTAAATAGGAGACGTAGTATCAAAATACATCAATATCTCAAAATTTGACTTTTTGTGGGTTGACACATTATTGCTTATCAGCATCCATATAAAGTAAACCTATTACTAAACCTACGATCGACCGCACTGTAGGACGTATGGACGGACGGCCATCTGTGTGCTAATGAAGTACTTATATCTCTTGATCTGATATGAAGAAAGAAGAAAAAAAAGAAGAAAGTATACTTTACTGTATACCGAGGACACATATATACAATAAAATACAATAACAAGTATAACAAGTATAAGTACAATTATCGCTAAACAGCCTTATCGGCCTTATCGCTAAACAGCGATCTCTGCCAGGCAACCATGTTGCTGAGGATATTATGACCAGAGGTAATAGGGTTATTGGTGTACACTGTATATACTAATATAAAAAGTAAATGAAAAAAATACCTAAATAATATTATAAATGTATAAACTTATTGTTGTATTCTTATACATATGCAAATATTACAAAAAAAATGTCATCTTAATAAATTAAAATTAATATATATATATATATATATATATATACCGATATAGTTATTCGGTTCGTAACGTTACATTTATACTTTTTGATTTTTATCATAAACAATAAGAATTTGTAGTATTGTAACAACCACGTTTTTAGTACTTTATTGGTTTAGTTTTAATAACAACTATAATTGGAACCAAATAACAAGAATTAATTATAATAAATCCTATAACACGAATAATTATCATGATGTTATTTACCTCACGTTTTGACATGAGTGTATACACTTCATTAGTGTAAAGTTTTACTAAAATTTGTTTGGTCATTTTTACGGGAAAGACCAACAAACCTCCATGCATACATCTAGTCAACCTCGCAAACTTTCGCATAGATAATAGCATTAACAATATTGACGGATAGATTGGCGCAGTGGTCACTGCAATTAAGCGCTAACGGTCGCGGAATCGATTCCCGTTCACGGCAAACGTCTGTATTGGCCATACGGATGTTTGTCGCGGTGTGCGCGCTTGTGTTGTATGTGGTTCCGGACCCCCGACGCAGATCATGAAACCCTAATGGGCGCCTTGGAATGTGATGCGTTCATTATTAGGATTCATTATTTACCATTTTTCTATACAAAGAATAATAGTGAAATTTTCAAAGGACAAAGTCGTTTAATATTCTCGTAATGTATTAAAATAGAAGTAGCTTTTATTAATGATCGAAATAATACAAAATGTTTCTTCAGCATTTAAAAGTTTTCGAATTCGTCGTTCATTGGCGAAATGTAATTTCCTTTTCTTTCCTAAAAATTAGCAGTAAGTAGCTAAAAGCTATTATTGCTTAGATTAATTCATACATAGAAGCAATGTACCTATTGTAACCCCTGATAAAAAACACACCCCGTGTTGGGGTAGTTTGGCATCGTAGCTGGACCAATTTTGATGCGTTTTTTTATTTATAATTAAAAATGGTTCTAAGTTATAATTATAATATAAACACACAGATAAACATACACAAATATACACATATACGCAGAGATACTCAAATAGATAGAAACACACATATAGAATATACGTCAATTTCACCCACTTCGATTTTGGTTGGGAGTTAAAAATACATGAGCTCCGACCAGTATACGTATCTGGAATATGGATTGCATTTCGACAATCGATGACATTTTATAACTAAACATATATAACGTTAATACTATGTATGTGACGTTAAAACTGTGTGCTCCTTTACAATTATACAACTGATATTTGAACACTGATAAGCAATACTGTGTCAAGCCACATGAACTTCATTTTAAGAAAATTACGTCTAAGGATGTCAAACCTATTCTTAACAAATTTGTTTAAAGACATATATACGTCATCTTCTATTTTTCTATCTTGTATTTTATTAGAAAAACTTTTTGAAAAACTTCAATCTGCTTTTAATTAATGTATAAATAATTAAACGCAGATTGATATAACAAAAAGTTTTTCTAATAATAAGTTTTACAAATATATTAGATAATTGCATATAGCAAAATATTGAGCACACTTCGATATTCGAAACATTAAATTAATAAAGTTTTTTTTAATACTTACATGGTTTAAGACTTGGAATAATGTTAAATACACGACGCATTATCAGAATACATCAATATCTCCGAATTGGACTTTTTGTGGGTTGACACATTATTGATTATCAGCATCCAACTACGGCAACGACTATTTGCCCGATCTTCCAAAAATAGGAGACATTTTGGATGCCAGATTCGTGTGCTAATATCTTTAGTTACAAAATATAATTGTCCGAAACACCCATTGATTACGAGTCCATATATTTCAATCAAAAACTATTTATTGCTCTGTATTTTTAATGCAACAAAGTATATTTTAAGTAGCTTGGAATGGTATTCATTTTTTTTTCATATATTGAGGTACTATTGCATATTGGGTGTGTGTTCCAAAATCGAACATACTAGACAAACGTTTCGAATTTTAATCTTCTTTATTATTATATTTATATCTTTTTGCACTAATATATTCTTGCCTGTCACGCTCAGTTACTAGCTGGTTGCTAGGCAGCGTCGCCCAAAGTGGTCAGCATTCTTGGTCCCAACTTCGAAGACATATTTTGGCACATCAAAAGAGCGGTTTGGGGTCGTCAAAATGTATCATACGTACGCATTCTTAACTGTATATTGGAACATACTCTGAATAGATTGTAATAAAAATGAACAAAAGTTGACATTTTCAATTTGAATTTGTAATCTAATAAAGATTAAGCGAATTTTGTATTCGTGAAGTAAACTCCAGAGCCATTAAACCTATTAAAAAAAATAATGATACCATTTGACAGTTACATTACATATATAGCTATATATTATGTATAACGTCTACATATTATTTTCGTACTATTAATATGCACTCTTAAATTATCGAAAGCATTATTATTTGTCAGTTTAGATATAGCCCTCTGCGTCAATTATAAAAAAAAAATTTCAAGTCAAAGATTGGAAAAATGGCGGGAAGGAATATTTTTAAAGCCAAGTAATAAAAGATATAAAAAAAATCGAAAAAGTGAACCGTTACTTGTTATCGATTTATGAAAAAGTGCTAAATAGTTGAAAGATATAAAATAACGAGTAATATTATTAACGTGTCTTGGAAAGAAAGTGTAAAGAGTTAATAATATTGTTTTGTTTTAATATGAATTTCTAACAAATTTTAAAAATATAAAAATAGAATAAAAAAAAACTTTTTAAAAATGGGCATCTGCATCCTGCATATATATGCAAATTATGTTAAAAAAAATTACATTATTGCAAGCGAAAACGTGAACCAAAACCAGTATGTAAATCTTACCCTGTATTTTCAAATAATTCAATGCAAGTAATGTTAGATTCTAACTAGACACAAATACATAATAAAATGAAACCAATCTTTAAACAACTCCATATATCTTAAGATATTCCACGATCATTTGTAAAGAATATATTTAACTACTCAATAAAGTTTAGTATTAGAGACGTTTTCATTATGCACGTGTTTGAAGATATCATAAAATTTAATCATTATTACCTTGTATATGTTGCTTGGTATGTGTAACAAGCACTCACTACGGCTGTTTATTGCGATAATTTTATAACTAGCATTTTATGAAGAAAAGTTCATACAAAAAACTTTAAAAATACAAAAGTAATTGATTTCAAAAGCAAAATACATAATTTAATTTACTCAGACGACTTTCGATTTTAAAACCAAATGACTGAAGTAATTTCGATAAAATAACCTAAATATGACCAATCTAATAGGATATCCTTTTAAAAAAATAATTTTATAAATCGGCTTATAAATTATGTTTTATGTTTTGCAACAAAAAAGTAGTATTTATCTTCTCCACTTTTTCTTTACCAAAATTAATCAAAATTGGTTTAGACGACTGCGTTATATACAAATAGACACATACATATATAGGTAGTAGTTTAACAGACAGACAAATTCTTCTTTTTCAAATAACTTAAATAAACCTATTATTATCAGTTTATAATCTTGATGTTTGTATCTTTAAAAGGTAATAAATATATTTATAGGTATTAAAGGTAATGTTCGTATTCTAACTTCAGACAACTTCAGTATACATTAATATGGTATAAACTTTACTCAACAACGTATACGTTTTTGTGGCAAAAATAAAAAGAGTCGAAACTTTTCTGTGTATTGTAATTGAAGGATAATGGGACGTGTTTTTGTAAAATGTATTCAGGTTATGGTTTTTTTAAAGGTAAAAATAGCCTAAATAATATAGCGAATGCTTTTAGACTTTGCTATAAATAAAAATAAAATATTTAAAAAAAAAAACACTTTTACCTAAAAAAGTAGAAAATATTTTTTTTTTATATTATTATATTTTATTCTTCATATCAATGTAATAAACATTGATATGAAGAATGTATTATTGTTAAATCATCCTGTTTTTAATATTTTTATCGTATACATTACTTTTATCATATCATATCCCATGATTCATTAAGATGGATCAGTAGAGAGAAATTGAAAATATGAAGGCAAGAGAAATTTGCTGGGAAAGGAAACATATGCTCGATTTTAAATTTCAGAAAAGCTACACTAAAAGATTTGCAGAATACCTCAAAACGGCTCGATAAAGGAAACTCCAACTGACAAAGCAAGGCTAAAAACGTTGCTTTCTTTTAATTTAAAACTTATGGCGCCATACTAACATATTATACGAACGTCTTTATGTGATCATCGGATACATTAATAACAATATTGTTTTTATTCACAAATATATTGACTTTTGAAAGAAACTGTGATAATATTATGATAACACGAACAAGAAAGATAAAATTATAACACCTAGTTATCGACTTCGTAAAGTAAATGTTTCCTTTCCATAGAAAGATATTCGTTTTTATAATAAAATCCCCCAGAAATATTTGCAAGTTTCAGTGAATAGATTTAAATCATAATATGTCAAGAGTCCCTAATAGTTAAAGAATATTATTCTTTACAAGATTACATTATAAAGATGCGTAAAATAATTCTATAGAGTTTCATGCCGGTTCTATTCGATAGAATCTACGTTACGAACCGTTAAAAGTGCTCTCAAGAGCCAACTTGAATAAGGTATATTTTGATTTAAATTTCGATATGTTAAAAATGAAATTGCAAAATTCTTTCTCAATTACATAACCAATACAGATCCAGTTAATAACAATGTGGTACAATAAGACCATACACATTACACAGATATATTAATAATTAGAACAATTAGTATCTCAACATGCTTGTGGGAAATCGCTTCTTACCGTCCTCATGAATCTCCAGCATAAATGACCCTTTTGGGTCAGAACTCGTAAGGCAATAATTAACTAAATTACGCCACACTCGCCTTTGTCTTTAGTACTTACACTTAATAAAATTTAAAGCGATATACAGTTGACAATCGTTGTCGCACCGTGGCACGTTACGGCGGTTTCGTTACGGCGTTTTAGGCACATGCTAATTTTTTCATGAAAAGTGTGCAGTAATTTATGGTTTCGTAATAATAATATTTTGTAATTAAACGCTTGTATATGATATAATAATAATAATAGATTTTTCTGCATACAATAAAATAAAGACAAAAGAATAAAAGCAAGGCTTAAGACTAAGTACAAAAGCAAAAGCATGAAATGACAAAATTTAAATTATTTACGTTTCCACATATAAACTGAAAAGTTTTGAAATATAATAAGCTTCGCGAATTTAAAGTAAGAAACTTCTTATGGCATGTAACTAAATTTTAAAATCATTTTATAATATCTACCGATTTGCCGTCGTATTTTGAAGAGTCCGTTCAGCAACGCGAAAAAATTGCATCCGCTCTTGATCTTTATACGAAAACCTTTCTAAAAATGTAACCTATTGAAGTAATACTTTTACTCGGTATTTAAAAATGAACCGAATTAAAAAAATCCTTTTTTATTTACACAAAAAATAGTTATTGATTCAAAAACCGATTAGGTTTATAATTTGCAAAGATATCGTGTCACTAATGTTAAAATTACCCACTTATCGAGAGACACTTGTTTTGTAGTCAGTTATAAAACTACTTGCCTTCTCATATATTATAATTTATACTTCAATATTTAAAAGAAACGCTCTCGAAATTATCATTTAAAATATTTAAAGCGATACTTAGCTATATTTCGATGAAGGATTGCCTCAACCAGTCTCGTCAAGATAAAATATCGTAATAATGAGTTTCATTCTATGCGTTGACGAGCCTTTTCATAGTGGGATGCCTTTATAATTCCATCGACAGGTGCGTCTGAGGGTTCATGGACTTCGACAGGACCCATTGGACGGTAGGCTTGGTTATTGTAATCTTAATTGAAAAAAATATATCCAGGAGAACACGGCTTAATTACATGGCTGTTACACCTTCTTTATTTAATGATTCATTTAATATATAATTGTGTTCCACATTTAAAAATAAAATCAAACGGTTTTCTGAAAATTCAACGTCTAAAGAGGTGAGGCGAATGTTCAAATTGGAATGGAAATCTGAAACTGGTCACGAGCGAAGCCGCGGGCAAAAGCTAGATGTTAATAAAATAGTCTAGTTTAGAATATTCACGTCTGCAAGTTCTTTAATCAAAGTTAACAATTATGACAAAATTAAATTTGACCAGTGGTTAGTACACTGGTTCCTTCAACTGACTGCAGCGCTAATTACCATGAGTTCAGTACTCTCCAAACAAATATTTGATTGTCGTGGTCTCGGTGTTTGTGCTGCTACGAACGTGTGTTTCCGAATCTACGATACAAAACCGTTGAGTATGCGATGGTAATTAAAAATATGAGTACTATAAAAACTTTTACACGTGTATTGTGACACTCAAAAAGGTTCCGTTATTAATATATAAATTAAAACGCGGTCGTCTGTGATTATCATTATATTACGTGCACACCAATTGTAACAATTAGGAGTATTTGGAGGTATACCGTAGAACAGAGAGTTTAAAGAATAGAAAAGATACACAATAGAAATTTAAATTTTGAAACTAAATATTTAGAAATAGTAAAGATATAATATCTGTAATATTAAACGTACATTTTAATAGTTATACCATAATACCAATTTAGTAACAGTCTGTAAATGTTTAAAGGCTGACCAAAAGCGTCTTCTACGGTTGCAATTAAGATCTATAATTAATCTATATACAATATTACTAACTTTTGCTCGCAGCTTCGCTCGCATTATTGAGATTTTTCAAACATATGATACATAATAATGTATATATATTAAATAATTTATAGCTTTATGACCATCTAGAATAATGTAGCCAGAAAATTGTACTATAATTTTATGAAATAGGTTCAGTGGTTCTGGACTTTACTTCGCACATACAAAATTCACTCACTGTTTATTAATATATTATTTCTCAAATGTTCAAAGTTTTTGTTGGTATGAAATCCATAAAACTGATATCAAATCGGTTCACAAATCACGGAATTGTAACAAACATTTAAAAATTTCACTACAAACCGAGAAACTGTTCCTTTTTGAAGTCGGTTGAAAAGGCGTTACACTCAACTATAAATGGATTATCTATACTAATATTATAAAGCTAAGGAGTTTGTTTGTTTGAACGCGCTAATCTCAGGAGCTACAAGTTAGAATTGATTTTTTTTTTAATTAGACAGTTTATTTATTGAGGGAGGCTTACATCACGCTAAGACTCATAGGAGTGAAGCAGTAACCATAAACGCGAGTGAAACCGCAAAGGACAGCTATCTATAAGGTTTCTATCAAAATAGTCCTCTTATCCCCAAGGACGGAAGATATTATTAGTGTGTCCTTTAGTATTTATGCTATAATATTCTTATCGCCATTGCTATTTCCTTCCATACGCTGTTCTAAGGACAATCCTCTTGAGAGGCTCGGGCAAAATTAAGCACGTTTTTGCGCTTAAGAATTGTACCGAGTTACGTAATAAGTAGAAAGGATAAAATAGTGTCAAGTCTCTCTTGTAATTGCATCTCGTGTCACCGAGAATGTGGAATTAAATGTAAAGTTTAATTGCAAAACTACCGCTCGGAGTATAGCCGAAATATTTAATACGATTTTATACAATAAACACTTTTAATTATATATTGTTTTTACTGAAATAATTATAGCCTGTGGACTTTTAGTGGTCGAAATATGACCATAAATAATTTCAATTATAAGTTTGAACATGAACGAGTATAATATATGCGTGTGTGTCTAATACACGGTAGTGTGTGTAATTTTTTTAATCGATTTTATGTGTTTTGTATGTATACTTTAAAAAATATATATTAGCATTCTGCACTCTTTCTCTATATAAACTATAAGTGTACGAAATATCATATTCCTCTGTCTTTAAATGGATACAAAATTTTTGCTTCGCATATTAATATATAGGTAAGTATTGAAAAATTATAATGACTGTTCGTGTTGATGGATAGAGACATCATTTGTAATCGAGTGACCTACCTGCTCATTTGTCAGGAATTATTAAAAAGAATAAAACAAATGACCTATTTAACAAAATAAATTAAAGTAATCGCCGAAATTATCGGAGCTATGGTATTCGATATTTCGATATTAATTTTGTTTATTCATTATTGCGACATAAAATTTTCAACTCACCTTTCGGTCTGTGAAAAATTTTTAATTAACGTTATTATCAATAAATTTCCCGAGAGCATAATTAAATTATTTCAGAATCGTGCGGTAGCTGTATTCTAATTGTAAATGTGAATGTGAATTTGTTCTTTAGTTACGCTCTCACGTCGTTACTCTACTGGTCATCATGAAATTTTGCATACCCATTCAAATGGGAACAATAAAGATGAAGACTTGGTGGTACCTGATTCTGAGGGATAGTGAAATAACTTTTAAATAATCATCCTGCATAACAAGATCTATGTTGTTTTCAAGAGCCACATTAGCAAGAGCGAATTCGCGGCCAAAACACAAATTCGTTTGTACATTGTTTTAGGATTCGGACAACTTTATAATACTAATTCGAATAAACAACACGAACTCAGCGGTTGTTAATGTATTAGCATACTCTCCCATTAAAAGTCAAATACTCGGAAAACTTTTACGGGGCAAAAATTGCTGTGGAGAATTAAGTTGTTTATTATTATTTATCTAAACGAGGCTGTAAAGATATTTACGAATAAATTCTAAAGAATAATACATCATTCATCAACGTTTCTTTAGGTCGTAAGAAATATTTTAAGTAGACATTGTTATATAAACGATGCTTGAATTATTGATATGGCCATTATTTAGATCCGAAATGGTACTAAACCATTTCGGATCTAAATAATGTTACAAGTGTTACAACACGTCGATCTATTAGGGGTTGAGAGCGGGTGTAAACTCCAGCTAGTACTGACACTGAGTTTTCAAATGCCAAATTTGTGTTAATATTTCTGGAAACGTGCATTGGTAAGAAATGTTTATCCAACAATCCGCATTGAAACATCGTGGTGGATTACGCTTCTAACTTTTTCTTTATTAGGAGAGATGGCCTTTGCCCCTTTGGCCAACAGCGGGATATTTACAGGCTGGTACGATTGTAGTTTATAATTATGGCATAAACTAAGACGTATTTAATAAATTTTTAAAAAAGCCGATAGTTCTAATTTGTCGGCTATTTTGTTTGTGTATGTCCACCGATTTTTTGGATTTTTGAATGACGATTGAAAAAAAAAACTTGGTTGAGAGCAAGCAAACAATAAAGTATAATTCACTTATTATATTTTATTATTAGTGAACTCCTCCAAAATTTCGGGTTACGCCCGTCAGGTTAAAACAAAAATAAAATAAGTATAAAAAACCAATTAAAATTATACGGAACTCCAAGCCCCTAAAACACACAATTTCCAAATTAAAATTTCTTATACAAACAAATTTGCAAATTACGCGTGTGCTGAAATGATATGTCAATAAAGACAGTTGTATAATAAACATACTGAGCAAGTTTTGATCGTTGAAGTTGAAATACTCGAAGGAAATGTTATAAAATAAAACACCTTAATATCGCCCCTGATGCTTAAACAATGTCTATAAAACTTGTAAAAATGCTATAAAATGTTACTGAGGAGCCTTTTTTTACTAACTTGTGTAAAGAAATGAGATATCCGTTTTTTTTTGCGATATTTATCCGATAAGTTTTAATTAATCGACTAGAACGAGACTTTTACTAGCTTAATAAAGAGGAGCTTAAAATATTTTCTTTATAAACTGTTATATTAAAATGAAGACTTATTTTGGAGCGTTAAGCCTCTTCACCGTCACGCTAATGTGCAGGGGGAAGAGATCGTCGAGAATTAAGGATTTCAATATTTATTATGTCACTATTATTTCATAGTTTTATGTTGTTATATCCACAGTCTCCAAGATTACTTTTTTTACCAAGCCTAGTAGCATTCTAAAGTTAAAATATAAATAATTATTATCAGCGTACGTTTAAACCGTTATTTCTTGTAATAAGAATCCAGACATACAATATTTACTAAAACAGTTTTCCCTAAAATAAAGTATATTAAGTAAGTATTTACAATTTCACCCTTTCATAAAATATTTTAAGTGCACTGTAACTCCGTACTGTTTTAAATTTTATTATGTGTGTAAACAGAACTACGAAGTACTACTCAAATGAATTTAAATAATATAGTCTGTTTTCGCCGATGAAAATGCAATCTCAATGAACGATATCTGTACTTAATAATAATTAAAAAATATGTGTGTATGTTGATTCTTAAATACTTAATCACTAAAATAGATTTTTTAATGTTGATTCTTATTAAGCAACTACCGGAAAAGGATTACTTTTGTTTAAAACAGTTTATTTGTCCCATATCAGTTTCTATGTCTCCCATGGATCCCAAAGAATTTTCATTAAAACCTAAATACAGTTATTGAGGTTTTGTTTAGGTTTTCCTTTGAAGTCTTTTTCCCTTTTTTTCTTAATTTGAATCTTGTTCTTAATTTGAATTTATTATTCCCAATCGTCGGTTGTTACAACAGTTCCCTCCAAGAGTTAATACATAAGACGCGAACACAACAGCAAAGCGTTATTGTAGTCATGAAGCGACACAATTGAAGTGACTCAGCTCCTTCCCAATGGAGAATATGCCAACAATTTCAGCTCCCTATAGACGCGACTTGATATAATTAAAACAACCAACATAAACACCCGTCTCTTAATATTTCTGTGATTTTGTTTGCGCGTGTATTTTCTCGGTAATTAAAAAATAAATTAAAATAACTTTTTCCTGTGGTATCCAGCTGTAACTGACTGACTAACTATCTAGCTCGTATACGGACTGACTTACAGAGTACAGAGTTTACTCTGACTCAGCTAATGCAGCTGCTTATAAAAAAAGGTGAGTAAGATATTTTACCAGCGTTTACAGAATTGATATTTAAAACTAAAAACTTAATTTTTTTATGTTTTTCATAATTGATGCCTATAAGCACTGTACGAACCAATTCAATTAAAACAAAAAGTTTTTCTTTTATTTAAAAACAGTTGAGATCCTATATATCTAGTGATCCGCCTACTCATTTGCCCACTATTTTTATAAAAAAAATCTTTAAAATAAATATTAGCTCTTGCTCGAGGTTTCGTCCTGTAAGTTTCAATTAATATTACGAGGGGTTAAGTTTTTAAGACCATTGAACTCTCATTCCACCCCATTAGGAATTTTTAAGCCTGTCAACCTCCCCGGGGCTTAGCTACCTCCATAATAAATATCATTAGCATCGCTTCAGTGGTTTGACCGTAATGACGTTATGGATAGGGTTACTTTTGCATTTACATAATATTATATTAATCAATCATATAAATAAGACTTTAAAAATCAAAATCGGTCCAAAATCAGCGAAGTAATCGGTGAACAAACATAAAAGAACAATAAAAACTATATACAACCTTCTCCTTATTTTAAAGTCGGTTAATAAATTGATTTCTAAAGCAAAATACGAAATTTCGTTTCTTTGAAGACATACTATTGAACCAAAACCAAACTACTGGTCCGATTTTTATAATAATTGTATGGGACCAACCAATATGAAAGTATACACTTTCAAATATAATAAAAACAATATCGACTATAAAATGACGCAGTTGTGGATATAAAAAACATTATATTATGTATATTATAAGTATTTTATATCATGGGTCTTATTACGATTTTAACTAATTGTTAAAATCCAAAGTGCCGCTCTGGGGCATAGTGAAAAGAGCCGCCCTTTACCTAAATCATTACCTATGTAAATTTATCCTTCCAGAACCGTTAGGAAAAAAACAATTTTTAAAAATAAAGAAATAGTTTAGTGAAGTATAATAAATATTACTTGAAAATATGAAAAAAAATTTCTCGCATGCCCAAAATTTTGCTGCCCTAGAAAGTTTGCCGCTCTGGCCACTGACACCTAGTGCTTCTATAGCAATTTCGTGGTCGTTAACGGACAGACGGACAGCAGCGGAGGCTTGGTAATAGCGACCCGTTATCAACCTTTGGAAACGAGTCCCTAAAAATGAACATCGTTCCTCAGTGAGGCAATATCGTAACTCTTATGTGGCATTGTGTCCAAGGCGTCTGGAACTATTACAATGGTAATGATATTTTTATTTAACTCAGCTTTTGAAAGTAATTGTATTTACTGGATCTGCTTGCGGCTTCGCAAAAACATTGAGTTTAAATGTATTTTAATAAATTATTAATTTTGTGAACTCTTCAAAGTAATGATTGATATCTTTTTAAAATATATTACAAATGTATAATGTAAAATTAACAGTAGTTTGTTTTTTAAATTATGGCAAATGTAAAATTAGTTTATATATCAAAACTCACTTAAAACATATTTACAATTCAAAGCTATAGAATAATTATATACGATACAATTTAATTCTTATATTTACAAATCCACGCCCCATGTGAAATGCTTAAATTATTTAATTTATATATTTCACATATTTATATAAATAATGTACTATAGTTAGGGGATCTAGCGTCCGTAATTGCAAGTACACGGTTTAATCCGACAAACGGAATTAGGTCCCCTGACTGTATATTATTTTCGATTTCTTTAACGTTTTACGCGACTTTTTTCGTACTTTAAAAAGTTCCAAAAAATTCAAACACAAACAAAACACAATTTTACGACGTAGTTGAAACTATCGCGTAGAAGTTTTAAAGTAGTTTATCCAACTGCTAAACAAATTTGCTTTGAAAATTCTTATGAAAAAAAGTTAAAGCAATAATAATTTTAAGTGCTTTTTCTTTAAAACATTTTGAATGCGCGACAGTAAATACATCTGGATACGTACATGGTAAATATATATGTTTATGTAGCCTCAAAGCAACATAACGGCTGGATGGATTTCAATCAAAGATACCTATCGTCTATACCATGTGATGATTATAGGCAACGATTTGTTTTCATGAAATTTAAATAATGACGATTTAAAATTGACTGTCACTAACATATATATTTTTTTAATATTTAGAAGAGTAGAGCCTAGCTGGTAACTACAGCTCTTATACGGACTGGCTTGACTGGGAAATAATCACACTTTTATAGGAAATCAGCGTAAAGTAGCAGAGTAATATAAAATGTTCACACTTAGAGTTTATATAGGAAAGGAGAGAGAAATGCTTTTTTTAAATAATGCATAAAAAACATTACCTAAATACATTAACTACCATGTATTTGACTTACACACGTGTATTAACTCTTTTGTTTATTGTTAAAATCTATGGTCAAATTGAGAATAGATTCTGTGGTTAATCTTGAAATTGGTTGAAAATTTAATAAACTACGGCTATATTCCGAACGCTAGGAGACTAATTATATAGTACTATATAATATAATGTTTAAGAGAGTCGGAACGGAACTCTAGATCCATTTTCCCTTATGGGGAAAGATCTCTCCTATTAAGAAGACGGTTTAGGGCTTAATTCACTACGCTGCTCTACTGCGTATTAGAAAATATACGTGTGTTATAATCTTCAGATACATGCAGGTTTCCTTACGATGTTTTCCTTTACCGCAGAGCAGAAGATGAATTTGCACACAAATTTAACCCTTAAGAAGTTTAAACCCTTAATCATAGATTAAGATTGACGTGTTCAAACCACTAGTCCATCTCCTTTCATCTTCTTTCTCCTTCATACGCTATTACTTCGAAACAATGGCTGAACTAATGCTACAATTGTCATGGGCAACTGTGATCACTTAAGAGCAGGTAACAGGTAGGTTTTCCATAAAAAATAAAGTTATTGTGTTTTGAGAGGATTTCTCAATAAAACCATGAAAAAAGTCAATATAAATTGCAAATAACGTTAAAACAGTATGAAGAAAGGGTCTCGTACGATCCGCTCCCACGAATATCGAGTTAGTTTTAAAAGGTTTGGCCACGTTTGCCGGTAACCATATTAGTATTATCCTTTTATAAGAAGATGCTTTTGCCTGGTAATAGGAAATTTAGGGAATCTTACTTTCAGGGTTCCGTAGGTCGTACCCAAAGGAAACTAATAAGACCTTTTTATGGCTATTCCTTTGGTCTAAACGACTTGATGGGCTTTAAAATTAAATTTAAATATAATTAAAGTATAGTTATCTATTTCTTAATTGGGAAAGGGATTATACATATATATTCTTATTTAAATTTAAAAGTAATAATTACTATTATTTCATCTACAACTTCTTTAATCTATTTAACGAATCGTGTTAATAAAAATTTCATTAAAGACAATGCTGTCGAAATATTACTTTGTGTTTTATAGTACACAATTTTGTAAGTTTACAACTTAGCAGCTAATTTTCTGTTCTCGCCAGTTGTGTTTCAATGTGTAGGGGAACTGGAAATAGTTAAAAACGTTATGGTTGTTACAGGGACAATATGTTTTGCTTTGACAAAATATCAAGTTCCTGGTAATTCAAACATTGGGCAGATTTCCACGGAATGCACTGCGCGAGACGATGCGATAATTAAATCTTGCGTTGGAATAAACATTTGTCTACTACAGGGTACGTGTTGAAGCTAAAGCATTTTTATATATTAAGGCCCACCTCCAAGGGTGGATCCAGAGTGGGGAGTGATGGGGGTCATGACCCCCCTGGGCTGGGTCCAAGACCTAGGTACTAATTATATCTGTTAAACATGATGATGATTAACATATTTAATTTTTTTTTTGATGATTTTATGTAAGTACCTTTAATATTTAATCAATTTAATATCATTTGTATGATTGAAGAACGTTTAACCGGGCTGGCACTTCTCCACGTCCATAAAAACGTACCCATCGAAGTAGAAGAAGTGATAACTTTTTACCTGTATCGATTATTATCAAACTTAAATTATTACTTCTTGCGACATGAGCATACCTAGGTGATCCCCCCTCTCCCTGGCGGCGAAGTTGGATCCGCCCTTGCTCACCTCAACCTAGTGTGCAATGCATTGCCACTCATGAGTACACCGCACGCGGACGCCACGTTCAGGGAGGTAGCAAATTCGCCAAACTCTTCTGGCTCTAAACAATTTTCATAATGCACGTTTTCAATATTTTGCCCCCCAAGGAATATGATTTAACGACATTTCCTAGCAAATAGCAATGTTTCGAATTGGAAGGTTATGTATTTATACACGTATATTATGTATATACTATACGCAGTAAGAATATATTAATCAATCGATATTTAATATTTTTTGTTTTTGCAATGTAACGCTCTGTTGGTTAGTTGTAGTGGTCTATTGTTATTGAAATTGTGATGTTAATAAGAGTGTATGTTAAGTGTGAGAAGAAGTATATGTTATAATTACAACTACGTTATGAGCAACAATGTGACCATTTAAATCAAGGACTCGTTGATGAATCATTCTGTCCACCGTACTAGTATAATACCTGAAGTAATATGACTATTTACTTTTAAATTATTTCGTAGAAGAGACGAGAGAGGCGTTCTAACGATATGTAAAATTTGTAAAATTCGACCCGCATTAGATTTATTTTTGGTATTTGCTGTTTTGTTTAAAAAAGGAAAATGTCTTTATTTTCTGTACCAGTAATGAAAAATAATATAAATAACTTCTATAGCAAGAACAAATAATTTCAAAATAAAAATTTAATTAATAAATATTTTAAAAAGTCAATTACCTAATATTATTGGAATTTCAGTAAAAATTTAAAATTTCATTGAATTTATGTTATTCAAGATTCACGATTTTGAAATTAGAAATGAATTTCATTGCTATAGCATCGCATGACGAAGCTAGTGGGTAACTATACGACATAAAATGATTTGTTGACCATAAACACGCCCTCCCCATACTTAGTGTGGCCACCGGACAGGAACAATCCGTTCTTCTTCCATTTTATATATATTTTCTTAGAATCCCACGATGAATGAGATTTCTAAATGGGTTACTTATTTCAAACTAAATTCTACACAAAGTTTTGCTCGCGTACGTTTAGGTTTGGTATTAATTATGTATCTTTTCAGCGTAATTTATTTTTAAAATAGCTCCTCTAACTACAGAGATAGCTATTTTCAAACAAATTACCAAACAGTATCATATGTAATTTCCTCTTTAAAATATGTATGCTTTTGCATACAGCTTCGCACGTGTTAATGTAGATTTTGATTTAAAATAAAACAAATATACATAAAATATAACCTACGACTATTTAGAACAATGTACCTTTCAAATGATTCATCTTTAACCAACATCAAGAAAGGTAGAGGTACCATTGTTCGGCTGTATGTATTTTTTTCATATAGTATAAAACTAAGTCCCTTCCTGCCATCTGTACGCTTACATATTTTAAAGTTCGCAACGAGTTTTATTGTTTCTTTTTATCAATAAACAGAGTAATTCAAGGGGAAGGTTAATATAATTATATAATACTTAATGTAGTAGCCGAGAATTGCAAAGATTTGAAATGTAATGTTATTAAAAATCACATTGCATTCGTGCGAAGCCGGTGCGGATTATTAGTAGTTTATAAAATAGGTAAAGTTAGGCCGAGCTTACATCACATATACCTTGCTCTCTCCTAATTATATCAATAAAGATTCGTGCAAAAAAAGCCTTTCAAATATTTATCTGTAACCTATAAATTAAATAAACTTTGCCTAATTAACTTATAGCATGTCTTGTACGAAGTAAATTGGAAACTGAAAACTTTTGACACGCTCAGCAACACGGCCGCTTAAAATAGAATAAATGCACCATAACACAGATCATATATGGACGCTGATAAGCAATACTGTGTTAAGCCACACGGAATTCATTTTGAGAAAATGGCGTCTAAAGAGTTCAAACCTATTCTTAACACATATGTTTAAAGAAATATATATCCATTTTTTCTTTTATTTTTTTGATAAAAGGTACAATTAATTAAAATGAGACTGATATATTTAATATATTATCAAATAAAAAGTTTTTCAAATATTTGAGATTATTGTATAAATTGCAAAATATGTAACGCACTTGAAACTCGAACCAATTAATTAAGAAACTTTTTTCCGTACTTTTTTAGTATTTATGACTTCAATTTCTTTTCAATAATGTTCAATAGGTGAAGCAGTATCAAAATACACCAATATCTCCGAATTTGACTTTTTGTGGGTTGACACATTATTGCTGATCAGCATTCATATACAGGTGCGCAAACACACGGTATAAGAGGCAGTCAGTTCTGCAGTAATAAACGTTGTATATATTTTTGTATACCATTACTTATTTGATTATAAATCTATTCAACTGACAGTGAAACAGTACTTAATAATTAAGAAAGATAAAACTCCTTAGTCGTGGCAGTCAAAAAATTGACTTAAGTAGTGATTTTTCATACTTTATACAAAAGGGAAATCTCCGAAAAGAGTCTTTTATTTTACTTAAACGATTTTTTGTCATTTGGCCAGTAATGACTTAGACTATAATTCTCTTTAATTTAATCGTTTAGTTTCGGTACACACACATATATATATTCTTTTGTTTATTGTTAAAGTCTGTGGTCTAATTGAGAATACATTATTTTTGGTATATCTTGAAATCGATTGAACTCCGACCGATAGGCGGCTACTATTTATGTTAAAAAGATAGTAAAGTAAAGTAACAGCCTGTAAATGTCCCACAGCAGGAGAAAGGCCTCTTCTTCCATTAGGGAGAAAGTTTAGAGCTTAAACCACCACGCTGCTCCACTGCGGGTTGGCGGATATACATGTGTCAGAATATCCCTGACCCATGCAGGTTTCTCACGATGTTTTCCTTCACCGCCGAGCTCGAGATGAATTTAAACACAAATTTAGCACTTGAAAACTCAGCGGTGCTAGACGGGGTTTGAACCCGCGATCATCGGTTGAGATCGACGTGTTGTAATTACTAGGCCATCTCCGCTCATCGAAGTATATAAAAACCTTATCTATTTTTTGATCTACCAAAAGCCCAACGATCAATGATCAAATTCAATTCAATGATCAAGTCTGTTGATGAAATTTATAATTTTTTTTGGCATGATTCAATAAAACGGGTCGTGAGGTCAACATTTTTTCAACTCTTACGTATTTTTAACTGTTCCCTGCAGTTTTTTTAAATGTTTGTTGCTTCCGAACTCTGTAATTTATTAGATAATATTAAAATTGATCTCATAGAATTTTCATCAAAACCTGTTTAATAGTTTTGCAATCAAAATGATTGGAAACATTATATCTTCTTGTAAAAAAATTGCATTTTTTTTCCCTGTGATTATTTTGCCATCTGACAATTGGTTCCCTTTTTTTAACTTTAAGTGTATTATGTAGGAATACAAAGAAAAATATTTTGTTCAAATGGCTCAATACGTGCTTGTATTAAATTATAAAGTCGACATCACGAAAGAGCGAAAGACAGAGGTCGCAAGTTATTTCGTTTCATTCTCAAGAGAGACATTTGGCACGGTTGATTGAATGTAGGGTTGCCATCCGTCCGGGTTTACACGAATTTTTCATAGTTTAAAAGGCATCCGGGGAGCGTCCATGGGTAGCTTTATTTGTAGTCCGGATATAAAAATTTTAAGTCTTGGGACACACGCATTGTGCCCGCACAAACTATCATAAGATTCTGTTTTGTTAGATATATTTAAAATGATGATAAAAGATAACTAAATTTAATATTAAAACCTTAAAATAAATAAAAACATGATTTATATCATTTTCAAATGTTTGATTACACTGACTGTGTTTAAAAAAACTTGTTGAAATGTCCGGTGTTGAATGTGTAGTTAACTTTAGGGAAAAATAGATGGCGCTGAATTAGTAAATTTTATTTCTGAAACGCTGTTTAGATTTTTTTTCTGATAATATATAGCATATGACAACATTAAGAGTAAATTGTGATATGAAGAATAGTGGTTCCATTTATCATTTGGTTCAGCCTATTAATTCGGGCGTATTAATCTTCTTCTGGGCTCTAAAATCAGGGGTTTTCAAGCGTCTTGTCCTGGTAGCCAAATTTTAGAGATGGCAACCCTAATTGAATGTAAGGTGCGTACTTAATTTTGTCCGTTGTCACCCGTGAAGTTTTCTGCAAATAATCCTACCTCACTTAAAAGGTAAATGGTTTCGGTCAACAGTTTACTTGTTATTTCAACTATGGGTTAAGAGGTGACGATATTTTGCGTGCCCTGGGATGAACCCTTTTCAAATAAAAGGGATGAACGGAGAATCAACTTTTTAATATGGCAATGTTTGAGACTGTGAGTGACGTTGTCATTTTTTAATTATTATTAATTTAGTTGTTTTTTGTTTTAGTTATTAAATTATTTCTTGGACATTTCTGTTATGTTAATAAAAATTAAAGATTTCAATAATATTTAATTTTATAAAAAGGCAACTAGTAAGTTTCTTACAAAATTCAAAAGCGTCTACTTAAAAAAAAGAATAATACATATTTTTATTATCATAATTAACGAGTATTACCAAAATAATACACAAATTGAATACAGATCTCTGAAATACAATTTTGAACTCACGTACTAAGAATAGTTCTTAAGTATTTCAAATATTGTTTCGAAAAGCACACAATAATAAATTTAAAATAGCAATTTTACAAGGATACTTTCAAAGAAACGTATTTAGAATCTAGTATATTAAATTATTTTCAAAAATAGCAGATGAACTGGCTTGAACTTGTTAGGAGTTTGAAAATCAACAAGAATTTATTTAAATTCAATTCAGCAAAATTATACAGAAGAATACATTTAATAATTCCTAAGTTATTGGTTTTAGAATAGACTATATATAATAAAATGTATAAATATGTGTATATAAACAGGCTAATCGCGGCTTTGCACATGTTAATTTTATTAAAATGAACTGTTCCATAAACATCAATTTACGACTTTGTTGGATGCTGATAAACAATAATGTGTCAATCACTAAAAGTCAAATTTATGATGATGTATTCTGATAATGCAATTCATATTTATTTATTTATTTATATACACGTTATTGTACACCACAAGAATAATGAACAGGACAATATTTAAATCTTAATCTAATTGCGTAGTACAACGGGCGATCTTATGGCTAACTAGCCACTTCTTCCAGACAACCCAATAAAAAGAGAAAGTATGGAAGTTGGGTAGGTGGTGCAGTACTTTGTTATAAATAGACTTACATACAAATATCTACAAACTAATAATTACACATTGTAAATATATAAAATAAAATACAATATATATATAAATATTATAGACTAATAAATACTTCTAGTATATCATAGAGTTTATTATATAATAAAGATTAGCTAAGGTCGTTTTCAGAGATAAGGTAAAATTGTTTTACCGAATTTTTGAAAATAGAAATCGTTTTTGATTTTTTTATACTTAAAGGTGGATGATTATTAACATTATTCAATAAAAAATTAAGTCATCTCAACTAAATAACTGCTGAAAAAAGTTTCTTATTTTAATGTTTAAAACATTGAAGTGTGTTCCATATTTTAGATTCTGCAATAATCTCACACATTTGAAAAACAATTTATTAGATAAAACTCTTTACTAGCCAATCTGCCTTTAATTCATTTAAGTTTTTATCAAAATATAAAAGAAAAGATGGATATATACTTCTTCAAACAGATTTATAAAGAAAAGTTTACATATATTTAGACGCCATTTTCTCAAAATGAAGTCCATGTGGGTTGATTTTATTGCTTATCAGCGTCCATATACCTATCACTTTCATTTGTATAACTATAAAGTACAATACAAACTTTTAATTTGTATATGGGAATATAATCGAATAAACGCGAAATGCCATAAACGCGAATGAAACCGCAAAGGGACAGCTAGTGTAGTTAAATGAAAGAAGATTTTATGAAAAAGAAACTAAAAAAAATACTTCATACAAAGCAACATCTCCCGCGTAGAGTCAGTTTCACAGAATTGTGATATTTTAAATTGCAAGATAAACAAGATTCATATAATAACACGTTGGGCTTCCTTTACAAAATAGCTTCTGATTGTTCAGCCGGTGGAAACAAGAATGCATATTATGTTAAAATTATACATCTACGTTAAAATTATACATCTTGTGGGTAACTGTTTCGTTGGGTTTCCTTCGAATTATTTTTACTGAATACTAGCTGTCCATGGTTACGGCTACACTCCTATGAGTCGTAGTGTGATATAATATAGCCTATAGTCTTCCTCAATAAATAAACTATCTAATACGAAAAGAAATTTTCAATTCGAACCAGTAGTTCCTAAGATTAGCGCGTTCAAACAAAAAAAAAAACAAACTCTTCAACTTTATAATAGATGTCGGAATTTTGGTTGTACCTTGAAATAAAATTGTTTGAAATGGATTTGAATCATATTATTTAATTTTATTACCTGTGAACACGGTTTTTATGAAATGTTCGAAATGTCGGTACCACACACACCCTACTTACGGCTGTCTAATTTTTATTTTTATTAAAATATTTATCATTTTGTTACGTCATTTGTAAAAAAAAAATTAAATAAGATTTTTCATTATAAAAAAAATCCAATAAGTAATTTAAAGGAAAAACAACGTTGTTTTTGGCACGGAATCCTAATAAAAGTGTGTAAAAAATTTAAATAATAATTATTACGGTACTTTAATCCACAGACCGACCCCATATAAGTTTTTGTGGGAGACAATAAAAACCACATTCTTTGTAACCTTTTAGAGGATATATGCGAAATTATATAATTTGCCGCAAAACATAAAGTGTGGTTTTATTCAGAAATATTCATTATAATCTTTTACCGAATGTGTAATTTAGACGATATATAAAAATAAAAAAACAAACAAAATTATTCATTAATTCCTTTTTAACAAATTGATTTATTTATTTATTTAGAACTACCAACAAAAGATACAATAATTCGTGTACAGCAATAATTTTTAGTAATACATTTCAATTGTTCTTTTACTTACAGGTAATTACAGCATGCAATTTGTTACAGACAATCATCGACTAACAGAGTTACATTAATAAAAATAATAGATATTCAATTGCGTAAAAAAAAACATGATAACATAATACAGGATTTTTCTTAATTTATGTAAAAAGTAAAAATTGTAAAAAAGGAACCAAAGCTAATAAAACTATTTAATAATTAGATTAAATAATCAAAGTAACAAAGTAATGGTGTCAAAAAATTGTTCACAAGTATTAAAAACAAGTTTTATACTGTGATTTATTTTTAATTTAAGGATTTAAATATAATAACACTCAAACATAATATACATAATATACTTATATTATGTTTCAGTGTAATTATATTTTAGTTAAATGCCTTAAAATGACTTAGTCTTTATCTATACTAATAATAAAATTCTAGCGGGTCGCTGTCTGTACATGGAAGATATTTGTTTCATGTCAATCGGTCCATAAATAAAAAAGTTATGTCAATTTAAGGAATATCGTTGAAAATTTTTTTTGTGTTTATAACTAAATACGTGAAAGTATATACAGTACTTACATAAAAAAATACATTTTTAAAAATTTTGTCTGTTAGTCTGTCTGTCTATCTGTTTGTTCCGACTAATCTCTGAAACGACTTAACCGGTTCTGATGGTACTTTTTGCAGTTAGCAAATGTTATAAGGAGTGACTTGGGGTTACTTCTATTTTAGATATTTTTAAATCTATATATATGAAAAAAATTCTAACGGGTCGCTGTCTGTACATGTAAGATATATGAAGAAAAAATATTGGAGGCTTTACCTACTCAATAGAAAAACAAAATTTGTTAGAATTTTTGCCTGTTTGTCTGTTTATCTGTGCGTTTGTGCCCGCTCAAAAAGATATGTCAAGTTATGGGGTCACGTCGAAAATTATTTTGTGATTTTCACAAAATGCATGAAGGTACTAACATCAAGTACTGTCACTCTGTTTCTTACGACTAATCTCTGAAACAGCTGAATCAATATTGATGGGACTTTCACTCGCAGTTAGAGGATGTCTATTAATCACGTGAGGCCCAGAGAAGGGAGTGGGAATGGAAGAAAACAATCACAAAATATCACAAAGTCTAAAAAGTTCTTAAAAACATTACAGCAGCCCCTATAGCTAATATTATAAGGATTAAATTAGGCTACTTAAATAAAAAAAAAATATTTATTTTAATCAATAAGTAAAAAAGAGAATTACACGATAACAAAATATTAGAGAAACCAATAAAATAGTGAACATTTTCCGATTTAAGAAAGGGAGGTATACATCTATACAAATAAATAAAATTGATGTGTCTGTTTGTAATAAAATAAATGCATATGAAAGTATACACGGTACTTATAACAAAATTACCAATTTTAAAATTTTTAGCTGTCTATCTGTCACTCGGTTTGTTTCGGCTAATATCTGAAACAGCTGGACCGATTTTGATGAAACTTTTACTAGCAGAAAGCCAATTTTATAAGGAATAAAATAGTGAATAATATCTGATTCAAATAGGGAAGATATATATTATATTAATATAATCATTTTAAAAAATAATATATTTAATGGGTAATTTTTTTACTGGATATGATAGAACAAAACCGAAACTATAAGCAAAAGCGAAAAATAATTTAAGTCACAGAGCCGATTTTGATTAAAACTAAAACTGCATTATTAGATTTTTGAAAAATAAGTTTTCCTAGCCAGAAACGAACACGTTGATTTTGCAAAAAAATAACATTCTGTAGTATTGCACCATCTGATACCTTTACACATTATAAAGACCAACTATAGTGAGGTAATACTATACAGTAAACTGCAACAAAAAGAAAAGGCTATTTTTTTTTTTTTACAAAATTCTATCAAATTCTTACATTAATTAAATCTTTAGCAACGGGATGTTGTAACGCTAATAGCGGGTGAGTACAATAGCCGATTCCAGTGAAATGTAGATTTTCAACAAATTGATTCATCTTTTTAAGAATTATCTAAACCTACCTAGGTAACTGAGTAGATGACGGGGACCAAAACAAACGTGACATTCTATCAACTTTGTATAACTCACATAGAAAAAAAAGACAAACATAAAAGAAGTTACTGTGAGTAATTCATTTTTTATATTTTCGATTGTTCACACTCTTCCTCACTTTAGTAGGTGACTAGCATTTTGATGCAATTTATAAAGAAATCGTTCTAAGTTACGAACATTTTTTTTCTAAACTTACCGGAACCCATGATTTAACCCACATATTTGATTATGTCTTTGTAGAATCGAATACTTAACTTAATTAATGTATAGATTTAATGTTATGTTGTAAAAAAAACCTTTTCCTTTAATTTGCCGCTTACTATTACTTTCCAAAAGTTGATCTTTACAAGTGACACTATTAGGTGGTGCAATAATACAGAATGTATTTTTTTTAATTAGTGGGTTCTATTTCTAGCCAGGAAAATCATGAAATAAAAAAAATTATGATGCAGTTTTAGATTTTTCAAAATCGGACACGAGACTCCATTAAGTATCTTTCGCGATTCCTTATAGTTCCGGATTTGGTCTATTAAGCCCAGTAGAAAAAGTCACGCGATATATAATACAAGGAGAACCAAGGTGCGAACTTAATGTTTTGCAGTCGATATTTTAAAGACTACCACAAAACAACTTTTCTTCAATATTTATAGTGAAAACCGTGGAGGAATACCATATCTGAGTTAGTGTCTGCTTATAAATACAACCAGAAAGTTCCCAGATTCAAAGTAAAAAGCTCCTTTCTTGAGCAGCACCGCAGACTATTATAACCTTGCTTTGCAGGAGACATGCCAAGCATTCTGTAGTCCACGCGAACGAAGTCGCGGGCACAGCTAGTACAGTATAAAACAAAGTCCTTTCTCGCGATTTCAAATTAAGCAAAGGATTTTTATGTGGTTTTCATAAACCAAGTGTTTTGATAGTAAGTTGTATGTGTACATATAATACACCCCTATTATAATAAAGAAACGCAAAAAACGGACCATGTGAACCCGGGGCGGGTCGGTATTGATATATAAAATGACTATTGCAAAATAAAATATTTCCGACATTTTCTAATTATATCAAACAGTAAAAACCTAATTTAAAAAAATGTTTAAATCCTAAGAATAAGCCTCGTTTAACTAAAAATTTAATTAGAAACTTTTGGAATATTAAACTAAAATTGTGAATTTCTTGAGTATCTTTAAATTTTCGTCGTATATTTTCAATTTCTGTTAAAATCTAAATTAAGTGGTGATTTTAAAGCAGTTAAGATTTATTTTTATTACTTTTATTTAGATTATTAAAGATAGAAATCAACTGAAATTAACTACGTATAATTTATTAATTAAAATAAAAACTAAGTTGATGTTGGTTAGTAGTTTTAAACATTGCTTAATGTTGTTGGCCTAAAGCATTTTTGTTTTTCGAACAAATACTTATATATCACATTATGACACATAAAGCCGTCAGTAACCATACCTAAAGCCTAATTTACATTAAATAGATAAATAAATAAACTTATCAGATGTCCGGAAACACAACACAAACACCCAGACCGTGAAAAACATCCGTACGGCCAATACAGACGTTTTACCGTGAGCGGGGATCGAACCCGCGACCGTTAGTGCTTTAGTCAGTTGGAGTGTTAAATTTACAAAATTAGTGGTATGAAATTATTTCATAACGTTAATTTTACCAACAATCTCAAGTGTAAACATCAAGCTTTACAATGCATGCATTAATTTCATTATAAATCTGGATGATTTAAATTATAATATATTATATTTTGAAAATAAATTGAATATCATTAATTATGTAATGTTAATTAGACTTTAAAGTAAAAGTAAAGTCTATAAATGACCCACTGTTGTTGCATTGTCTCTTATTAAGGAGAAGGTTGAGAACTTAATCCACTAAGCTGCTCCACTGTGGGTTGGTGGATGTGTCAGAATTTCTCCCGGCCCATACAGGTTACCTCACGATGTTTTCCTTCACCGCCGAGTTCGAGAGGAATTTAAGCACTTGATAACTCAGGTGCTAGCCGGGACTTGGACTCGCGATCATCGGTTAAGATCGACGCGTTCTAACCACAAAGCCATTTTGGCTATTAAACTTAATTAAAATTAGACTTAATCGTCAACAAAACTGCCAAGTGAGCGAAACCGCCAGACAGGGCTAGTCTCAGTATATGAACCAAACTCGTACTTATACCTAAACCAGTAGTACATAAATACTCTTTGACCTCGTTAGCTAACATACTTGACCCTGGCGTGCCGTCAAGATGACCAAATGCTTCACAGTGAAAGTCAGTCAAAGCGCCCCCAACCTAAGTTACTAAACGCTAACAAAAATAATGATAATATAAAATACAATTGATATCATTTTAAGGCGGTAATTAAACTTGTAACTTTTGGTTAAATCATTTATCATTTATAAAAATCTTATCACAATTCATAATTTATTGTTGAATACTTGAAAAATTACTGTCAGTGCCTTGGTATATTCACAGTTTTCGTAAAGTAATTAAAAACTGTGCAATTATACTAGATTTATATTAATTACGAGAGCACAACTTACAAGTGTAATTCGCCTAAATATTTGGACAATTCCTCATCAAGCATTTCCTGCATATTTAAAGATATCATAACGTATAATTAAAAATACATTCGGGCGATATTACTTGGCTCGTGCAGGGAAAATATTACAAACTAGATGACCCGGTAAACTTCGTTTCACCTACATATAGTGATAAATGCAACACACTTTTTTCTGAAACAGTTCTGTTTGTGTTTTATATTCCAACAATACAGACCAAAATTAGACCTTAGAGTACAGCTATAAAATAAATTTCGGAACGCGCCTATAAATATTTGACAACCAAATGTCAAAACAGTTTGTATTAGAAAATTGAATAGTGCCACTAACCAAAGAATTGAATTGATATTAAATGGTCGTCATCAAAAAATTTAACCCCACCGACCGATCTCCATCGTGTTTTCTCCATTCTACGTGACATTGGGGACATAAATGTGTCTAATTGGCACAACTAAAAGCCTTTAACCAGAGAATTGGATTGAACTAAAATTGACGTCCTTTAGTATTTTCTTTTACTTATTATTTTTGTTTCTCCGTTTAAATCTTCCTTAAACTTACATAAATATTTCAAGATCAAAAGAAGCCAAATCGATCCAGCCGTTCTCAAGTTTTACCGAGACAAGCGAATAGCATTTCATTTTTATGTGTATGGAATACCATTTTCGCCATCTACATATATATTAGTTAAAATTTATAACTCTTGCGAATTCGATTCGCCTTTAACCGGTTTTAGTAGTTGTTATCATAGCCACAAATTCAAGATTTGGCGACTATGTCACGCCACACGGACTTAATTTTGAGAAAATGGCGTCTAAAGATATCAAATATATTCTTAACAAATTTGTTTAAAAGCATATAATATATACATCTTCTCTTTTCTATTTTGAAATGTTAAATACATGACGCATTACCAGAATAAATTAATATCTACGAATTTGACTTTTTGTAGCTTGACACCTTATTGCTCATCACCATCCATATATTCTATTGCAGCTTTGATATTTTACTAATATCAAATTTATATATAAAGCCAGCGCCCCTAATTGCGAGTAGATGGTTAGAGTCGATAGAATTAGCCTATTATTACTATTGCATTAGTTATTCTATGCTTTTTACAAAATAAATTGAAGTAGATTCCTCAAGATCAAACATGTTTCAAGTGACACCACTTACTCCTCGTTTACACAACAATGTAGATTGCTAGTAAAACATCTAAATATTCAAAGAGTCATATTGTTGGCCTTGAAGTAAATGCATTTAGAAGATGTTTAAATGTTATTATAATTTATTGAGTTTTTAACCGAATTCCGAAATAGGAGGTTCTCAAGTCGTAGGGGACTTTTTTTTGGTTAATTCGTTTTTTTGTTTGAAAGGGTATCGATCATATTTATATCTCGATCGTTATTCGCATATAATTTTCTTTAAAATCGATTTAGAAGTTTTATTTTAAAATAACTGGAATAATATATACTGGACTAAGTATGTCATTCAAATAAATGGAATTGTGCATTTTGCTTTGAAGTCCGTTCCCTTTTTTAAAAGTATTGCATTCAAAAAAATAGATCTACGAGTGTGTAGATATACCTTGTAATATTTAAGCGAATTAAAAAAGAGTCTATTTTATTGGATTATGGTTTTAAAATAAAACGAAATATTTCACTTCGAAGATATTTTATTTGTATTATTTTATAATATTGGTATACCTCTTTTCCGCTTTTTTTATTTTCATGTCCTGTACCCAACGGCTATTTGGAAGAGATCGCTCTTGTAGAGATAAGACCGACTTCATCATTCATCATTGTTTTGTGTAATAACTCTGGTGTACAATAAAGCATATTTGTATTGTTTTGTATTGTTATTGATTTCTTTTATTTCTTAAGACACTAGCAAAGTATAAGGATGCTAGACATTTATCTAAGTAAGACAACCGCGAAGCGCGCCAATGTATAAACATTACACTGATTATATAAACATCAAAACAATCAGTCCCAACTCATAAAGATTAATTTTTGTATATCAAAGTCATAATTGCGACAGTTTCAATTCGTCTGAGTATATTTTTATTTTTAATGTAATAATCCGAGAGCCAGTAACAGATACATATATATGACCAAGTTCATCTCAACTGATAATTAGTAAAGCGCAGCAGAAAATCGAACTATAAAGCCTCGTTAACGTCAGCTGAGGCTCGGTGGGGGGATGAGTAGTTGTAACCTCCCACGCTAAGTTAAGTTTATAAGTTTTTGTATGACTCTTTTCGTTGATCCCATATAATTTTATGTTATAATCAATTGTAAAATCCGCGGCTTCGCTCGCGTCGTTTTCGACTAGGTACCTAGTAAACGGTTATCAATACTAATATTGTAAAGGTTGTTTGTATGGTTGTAAATCTGTAGGTTGGGGTTATTCTCTAAAACTACTAATCCGATTTGGAAAATTCTTTTTATGTTAGATAGCATGTTTAAAGAGGAAGTTTATAGGCTATATTCATCATCATCACGCTATGACTCACAGGAGCGAAGCAGAAACCATAAATGCGAGGGAATCTGCTAGAGATAGCCAGTATCTTACAAAACACTAGTTAAAGAGTTGACCCTCCACCAATATACTATTTAAAAAATTTACCTATTTATAATATTAATTCTAATTAGTAAATTTATGTTTTTAGAGTTCGTTTATGGGTGTTTTTCTTTACAATCCCGTATGTAATATAAGTATAAGTATGAATGTCTCGTTCAATTCAATTGTTTGTGGTATCTATTAGGTAAGTAATTTGTAGGTATTTAACGTATTTATCACCATCGGCGATTATTTTTATTGAACATAAAATACAATAACACTAAGGTTTTCTATTCAGAAAAATTGTACAATTGTCTGTTGTAAACAAGAAACCTTTTCTTTTAAAAGAAACCTGCATTCATTCGACAATAAAACTTAATAATTAATTCAAACACTTATATTTGATTGTAAAAATCTACAACACAAGTACGGCATATGAGTTTATATTTATATAATTATAAAGTAACTTTATTTCATAGAGCAGTAAAACTTATGACTGTATCGATAAAGATGTAACAATGCAATACATTCTTTATAACGCGTGTCTATATATATAATATAAATAATATTTATTGCATCATTAAAATCGTTTTACGATTGTAGTCTCACTGATGGATAATAAATTGAAAAAATAATTATTAAAAACATAAAAAAAATTAAAATTGTATTGTAAAACAAAGTGCTTAAATAATATAGATTGTAATGTTGATCGGCTTTGAATTTGTAACTTTAAAAACTTTTTACTAAAAAAAATCGATTTCAAAAACTTATTTAATAGATGATAAATAATTTTTCTGTCTACAGATAAACTAAACGAATATTTTCTACATTTTAAGGTCGCTGCCAAATAAAACAATCGAAATCGGTGGTAAAACCTTTTATGTGATATTAACTCGTTTGAAAATTTAAATTAAACATGATATGAGATAAAATGTTAAGTGAATATGAGAACCAACTGACTGAAGTATCAACACTAACACAGCTCAAATCACTGAAGGCATACCGGCCTTGAATTTTGGCACGCAGACATTTATTTTGTGACGTAGACAACCACTAATAAAGGATTTTCACAAAATTCCTGAAGGAGTTCAAAGGAGATTAAAAGTTTGTATAAGGAAATCAAATTCGCAGCGTACGAGGCCGCGAGCAAAAGCTAGTACTATATAAATACATACCATAAAAATAATCTTCTATATATGTACATATAAAGAAGTAGTAATGTACATATAAACTCGAGAAGGTTTGCGCCGATTTTTTTTTCATTTGTCTTCACACCGAATAGCGAAATTAATGTTAAAACATCTAAAACATTAAAAAATATGTATGAAGTAAATATATCTCTCGTATATTTTGTATGGAATTGCGAAAATGATTAATACTAAATTAATACGGAGTTTTTTATGATTCTGTAGTTTGCGTGGTCGGCTAGTAGAAAGTAATGCATATATTAGCTCAATTTACAGATATAATAAAAAAATTGTTAGAATACATTATTTTACAAAAACTGCGTTAACCACAAGCGATTTTCCGTCATCCGTTAAGGAGTTCCATTCTCCGATTTCGCTGATTTCCTACGGGTCTTCATCAAATTTATATGGGACCACCCTTGAGAACCACGAATCTATTTAGGTTATATCTCAAAGGTATAATAAAAGAGTAACAAAAAATAATAAAAATTGTATGTAATTTTCATTATTTATTTTTATTCATTTATTATTTGGCGACATACTTAAGTAATTATCGTTGTATCTACTATTTGATGAATTTGTGTTATTGACTGTACAAGTATGTATATGAAACCTATAAGACAGTACAACATTATTAAAACTGATTAACTCGAATACTATGTATACTTTTTTAAGGTAATACAAAAATAAATCATTTAATTTTTAATCAGATACTTTCTATAATTATACGTAAAAAATATTTCAAACGCCTCGATTATGACGTTTGCAGATAAAAAAAAATTTAAATAATTATATATAAAATCCCCTTCTCCTGTTATAGATAGAATAGTCTATTCCACTGCTGACAAAAATAACTTTTAGACAGACATCCAGCATAACCAATATCTACATTATCATAAATATAGTCTAAGGCGAGAATTACACTTACGACTTTCATAAAGATTTATATAAGTTGTACGTACAACTTATGTAAGTTGTACTTCATTGTTTTACACCTGACAAAATTGACTGTCATTGCCTTGTTTTTAACATTCACAGCTTTATTTTTGAAAACGCTCACGAGAAAAACTTACGAATATAATTCTCGCCCAAGAACCTCCAATGTACCATTGAAATGGTACAATATATTTTTTATTAATACATTCGTTGAATCTAGACTTTTTACTACGCAAGTTCGCACATACAAAATTCACTCTATTATATTAGGATAAATAAAAGAAACCGTAATTATTCTGTATGTCTAACAAAGGAAATTTTATCTGTTAATGATTTGAAAAAGTTACAAAGAGTTACACAATATTAAAATCGAGTGTTACTAATACTTACTGGATTCAAGAGAAAGAAAGTTGTAATGTCATTATTACATTCGTTTTGTAACGCGCGCGTGGGATGAGATAATTACTGTACAGCCAACACCAAAACACATTGTAACTATAAAGAAAATATCCATATATACCACAGATATGCAGTTTAAATCAGTATTTAGGAAAAAAAAAATTAAATTATATAAAATAGTTTAAATAGATAAGTTTTTGTTTAATAGAAAAGTACACTATTTCTGAATGTCGGGTTTCTTTTATTATTGTAAACATTTACCATGGAGGCGAGTTTACGTGTATAGCTAGTATCAAAAAGCAAAATCTATACTGCAATATGTATTCAAAAATAGGTATTTAACTGTATACGGATCCCTATATCTATACATTTGTGTAAACTAATATCTACGCGTTTTCGTTTTTTGCCATACTCCATTAAAGTCTGATTTGTAGTATTAGTAAAAAGTTTATAATTGTATACTTTAAGTATAATTAATCAATTAGCATATTAAATTTCTCTCTTTATTTGTACACTACGCTTATGGTTATTCCTTCGCAGCTATGAATCATACTGTGATTTAATATAGCCTATTACCATGCCCAATAAACGCTCTGTCTAATGCAAGCAAAACTAGACATACAAACAAATTTTACGTCTTTATAATAATAGTTTAAGTATACAAAAGACACTCGTTAGATCAATGTATTCCGGAACTTTGAAATATACTTTACTATATACATAAAAAGTAAACATACAGTTAGGTGTGTGACTTGCAAGTTATGATTTCACTTCAGTAATAGCCCTCGTAATTATTTTAATACGGCTCTTTGTGAGGAAATCGAGCATCTTGTCACGAATACAATGATTATAAAAGAAATTATACAACACTATTGTCATGATTGTTTAACTCTTTTGAACTGAGATAGCAAAGTGGTTAGGACAAGTTTATCTCAACCGATGATTTCGGGTTCAAACCCTGACTAGCACCGCTGAGTTTTCAAGTTCTAAATTTGTTTATTAAATTCATCTCGAGCTCGTGAAGGAAAACATCGCGAGGAAACCTGCATGTGCTGGGAGAAATCGTGACACTTGTATATCCGCCAACCCACAGTGGAGCAGCGTGGTGTATTGAGCTTTAAACCTTATCTTTAATAAGAGAGGAGGCTTTTGCCCAGCTGTGGGATATTTACAGACTGTTACTTTACTTTACTTTTCAGCTCTTTATCTGTAATTTTTATTTAATATCTGTGGGCACTAATATTATTAATGTGAAACTCTGTCTGTTTGTTTATTACTTTTTTTTCGCCTACCCGCTGAACCAATTTTGATGTATTTTGGTACGTATAAATTGTGCTTTCAAGGGATTTATAGACATTTTTTTGCTGTGAAAATAAAACTTGGTTGTGAAATGGGTGCCAAAAGTTTGTATCTAAAACGCATCATTTCTCAAAGAAATAGGCTATTCAAAGTTTTAGTATTAGTCGCGGGGACTAAATAGTCTATTCTATTATTATAAAGGAACGTCTATTTTAGTGGACACATATAATTCTATAAAAGTCCGTAGTGTGGATCTATCATATCCATGTATTTTATTTTCGTTTTTATATAAAATAGAAAATAGCTGGCAAACGAGCAGGGGGAATACCTGACGTTATGCGTTTACCGCCGTCTATGGATTTTTGCAACCCAAAGGAGACTCAATGATTACCAGCTAAAAAAGGAATAAGGGGTAAAAATTAATAGTAAGTAAGGAAAGGAATAGGAGGGAGAGGCTTCCGGCTTTCCATCTCACCGTACAAAACGCATGACCGACTTCACAGTACACACCGATCTTTTGTGAGAGTGAGGTGCTGCCCCGGTCAAGCCAGCCCGTGTACGAGCTGTAAAGGTTCCACCTCATTTAAGAGTGTCATTAAAATTCATTGAGCAGTTTCCACATAATGCGTCTGCAAACAGAGAGTCAAAAATTATGTTATTAGTCATGTTGTAATGTCAACAATGGTGAGTCTTTAAAATTTCGTGTACAGACATGTGTGTGTTATACTTTTAAAATTTTTATTGACTTTAAGTAATGAAGAGGCTAAATAATATTTAAGGTAAATTTGAGGTTTTCCTTCAAATAAAACATTCATGGTGTTATTTGATGGCATTTTTAAAGTTAAGTTAGTAGTAAGTTTTTAAGTAAGAAAGTTAATATCCGTATCCGTATCGTCGGACACCAATTATCCGAATTTGGGTCCAAATCCGCAGATATGCATATTTAACAATACGGAACATCACTAGTTACGTCGCGTCGTGTCACGTTACGTCAAACAACGTTACGTCGTCGTCACGAAAATCAATGACGTGCATCATAAAAAATCACACCGCGATGTCACATCATTGTACGATGCCATCATTTTTCATTCAAAATGAAACAAAAGATCGCGATTTTGACGCGATATCGAAACGTGTGTTTTTGCTAGCACTCAAGGCGGCAGCGAATCACTTACCATAACAATAGTTGATGACTACATTTCAATACACCTACGGTTACTATTGAACTATTGAAGTTGATTACATTTTGAAGTAATACCCCAACGAAAATCACGAATTTCGAACAATTGTTTTTCATGATAAATTTTCAGTATAAAAAACGATTCAGTTCAATCATTTTCTTCAATTTTTATGTAACTCTTGTGTGTGGCTTTATACGCCATATTTCTGTCTGCTAAATAAGGCAAGTAAAGAAAAATGGACTATATGTACCTATATGTATATCTTTAGTAGTTGAGGAAGTGTCTCTCACGATAACTTTTTGTTTATCTTGTAAAGGTAATGAGACTGAGATGATTTGTTTGTATTTGTTAATTTCACTTACGTGATAGTCCACGTTGTAACACCAAACATAATTTAAAGTCAACTTGGTAAGATATATTAGTATATCAATGTTTATGTCATACTATTTTAGTTCGTCCAATGACGTTCCTTTACTTTTTAACGTAATTCCTTTTGTTCCTACCCTATCCTATTACTATCGCTACGCTATCCGTCCGTCTGTCTGTTCATCTATTCGTCTGTCCGTTTCTCAGCGGACTGTATCTCCAAACCGTAATAAAGACAGTTTTAAAATGTTCATAAAGTGTTTCTGTGACTTTAAAGAAGTACATAATTTTATATTATGTACGGTGGTGTACAAGTATTTGTATTTTCATGTTTGCTCCATATTATATCTAAGACCTATAAGTAATTATAATTAATACAATATACATACTTAATATTTAAATCAGGCAAGCAATGTAGTAGATAAAAGCATTACACGTAACGCCTACGTTAGGGTCTCATGATCCTGTGTCAGGGTCCGAACCATGACAAACATCAGTATGGCTAATACAGACGTTTGCCGTGAGCCGAGATCGAACGCACGACCGTTAGCGCTACAGTCAGTCGCAGTAACCACTCCACCAACCTGTCTGTCAAAATTATATCTTATAATAAAATTCTACCGGGTCGCTCTCTGTACAAGGAAGATATATGAAAAAAAAAATCTAAAATTAAACTTTGTATGGCTCACATAGAAAAAATAGACAAACATAAAAGAAATTACTGTGAGTTATTCATTTTATATATTTTGTTGTATTGTTCACAGTCTTTCTTAGCGAGAACACACTGTCGAAATTTTAAAGACTAGCACATAACACTTTTCTTTAACATTTATAGTAAAAACCGTGGAGGAATTCCGTATACTCATATACGGAATTAGTGTCTGCTCATAAATACAACCAGAAAGATCCCAAATCCTAAGTAAAAACTCCTTACCTGAGAGGCTCCGCAGATTACAGCCTTGCTTTGCAGGAGACATGCCAAGCATTCTGTTTTCCACGAACGAAGTCGCGGGCACAGATAGCATATAATATTTGTAAAGATGTACTAGGTATGTGAGTATAATGATGAATGACAACAAACAATGTTTTTTTTTCGTGACTCATCCCACATAAAACGACCTCAGAACATTTTAAACATCAAAAGTTATTTATTATAACATTTGATCTTTAATTCAATTAATTTAATAATTCATAATCATCAGTTGCCTTATCTTCCCACGAATATACCAAATGTGAAATATATAATTATTATCTAGTTCTCTATAAGTCAATATATCATTTTGAATTTTTTAATGGAAAGTATTTTAAATATCTATGTTCTATACGTGCTTTCCTTATAGATAACTCGAAAATTATACATTTTTCCGTTATAGCTTCTTGTATATTTATATATCATTGTATATTAATATTTTAAAATAGTTTTATTTACCAATTTATTAAACTTGCCATTAACATTTTATAGACCAGATAACTAATAATTGAGAAAAAAAATCCTTTTTGAAAAAAGTGATCCTTATTTTCCTTTTCCTCAATTTTGTCTCCAGAACAAAAATGATCACTAATAATAGCGATCATAAGATATTCGCAAATGTCTACAACCCCATTCCTTGCTCAACGCAACGATGGCTTGGCAGAAATTTATATAGAAATTATTATGATTTGAGCTTTTTTTTTTCTGAATGTGTAGTGCTGTTGGCCCTACTGGCCTTGATAGCGTCAACGGGGGGGGGGGGGAGTACTGAGACTCAGCCTTGAAATTGGGAGCCCCCGTTGGGGCTCAGCATGGACGCCCGTGTCTAAGGGTGTCCCCTAGTGAGATCGCACCTCGGCTTAGAACGTCGTCGGAGTGGAGGATGGCGCTGTGCGGAACGCGGATGACGAGGGTGACGGTCTCACGACGCACCTAAGCGGGCCCGAGCCGTCGCAAACCGAAGAAAATGATTTGAGCATTACTATTTCTAACTTCTGCCACACGAGCAAATTATTTGAATTTCTCTACCACCAGCTTCCCAATATATAACGAAACGAGTGCTACAATAAATCATTTTCATCTTAATTTTTATTACACTTTTATTGGAAAGACTAATTAAAGTTAATACACTACTTCATTGCTCTTTTAACGATGCGTAAAATTAATAATTTTGCATCTCTCAATGACCGACCTTGACGTAAGAGAATCATAAATATTCAAATTAAATGTTCATTACATTTTACATCAATTAAGATAATGAATTAAGATTGATCTATCATAATTCATCATAATTATGTTTATTTTATAAAATTAGCACTTATTCTCTATCTCTGTCTTGTTAATAAAATTGTAGCTACATCATTACCTTTAAAAAGATCATGCAATGAAATGCAAATATTTTATCAAAAATAAATCGTTCTGAGAAATTTATTTGAATATTCAATTACAACACAACACACAGTATGGGACAGGTTTATAATTATACAAAAGATATAAAGACTATAAGCTAAATATAAAGACCATTAGCGAAACGTGAAAAAATAATTTGTATTCGAATAACAAAAAATAATCTTTCGGAGGTCAGCGACCGATCTTACCTACCTTATTTAAATACGGTCAGTAGCTTTGTCAACATATTACTGGGAGATGTGAACAGTATTGACGTTATTCGATATCTATTTATTTAAAAATTATACAATGAACGAGACATTTTATAACAAAACTAAAACTACATATTTGAATACACACGAAATAATAGACGGAACCAAATAATAAATTTAACCACAATTATTCTAAATTTACTTCTATATTTAATATTTGATGGAAAAACATTAATGTTGACATATACTATATATTATTAGAATAAAATCTAGACAGCGTGATTCAGAAATATTAATTGTTAGTTCAGCGCCATCTATATTTCCCTAAAGTGAACTACATAATCAACAATATTTTTAATTTTACTTTGCAAAAAGATTCCTGTTGTAGATATGTTTAAGTACGGAATTTAACATTACAAAAGTGCGCATTATAATTTAAATACACGAGATCAAAGATCAAACATACTAAAAATGTTTTATATTAAAATAAAATGTACCCAAAGAGGATATAACCTGTCAACGGTAATGACATCATCTGAAATCTAAAATGGCGGACAAATCTAAAAGGCGGAAATTTTATATAATTGTTTCTGTAATTTAATCTTTTATATTTATGTATACTACGCATTTAGCGCAACAATATCATGTTCTTATTTCAAAATTTTACTTTGGAATTTTAATAATTTCTTTGAAAAATTCACTACTTTAGATTTAATTAATGTATGAATTTCATAGCATAGTTTTTTAAAAATATGCCTTTCATTTTGTTTGCAGTTTGCCGTACAGTATTATTTTCCAGACGCTGGTCCTTTTTAGAAACACTATCAGATGGTGCAATAAGATAGTGTGTGTATATATTTTTTAATTAACAGGTTCCTTCCCAGGATAGGAAAATTAATTTTTCAGAAAAATTAAGATGTTATTTTACGTTTTATCAATATCAATTTTGGCCCTTTCTGTATTTTTCTCTATTCCTTATAATCAAATTCAAATTCGAATTATACTTTATTGAAGTATGTAAATATTTAAAGTGCTTTTAAATCGTCAAGTTACAAATTAGCCTTTTAATTATACCACCGGTTCGGGTTAGGTCATCCATGCCGAGTTAAAAAATTCACTAGTAGTCAGACGTAGAACACATTTGGTCCTGGAATTTGTAATTTTCTAACCACAAGCCTGTGAAGTACAATGAATTGAGCTATAATAACAGGTTTAATATGTAATGAAATATAAACAAATATATTCACTAACAAATTTTCGCATTTACATGATTATTCATAGTTTTATGCGATAATCTCAAGTAATTCTATATATATTATATATAAATGCGCAGGGTAAATATGTAAGCAATGTTTATTTATTTATGGTAATTTATTCATATATGTATGTACCAATTAGGGCTATTGATTACTGTTGAAAGAAAGTAAACATAAATATTTAGTACATGATCCACTTGTGACACTGGCTATCTTTTATATGTATTTAAACCTCCTTTGTACCGTTGTTCTATTTTTGATATTTATTGTATGGTCATTCTTTTTCCATCTGTCGTATTAAATAAACTGTTCAAACTATATATCCTATTATTTAGTAGTATAATTACAACAGGTTATGGGCCCAGAGCTATAATAAAAAATGACTACGTCTAATAATTTCCAAATTGAGAAATTAGTCGGTCGAGAAAATTATACTACTTGGAAGTTTGCAGTTAGGTCATATCTAGAACTCGAAGATTTATGGGAATGTATTGATCCGGGTATTGAAGTCGATCCGAAGAAAGACATAAAAGCTAAGTCAAAAATCATTTTGTTGGTAGAGCCGTTGAACTATGTTCATATTGAAAATGCGGCATCTTCTAAAGAAGTTTGGACCAACCTACAAAATGCTTTCGAGGACTCCGGGCTGTCACGGAAAGTCGGCTTATTAAGGGATTTAATCAATACATCGCTAGATAGCTGTCCTAGTATAGAAGATTACGTAAATAAAATTATGAGTGCTGCATATAAATTACGTAATATCGGATTTGAAGTCGGGGATGAATGGCTGGGAACACTCATGCTAGCGGGTTTACCGGAAAATTATAAACCTATGATCATGGGTCTGGAAAGTTCCGGCATAAAGATTTCATCAGATTTTGTTAAAACAAAACTTTTACAGGAAGTGAAAGTTACCGAGTCTTCTACGTCCGAATCTTCTGCATTTTTCACTAAGCACAAGAAGTCTCTTAACAATCAAAAGCCAAACGGAAAAATCCCACGTTGTTATAAATGCAATAAATATGGACATTTTAAAAATCAATGTACCTTAAAGAAGCCTACTAATACCTACGAGCCTACTAAAGATAATAGTTTTTCAGCAACTTTTTCAGCTCATAGCTCAATAAATCAGGATGACTGGTATATTGACTCCGGTGCAACGATGCACATGACAAGACATTTAGACTGGATGTATGATCTGCAAGCATCTCCGATTGACAAAATAATGTTGGCTAATAATGATGCAATCTCCGTACAGAAGATGGGTAAAGTAAACATCTATACCAATTTTTGCAAAGATAATCATCCTATTCAGATGAGAAATGTTTTATTTATTCCTGAGCTGAGCGCAAACTTATTATCGGTCAGTCAATTGACTAAAAATGGTTGTAAAGTAGAGTTCAATAATTTGGGCTGTAATATTTATACTGCTAATAATATTCTGATAGCAACAGCAGAACTTATAAATAACATGTATAGACTTAATATTGTTACTGCTGGAATTGCATGTGCTGTTTCACCTGAGAGTAAGGCAGATATTATTACATGGCACAAGAGAATGGGACATTTAAATATGGCTGATGTTAAGAGGTTAGAGACATGTGCTGAGGGTATAACTATCATCAACAAGGAAGTTGATACCGTATGTATACCATGTTGTGAAGCCAAACAAACAAGATTACCGTTTCCAAATTGTGGTTCAAGAGCTAATACATTACTAGAAATAGTTCATTCTGATCTTTGTGGTCCGATGGAGACTCCGTCTGCTGGCGGTGCTAAGTACTTCATAACTTTCATAGATGACTATTCCCGTAAAGTATATGTATATTTTCTAAAGAACAAATTGGATATTAAATCGGTATTTAGGAATTTTAAAGAAGAGGTAGAAAATGAGTTAGACAGAAAAATTAAAATACTCAGAAGTGATAATGGAAAAGAATATTGTAATAAAGAGTTTTTAAATTTTCTAGCAGCTTCCGGTATAAAACACCAGACTAGTACTCCTTATACTCCCGAGCAGAATGGGCTTGCAGAGAGAATGAATAGGACGTTAGTGGAACGTGCAAAATGCATGTTATTTGAAGCAAAACTGCAGAAAATTTATTGGGCTGAGGCAGTTGCTACTGCAGCTTATGTCGTTAATAGATCACCATCACAAGTATTGGCTGGAGTAACACCTTTTGAAAAATGGTCAAATAAGAAACCAAATATTTCACACTTAAAGATTTTTGGTTCGAAGGTCATGGTACATATTCCGAAGCAAAATCGTTTGAAATGGGATCGTAAGTCACAAGAATTAATTTTCGTAGGATACTGTGAGAGCACCAAGGGTTACAGATTATATAATCCTGTAAGTAAACGTATGGTGGTTAGCAGAGATGTAATATTTATTGAAAATACTAAGAGTAAGGATAGTATTATACAGAAACCTGAATCATCCAGGCCAGTTCCACAGTTTATTTCAATTCCCATTACAAATTCTAATAATTCTTGCTTAGATTCACAGAATAGTACCCAGGAAAATAAGGTGATTACATTAGTTGATGAAGGCTCTCAAAATGAAATACGAGATATCACAGTACCATCATCACCCTCGAATGCTGATTCGTCTTTTGATAGCTGTGTGGTGAATAGATTGGATGATGATGAAGCTTATTATCCTAGTACGAGTGATAATAACAATGACGACAGTTTAGAGAAAAACATCACTTTAAAATCTCTAAGGTCTTATAAAAGACAAATGGAGCCAGGGCATAATTTTATGTGTGTTCAGATTTCAGATCCACTTACTGTCAAAGAGACTTTGTCGAAGGCACAATTTGTTATCAAAGGATGTTCACAAAAACAGAGTTTTAACAGAGAAGGCTATCATTCTAGAAGAAAACCCATTGATGTAAGACATCAGTTTTCGGGACAAGGTACTTGGAGGAGCTATTGATGTGCGTTACATTCAAACGGATCAGATGATCGCGAATGCCCTTACAAAAGCAACCTCGCACTCAAAGCTGGTTTACTGTTCGTCCAAGATGGGATTATGTTTAAGGGAGGATGTTGAAAGAAAGTAAACATAAATATTTAGTACATGATCCACTTGTGACACTGGCTATCTTTTATATGTATTTAAACCTCCTTTGTACCGTTGTTCTATTTTTGATATTTATTGTATGGTCATTCTTTTTCCATCTGTCGTATTAAATAAACTGTTCAAACTATATATCCTATTATTTAGTAGTATAATTACAACAATTACATTAAAGTCATGTTACATTCCAAGTATGGTTTATTATTTGATTTTGAAATACATTCAAAATTGCGAAATCTGTTTCTTTTACTAATAATTTTAGTAATTATAACCAAAGGATAACTTCAGCGTCAATAGTATAAAGACAAACTAGAACGCAAAAATAAGCTAATTAGACTGGAGCTCAAGATAAATGACAGGAGCTATAGCTATACGTAAATATAACAAAAACGTAAATTATTAGTAAACTTTTTAGATCACAGATTCTAAGAGGCCAAGTCGTCCCAGATATTGACATTTTCAGATAAATTAATCATTCTTCAGATGGTCAACGTGGTCCTAGACATGAAATCTAAGTTTTTATGAGATTTTAGTTATTCAGATCTCCCACTTCGTCGCGAACGTACAAATAATTACAATAGTTATAAAACCATATACTATGTCGAAAACGAACGCATACAAAATTTGAGATCCTTGCACAGATTGTGTGAAGCGTGAAAGCGACATGACCCGCAAGCCATTTGATCGTAAAAGTAAAGCAAAGGTTCGTGTCAAAAATCTTTAAAAAGATAGAGATCGTGAGCTTGGCCCGATAGATACATTTTCTCTTAATATATACACAGGCTGCAGACACTAACAGAGCGTACTGGTATACGTTTCTGTATGTCCGAACATTGATTACAAATATACATAATAATACATATGAAACCATATAAGACCACAGATAAGACGCGTAGAAAAAAACAATTTTGTAATCAAAATCCGTAGGTGTAAACTCATTTCTGCTAAAATCAAAGTTTAGTATATCCGTGATAGATTTTACGACTTAGTGGTCCATTACTAAATTAATTATAGCTTTTTCCCACACGATATCACGGTCACTTTGTGAATGTAGGCGTCGAATACAAAAGTCATTGTTTCAACGCGAATATGACACACCGACGTTTAACTGGAATAATGAATTGTTAAATTATAAATATCTTAATTTATTAATTTCTTAATTTACTTATCTGGGGCATTTTGCTGCTATGCCAAGAGTCTGTAAGCAATACAATATGCTTTCACTGCAATATGCTGATCTAGATATATTTACCACAAAATATTATAGCTGTTATGTTTCTCATAACATATATGTATATATTATTCTTATGTTTCTCATATTTTAAGAGTCTTGTTTCATTTTGCTTTTCATGGAGGTATTAAATTCGTCACATCTTATAATGTTTATAATTTATATGGGCAAACTGTGGTCTCCTGTAATTGAAGGAGCCCACATATTGTGTTCAGTAACATTGTTTTTTTTAAACGAATTGTGTGTATTTTTGTTGGAAATCCTAAAATAAAATAAAAATATTAACTTATAAAATATTAACTTATCAACAAGACTTAAAAAAAGTAGAACCTCCTTCTAAAGTAAAATGACAAACTTAGTCTTATTTTTTAATTTAAAACCAAACTACTCAACCGATTTTGAAGAAAATTATATTTCAGAGAATATTTTGACAACATAAATGGAAGAGCATTCAGACCTATATATAATTTTAATTCATTCTTTTATGATAATACCTGACAAACGAGCGGTCACGTGATAAGTTATCAATGCTGTCCCAAATTACTCAACGGATTGGGTTGAAAGGTATACAAATAATCATTTTCATGTAGGCGTCTGCTAAGAACGAATTTTTGAAACAGGGTTTCAAAGTTTGTATGGAAAATCAAACTTAGGAACGAGCGAATCTGCGAGTAAAAGCCAGTAGGAATAGTATTATATCTACCCGTCCAAACTTTGTACAGTATAAGTTTGAGGTCCGTGCAACTCCAGTCTCCACTTCCTAGTTAATTTTCATAAAACCCGGTTCTCAGATCGTTACATCACTGTTGATATTAAACTACCAAATTCACGCTATTCGTCTCTTTATTACGTTTTTACGCCTACACACATTATGCTAAATTTTGGTATAGAGATAGATTGAACATTGAAGTGAGATTAAATAAGATGGAAACGTGAAGGGGGTAAAATAAGAGTGAAACTTTTTACGAAATCGCGGAGATAAATTAGTAATGTACATATATAAAAATCAATTACCTAATGCATGTACGCGCATCGAGAACGGCTGCACTTATTTGGCTTATTCATAACATTGTGATTGATTTGTATGAAAGAAATCATTCAAAAAATCGTACAGGAATTTTAATTTAGGTAAAAAGAAATTGTAAGTCGTAATCAGTACATTCCAGCGAACACGGGCAGGCAGTTAATAAAAAATAAGTTAAAACAGTTTCATTGTGGAAGATGGGACATAATGGAATAAATAATGACAGCGGACAAAAATAAACATATTAAGACACACCAAAAAAGATTAGCATTACCCTAAAAATACAGTCACGCCACCAGTGAATTAAGTAGATAATTACACAAGACTAAGTAATACTTAATATTTCAACAACCACAAAAGCATTCTAAATTTTAACTCTGTATGTGGGTTGACGCGAAGATTAATTTTTGTCACTGTATGTACTAGCTTTTGCTAGCGGCTTCATATGCGTTAATGTAGATTTTGATTTTAAAATAATACGCATTAATACATAAAATTTAGTCTATCTAGAATAATAAACCTTTAAAATGGCACCATAATTTTTAAAATGAGTTGAAGTTCCGGAGTTTACTTGGCACATACAAAATTGTCTCTCTTTGTTATATTCCTAGCCCAGCTTCGTACGGTGCAATGTAGTTTTTTTCATCATTATAAAATTTTAAAATTCTTTAAAGTTTGAAATATAGAAGCGCACAGACGGCGGGAAGCGATTTTCTTATAGTGGAGACAAAGAGGTATAATCATTATTCCCAGCCGTAATTCGGGCGCACGTAAAGCTGTCGATTGCCATCGTTATCACAAACAACTGATAACGATCGTTACTCTTGATAGGGAAATTATTCTAGTTCAAAGGGCTATTTGCTTGTCTTCAGGAATAGTCGAGATCGGATGAAAATTGTATACAATCTGTATACAAATACATGCCAGATCCTTAATAGATTGATGAGAAAGTAGTGAAAAAAGCAAAAAAAAATGCAATTAATTATACTCGTAGCACGAGTATTAACTTTATATTCATGTTTGTGTAAAATGTGTTAAAAAAGAACACAATATTTTAAATGCAAGACCTTTTTTATTTCTAAAAAAAATTGTTTTATATTCCAAAAAAAGAACAGCATTTCATTTATATATATATATAAAGGACTGAAACTTAATTAGCATAAAAAACGTACTATATAGAAATAAATTTATAAAAACCATTATTTACTGATATCATTTTATAATTTAATTTTGACGTTATTACTCCCTTTGATTTACAGAAAGAAATTTATTTTATGCTTTCGTGTAAATGAAAATTTTCCTAAAGAAAAAACGTGGAAATCATACATTATAATAAATTATGTCACTTCTTATTACGCTTCGTGCAAATAATTCTTTATTCATTCTTAATTGCAATTAACGTTATCTGAACACCAAAGAGACATTTACGGAAAAGGATATTACCGTATTAGGAAGAATGTAATTTCACCATTCGTAGTCACATTGAAATAGAGGACCTAAAGAAAATTTGCAAGGCTATTCACAAGATTAATAGAAGAAAATTCAAGAAGTATCATAATCATAATTATACAGACAGTCTCATGATCATTTTTGTAACTTTAAACACATTACCCTCCTTTGCATCGTGCAGTCGGGTAAATAGCAGACCAACGAGCATGCGGGTCATCTGATGTTAACTTATCAGCGTCGTCAATGGAGCACTGGAGGAGTCACAAATATTTCGCTAGCCTATATACAAATGAGGGATGAAGAGGCTTAAGGCTTTATTTGCCTGACGTGTCGTGTTGTGATGCATCAGAACAAAATCGGCATCATACATTTTGTATGACAACGTTTATATTGATGTGTTCTGACGTATTGTGATGGCTGATGTGTCGTAACAGATCCGAACAGGGTGCGGGGTGTGCTGAAATCTAGTGACTCATAGAAGAACATTTCAAACGTTTGACATTTTCTAGAGCTGCGGCTGTATTGATTCATAATATTGTCCTGAAGCTATAGAACACGACATAAAAATGTAAATGACAGCCATCACGTCATAACATGAAACGTGGTGTCACGTTAGTCAAATATGAACGCGCCTTTAGGAAGTAGGAGAAGTGATGAGGAAGAATGTTGGACTTCCGACTCTCTCACACACAGTACACACGCATTTATACTTACTTTTACTACGGTGAGTTACTTTACACCGTAGTAAATTGAATGTTATTATTAATAGAATTAAGATGTTGTAAAAATGCAGACGTCATATAACTAGGAATATTGTGAAAGTGTCTTCTACGTACCGCTTGTAAAACCGAGGAGTGATTGGTCCGGAGTGAACATTACATAGGAAAAACAAAGAGAAGCATCGGTACTAGGGTCAAGGAACACATAGGAGATGTCAAAAATAGGCGTTCTTCAAAGTCTGCAGTTTGTGAACATGTTTAGGATAAACCTAACCATTTTATTCGATTTGATAAACCACAGATCCTCGCTAGAGAACATAGATTCATTCCTAGAATGATACGCGAGGCTATTGAAATTCAAAAACATCCGAACTTCAATAGAGAAGATGGTTGGAGACTTTCGAACACCTGGGATCCACTTATTAAAAATTTAAAATCCCAAGTCCAATAGACCACAAGACCAAAAGATACAGTTAGTGCCTTCTGCGTGCAACCGGAACGTTATTCAAGATATCATCTAAGAAACCGTTGGCGGTAGTTGTAAATAATATTTTCTAAAATCTCAAATAGACAAATGTCACCTTAGTCTACCCGTGACCACGAACGCTGTAAAGTGCTCGAAACGTCGGGGTGATAAAAGTAATTAATATACGCGATTTAAATCAGTTTAAAATAGTTTTATTTCAATGATTAATAATTGCGAAAATCTAAGGCAACGATACTTTACACCTATATTCTTCCCCCGATCAAGCCAGGTTATCTAGGCTGTATCACACTGTAACTGTCACCTACAAATAAATTTGTCTATTATTTGTCTATTGTTACATAACGCTGTCTTGTGATACAATAAAGAAAACATAATTAATCCATCGGCATGTGAATTTACAAAGTGATCCTATAAAATAAATTTGAATAGCTGTTTAAGAGTTGTGAAAATCAAATCTTTGATTTCATGCAATCATTAATTAATGGACTCAATTCTATAAAAAGATACATATACTGTTAGTTAATAGTAGCGAACAACCGTTTCGCTCATCAATCAACGCTCCTAACAAAGACGACAGCGGGAAACAGCACAATACTGATTTTGGTATGTTAATAAAATAGGGAAGCTAATATACCTAGTCAAATGTTATAATATATTACACTAGAGACAATATTTTCAATCAACTTTAAAAAAGAAGGAGGTACTTAATTCGTAGCTTTTTTCTTGTGTTCGTAACCTCATAACTCATTATTTATTGACTACGTTTGAAATTCTTTTTAATAAAACTAAAGTTTTATTTAAATTTGTCAAGCATTTTATAAAGGCTAAAATAAAATTTGATTAAATAATACATAAAAGTTTATGTGTTATGTAAATTTTACAACTTTAGATATGTTTTGTGTTAAAAAAGGAATAAATCATTTTTTGAAAATATATATTTTTTAAATCAAATAAGTTTTAATTTTAATATAATAAACTTGAGTGATCAGACTGTATTAAATAATTAATTTTTAAACATTAACATATGAATGATGAACGGCAATTTGCTGTATTTCACGCTTTGTTAATTTTTTATATTATAAGTGTGAAATTTTATAAAGATTTTTTTCTTCCCGCGAAAAGTTCTGAACAAATTTTAATGGATCGTAACAATATTATTATCTATTTATCAGAATAACCTAGGCTATTATTAGGTTTCCGTATCGGAAAGTTGCCAACGAGGCCCTATTACTAAACGTTCACAGTCCGTCTGTCTGTCCGTCACTTAAAGGCCTATTTTTAGGTCCGTAATGGATGAATTTTGACAGTATGTGCTATGATCGCGGATATCCTAACAAGTAATGAAATCAAATCTCGGTAAATGACAGACACGAACGACGTAAAACGACGTAGGATTAGTAATAGAACTCCATTGACACATTTTGGATACAGAACTCTCATTACAGATAAAAAAGTCCGTTGAAAATACACAGTTTACTACATATTACGCATATAAATATGTATGTATGTATTATATATGCCGAATGGTTTTGAAAGGGTCTTATTGATAAGGAAAAAGGATTCCGAGTTTTATTCGCCACGGTGATCCAATATGGGTTGATGGACATATACGCTTCGAATTTCCTTTGAAACGTTCCATCGTGTATTTAGTACATACATTTTACTCCACCTTGATGTGATATGTTAATACTCATACATACTAATACCCATTTTATTGAGGCTGTAGCTGAAGCCTCCTGATTGCAGCTCGTATACAGGCTGGCCTGACAGGGGCAGTACCTCACTCTCACAGAAGATTGGCGTAAATGGCTAGAATAACTGCGTTTTGTACGGTGAATGAGAGAGCCGGAAGCCTAATCCCCTCCCCAAATCCTTTTCTTACGCCCTCTTCCCTTTTAAGTTGGCAACGCATTTGTGTCTTCTCTTACGCTGTAAGTATCTACGGTCGGCGTTGATCATTTAATATCATGTGTCCCTCCTGCTCGTTTTGAAGCTATATTTATGTAAAAACGACGGTATTAGAATCCACGATCCTTTATTGAAAACTTTGTATTCTATAATCTAAAAAAAAGTATGTAATAGAACGTTATTACACAACAATTTGATAAAACGTATATATTCATATATTCATGTATCAAATAAAATTTATTTACAATAATGTATCTATGTAAAGGGCGTATACACAAGATAACTCTATCTTTTACAAAAGATCTCTTCCAGAAACCCTAGACGTAGTATCTAGAGATTTGTTATAAGGTTTATGGTACGAAAAATGAATATATTCTACAATATTTTGAAGCCAATTCTAGTAAATAACGCATAAAAAGTTTTACTTAGAACCGATTTAAAAATGTCGAAGAAAATATTTTTTTATTCACATGAATAAAATTCGTTTTTTAAGTTAGTTTTTTTTTCCAACGTTTTTACAACGATTATGAACAACGGAAAGTCCATCATCGATTTTAGTTATAACTTTGGCACCAAGTTTAGCAATACTTCTTTGAACCATGAACACGAAGAAAGAAACAAAAAAAAATCAATATAAAAAGAATAAATACGGTGTAACTTAAGAAGTATTAAATAATGATTCATATAAAAATCCCAAATCATCTCAACAGCACGTCTTAACCGGACATACTCGCACGAGTACCGGTTCTTAAGAAGCGTAGAAACGTAAGTTACACGCTATAATGTCCAGTCGGTCTGAAAGCTCATTCACGAACGCCCGCCTTTGCGCTGTTTCCAAACGAACTTGAATCGGAACATTTCGTTGCGAATTGTTTGTGAACTGTTTTTTTAATAAGTGTTTTTTTTTTATCTGTGTAGTTTTGTGTTGACTTGTGATTAGCAGTGGAAGTTTAAGTTTTGTGTCAATTTGAATTGTAAGTTATATATTTACCTTGACATTTTTTAATGAATGTTTATTTATTTCAAAAATATATTACTCCAAATAAACACTTGAGTAATCATTTTAATTCTGTTAAAAATGTTTTTATTTATTATTCGTTCTTAAATACACAATACAATTTTTAATAAAAATAAATTTAAGCTATATTTAAAAGCATCATATAATTTGATAACTAAAATAAAATGTTCTACTAATATTATAAATGTGAAAGTTTGTATGTGTGGATGGATGGATGGATGTTTGTTACTCTTTCACGCAAAAACTACTGAACCGATTTGGCTGAATTATGAAATGAAGATGGCTTATAACTTGGATTGACACATAGGCTACGTTTTATCCCGAAAAAATTTGAAGTTCCCACAGGAATAATTTAAACAGTACTTTTTACTTTTTCACGATTTGATTGTTTGAAATGAAGATGGCTTATATCTTGGATTTACATTTACTATTTCACGCGGACGAAGTCGCGGGTGAAAGCTAATAAATAAGTAATATATTTTAAAACATTAAATTTAAGCAATTTCATTTTAACATTGTTACGACAAATAATTAAATAAATAAAATTATAATAAAATAACGACTATATAGTGTTATATACGAGTATGTATACATATATTAGAGATTAATATGGTAATGTTATATATTTTGTTGAAAAAGAAAATAAAAAATGTTCTACTATTTCCACTTTTATCTGTATAGAAAAGAGTTTTCCCAGCTGTGGGCCATTATATGCTCTTACTTTATTTACTTTTCTCACTTGACTGTCCATTGTTATCCAATGTTTATATAAATATCATTCTATTTGAACGTAATATAAGCCATTCGGAATGGAATTGATACTCAATTTGTGTTGTAATAGACAGGAAGCTCGTTGCAGAAATGTTATATTATTTGCTCGTCGTTAGGATCGATAGAGAATAGAATTTAGAAGCTGTGTGGTGTTTCTGATTCTTCGATCATTTTTTGTTACTTTGAAAACAAGTAACTTAAAAACACTATTAATACAGGTTAAATAATTGTAATTCATAAAATGAATATTTTCAAATGATTTAAAGTTTCTTACCTACAGCTCCGTAATGATAACATACAATTGAATACATTGAAAGTCAATGTTCTCATTTCTATTCTCAAAATAAAGATGTCGAAAGACGAACAGCGTACGGCAATAATGTTTATTTAATGGGAACCATTAAGAACGATCCATGAATTAATTAGAAATTTGTAGTGTTAGGGATCGTTCTGACGCTTTCATCTCACCGAGCCGTTTGAATGGAGATATAAAGACTGTTAAACGCGAGTCAAACATACGCCCCGAGGGTTCCGTAAACAGATTACGATTAGTTAGTTATTATATACTAGTTTTTACTCGCGACTTTGTCTCAAGTTAATGTCGGTTTTGTTTTTGAATATTATATATACGTATAATATATGCCTATGGTCACATATGCCTGAAGCCTATAGCCATCTAGGAAATTATGTATGTTACATATATTAGTATCGCCAAAATAACACATTATGTGAAACTCTCAACAGGATATTTATCATGTTTCAGAAGTTATAGATTTTAATGGTAGAATTCAGGCTTAGCCATACTGGCTAAGCCTGAATTCTACCATATATAGCCATACTGGCTAAGCCTGAATTCTACCATTAAAATCTATAACTTCTGAGCTCTATTGACATTATATACATACTGTTCTGCACTGCTACTGTTTTCACTGCTGGGTAAATATCTCCTCTACTGTTAAAAAAAAGATAAGGAACTAGAAACTCAATCCACTACGCTGCTCTAATAGCTATTGGCGGATGCACACCTGTCAGAATTTCATCTTATAAATGCAGGTTTTCTTAAAATATTTTTCATCACCGCTGAGCACGAGAAACACTTAAATAAAAGTTATGCAATTGAGAACTCAGCGGCGCTAGCCGGGGTTTGAAGTCGTTCGATTCCGAAAACAATTTGACTACGGTACCCTAAAAAGTAAAACTGGAAACAATTCGATGATACAGTGCAAATAATATTTCATAATTCGCAACTTTTATACTCCAAATCTAGTTACTATTGTTCATTTTTGCTTATTCTGTATTCATATAGCGAATTGTTACTTTTGGCAAAAATCTGGCAGTATTTTTTTAAGACTTTTGTTATTACAACGATATAACATGTTATAAAAATACTGGCATCTATATATTAATACTATTTACGAAGATTGAGAAAGAGCCGAGATGAACTAAAGAGCCTAAAGGTTGGAGCACGTCGATCTCACCCGAGGATCGCGGGTTCAAACCCCAGCTGGCACCGCTGAGTTTTCAAGTGCTAAATTTGTGTTTAAATTAATCTCGAGCTCGGCGGCGAAGGAGAACATCGTGAGGAAACCTGCATGTGCCGGGAGAAATTCTGACACATGTATATCTGCCAACCCGCAATGGAGCAGCGTGGTGGATTAAGCTCTAAACCTTCTCCCTAATAGGAGATGAGGCCTATGCCCGACAGTGGGATGTTTACAGGCTGTTACTTTACTTTACTTACGAAGATTGTGCGGACAGAGGAGTATGAAATTTCGCACACTTATAATTTATATAAAGCAGTAGAGATGGATGCCAAATCTTATTTTAAATTATGAATAAAAATATATTAAATTTATAAATAAAAAACAGTACACACACTACTATGTATTTGAAACACACATGCATATATATACTATTTTATTTATTGATGAAGTCTGCGCTCAAATTTAGAAAAGATTATCTGTAATCAATTTTTGAGATCTGCTAAAAATTTAATGAACGGAAAAAAATTAACAAGTTTAAATAAAATGCAGAACACATTTTCTTGATAAATATCTACCTTCGTTTGTATTTAATCTTAGAAGCATAATTTTAAGACTATACTCGTAACCTGTCCAAGACATAGAAACGGCAATATACTGAAATTTACCGAAATACATTTTAGCCCATAAAAATCAGTTACTCGTATTTTATCTTAAGTGTTTTGTGGTCGTTTATTCCGATTTAGTAACGGGAATGTTAAAATTTAATAATCTATCACGTACAATTGGTCTATATGGGTTAATGTTACTCGCATTTCCACCCGCTTTTATGGTAACTTCACCGTTCCAATAGATCTTGGCTGGATGTTATATAGCCCAAAAGTAATATGCATAGCTAATAAATTTGAAAATTTTAATAAACCTCCGACAATCCACTTATTGAGATCATTTTAACGAGAAATACGATACTTCTGCTGATAATTGTTAAGAAGTTGTATATCCTGCTAATTCCAGATGATGCAGCAGCGTCCGGTTAAGGTTATGCAACCATGTTATAATTGGTTATTTTAATATAATTCATAGCATAGTAAATTTCGAGACGATTAGACCAATACAGTTTTCTCAGATTCTTTCAACAACTAAAAAAGATTTGTTATCTTCATTTAATATGGCTAAGAATCATTTCGATTATGCCAACTTTTAAAGAAAAAAAAAACGCATCAAAATTTGTCGAATAATTACGATGACGACGACGACGACGTTTTATCTAAGTTACAATAGCCTAATTCGAACTTGTTATCACTGTTTACAAAATATTTTATTGTTGCTGGGCTGTTAATTATCGTGGTGTTGCACCATCAGGTCTATTTTACCATATTGTGACGAGCATAAATTGTTTAACAATCATAACGAAATAATTAAATCGCAATCCGTGAAATAGTTGTTATTTTTAGTTTCGGTGGCCACCGGTGGTCTTAATTATCAGTTCCACTTCACTAAATGTTGCTTTCCGAGACTTAATTCACGATTTACTATAAAAAATACTTAAATCGGTATTGGTTTGCTTATAATACTTCAAAATTCTCGCGATTTCTCCAGGATCCCATCACATTACATCCTGACCTAATGATAATAGAACCAATTTAGAAGCCTATACCCCTTTCAAACGAAAAAAATCAAACTGGGTCTACAATCGGTGAACATACATAAAAAAGTCCTTGACGAATTGAGAACCTCTTCCTATTTTCGAAGTTGGTGAAAAATAAGGTGCTGACAGCAAATTATTTCATGTGTAAAGCAATCACAAACAACTCATGTGAATCTTTATGAAAGTCTGAGAGCAGAACTTATACTAATAAATACGTAAATTTGTCGAATAATTACGGAAATACGATGCCACAGATACACGCGTCAAACTAATTACACTCCTCTTTTTGGTTCGGTTAATAAAAAAAATGAGATTAGCGTTTTCAAACAAACAACTTAATATACATATTATTTGCTTTCATCTGCGGCTTGGCATGTGAATGTAGATTTAGTAACGCCGGACAACTGTCTAAAAGTATTTTCTCTATACCTCAGATACAATATTTTTTTTCTGGATAAAATATTTCCTATGTCCTTCTCTGTACCCCTTACAACATATTTGCAAAATTTCATGTTTCGGTTGAGCTATTGAGGTGTGAAAAATGCATTTGTTTGGCGTGAACAAACAAACTGACATTAACATTTATATAATTGTTATACCACCGTCCACCGAGAACGTCTTATTACACGGTTCAATAATTATTATAGAAAATTCGTCACGTTTAATTAAAAACTTAACGAACAAGTCTTTTTTGTTGCAAAAAAATTGTTTCCTCTGATAATAGTGTCAGCTTGAAAAACCAGTGGCATAAGAAATGTTTTTTGCCCTATCAGCGTGGAAGTAGAGACCGCAATAATTATTTTTATACATGTTATATATGTATTTACATGTAAACGTGAGATTTAAATGAAACTAACATTCTAAAACGAGAATTGCACTTATAAGTTTTGCTCCCAGACTTTCTTAAAAAATTCACGTAAGTTCATCATTTTACACCTGACAAAATTTACATTCAGCTTTTGTTACTATTAATGACACATCTGTTGCTAGGTGACAGAGTTGTTATACATCGCTCTCAAAAGTAAAACTTACAAATGTAATTCACGCCTAAGATATTATGATAAACATGATGAAATAAAATATATTTCAATCGCTCATATTACAAATCCCGTATCTTTAATTATTCGTTTATTTACACAATAAACTCTTACGTCATTTCTAATTATTTTTACAAAATTCAACTTCTTTATTAACTTATTGTAGATATCATATTTTAATTATATCTAATATTTACTTGCATAAGGAGCAAACTTTAAAAAATAATTGTCTCAGTCGATTGATGCTATACAAAATCATCTTGAAAGGATCTCGATAACCTTGTATAAGATCGGCAAGGCACTCGCAACTTCCTTGATGTTGCATGTGTCCATAGCCGATAGTGGCTACTTAACACCAGTTGGAACTCTAATGATCGTTTGTCTCGTTTTAATAAAAATAATTTTAATTAATAATAATTAAAAAATAATAATAATTTCTCAAATTAGAGTAGATTGTTAAAACAATATCATCAACTTTATATATGTAAATATATAGGTAGGTAAATAGATTTAGTAAAGTGAATATTATTCACACTAAAAAATAAGTGTGCTATTTGACGGAAAGTGGCCTGCATGTAAATGTTGGCATTACAAGTTTGGAGAGCCCAATATTGCCAACATGCCAAACGTTAAACGTAATATGCGTCGTATATTTGATAATACTGCAGCGATATTACCGAATACCGATGCCTACGAAACGTTTAAGAGATTTTTGGATAGATTGCTGAATTGTTTCCTGTGACACGATTTTCTATGAAATGTTAATATATGTATGTCTTGTGTTTTTATTCAATACTAGCTGTCCTGGCAGTCTCGCGCCTATGTTATAGGCTAGTCTTTCTCAATAAACAGGCTAATCAACGCAAAATAATTTTCAAATCGGTCTAGTAGTTTAGGAGCCTATTTAATGAAAACAAACAAACAATCAAATTTTTCCTCTTAAAATATTAATAGATGGATGATATAATTTATGAAATGCTTTTTATGCGCCTACAAAATGACCTACAGCGTAGTTTACTTAAGACGCAGTTTTAACCAGTTATGTTATACCGCCTGATGCACTTTATGCAACTTTGTACGCTCCTTTCTCCTCGCTTTGACTTTTAATGTTAGAATTGGGTATATATAACTTAACTATATGTATAAAATGTCATTAGTTTACAATAACGAAACATCCTTATAACATCTAAACAAAACCAAATAATACTATTATCTTCTGTTTCATTATTGTTGTTAGTGCAGTTTATCATATTGTATTTTGTGTTTAAAAAGCACCAAGGCCCACCACTTTGTCACAACAATGTCATTAATTATACCTCATTACAAGATAAATGCGTTCAAGTAATAATGGGTTTACCTACATCGGTACGTACTTAAGGCGTACCTCCAATAATTTATAACAATTTTATTGTCATTTTGACATGCTTCTCATACAATTACAACTTAATTTTATGCATGATATTTTAAAACTATAGAAATGTTACGTTTATTTGACGTAAAATATCTGTATCCATTTCCAACCTTGACGAGCTCGTCAACAATCTCCATCGTGTTTTCTCCACTCCACTGACATTGGCGAAATAATATGTTCATAATTAGCACAACTAAAGCCACAAAACAAAGAATTGAATTGAATTGACAAGCTTGTCAATTGACTTGTTGACACAAATATACTCTCACCTGGTTGTTGACAAAGTCGTCCAACGAGATTCCCATTCTGGGGGTAAAATAAAATTCATGAGGTTATAACATATATATTGTTATATAATATTTAATAGCACCGACTTCCAAATGTTGTGGAAATTATTAATTATTGCCATTTAATTTATTTGTATGTATTAATATTTTAAATGGTTTTTTTTTTATTGTAAAAGGTTTTTATTTTACACTTTTATGTTACGAATAAAGTAAGATTAAGCGTTTTACCTAAGTTACAATAGCCTAATTCGAACTAATTATCACTGTTTACAAAATATTTTATTGTTGCTGGGCTGTTAATTATCGTGGTGTTGCACCATCAGGTCTATTTTACCATATTGTGACGAGCATAAATTGTTTAACAATCATAACGAAATAATTAAATCGCAATCCGTGAAATAGTTGTTATTTTTAGTTTCGGTGGCCACCTGTGGTCTTAATTATCAGTTCCACTTCACTAAATGTTGCTTTCCGAGACTTAATTCACGATTTACTATAAAAAATACTTAAATCGGTATTGGTTTGCTTATAATACTTCAAAATTCTCGCGATTTCTCCAGGATCCCATCACATTACATCCTGACCTAATGATAATAGAACCAATTTAGAAGCCTATACCCCTTTCAAACGAAAAAAATCAAACTGGGTCTACAATCGGTGAACATACATAAAAAAGTCCTTGACGAATTGAGAACCTCTTCCTATTTTCGAAGTTGGTGAAAAATAAGGTGCTGACAGCAAATTATTTCATGTGTAAAGCAATCACAAACAACTCATGTGAATCTTTATGAAAGTCTGAGAGCAGTACTTATACTCGTAAGTGTAAGTCTAGCCTTACTAGGTACTTGGGGAATTTTGTATGTTCACCGATTACACGAGAACGTCTGGCCTAGTTTTTTTTTGAGGGGTATACTCTCCGATTGGTCCTATTGAATTAAAAAAAATCAGTTCAGTAAATTGGTTTTAATATCAAAATAACTAGAATAACTTAGACATTCAAGTAAAAAAATAACGTATTTTGCTTTCGAAGTCGGTTCTCCCTTTTTTTTCAATATTATTATATACAAAATATCAGTACCTAACACAATGCTCCTAATTGAGTTAGACGTATGAAGAACGTACTCAATTGAAACATTCACAATTTTGATACTTGAATTCTTAAATGATTATTGTTATTTACATATTAATACACATACACTAGCGATCCGCCCCGGCTTCGCACGAGTACAATGTAGTATTTTACGACCTCACACACACATTACAACAGATGGGGGTTTATTTCTAAAGATACATTATTAGTAACCCTCCACACCATTTATAGAGAATAATTTTAAATTTCAAGTCCCTTACTTCAAAAACATAGGACTTTCATACACATTTCCAACCCCCGATATACCTCCTTAGGGGTGGAGTTTCGTAAAATCCGTGCTTCGCGGATGTCTATACCCTATAAATAACCAACCTGCCTAATTTAAGCTTGTTATAGGTTCTGAAATTTAGTAAATAATCAACGAGTGGTATTTCGCTTTTTAATATAAAGGTGCATATGCACGAAAAATATTACCCTCCATCTAGAACAGTCGGGTAAAAATAAAAGTTACTATTTACAACTGCGATATGAAACCGAATCAGAATTTATCATAACTTGTGGTACAATATTGTACGTAACAAACATGAACGAAATACGAGATACCATTCTCACAAATGGCCGATCGTTCGTTGACAATCGAATCCGAATTTCATTTCCGATATCGTACAAATAAAAAACCGGTCAAACGTGAGTGGATCGCGTATTGGGGGTTCCGTACATCACGGGGGTAGCTATAACTTTGACATGGTAGGGGTGCATCGAAGTGAAGGGCCCGAGAGGTGACAAGGATAAACTAGTTTTTATCCGGGTATCACTCAGTATATGAACTACTTCATGCCGATCTTCTGTGAGAGTAGGTACTTCCCTGGTGGAGCCAGTCCGTGTACGAGCTGTAGTCGTTAGGCTACCGCTACACCGATTTTGACGGGACTTTCACTCACAGATAGCTAATGTTGAAATAAATAGTAGGAAGCTACTAGTATTTAAAATAAAATATTTATTTTAATTAATAAATAAAAAGAGGGTTACGTGAAAACAAAATAAAAACCGAAGAAATAGTGAACAATATCCAATTCAAGTAGGGAAGGTAAACATTATATAAATATGATTTTTTTTTTCAAATTAACGCGAAGGAAAGAAAGACAGGGACTCCGAATGAAACTATTTGGTCACCCCTGTTTAAGATTAAACCACCGTAATAAAAAAAAAATCTTAGAAATCGTGCGTTTCGTACGCATATAATATATACACATGATATCTTACCTTGTGATATTATGTGATCTTTTCCGAACCTCCTTAACAAAGATCACGTACTGAATGGACGATCCTTTTATCCGTTAAAATTATTTGCTTAGAGAACCCTAAAAATAACAATACCTCTGTAATCTATACTAATATTATAGAGAGGTAAATTTTGTTTATATTTGTATGTGGGTACTCTAACTACTGATCCGATTTGAAAAAGTTTTGTCGCGTTGGATACCTTATTTATTGAGGAAGGTTATAGGTTGTATTATAGCACGTTACGACTCATAAGTGCGAATCAGTAACCATAAAACGTGAAATAGCGAGTGAAACAGCGTGTGGCAGCTAGTCGTCCTATAAAACTGCTGTTATTTACAGAGGTCGTGGGATCAAACCCGGATAGTTACTTGATTTTTTAAGAAAGTTAATTCATAGTCCTAAGCTTAAATTAAGGTCACTATGACGAGCGTAGAGTCAAGGCTTTAGGGGACGTATGAGTTTCTACGTATGTAGATTTAAGTAATTTATTGACTGTAAGGATATAGCGAGATGAGTCATATCAGAATGAACCTGTTGCTTGGATTGGTCAATGACCTTTGTATTTTTTAACTATGGCTATTTGAAAAGCCTCTATTATTGCCAACAGGCTATGTAAGTTTGTAATAAAAAACATTGTAGCTGGTTATACTATGAGAAAGTGTGAGTATGACCACTAATCTAACGACGTATATCTGAGTCTGAGCGGTGTGTGCGTTTGTGTATGTGTGCGCGTGTGTGTATGTCTTATTGGATGTGTGCGTAAGTTATTTTTTGTCTTATTTAATAATTCACATATGGATGGTGATAAACAATAATGTGTCAACCCACGAAAAGTCAGGTTTGGAGATATTGATGTATTCTAACAATGCATTACGCATTTACTCGTAACATTATTTAAAAATGTTTGAAATCATGCAAAACTAAATAAGTACGATTTTTTTTTATTTAATGTTTCGAATATTGAAGTTTGCTCAATATTTTGCAATAAATGTAATACATTTGAAAAATAATATTATTAGATATAACTTTTTAGATGAAGAAGATGCATACATACGTCTTCAAACAATTTATTAAGTATAGTTTTTATATCTTTAGACGCCCTTTTCTCAAAATGAAGTCCACGTGGCTTGACACAATATTGCTTATCAGCATCCATATAACAGTCGTCAGTTTAATTTTCTCCGGAACATTCGCTGTTGTTTTAATAACTTCATGTACATTAAATGTTATCTGCGTTCTTGTTTAAGTCACTTAACCAGATCGTATCGAAACCGCCAAGAGATTGTATAAACGAATTTATGTGACATGTGATCAAGGGGCTCGACTCTTAAGCCATGTACGTACTGTGAGTTCTTTGGTACTTATAGCCGGTTATTTGGATGCTGATAAGCAATAATGTGTCAACCGACAAAAAGTGGAATTCGGAGATATTGATGTATTCTGATAATGCGTCACGTATTTAACATTATTCATAAAAAACATTAATTTATTTAACATTTTAAGTCGTCTAAACTAAACAAGTACGGAAAAAATCTCTTAATTTAATGTTTTGAATATTGAAGTGTGCTCAATATTTTGCAAACCGAATGCAGTAATCTAATATATTAAAAAAAACTTTTTAGTAGATATTTTTTTAAATATACCAATCTGTCTTTAATTCGTGATGCCTTTTATCAAAGTAGAAAAGAGAAGATTTATTTAAAATACATAGGTTTGACATCTTTAGACGATACAAGTATTTTCTCAAAATGAAGTCCGCGTGGCTTGACACAGTATTGCATATCAGCGTCCATTTATAACACGGATACACGTCAAAGTTTGACAGGCCTGTACGAACAGCACAGACACGTTGCTATGGGCGTAAAGCGATCCGCAAACAAATCAAAACGTCAAAGTGGGGTCCAAATACGGCGAACTTTAGACGCGTGTCCAAGAAATTGATGGCTTATGGATCGTTACGAGCCTTTTGCCTAGTAGTTCTTTTTAGGTACATTTCGCACTTATGTGGCGAACAATAAATCGAAGACGAACACGCGGCGCAAGCGTCGTATTATGTTGGAAGGCAAGCGGGCGTCGCGTTGACAGTGCTAAATGATATACATATTGTAAATTTTGAATTGTCGTATAAAATTTTTCTTTATTTCATCTCTGTAAAATCATTAATTAATTTATGTAAAATTTGTAAATATATCTTTCTAATTAGTAAAGGCTATTGTCATTGATCCACATTACTAAAGATACCCGCGCTTATAAATTCAATTACAAATGCGACAAGCGAGCGGTAGAAGGTAATCATCATTGTAAACTATACCTAAATTCTACGAATTAATGTGTTTGGTATATTCCTTTTTTGCCGTGCAGAAGCGAAGTCTGTGTATGATCGACCTTAAATCGTATGACACGCGTGGTTTGAATGTTTGCGCGTGGCAACAGTTACGAATAGTAACTCTAGTGTACGAGTATATGCGTACCTCAAAACGCAATGTCAGTTCGTGGACTTACTCACACATACATACACGCCTCTATTAAGCATTAATGGACGTAGAGATATAGGCGCAATTAGTTGCACCATCTGATACGATGCGAGAGACCGATCACTCAATGAAAAGTGTCTTAATTTGATTTGAATTTTTGAATAGCTTATCCTACTTTTAATATACTCATTGTCATTGGGTTTGAATTGCGTATATTTTTAAACATCATGGAAATTCAGTTACGCTTCATGGGCTTCTTTTTAGCCGACTGCGCGACGCAAAGGAGGGTAATGTGTTTATCAGCCTATGTATGTATGTAGGTTTGTAAATTTTTCGCACTATTTAGACCAAACGCGTAGACCTAATTTGATAAATGATACGTCGCTTTAATTTTCGTAATGGCGCGAATGTCAAAGAAAGCATAAAAATTTGAAAAAAAAAAGAAAATGGTTATTTTTTACGCCAAAATGTGAAAATAAAAAAAACTCGATGAACTATATCAAGCGGGGGGGGGGGGGAGATCGTTGAATAGGAAATTTAAACTATTTTTTTTTAGGATTCTCATATCGTTTTTAACTGTACAGGATCTATTTTAAGGATTCTCACTTATAGACTTTTCGACAGTACTGATATTGATACGGTCAACGGCCAACCAAGAGATATAAATAAAACTTCTATTATATTAAAATACAAACCGAAGCCAGCGATATAAAGGCGAAGTGTTGACTATATTCGTACAATTTAATTACAGCTAACCACTTATCAGTTTACGATCGTGACGACAAGTGACACAAATCCTCTCAATAATGACTGTTATTGCTTTAACGCGAGTCATTGTACTTGCTAACGATTGTACTGTACAATAAGAGAGTCAGAAAAAATGTTTAACGACATTAAAATATTACATTGTGTGTTTTACTCTCGAAGTTGATATAAACAATTCCGTAATCTGTAAGGGCACTAGGGACCAGGCAGGGCGACAAAATTTCTAGGGCGGCATTAAGGGGCGTGAGAGATATTTTCAAAGGTTTTCTATTGAAATGTGTTATAGTCTACTAAACTTTTGTTCTTTATTTCTAATTCCAAATTTACATAGGTAATGATTTCGGGAATGGGGCGGCATTTTGCACTGTGCCCCAGGAACGCCCTAAGGGTAAATTCGGCCCTGGATACGTTGTAAGTAGTTACGAAAACTGTGATTGTAAAAAATTTGGCATTGACAGTAAATACTTTAAGATGTAAAGCAATGACAAACAACGTATGTAAATTTTTATGATTGTCTGGAAGCAATGCTTACAAGTGTAATTCTCGCCTAACGCGAGTCATTGTTCTTACAAGCATCTATACTGTATAATAGGAATGTAAAAAAAATGTTTAATGATATTATAATATTAGAGTGTATGGACGATCTTAATGCTTATAATATATTAAAAAAAACAACAAGTGTTCTTTTTTCCAGTTGTTGACAAAAATAATTTAAAGATTATTATAAAGCTTACGTTATCTGTCGGTCCAACCATCTATCGGTTAGACTGTTCGACTTTTAAATTGATTATTAGTATTTAGAGGAAATATCTTTAAATCAAATAATGGACCACGATATTCGACAGAATTTACGCAAGGTTTGTGTATTCAATTTAAAATGTGGTGGAATATTATTAGTAACCCTCTAAACAAAACTCAAATTTTACTGTTTCTTTTAAGTAACTTCCTAAGAAAACATTAAGATTGAATATTAAATAAATCGGCTTGTGTTGAATGAAATATTATCATGACGAATGTAATAAATGCGAAAGTTTGTACGTGTATAGATGCTTTTTTTACCAAAAGCTTCTGAACAGATTTGATAAACATTTACAGGAATATAGGTTTATATATCAGAATATCACATGGCTATTTTTTATCAACATACCACGCCGGCGAACCGCACGAAAACCGCGCCAAATAAATACTTTTGTTTGTTTCTTTTCTTATAAAGAACAAATTTTTAACACTTTGAATATAACCGTTGAATTAAAAAAAATCCGTTCTTATTTATGTTTTAATTGATGTTATTCTTTTTTGTCATAATAACTAAATCTGGTTCGTTTATTGTCTGTGTGCCTTTCAACCTAATCCAATCAGTTATTCGAACTGTGCATTAATAGATTAGTCATTAATCTTTTATAAATATAAGAGTAGGTAGAATAATTGATAGAAAAAAAAATTTATATTTATCGCCAATTAAACTAAAGAATAGCGTGCGATTCGAATCGCTAATGACCGCTAGTTATACGCAGGTAACATACGTATACGTTTTTGTACCAGACAAAATTTAATTTTAATAATAGGATAAATTATTATTGATAGCAGTAATCTGCATCCGCAATGTGTAACAACCGTAACTTAGAATATATTATCAATCGTAAGGTGATGTATAAAAAATTTCCGCAACTTCGTCTAACCGAACCTTTCATACAAAAAGAAGTATTCTTGAATTTTTAACATTTTAAATATCGTTAAGACTGTTTTATTTTTTTTGGTACTGACACTTTTTCAGGCAACTAATTTGATAGTAAAACTTGCCTGTTTTAGTTTGCGGCATCGTTTCTGAACCTTCAATCAAGAAATCAAATTCAACTAAGCAAACAATCAATAATTTAAGGAGGCTTAACAAAAAAGCAGAAATAATTTTGGACAATTTATTTCAGTACTGCAAAAAAATAACTTTTCATAAAAATTCAAAATACTGTATTGATGTGACGGTTAGTGCTGATTTTTTGTAATTAAATCAGTAAAATTTGGGTTGATGTTACTATACTACATACTTATATTATAGATAAGATGGCATACCCCGATACTCGCGGAGCCTCAGGGTCCACAGGTTAAGAAAACACTGTTCTACAGCATAATGAGTAGTAGTACTAAATACTTCGATTATTTTTTTTTAATTAATGGATTCATCCACCCGCTTTTCTAAAATTTTCGAATCAGCATAGTAGTTTTTAACGCGTTTAAACAAACCAATAAATTCTTATTACCTTACTACAAAAAATTTAAACATACGTTAATCGCGGGTCTATAAAATCCCGTCCATCAAATCCGCGTCTAAAGACAATTTTCAGTTAAAGGTTTAGACATAGTTTAAGTATGTAATATACACTTAGATGTTTTTAATATATTCTTAAAACCTATTTTAACTGTCGCGTATAACGTGTGATATTTTAATAATAAGTTTCCTTATAATTTTAAACACGGTATAACAATTTAGACAACAGTTTAAACAATGTTTAATTTTTAAACACTGTTTAGCTAGTTAAGTGGTGAATATGGTTTTATTTCCTCTTTTGTAGTATGGCAGTTAATCTTTAATCTTATAATTATAATACAGATATATGTATAAGTTTTAAAAGTCGAGTTTGTGATATCTTTTTTTCGTGATGAGTCACTGAAGGAGTGGTGTTTTAACTTGTGTAGGCGATATTTTTTTATCTTTCACAAGCAATAGTATAATTTAAACGTTTTTTTTTTATTAAATTCCATCTATTATTTTCAAAGTATAATTTAAAAAGAAATCATAATATTTAGATCCGTCTTTTAAAAAGAAATGTTGATTGAAGTATTCTTTTTTCTTAAAGATAGATTATAATTTTGTAATCATCTTATTTTATTAAGTTATAATTTAATTTATTTATTGCGAGGACAATAGAATGGCGTAATTAAGTTTTGTTTATTGTTATTTTTATTATATAAAATGAAATATTAGTCGTTTCAATATTGATTACATAAAAACGGTTTGAATTAAGTCAAATTAGATATTTCTCCGAAAACATAATTATTTATTGACTTTTGGTAGTAGCTAGTAAGTTTCAGTAATTTACTCAAGAAGTCATCTCAAATATTATGCCAGAAATATAATATATTTAGCAGAGTCGAGGCAGCGCCGTATCCATTTCCAAGTACTTACTTTGTCTTATTACGGTCCATTACAGAAATAAAATATCGTATTCAGTTACGCACATTAGTTGGCAATTCTTTTAAATGGACGCTGATAAGCAATAATGTGTCAAGCCACGCGGACTTCATTTTGAGAAAATGGCGTTTAAAGATGTCAAACCAATTCTTAACAAATTTTTTTGAAGACGTATAAATCCATCTTTTCTTTTTTATTTTGATAAAAGCTGTTATGTATTAAAAACAGGTTGATATGCTTAATGTGTTAACTAATAATAAGTCTTTCAAACATTTGAGATTTTTGTATAAAATTCAAAATATAGGACACACCTAAAATTCGAAACATTAAAGTAAGAATCTTTTTTCTGTACTTATTTAGTTTGGATGACCTGAATTTTATTTGAATAATGTTAAATAAGTGACGCAATATCAAAATACATCAATATCTCAAAATTTTATTTTTTGTGGGTTGACAGATTATTGCTTATCAGCGTCCAAATATTCTTCGGTAAGTACGTTTGCATATAAAGGTAAAAATTGTTTTTTTTTTTGTATGTTGGGGGTAATCTCTGAAACTACTGATACGATTTTAAAAATTCTTCTTGTGTTAGATAGGTTGTAGGTATTACATCACTCTACGACTGTTAAATGTCAAAGTCAACGAGATTTCATATAAAAGTTACTTCACTGAAACTGTTAAGAGATGGCGCTGGCTGTATTCTGAATCGCACTATAACCTTGTTTTTTTGAAAGTATAAGGTGTTTTAGTACTAATGAATCAATTTATCTTTCCATGGTTTTATTTTATTTTAAAGTGCTCTTAAGTGGTTGTAAAACAGTTTTTCGCACGTGATCAACGACGTATAGGAGCGAAGTAGTACCCATAACGCGAGTGAAATTTTATAATGTCATTCTTGCCTAATATTTATAATATTAGTATGATATTGCTCAATATACAAAAATATTAATAATAACGTTAAATTATCCCTACTTACAGGAGGTTCTCAAATCTCCGGGGACTTTTTATGTATGTTTTACATATTGATCGAAAACATCTTGACTTTGATTTCGTTATTTTTTTTTATTTGAAAGAGTCCTTTGGTCCTATAGAATTTTTATCAAAATGAGTTCAGTAATTTCGTTTTAAAGTCAAAATAATTAGAATAAATACCTACGTCATTTAAGTACTATATTGCGTATTTTATTTTTTGAAGTCGGCTTCTGTTATTTAAAAGTGAACATCATTTCAGCCGTAGGAAGTCCACTGCTGGATAAATTTCTCCCCCAATGACTTCCAACAGAAGAACCTGTTCGAAACGGCTGCATCCAGAGTCTTCCCGCGACCTTAACAAGGTCGTCTGTCCATCTTGTTGGTAGACGTACTAGGCCGCGTTTGCCAGTCCATGGTCTCTAATTGAGAAACTTTCTGCCCCATCGGCCATCTATTCCTCGAAGTATAAGCTCTGCCCATTGGCACTTTTACTCGCCAATCCGCTGGGCTCTGTCAGTCACCATAGTTCAACAACCGACCTCGTCATTCCTGACTCTATTTCGTAGAGATGTTCCGAGCATAGCCCTCTCCATGGCTCGTTAAGTGACTTTCAGCCTCTCTATGCGGCCCGGTGGCAGAGACCACGTTTCAATATCATCACATTTTAAAAAGTCTTGTTACACAATTACAATTAATGAAACATTTACAGTATTCAATTGCAGAAAACTCGTAAAATCTTTTATGTGTTAAAGGTTTTTATGTACAATTTTCATGGCATCTATAAAAGCGGTGTTAATTAATGTTTAACGATGCTCATAATTAAATTATCAACTGAAGTATCTTTGTGTCTATGAACATAAACCTATAATATTAGCCTATCAAAGTATGTATATATTTAACGACGCTAATTTTATTCAAATTACGTAGCCAAAATAGTTTTTTTATGAAATATTTTTATTATGTAATAATACCATTTGATTAAATGTCATCCAGGACGCAGCACATTTCTCCAAATACATTTAGCTGTATTTTTTTAACCCAAACGTGTTTACAACAGGTCTGTAGATACACTACAAGATTAAAAAAGGATAATCGACTTTTAGTTTTTTAAGAGTTTACTTATTCCAGATATTTCGATTTTAAAACTACTACTAAACCGATTTTGATGGAAACTCGATGGGATCAATGCAAAAGCAATCAATGCATCCCTTTCAATCAAAATCCTATTGAACCTAATCGATCTTGCGGTTTTCAAGCAATCGATGAAAATAGATAAAAAAAGTCCCTGATTAATTGAGAACCTCCTCTTTTTTTTTTAACGGTTTAAACAGACAGCTTAATTTTCTAATGCTTTGATTTCCTAAAGACAACGCCACACAAACCTTTCGTATGGACACAATATAGCACGGTTTAGTATAAAACGTTTTGACACCGTAAAGTCAAGTAATTTTATAGACATCTGTAATATTGCGCTCATAAATGGACAGCTCGCAATCCATAGGTAACCACGGCGTTATGGTAGGTCCAGATTTAACATGTTATAAAATTTTAGCTATGTACAGACCGGATTTACCGTAAATGCCGCCCCGGGGCACAATAAAAGTGCCGCCCTGGGCACTGTGAAAAATGCCACCCCTATCCCCTTAGCCAACAAGAGGTCAACGTAATTTATTAGTTCTATATTGAAAATCATAATTATTGTCAGTACATAATTATTTTCAGAAGTAAACACGTTTGATTTTTTAATCGAATGGATCTTTTAGGTAACTAAGATATGTGAGCTTTTGACTCCAATGATATTGGAAGAAACAAATTAAACGACGCGAACGAAGCCGCGAGCAGTATCTAATTTAAAACAAAACCATTGGTCTTAAGAATATTTATTTTATTTTTATTATAAACTTGTGTTTTATGTTTCTTTTAGCACTCTAGAACCTGTCGCTTAAAACCGGTTCTACATTGATGTTTGCACAATTAGAAAACCGCTCGTTTGTTTATTATAAAATTCCTATCATCGATTATATTAAACAGCGAGTTGTGAAGTTTGGTATTATGAAGTATTTTTATACACCAGGCTATACCTCCTACCTATTGACATTTTTATTTGACAGACGCGTTGGCGCAATGATCACTGCAACTGACTTAAGCGCTAACGGTCGCGGGTTCGATCCCCGCTCACGGCAAACGTGTGTATTAGTTATACAGATGTTTGTTGTGGTCTGGGTGTTTGTGTTAGTGTTGTGAGTGTTTCCGGACCCCCGACACAAGGTCATGAGATCTTAATGGGGGCCGTTGAGTGTGATGCGTTATTTATTTATTATTTATTATTGGTAGCTTATGTGTTATTCTGATATATAAGTCACATTACTCTAAAGTTTCAGCGTGAGAGCAGCAAATGTTGATTTATACAGCCTTTTATCCAATATTCCAAACTCACTATTGTATAATTTTAATGTTTTAGCTTTCATTAAATAGAACAATGTATAATGTAACACTTTTGAATCGGCACATGACAACTGACGGTAAAGAACAAGAGTTTTCCCGCCTTGCTGTTTACCACAGATACAACAAATATGTATACATAATATTAGCAGGATACAAACATATCGAAGTAAATAGTTTGATCATTTGTTTGAACGACAATCAACGAATCTACTGATACCGTTTAAAAAATATATTACATACGTTTAATATACGTTTAATAGTCCCTTATTCAAAAAGGTATTTTAAGTGACCATAAAGTATAAATATTATGCTACGAGTCATAGAAGCAGTAACAATTCACACTGATGTATACTATTTCATCACTTATCACTTTCACGTCTAAACCGCTGAACGAATTTAGATGAATTTTAGTACAGATATAGATTGGATCTTGGGCAATGACTTTTTTAAACAATACTTTTTAAAACAGGGAACCGTCTTAATATATAAGAAGAGGTAATTTCATTTACTTTAATGACATACCTACTTATTGTAGTCATATTGCTTTTAAAACCCAACGAAGAGACGATTTTTCATTAAAAATTCATGTAAGCAACGGGGAAGTATACCCTTTAAAACAACAAACAGAATTAACCAAATCGGTTGAGCCATTTACGAGTAATCGTTGAATACATATAAAAAATGTTTCCGACGATTTGAAAACCTCAATTAATAAAAAAGATATTCATAATTGTTATTCTATGCAGACAATGTCGCAAGAACCACCAAGTAATAAACGCACGTGAAACTGAAACATGCATCTAGTATGCAAATTAAATAACTTGGCCTAAACAAATGTAAAAGAATGCGGTTATTAATAGCTTAAATTAATTTCGTGCTTTACGCTTAAATACAAGGAAATGTACCTAAATAATATATTTATGTCTGTGATAGTTTTCGATGACATATTTTTTATTCATTATTTTTTGTCAATTTTTGCATACATTGACTGACAGCGCAATTGGAAACAATAAGTTCAACGTATAATAAATAAGATACCTACAAACAAACGATTACAGTTTTTTTTATATATAAGACTAGCTTATACTTTCAGCTTCGCTCACGTCATTGCAGATTTCGTTCTAAAATAATTGGCATATATACATAAAAATAACTTATGATTATCTAGAATAATCTACCCTTCAAATGGTTACATAATTTTTTAAATAGGTTCAGTGATTCCGGGGTTTACTTCGCACATACAAAATTCGCCATCTCCTCGTTACATCAGTATAGATAAAATAATATCAAAAATAATATGAAAACATTTAAAGGAGTTTCATATTTGTGCCCTTTGCCGTTGAAACTATGGGGTCCTGGGGCGAGGAAGCCAAAAGATTCTACCAAGAATTATCTTCCCGCCGCGTCGAGCCTACAAGTGACCGGAGAGCTGGCCTACCTTGGCCAACATATCAGTTTGGCCATTCAAAGGGGCAATGCCGCCAGTGTTTTGGGCACTTTGCCTCACTGCAATGACATCGACAGATTTGTAGGTTTTATATAGTTTAATTTTTCTTTGTTTAATTATATAAAATCAATGAGTTTTTTGTTTTAGTAGTATATGTAAAATTTAAATAAAATTTAAAATCCTTATATGAAATCCGGAAATATTATGAAACGATAAAGAATTTGGACATCAATAGTATTGATTAAGTACGGAAAAAAATATTAAAAATTACCTTAATTGATTCCAAAGGATTTAACGAAAAGCTATCTAAGGCGAGACTTACATTTGTAAATTTTACTCTCGTTATTGATAACAACCAACTTTGTAACATGGTAACACTTACCTAGGTAACGTTACGAAGTTGTGTCTTTTAAAATAAAGGCACTGACAGTAAATTTCACATGCAAAGCAATAACAAACAACTTATGTAAAACTTAATGAAAGTTTGAGAGAAAAAATTATTATTGCAATTCTCTCCTAAGATTGATAAATCACTGAAACGATGTATGTATTCGTTTCAAATTAAATAAATAGATTTAACACCTGCGTCACGTCAATTTCTCAAATCAAAAGAGATATGCATTAGATTAGGCACATTTATAAACAAATTCTCTTCTAATGCATTATGAAACGTGTTCATTGTAGCGGGGTTCAACATTTCACGTTTTATTTATACGGTACACGTCACTAAACCATAAACTCCTTCGGTGGTCGGTGCATTGTTTATGGAAATAGTTCTAATGGTGGTAAAAAGTTATGATGTGAAATATTTTCTGAATAAATGTTGCGTTGATTATCTACAAGTGAAAATGTCGAAGACTGTCATAGCTATGTAATCTAAATAAAAAAAAGACTGACTGATTATTTATTTATTTACTAGCTTTTGCCTGCGACTTCGTCCGCGTTTTCGTCGTTTTTCGAAAAAAAGTAGCGTATGTCCTTTCTCAGGGTTCAGTGGTTTTGATGTGACAGACAGATTGACTATCGTAATTTAATAGGGAAATATAATATGTCAATCCACAATACTTGATTTCTATGATTTTTTTTATTAAATAGGTAATAATGTTAACTTTTTTAAATTAGGGATGAGTTAGAGTATTATAAACGTAAGAGTAAACAAATATAATCAGAATGCTTCGAACTGCTAACCTATCAGGAGTTACACGTGTTATTGTGAGTCAAACATAAAAGATAGACATAAGCTGTTGCGGGATATTTTTTAGAAAATTTTATGTAGAATATTTCCGTCATACATGATTTCTATGTAACTTTAACCATTAAGGCTGCATACGCGACAGAAGCTTAAAAATTGGAGTAACGTCTCCCGTTTTACCAAAGTTTCCCTTCACTACTCTGCTCCTATTGATTGTAACGTAATGAAAAGTATACTATAACCTGTCCAGGAGTATGTAACAAAAAACATGTTTACAAATATATAATATACAAATTTTAGATTAAAATTAAATAGGTCTACAAATAAAACCTACTGTACCTGAGCTAACCTGTATTTCAGGCGACAGTGCACGCCTATAATAAATGTCTCTTTTTTATATATAATAATAAAAAGTTTAAACTTGTATTTTAGCTTAATTTTATGTTTTCGTACCAATCAGTATTAAAAATGCCTGTTTAAAATGTATTTGTGAGTGTGAATGTGTGTGTATGAGGAGATTTACTATATAAATGTGATTAAGCTTATGTTTTACTGTGTTATATATATATATGTATATTATAATAATGTTTTCTTATTTTTTCTCTCAAAATATTACCCTTGTAAGGAAGTTTCAGTTTCGGTTTTGGTTGTAAAAATCAGTTTCGGTCGGATACTACTAGAGATATGTTATAAGATCACGGATTTTGGCATTTAGGAATGCAGACCACTGGACAAAGTTGCTTAGCGGCTAGCTAGCGAGATTTTTGGGTCAACAAGCGAATTGATGGGCTTGTAAGAGTTGTAAATTTGTAGACTTTTAACGTCAAATAGTACGAACGTATATCTATAGTTATTAAATATAATTTGCTTCTAATTAGTCGTTTTCTATATATGAAATACGTTTTATAAAAACATTAACAAAGCGTTTAGTGTGCCATCAATCTATATTTGGACATTTATATTTGGATCAACGTGTTAAACATTTTAGTAAAACACGATACAAAAGTTATTATTGTATTGGAATAAAAGCATGTAATATTAAAATATTTTTATAGTCAGTTCACGCGACATCGTCTGTGTATATACTTTCTTCTCCTATTTTACTTTACTTTTTCTTTTCGAGAGAAAAAGTACCTTTTCTTTTGTTTACGCAGGGTATATCTTCGAAAAGATACCCGATTCCTGGGGGCAGATCGGGTTATATGGCGATTTATACCCACTACAACCCCTGCGATGGCCTTTCTCAGCACGGAAATGGAGAGGCCTCGGGATCGCTTGCGCATGCGCATCCGCTGCCCCTCCTGTGTGTTCTTCTCCTATTTTACTTTACTTTTTCTTTTCGAGACAAAAAGTAGCTTAGGCCGTTCTTACAGGTCCAAGCTATGTGTGTAAGCAAATCCCTTAATTGTTTTTGCGGTTTAGGCGTAACAAACAGACAGACAGAGTTACATTCGCATTTTTTTATGTATGTAGAAAATGTACACTTTTTTACATACATAATCTATCTCTTATAAGATATCTGTTCCGGAAACTCTAGACGTAATGAAGATTATTTATGATTATTATAAAGCAACTCTGTTACCATAATAATAATATACACAAAATGATAGCAGTTATCTAAATAAACAATAATGAAAAACAACTTATATTAATAATTATGAAAGTCTGTGAACAATACTTTTAATATTATAAGTATAATTCTCGCCTAATAGTAAACGTATCGGTAAATATTAGCTACAATAAAGACTAAATAAAAATAAAATGTATTGAAACCAACTATATAAACATTTAAATAAATCTTAATAAACTACATACTAAATAATAAACAACACTAAATCAATATATTATTAATAACGATGAACAATATTAAATTATTCACATTATTTACTGTTTTCGCGTCTTCCATTTCATCATATCGTATACTAACTATACCGAACTACGCTTCGCTGTGGCTCGGTATATCAAGTAACCTCACGAAATGCTTGGGATTTTTTCGTTTCCGTAGCAACAGCCGAAAAAATTTAAAGAAAAACACTCTTCTATTAAAATGTAATGGTGTGTAAACATTTCGAGGCAATTCATTGATTACTTTTCGAGTTTTGAGGATACAAATATATGGGAGTTGAATTTTAATATTCTCCAATTCAATTCGATTCTTTGGTTACTGCATTTTTATATTCTTATATTCGGTCTAAAGTGATAACAGAATTTTTAATAAAATTTACTCGTATAGTAAAGACATTTTATTTGTCCCAACTTCAAAATGTTGTAGTTCTTTTTTGTTTTTTAGTTTATTCGTACCTAATAAATTCATTTTTGAAGTCTGTTTATTTTTATTTGAAAAAAATTAAAATTAATAATATTATTTAAAAAGCAACATATTATTTTCACTTTTACGATAGCACAAAAACAAAAAAAAATATCCTGACTTCAATTTTTATTTTTGCCACCATAACGCATATTCTTTGAAAATTTGATTTACGTACTTACTTACATACCTACTATAGATTATTTTAATATATAATACACAGTTTACAGTTTTTGCCATGTTAACTAATGATATGTAATTTAATATTAAACAAGCAAAAACTTTTCGTATTATAATTTATCGTTTTTTTTGGTAATATTTTTAACAGCAATTATAGTCAATATATGTTACAAAAAAATTATATTAATAGCGCATACATTTTTTTTTTAATTTAAAATTATCACAACATAGTTTTTTTTTATGTTAAAATTCTTTCGGAATATCTTAATTTGATTTCAATTGAACATTAATAAGAAAAGTAAATATACCTACACAAATTAAAAATTTCGTCAAAAAAAATTATGTTCGCGTGTAATGGTGCCACAATACTAACAGCATATTCTTTTTCGAAATCAAAATGTGTTATTCAAACTTTGAATTTACATTCTGACTTTTTATAAATCTACTATGGTAACAAAAAATTAAACCCCAGACCTGAGCGCGAAAGAAAATATATTTTTTTTAATCGAAAATCAAGATTTTTTTTTGGCTCATTGCTTTAAGCTTTTTTATTATCTGTGGAGGCAATGAGATGACTAAAATCTTTTACAATTTGTGTTACTACAAAGTTCTAATGTTTGGACTGCAAAATTAATTTCATAGCTTTCAGTACTCCACGTCGCTTAGAGGCCGTAACAGTCGTATGTGAGTACTAAGTACACTCCCAGACTTCATTTAAGACTGAATGGAACCGGCTAAATAATTCCACAGTTCCCTAAACACGTCCTACGTCTTTGATGTTCTGAATGGTTCTCGTATTTTCTTTTAACTTTAAAACTTATGCAACAGACGTGTTTAACTTCTTATGATCCAGTGGACGCTATATTATGTATGTACCAAAACTAAATATTAGTAGCAATTGAAATCAATGTTAGTGTTTTCTACACTAATATTATAAAGAGGTTAAAATTTGTTTGTAAATTTGTATGTATGTATTTTGTGTTGAGGGTAATCTCTGAAACTATTGATCCAATTTGAAAAATTATCTTTGGGTTTTTATAGCCTTTTTTTTTTGAAGAAGGCTATAGGCTATACTACATCATACTACAGCTCATAAACGCGAGCGTAACCGCGAGAAGCAGCTTGTTTTTTAGAAGGTACTAGTATAATTATCTTTTCCTAAGAAAAATATAACCGACTAGATGCGCGATTTCGCCTGCGCAGGATTTTTTACCCCTATTTACTCCTATTTCAACCTTTTACAGCCCTTTTTCGCATTAAAAAGTAGCCTATGTCCTTTCTCAGGCTTTATATTCTATCCATGTACGAAATTTCATTGAAATCGATTCAGTAGTTTAGGCATGTTGGCGTAACACACAGACAGAATTACTTTCGCATTTATACGGGTAATATCTATAAGTAAGTATTAACATATAAATCATTTTCTGCGTAGAACCTCTTATACTCTATTTTACCTTATTCACCTTTCATTTTTGCGACACAGAGTTAGAAGTTTTTGATTGGTCCTCTAGCCAATATACTTTGATCACCCGTTTCTCAATTTTATGCGTTCAATTTTCAAAAATCCGTTCTTAGCGGATGCTTATGTCGTTGTGTTTATTTGTGTAACACGACTCAATCCGATTCTGGATTTTATACAGGCTGTTTAACACACATATTCACCTATTTCACCTTATTCAAGTTTCATGTTTGCGACACAAGGTTGGAAGTTTTTGATTGGTCCTTTGATCAACCGTTTCTCAATTTTATGCGTTCAATTTTCAAAAATGTTTATTTATGTAACTCAACAACTCAATCCGAATCTAGATTTCATAGAGGCTGTTTAATAATTATATTTGGAATTTCTAAATATCTAAAAGAGTTACTATTTTTTCCGATTCTTCTTAGTAGAATCTAATTTAAATATTTTTTTATGTGTTTAACGATTCAAAAGAGCTTTTGAAAGCCCAGCCTTGATTGAAGTATATTTTGATTTTAATTGATTTAATCCATTCGTTTATTTTTATGTTGTGCGTTTATGATCAGCCTGTCGTAAATTTACGGATTCAATTTATAAATAAAAGCTATTACAGAATAATACTTAAATTCGTCCTAAATATTACACAGGCTTAGTTAATGATTGTCGTTTTTTTTTAATTACGAAAATATAAAAACACATGAAACAGATCAATCAAGATAAAATGTTTCGTGTTTTCGCATTAATTTAGTTATAATTATTGTATTTTATTTCGAATCTATCATTAATATTATCTTAATGCTTTTTCAACATCTGCATTTAAAACTACTTAAGTAATTTATTGCATTACTAAAATCAATTTATTAGATACACCGAAAAAGCGGCGAATCTTTATTATAATTTTCCAAACCTTTTGCTTATAAAGCCTATGTTATAAACTTAATTGGTAGCAAATATGTAACCTCATTTTAATGTAGGAAATTTTCACCTTTACGATAAACGGAATAATTTACATTTTAAAGCACACTTTAACAGCTAATTGGAAATTCTGTAATAATTTATGAACCATTAATAAAAATGTAGTGAAATATGACTGATATTAAATAAGCATGGAGTAATATACTTATTCAATCCGATTTGAATTGCATATTAATTATTTCTAATGAATATTAGATCTCGGTATCGAGATATTAACCATTTTTCAACGATTATTTTATGTACTAATAAATTAAAAATTAAATAAACACGATTTAAATACATTTTAAAAAGTTTTTTTTTATTTATAGCAATCGTTCAATTTCACAAAGAATGTAATATTTGGACGCTGATAAGAAATACTGTGTCAAGTCACACGGACTTCATTTTGAGAAAATGGCGTCTAAAGATGTCAAACCTATTCTTAACACATATGTTTAAAGAAGTATATATCCATTTTTTCTTTTATTTTTTGATAAAGGGTATAATAAATTAAAATCAGACTGATATATTGAATATATTATCTAATAAAAAGTTTTCCAAATGATTGAGATTATTGTATAAATTGCAAAATATGTAACGCACTTGAACCAATTAATTAAGAAAAAAATTTCCGTACTTATTTAGTTGATATGATTTCAATTTCTTTTTAATAATGTTATATAGGTGATGCAGTATCAAAATACATCAATATCTCCGAATTTGACTTTTTGTGGGTTGACACATTATTGCTTATCAGCATCCATTTATAACGTATGTATATTATACATTGTAAATATTTATTCTTTAGATAATTACATATATCTATTATTTATATCCTAATCCAATTCTACCTATCCCACTAATAATGTTATATAGATAGACACAACAGAGCTTGGATGTAGTAAATAAAGCGCGGGTTTAGCGTGTAAGGTTTTATCCTGAAAAAAACGAATATTTCCTTAGGGAATAAAAAAACAAGTGTACGACACGAACAAAGTAACAAGTTAAAGTTGTATATACATATATGTGAACAAGAACGTAATAAATAAATAAAATATATACATATATTATTATATGATATTATAAGCTGAAGAGTTTATTTGTTTATTTGAACGCGCAATTTTAATTTTAATCTCAATAACTACAAGTTCAAATTGAAATATTTTTTGTGTTCGATAGTTTATTTATTGAGGAAGGCTATAGGCTATATTACATCACGCTATGACTCATAGGAGCGAAGCAGTAACCATAAACGCGAGTGAAACCGCAAAGATCAGCTAGCGACACAAATATTCTAGCGAACTTAGATTTATCGAGAAAACTCATAATTTAACCGACTTCAAAGAATATAGGTTCTATATTCGACACGTATGTATGTACGTACATCCGCTATCTTCTCAATAACTACGGATCCAATTCGGATGGGATTTTCGCTATTTAAATAAAAAAAATTCACGGAAAATTCTAAAATATATTATTTATTAGTATCTGATGAATACCTTCGGAGATAAAGAAATCTTTTTATACTAAACAGTGACGCATGATTACTGTGATCGTTTGTACATTTATACAACAAGACATCCCTTTGAAGTCGATTATATTTTTTCTACGAAAACAATTATTATTAAATTTCTCAAAACGCTTGAGCTTTTGAAATAAGAACTATTTAAAATCACTATTCTATAATAGCAATAAAATAACGTTGTATTAAAATTTCAAGTTAATTTGATGACAACAATATTAGGCGAGAATTACACTTATAAGTTTTGCTCTCAGACTCTCATAAAGATTTATATTTATTTATTTGCCTTTATATTTGACACGATCAGCAAATATCGAAGATAAAACACTAACAGTATTTTTTAAAGGTAAATGTAAACAGTTTATGTAAATATTTTTGGAAATCTATGAGAAATACTTACAAGTGTGATTCTCGACTTACAATTAGATTTATTACACTATACCATACCGTTATCAAAATGTAAATTATTCTCACAATAAAAGCCCTTTTCCCACTAAAATAAGAGAAATGAATAAGAATATATAATAGCAACTATACATAATATGTATAGTATATATTCTTATATTATATATTCTCATAAAAGTAAGGCTAACAGAATAATAAGAGAATATTATTCTTTTATTGGACGCTGATAAACAATACTGTGTCAAGCCACACGGACTTCATTTTGAGAAAATGGCGTCTAAAGATGCCAAACCTATTCTTAATAAATTAGTTTGAAGACGTGTATATTCATCTTTTCTTTTCTATTTTGTTAAAATGTGTATTGAATCAAAAGCAGATAGATTTATTTAATATGTTGTCTAATAATAAGTTTTTAAATATATGAAATTATTTTATAAATTGCAAAATATGGAACGCAAATTAAAAACATTGAGTTAAGAAACTTTTTTCGATATTTATTTAGTTTAGATGAGTTGATTTTTAGGGTTCCGTACCTTAAAAGGAAAAACGGAACCCTTATAGGATCACTTTGTTGTCCGTCTGTCTGTCTGTCTGTCTGTCTGTCTGTCTGTCTGTCTGTCTGTCTGTCTGTCTGTCTGTCTGTCTGTCGGGATGTCAACCCTTTTTTCTCAGAAATGCATAGACGTATCATGTTGAAATTAATATCATATACTCAAGTCTACGACGACATGCGGCCGTGAAAATATTATAGTTCTAAGTCAACGCAATCAAAAGATAATGGAAAATATGTCGTATATTTTGACCATTTTAGCGTTTTCGCAAGGGAATCAAAACCTATAGGGTACTTCCCATTGACCTAGCACGATGAAATTTGGCAAGAAGTAAGATCTTATGGTACAAATAAAGGAAAAAATCTGAAAACTGTAAATTTTTGTATGTATGTTTGTCTGTTTGTAAGTTTGTCTTTCAACCTTTTTCTCAGAAACGCGTGAAGGTAACAAATTTTTATCAACGTCAAGTACTCATAGTTGTAATTACTAAGAGCTGTGAAAAAATCAAACTTCTAAGTTAACGCAATCAAAAGATACGGTCATTTATATCACATATTTTAAGTATGATAGCGTTTTTAACGTTTTCGCAAGGGAATCAAAACCTATAGGGTACTTCCCATTGACCAAGCATTATGAAATTTGGCCAGGAGCAAGGTCCTTTAGTATAAATAAAGGAAAAAATCCGAAAACTGTAAATTTCTGTTCGTGTGTCTGTCAGTCTGTACGTCTGTCTTTCAACCTTTTTCTCAGGAACGCGTAAATGTATCAAGTTGTAAATTGATCAAGCGGAAAATATATTAATCTTAGAATTAAAATTATATGTACTTGTAACAAATTAACATAGAAGTTGACCATGGTCAAAAAAAACAATTTTACAAACACTGAGAAGAAATTTGTATCAATACGAAAACATTAAAAAGCAGCAAACCTTTATAAACAATGCAATGCAATCTATATATCGCAGCTAACAAAGTGATAGCGCGATGCAGCGTACAGCTAATGCCATCTATTACAACATTATGACATTAACTGTGATATAATTCTGCTCGATTAATAAAAAATTTTATTTTAATTATTATTTAAACGCGCTAAAAAATATAAAATAAACTTTACATTTAAAAGTTTTATCGTCGATTTATAACGTCATTACGTAATTAATATTCAATATAAGAGCTTCACGCGATTTGATTTAAGTACTCGTATTGACTTAGTACGAAAATTTTAAAATGAAATTCAAACAGATCGAGTTATTTAATTTACTTATTTATCTACACATATAAGTCTTCTGGTTATTAGTAATATAATTAGTTATTTATAAATAAACAATTAGTTTTGTTCGAATTAAGGACTAATTATTTTCGTCTTGGCAACACTAATATATATTTCGATATTTTGATTGATAATGTAAATCTAAATATTTTACGAACGTAGTGTAGGGGTAGTGGAGTGTAGTAGAATATAAATAAAAATAAAACGAGAATAAAATATAATATAATTATGTTGTTAATGTCAAAGTCAACAAGTTAGTTCATTGAAATTGTCAAGAGATGGCGCTAGGTGTATCCTGAATCGCGCTATAACTTTTTTTTTTGAAAGTATAAGGTGTATTAGTACTTAAAATAAAATTTTGTGTTTCCATGGATTGCATCCATGATCGTGTTTTAAATTAAAGTGCTCTTAAGTAGTTTCAAAATAGTTTTTGGGACGTGATCCATATTTACATAATATTTGATTATATTTAAGCGACTTCTAAAAAGGAGTGTTTTCAATTCGACCTTGTATTTAATTTTTTTTTTATGTTTGTTCGCCGATTACGCCGCCATTTGGGTACCGATTTTCAAAATTTTTTTTTTGTTTGAAAAGGTATACTTCCAAGGTGGTGCCATTGTCTTCAGGTCAGGATCAGATGATGGGATCCTGGAGAAATTGAGGGAACTCCTCAAATATTATAGGCAAGCGTATACCGATTTAGGTATTTTTGATAGTAACTTATGTTGGAACTGATGATGAAGACCACAAATGGCGTAGATGGGTTAGTCTTATATAGATTTCTATAAGTTTGTACGGAACCCTCGGTGCGCGAGTCCTACTCGCACTTGACCAGTTATTTTTTAATAATGTTAAATAGGTGACGTAATATCAAAATACATCAATATCTCATAATTTGACTTTTTGTGGGTTGACATATTATTGCTTATCAGCATCCAATTATTCTGTTAGCCTTACTTTTCTGCAACTCGGAATCTATGGTTTTAAATGAACCGCAATATTATATTAGTTAAAAATAATGGCTTTTCTTGGTCATTTATAATAAACCTTGGCATTAAGATGGGACCAATTAGATTGGTGACCGAAAAAAACGCTCAAACGTTACGTGACCAGCCACCAAGGTATTAATTATTACAACACTATGAAATATATTTTATTAGACGATATTGTACTTCACTCAAAACAAAATAGAAGTTATTTTAGATTAACATTATTTAATAATTTTCGATATTAACTTCCGAGTTAGGAAGGTCGTACGTCGTACATCTTCATTCTGTCCTAAAAGTGAATTTTTTACAAAAAAACATACCAAATTGCGTAATTTATTTATTTATTTATGGGACTGATGTAAACGCGCCTTGGAGAGTTGCCTAGCAACGATCTGTTTTCGTCAAGAAAGAGAACAAGGTGAATTATTTTATTTTTACAAGAGCTAAAAATGAAAACATAAACTATGAGTCTTCTGGACTTTTTAAGACAATAATATATACATCATTACCATAAAAAATACTTAAAAGGATAATAAAATGTTAGCGCCAAATTTCTTATCTCTTCAGTCGGCCATTAAGACCGAACATTAAAATCATATATCGTCGCGTATTTAACAATACCGCATAACTGAATCCTGTTTTAAGAATATAAGAAAAAATATTAATTTATCATAAAATACTTTTAAAAGGTGTCATTAATCAGTGTGTACAATTTAAGTACATTGGCGGATTTCCCCAGTAAACAGGCTAGAGCCTAGGGCGGCAGTTATTATCTCTTACTGATATTTTCATTCAAAGATTCATATTTATATAACCAATTGTTATTAGGTCCACATAAACAATTCAACGTGTAATGTGTTTCATTTTTTTTTAAGTATTAGGTAGTATAATAGTAGTCGTATTTGTTTGCGATGCTGGAACAAATCATAGGTATTATCGGAATATGATTGTGAAGTAGGGTATCGAATTGTAGGAGTCGATTGTGAAGAATCTTAGAAGGAAATCGCATCAAATGAAATAAATCACTTAATTCACAAAATAAAGTTTATTTATACACTTGTTTACTTCCACTTTTACAGTTTACAATTTAAAATACACAAACGAATTCAATAACAGTTTCGTAATTATATCGCTTCCGCTATATTTTGTTTTTAATAAAGGAAATCATATTGGTAGTGTGGCCAGCATTCAAAATTTTAATAGCCTACAGGCGGCAAAGGATAGTCTACACGTGGCGTATGTGTAAACCCGCCACTAAACACAGGGTATATTACGTATAGAGTAAATATTGTAAAATGTATGAGGAAATTATATCAACATAGTCTCAAAACTGAACCAAAACCACGTGAACAAAGCCGTAAATAGAAACTGGCCTACACTATAATACATCAAGGCGAACGACCAAATTTAATTATGTAAAAAAAACTCGTTTTAAAAATATCATCTTCATATAACCTCCGATATTTGCAACAATAATAACATTTATATCTACTGTATTAACGTTATCTTTATATATTTTAAAATTATAAAATATAAACTAAATATACTTATGTACCCGCACCTTTTTACCTTCCTTCCTTCCTGGAGTTACTATTCAATAGAAAAAGAAAGGTATACTCTATTTTTCTTGACTTGTCTTATTTAGCAGACTAAATATGGCGTACCCACTTCTTCGAATGATTGTACTGAATCATATATACATATAATAAAAATTATGTTCAAAAATTTGTGTTTTCGTTCCGGGTAATGTTAAAAATAAGACAAATAAAGAAAAATAAACTATAATTCAATTTACTGTATTTATATAAAACAGCAATGATTTCGTCACACGCAAAATATCGGTCGATTTGTGATCATCCTCGTTTTTAATGCGCTTAAAAGTTCAAGGTTATGTTAAATATTCAACATAAATAATACATTATAGAATTTTATTTACTATTGCTCCACAGCCAAGTTACTGTCGAGATATTTTTTCATATTTAGAATAGGCTATATAATTCTGTGCAAATTCATTTAATTGAAAAGATAGCGTTAATAAAAGGAGGGTAAATGTTTATGGTATTTCGCTGAAGAACCTAACTGTAGACTACTAACTACAGCTCGAATACGGGCTAGCTCAATCGGGGCAGTATCACTCTTACAAAAGATCAGCGTGACGAAGCTTATAAAATTGCGTTTCGTGCAGTGAATGTGAGAGCTGGGAGCCTAGCAGAGGGCATTAGGCTCCCGGCTCATACCTTTCTATACTTCCATTCTATTTTCTTCCATCTCTTATTCTATTTTAAGCTGACAATGCATTTGTAATTCCTGTGGTGCTACGACTGTTCATGCCGGCGGTGTTCACTCACCCTCAAATGTCCCGCTTGCTCATTTGCCAGATATTTTTATAAAAGAATTGGTATTTCTTTGGCACGTCAGTCTAAACAGCTTTATGGACTTCAACATATAAAGTACCTACGTCGTCTTGTAAAATATTATTAAATTAGTATTTCTGACTACGATAATCTAGTCTATGTTAGCCAAAAGTTACCTATCCTACCTACCCATAAACGACTAAGACCAGGAATCCAGGGAACCCAGTGATGTTCTCGTTTAGGTCTCCGATGCCAACGAATCAGTAACTCTCATCTTGATAGTACACAAGATCCTAAGAGCTTCCGTTGATAAATAATAAGAAATTTCGTATTATCTGATCGACAAGTACAATTTTAAACAATGTATTACAAACAATGGAAATCGTGACTCTCATTTCAAAGAACACGTTTTATAATCAATTTTGCAATCTTCCCAATTGTTATCTTATTATGATTTCTACGGCGTTTTTATTCATATATAATTATGTATAGTATTGTCGAGCAATCTCTCTCAGAGTTCATTTTGCCAAAACTCATCCTAGTATAAAATGTCGTACCGCAGCATGCCATGATATCGTGAAACATTACGACATCGGGTTGTGACGCTCACATCTTTGATCATTAATCGCATCGCATGGTATGGTGACGTGCATCGTAGTTATATGCTTTAGCCTAGTCCACAGTGTAAGTCACGTCCAATACATTTGAGACTTTAGTCTTAATATCCTTTTCTTCAAAGGGACTTCTAGGCTTAGAAAGAAGACGTAACCGCTTCATATTGATACATTTACTAATATAATTAATTTTAACATGAATCATTTAATACTTATTACCACAGACAGAAAAGTTTCCACTATAAGCAATAAGCACTTTAGATTGATCATAAGAACAATATCAAAAATTTTGATATTGCGAGTCTGCACCTCATAGTTCAATTGATAGCTTGGCAGAAGACGCAAGAATGTGCGGGTTCAGTATCCACTTGCGACATACAATTGTCGGTATGATATTGAAAAATTAAAATCAGTTACACACAAGTTCCTATTTTAAGCTAATAGTAGAACTCTGAAAGCGAGCTTCGTAAACACACTCGCCGACGGTTAAATAATAGTAGGAACTTGGAACATAAATTTCGGTGAACTCAACTAGTGAGCTAGCTTCCTAGAATGCCACAGTTTTGGTAATTAATTAGGTTGAATTGTGAGTTGAATCAAGTTTTTACTTCCAATATCTTAAATATAGTATTTGACATTTTATCATAAACATTAATTATGATATTTACAGATCAAAGGTCGTGAACGTGACCTTAAGTCCGAGCATCTGAGTCTTGATACAAAATGTGGACTATTTTAATTGACGTCATACAGTGAGATGAATGGATGCTGATAAGCAATAATGTGTCAACCCACAAAAAGTCAAATTCGGAGACATTAATGTATTTTGATACTGCGTCAACTATTTTACATTATTCAAAAAAATCACATATTTAAATTAAATAAGAACGTTAAAAAGTTTCTTAATTTATTGTTTCGAATTTCAAGTTCTATATTTTGCAATTTATATAATAATCTCAAATATTTGTAAAACTCATTATTAGATAACACATTAAATATATCAATCTGATTTTAATTTATTAACCCTTTTATAAAAATAAAAAAGAAAAGATCAATATGTACTTTTTTTATTAAATGAAACTCGCGTGGTTTGACGTGGTATTGCTTATCAGCGTCTAAATAATGATGATTTAAAATCGATCAGTAACCACGAAAGTCGAATTTCGGACACAAATTTTGACAGTTCTTTCATAAAAAGATAATTTCTTTCACAATAAGCTTATTTATATTGTCGAAATATTACTCCTTAATACTTATATTATCAGACTTTTATAAAAATGATATATGCTTAAAATTAAAGCGTAGGTATAAACATTGACATAAAGCAGGTGCGGCCGCAACCTGAAATCCCGAATGTCAAATGATCTCGATAAGATTTTATTTATTTCTTGCTAATTTTTCGTTTTACATGACTTGCTTAAATGTATTCTTTACATCAATGAGGAACATTAGAAATATCTAGCATCTCGTCTGATAAAATACGTCAAACCGTTTGTTTAGAAGCAGATCATGCTACAAAAGAAAAACTTGCGTACATACACTAGAAAATTCTCTTATTACGGAACCTTAAAAGAAAACGTTAGATAACAATTTTAAATTTGTTTCAGATCACTAAAACTTGGACCAATCAACGATGAAGAACATCTTTAGAAAACCGATAAATATACTTTGAATTAAATGAGTCATTGCCTAAACCAATGAGAGAAATGCGCAGGAGTATGGATGGGCCGTAGGATGCGCGTCATTCCGGCGCTCATATGCTTCATGATCACCTCATCACCTGTCTTCTCGTTTATTCCTGGGATTGATGGTGAGCAGACAGATGTATAAATATACCGCCTACAGTCGAATTGAATCACATGCCTATGTTACTTACCTAACTAAAATGTGTAGTATATACACTAATATTATTAAAATAGAAATCAAAATATTTTTCTTCAAAATTAGGAATTTAATTTTTTTTTTGAACGTCAAATAAATGAATCTACCACGGTTTTGGAAAAGTTAACCCTCTTACCTGTGAAGAAACCACGAAAGGAACTCAGCGGAACTGTTTTTTTTTTTTTTCTTTTAATTTTTTTTTTTTCAACAAGAATAAAGACGAAAAATGTGTTTGTTTGTAAGTTTAAACGTGCACTTTGAAACCCATTTCTTAGAACAATGCGCGCACAAATAATCATAAATCATGTGCAGAAAGCTAAAATTTATATTTAATATAAATTACAAATATGTACATAACCTCAAAGTTAACTCGAACATTTACATATGCAAAAATTAATCCAACCAGCCTTTTACGAAAATCCGCCATTTATGGTTAACCTTTATAATAACCTCCGAAACGATTACAGAATTAAATTCAACTTTGGTTGAGTTTAGAGATGTTTATGAATACCTACGAAGCCGAAGAGAGGGATCTATGGGATTAAGACTAAATAAATTCTTGAACTAATTGTCTAATTCTCTTGTAACCTCGGATGTCACCGGAAATTATGTATACCTAATTAGTTATCTACAAACATTTGATTATCTCATTATCAGACTCTTCATTAATAACTATACATATAAAATTTAATACAGAATAAAACAAAATATATCTCAGCTGGAAGAGTGATCTTTATTAAGAGTAGTGTTATGTCTATGATCTAACTTTGAATTGATATTTATAAAATAATATATTTATTGCACCAAACGCCATCTATATATTTTAAGATAAACTCTACTCTTTCCTACTCGTGCTATGGACATAACTCAAAAAACATCGTCATAATTCTTCGTTGAAATAACAGATGGCGTTACTTTCAGGACCAGTTATAGCCCAAGAAGCGCTAGAGGGAGGTGAAACCACATTGTTTTGTAACTCTACAACAGATTCCGAAAATGATGAACTAATGCTTTTAGTTTGGTACAAGGATAATGCACCTATTTATAGGTAAAGTAAAGCAAAAATATGTTCATCAACGATTATTTGTATCACAATTTTTTTCAACGAAAAAAAGCGTTGTCGAAAAACGAAAAACTCTTAGCACTTAGGACTGTTTAATAGTATATTGTACGCTAAATTTACATAGTTTAAATGATGTCAAATGAATATTATTTACTTCAACTACTAACGTTTCCTAAACGGATAAGTAGGTAATTAAAAGATGCGACAAAAATAGGGGGATCTTAAGGCGGATTTATATGGACTGACGTGTCGTGTCGTAGCACATCAGAACAGTATCGGTACCGACATTTAATAACGTTGTCTCGTTTACATTGATGAGTTGTAATATATCGTGATGGCTTCTGATGTGTCGCATCAGAACTAATCTTATCACGACACATCAGATTAATGTGCGTACGCGGTAGAGCTGTGTTATGAATCCAAAATTTCATTCTCTTTTTTCCGTTTTTTAAAGAGTTGCCAGCATTAAAAATTTTATATCTTCTTCAAAATCTGAGTCAGAATCCGATTACCATAGAAAAACATGTCAAATGTTTGACCTGTTCTAGAATTGCGGCTGTACTGTTTCAAAATATTGTCCTGATGCGTTAGAACACGACATAAAATGATAATGATGACACAACACGTGTTGTCACGTCAGTCAAATATAAAACCGCCTATACTACTGAAAATCAACAAACATCAAAACAATGGAAAAATTATGTGATAATAACAACAAAATGTATATATTTTTTATTTACTTTTCTAACCATCATATTTAATATTATTTCAGTTACGACGCTCGGATAACCAGTGAATGGTCTAGCTTATATGACTCCAACACCAGTACTAGAGTGAAAGCAGACCTAAAAGTCCAACCTACAAAACTCACCATCACCAACTTAAGGGGCGATGACCAGGCACTATATCATTGCCGAGTGGACTTCCTCCTAGCACCGACCAGGAATATTGGAGTCAACTTAACTGTTATTGGTACGAGAATTAGAATATTTTTTGAACATAAAAATATACCGCTTTCAAATATGAATGCAGGAGTGCCATTTCTATTAAAAATGAAGTAAAAAAGAATTGTCAGAGTAAAAAAATAATAACATTCAACCAGTTAGCTGGGCGTCGTTTTGTTCTGCCATTCGGCTAATCATCGTTTAGACGTTTGATTGAATAGCTTCGTTCAATAAAATGGCTAACCATATTCAAACGTCATTTCAAGTTCTCAACTGCGAAATCTACTTAGGAAATCTATAAACCCTGGGTTTTGTTTACATGAGTTCTGAATCTCTTGAAAGTGAAACTTACGTTACTTAAATCTTCTTACATTTCCTCTAATAACCTTACAAAAACAATTATAAGTTTATTTTTATGTAACATTACAGTTCTTCCTAGTCAGCCGTTCTTCCTGGATGAACTCGGGAACAAAGTGGAAGGAAAAATAGGACCTTTCCACGAAGGAGACACTTTAGTGTTGAGCTGCTTTGTAATAGGAGGTAGGTCTTAAATTAAAATTTATTAATTATTCATTGCGAACAAATACTAAATGACAAAAATAATGAATATAGGTATAAGGTTGCTTCAGATGCATCAGGTGGCCTTAGCGTTAAAAATAACCTCTGATCTAAAAACTATTTGGAAAGAAAACAAATACTAAAAAAACAAAAATAATATGATAAAAATCGTAAGTAGTACAAACGACCAAACGTATTGTAACAAGTAAGATAAAAAAATTGCTAGTAGCACTCACAATTTGTGTAGACAGAAATGTGGCGGCCTGTCGCCGAATAGAGCGTTGAGAGGTATAGATAGTGATCACCGCTGCCAATTAATATTTACAGCACCAAAATATATGCAACCACATACATACGTTGTCAACTCAAAAAGGAAAAAGGGAAGTACAAAGAGAAGGACGTGAGGTTTTCGGTACTTTCTACTATTATAATTTACTAGTTACTATTCGCCGATCTTCTGTGAAAGTTCCTTCCACGATCAGCACAACCTGCCGGCTGAAGTTAGTTGGCTACAGCACGGCTCCACCACAGACGCCAGACTTTACCACTATAACTAGACTAACGCAGTACATCAGTTAGTTAATTAAATTTCTCTACTTTTTTCAGGTCGACCACCACCTAGTATAAGCTGGTATTCTGGCAGAGACCTGGTTGATGCGTCAGATGGTGCTAGCGACATACCGGGAGTGAAAGAGAATGAATTATACCTTCCTCTCACTCGCTATAACGCTGAGTCGCTCTCGTGTCAAGCCAGTAATACCAACCTTATTCCACCTTTAAAAGCTACACTGCATGTTGAATTATTTTGTAAGTATTTTGCATAAAATACAAACGAATGGAAAGACAAGATGTTGTATAAATAAATAGTATTTTTCTCGTAGTACGATTCTTTCCTCCAGCTAAAAGTCAAATTTAGAATACTCAAAGGCAAAGCTCTAATGATCGTTGGTTAAAACATATCGTTGTCTCAGATTTTCTCGATTATTATCCATTGCAATAAGACTATTTTTAACGGATTTAAATCGCGTATATTAACTATTTTTATCATCCCGACGTTTCGAGCACTTTACAGCGTTCGTGGTCACGGGTAGACTACTCGTAAGGTGACATTTGTCTATTTGAGGATTTAGAAAATATTATTTACAACTACCGCCAACGGTTTTTTAGTTGGTATCTTGAATAACGTTACGCAACCGGATGGTTAAAACATATTTTACTCATAGTCAGGACGTAGCTATCATATGGGTCGTCCAAGGAAAGGATCCAAAGGGGGGGAGGTAAGTCCAAAATCTACAAAGATAAACTAGTTGTAATCCAGGCCTTAAGCTGTAAGGTGGAATAATTCGAAATGCTTATCTCGGTTTTTTTTTTAATTATAATGTACATTATCATTGCTATTCGTTCATTTATACATAATAAACAAGTCTTATACTAAGAGGGAGTTCGAACTCCTTAAACCTCCCCCTTTTATACGTCCATGCTCTTAGCATACTACAACAAAACATAAAGAAGACCCCTTTTTTGAACACAAGGCTCCTGTCATACCCACACGAGATTCACGTTACAACATACTGATAAATGATGAACGAAACAGGCGTTGTAATTGAGGGGGCGATAGCTCTTGGTTGACTCGTGCGCGCCTGAGTCGACACAATTTTACTAGGACTAAGAAGTCAATCTGCCTATTTCTGTATTCAAGAATTTTAGTATTATTAAATTCAGCTAATTGTTAATTCTCATTACTTCTCGTTCTTTCGTTATTTTTTGTAATTATTTATATATAAAAACTTATAATATAAGTCTTATTGTATAAAAGATAAACAATCTTTTAAAATTTTAATTCCACCTCTGGTATCTTAGAATACATTTATTTCTTTCAGTACCAGCTTATAACGTAACGATAAGCTGGGTACGGGGGATGGTGGACGACGCCCTGCGGGCGGGCAGGCCGGCCGTCGTGCAATGCGCCGCTCACGGCTCCTACCCGCCGCCCGAGATCGCGTGGTGGCTGAACCACCGACACCTCACGCAACACAGCAATCAGGTTCATATTTTGTAACCTCTTTTACGAAACTGTAAAGAAGGATTATACACGTGTTGTATATGTATAGATATAGATAAGGCGAGAGAAATGCTAATATATATATTTTGTTATGCATATAAAATACATTAAATCAATAAAAATACATTACACACACCATGTATTTGATACACACACGCATACTCTTTTGTTTATTTTTAAATGTGTGGTCAAATTGAGAATAGATTATCTATGGTCAATCATGAAATCGGTTAAAAATTTTATGAACTACGGTCCAATTTCGACCGCTACGTTCAAATTATTTGACGTTAAAAGTTTGAACACATTTTCAACTTTGACAAGCTCTTTAAAACCGAAATATACTCTCGCCCGTCATACTCAGTTGCTAGCTGGTTAGCAACCTGGTCCAAAATAGACGACATCCCGAGTGCTAAGATACAAATAAAAATAAAATACTCTAAACTCTTTTAGCCGTCAAGATTTGGATTTATAAGATTTTTCTAAAAAACTCTTTGAACTTATTAAGGAACTTATTCGTAAACCAACTAAACCCAAATAAGACTATTAATTAATCACTGTAAATATCAAATTTAGGATATTATTCCTAACTAGCTGCCCCTCGCGGTTTCATTCACTATTTTATAGTTACTGCTTTTCTCCTATAAGTCGTAGCGTGATGTAATTTAGCCTTCCTCAATAAATAAACTATCTAACACAAAAATAATTTTTGATTCGAACCAGTAAGTCCTGAGATTTCTTAACGCGTTCAAACAAAGTAATAAAGCTTTATAATATAAAGCTGAAGAGTTATAGGTAATTTGTTTTTAACAAGTACTAAATAACATTTTTTAAAATGAAGCTACTAAATTGTTTATAGGTATTACAAAGTTTTACATTTACAAACGAATAGAATGTCTCGTTTTTAAGTTCGCCTGTCAACATTAATATGGAGTTACATCGTTTGCGAATTGGACGCTGATAAACAATACAGTATTGTATATTCATACTACACGGATCATTTTGAGAAAATTGCATTTTAATCTAAACATCTCAAACCAATTCTTATACAACTTGTTTGAAGAAGTATATATTCATCTTCTCTTTTCTATTTTGATAAAAGGTATCATGAATTAAAAGCAGATTGGTATAATGAAAAGTTTTATCTTATAAAAAGTTTTTCTAATATGTGACATTATTTTATATTGTAAAAAATGGAAAACACTTCAATATTCACAACGTTAAACTTCAACTTTACGTGGGTTGACGCATTATTGCTTATCAGTGTCCAATCAAGGTATTGCGATACTAAATCAAAACATATACATAATACCACAGAGTTGGGATAACGTAACCCGAAGAGCCGAGTCGTTTTTGGAGTTTACCCCAGCCGTTAATGAAAACGGTGCAACTCTGGCTTGTGTTGCCACGAATACTGTCATGGCGCCAGGTCGGGACTCGAAGGCGGATGTCACCATTTTAAACGTTACCTGTGAGCCATATTTTTTACTACTATTTGAATTTGTGATCATTCCTCAACCAATACTTTTTATCTTACTCCAAGTACTTAGTAGTATGAATTTTATTTAAAAAATTGTAACAAGCAAACTGATAGACAAAGTAAATTTTAGACTTTTTTACACAATTAATGAATTTACCGTCAGTGTCATATTTGTCGACACGAATAACTTACGCATTACCAAGGTAACCGTTACAAGGTTACGAAGATGTTTTATATCAGTTACAAGTTAGACAGCCATACAAAATAATATAACAATGTTATTTTTAGATAGTCCGATAGTAGAATTAACAAAACTAGGAGATGGAAGACTGAATGAAGTGGTAGAGCTGGACAGCTTGCACCTGGAGTGTGAAGTCACGGCCAACCCACCCGTTGTAAAGTTTACATGGTATTTTAATGTAAGCACCACATCAATTTTATACCTAACTTTCTAAAACCCGGACCTATAAAATGTATTAGAAAGCTAGATTTTTTATTTCTACTGATACAACAAAATTAAGTCCTGAATATAGGGAAAGGAAAGATGTCATTATTAGTGAACATATTTAAATTAATAAACAATGTATTCTAGAAGAAAAACTACACCATAAGCTAAAATAGTTTAAAACTATGCCATGCCAGACGTTCAGGACTTTCTTATGAGGTAATTTCTTATGATCTTTTTGAAAGAAATTCGACCATAATGACATTTACTTTTAAAAAGATTAAAACAAAAAAGACATTTTCTACTTCACCATACCCCAGAACTCTAAATTAAAAGCCATTTTGTTCTTCGTGGAGGCATTTAGGCTTAGGAGCTAAACTACATTTAGCCTTGTTATTTAAACACACCTAGGCTAAATGTAGTTTAGATCCTAAAGAAAAGCTGGATTTTCTTATACAGCTTCTTTTTATTGTTTTGAGGCCCCTAATGGAAAAAAAAATGTTTTTTTTAAAGCAAGCTGAATACTAAAAATCCAGCATTTTCTTTAAAAAAAAATTAGTATTTAATACCTTTTAATCACTAGACTAATATTCATACTCATCGTTCAGAAAATTATAGTTAATTAAGTTTGTTCTTTTTTAATTTAATTATTTTTTCAGTTTACAAAAATGTTCGTTAAATATAAATGGGATAAAAAATAACTGTCTTTTCGTTCTATTTAAGGATATAGAAATACGACCCAATAGTTTGTGGGGCAGTCAAGTTGCGTCCCAAACTTTATTCGTAGAAGAGGTTACAAGGAGACACGCCGGTCGATACTCCTGTGGAGCTCGGAACAGCGTCGGAGAAACGAGAGCAGAATTTATCAATATTACTGTATTTTGTAAGCAAGATCATCTAATTAATTTTGATTTTGTAAGAACACACATCACTCCTTACTACTATTTAGATGCGAAAATTTAGAGTAATATTACTGGAACTTTACAGTAATACAGCTTATACGTCAGTATAACACATAAACTACTATTAACACATGGATGCTGATAAGCAATAATGTCTCAACCCACAAAGAGGAGGTATATCTATTTTAATAAAGCGTCATTTATATAACATTATTCGAAACGTATATAAGTTCTCTAAACTAAATAAGTACGAAAAAATTTTCTTCATTTAATGTTTCGAATTTCAAGTGCGTTCCATATTTTGCAATTAATACAAAAATCTAATATATTTGAAAAACTTATTTTTATAAACAAACTTATTATTATTATAAAACTTTTAATCTTTAAATACAATCTAAATTTATTTATATATCTCCCGTCAAAATAGAAAAAAAGATGGATACATACTCCTTCAAAAAAATTTATTAAGAATAGATTTGACATCTTTAGACGCTATTTTCACAAAATGAAGTTCGTATGGTTTGACAAAGTATTGCTTATCAGCGGCCACATAACGACACTGCAGCCGGACGGAGGCAAGTAACAAATAATTACCAAAACAAATAATTATTTGTTATAAGTAACAGACTAACTTATAAAGCCGAAATGACTCAACGAGCTGAAAATATCGATAGCGACCGATTGTTGAGGTTTCAAATACTGGCTATTATAAAATAATATATAATACGGTCATTTGGTAGTTTTACCTCGAAAGTTTTCCAAGAGATTTTAACATGCTATTTTAGTATTTCTACTTTGCCGCCTCGTATCTTTTCCAGGCGCGTTTTTTGACAATATAGGAAATATTCTACTAATTATTTTATGATAATAAGTAAGTAAAAAGTAAAGTACCAGCCTAAAAGTGTCCCACTGCTGAAACTTACTGCTCCTCTCTGATTCAGAAAAAGGTTTAGAGTTTAAATCCGCTGCTCCACTGCGGGTTGGCGGATATAGATGTATCAGAATTTTCACATCCAGGTTTCCTTACGATATTTTCCTTCACTGCCTAAGAGATTAACGTGTTCTAAACACTAAGCCATCTCAGTTGTTTATGTAATTATGCTCTTTCCAGCATGTACAAATTCATAAGGTCACCAGATTAAAAAACTACCAGAACTTTACACATAACTTGAAAATTCAGACGTGCTAGTATCATATTTTTGTTATTAAATGCCAAGTGTTTAAATTCATCCTGTTCTCTGTATTAAAAGATAGAAAATTTCGGAGAGACATGTATATACCAATCTCCATAAAATAACATTATAAATACATAAATTAACATATCGTTCACCTTAAAAAGAGACCAGTACTTTTCCGTTATGTGACACTTACTGACTGATACTCTAACATAACATTTTTTACTTTTACTTTCCAGATCCACCTGAATGTCTAGATCATGGAGTTATACTAGTTAAAGAAACATTGAAATGCAATGTTAAAGCGCTTCCCCAACCGGACACTTTCTTCTGGCACATCCAACCAATGGACGAGGAGGTTCAACATCTGACAACTGGCTCGGCTATTTTGCCTCTCTCGCAAATCACTGGATCCCTATCAGGAACATTAGACGCTAGCTGTGAAGCTGGAAATGGAGTAGCATCCCAAGAGAAGCCGTGTAAAAAGACATTCAGCTTCGAACAGCTGCGACCACCACAGCCACAGCAATGTGATCTGGCGTTTGAATATAAAGAATTTCAAATGAGATGCATTCCAGGTATCGTTGCCTTCAATTCGATAATATTTATCGCTTATAAATAAATTTTTATTAAAAAATAATGTCCATTTGGTTTGCTTTAAATATATTTTTAGTGTATTTGTTTAACTGCTGTCTCGCAGAGATGATCTGCTAGATATAAAATTTGGTCTTTCTTTCTTTAATTTGATTGAAGTTATAACTGTGAATTATATATTTCAGTGGAAAACGCAACCTATTATGAAGTCTCAGTTTGGCGAATGTCAACGTCTAATTCTTCATTGGTTCTCGAGAGAAGAGGATCAATGGGTTACGGTATGAGCCAGGCTCTCGCGCAAGGCGAGGGGACACCGTGGCTTGTAAGAAGCCCTCTAGGAAGTATGGGAGTAGGGGATGAAGCGGGTGCATCAGCTTGCAATAGATATGGATGCTCCACTGCCCTATTATTACGACCAACGGAGAACTTGCTACATGCTGCCGCCACTCCTTGGTGGAAATGTAAGTAACTATTAATACATTTGGATTAGTTTTCTACTCCTTCATTATTATCAAATATATGTTCTCAATAGCTATAGCTGTAATCAACGCCGTAACAGCTTAAGAAAAATTTATAATGATTTTTTGATTATATTAATTTCGAGAAAATTGACTTTAGCTTTTTGCTTAACCATACCAAAACATTTTATACGCTTTATCCAAAAATAGTGTATATAGTGTAGCCTCAAATACGTATACACAATACTTTTATCCGTGCATAAAAAAGCAAAAATTCCAAAATGCGACGTGTTACATTCTTTAACTCATGTCTTTATTGTGGACATATTTATTTCGACGCTATAAGCAATACTATATCAAGCCAAACTGACTTCGTTTTGAGAAATGTGTCTAAATATGTCAAACATATTCTTAATAAATTTGTTTCAAGAAGTATTAACCATCTTTTCTTTTCTATTTTGATAATAGGTATTGTGAATTGAAAGCTGATTGGCTTATTTACTCTTAGAATAGACGATTTGAACATTTTTTGAATAACATTAAATAGGTGACGGAGTATCAAAATACATAAATATCACCGAATTTGACTTTTTGTGGCTTGACACATTATTGCTTATCAACATCCATGTTATCTTATAAGCTGTCTCTCGGTTTCAGTTCTCTTAGAAAGGGACGTAGGGATATCAGTGGGCGCGGTGGTGCTGGTGGCAGTGTTCGTGCTGTCCACCGTGCTCGCCATACGCCTCGCGCGTCGAGCGCGCTCCAAGCCCACGCCGGTCATACAAGTACTGCAATTGGATGACGTCGCCCGCGATTATCTGGAAACCATTGGAGGTAGGTAAGGATCATGGACACTCGCGATCTATGCATGGCATTTTACCCATATATATATACCATACTCATTCCCATTAAATATTAACTTGCATTTTCCACTGAAATTTTATTGTTTCGAGCAATCGCAAAGTTGGTTAAACTTAAACAATAACAATTGAATTATTTCTGCTTAATCGTTCAAATAAACAAATAAAACATATTAACTTTTAAAAATAACAAAAACCACACAAAAGATATCGCATACTAACTGTCCCCCGTGGCTTCACTCATTTTTACTGCTTCGCTTCTATAAGTCATAGCGTAATGTAATATAGCCTATCTTCCTTAATAATCGGATTATCTGACGTAAAAAGATTTTCTAAAATCGGATCTATAGTCTCAGAGAATACTCCTTTCATACTACTAAAAATAACAAATAAACATAATTTACCATTTCAAATAACTGGCAGGAGACCTGATGTTAAGTGATCATCAAAATTCGTGGTTTAGGTTCAAGGTATTGTTACCAAATAAAGACAAGTAAAAAAATAGTCTATAGTACTTCATGCCGATCTACTGTGAGAGTGTCTTATAGGACCTGTAGTCAGGGGACTGCAGCTTCGCTCTGCCTGAATTCCTCCATATAATATTAATATATATTAAGATGTCACTTATTTCGTCACAGATCGTAAAGTCCACGCATCGTGCAGCCTCCGATCATGCAGCAGCGGGTATTCGGACGGCTCAGCGGAGTCAGCGCCGACAGTAGACAGGAGGCGGAAACCGCGCTTGTGGGACTGGGACCCGCCGCCCGACGTCACTCTCAACGTACATAGAGAAAGCGCCGTGTAATTTGGCTTCGTGTATACTTTGGTTTTCTAGGTCCCTCAAATTATGGGCGTAGAAATTCTTTGACACCGTGATATATTATTTCCATAGTAAAAGTTTGAGTGACGTCATGTGAAGAGTTAAAGTGAGCCCTAAATATCAGGCAACGTCATCCTAGGAAACCGAAGCTTTGGTGGTGTACATACAGTGAAATATTATATGTCAAATGATATAAAATTTTTGAATATCAATTACTAAAATGTTTACTATTAAATTATTTTAAGTTAAATAAACTAAACGTTGAACGTTAATAAAATAACTGTGGTTTTTATTTCAAGTTATCTGGTTTAAATTGTTTCAATCTTGATCAATTTAGTGTGACATTGGATGCAATCAACGATTTCATTTGCGACAAAAAAAGCCTTCTGCATTCGAGATAGCGTTTCGCATTCGTTTTCATAGTCGGTTTATTTTTTATTTAAAGTTTTCTTTTTACACTTTTAAGTTTCGAATAATATAGTATAAGCAGAAGAAAGGTAAAGCTTGTGATTTATCTAAGTTACAACATCTTAACGTCAACTGATTATCACCATTTATAAAATAATGCTTTTCCCGACCAGGGCTGTTAATTATTGACTAGTCTTGGTGTTGCACCATCAGTTCCACTTAACCACACGCATTGTGACTAGCATAAATTGCTATGCAATTTATTTAAGTCGAGTCGAATCACAACCGGTAAAACACTTGTTATTGAGTAATTCCGGTAGTCACCTGTGTCTTCATCATCAGTTCCACTGCTCTAAATGTTGCTTTTTGAGAGCAAATACACGAGTAAAAATACCTAAATTTGTATAGGTGTTCCTATATAAGAAGAATTTCCTCGATTTCTCGGATTCGAACTATAGATAAAAAATGTTTATTCACATTCTTTTATCTAACAATTTTTCGGTTACTAAATTTGCTATATATTTATTATTGGTTTAACTTTTTTTCACAAAAATTAAAACTTATGCTTAAGAAAAATTTTATTTTCTGACTTAGTTTTTTTATTAGATGTCACTTCTAAATAATTTGTATCAGTTTGTCACCGTGAGGAATATTTAAAAAAATTTATAATTGAAAGATAAAAATTTACTATATCTTTCCTTTGTTTTCATCCAACTACCTACCCATTAAATCGTTCATACAATTGGGTGCATAGTATGGCTGCATATTGTTCAGGCCGCTAGTTGGTCCTAGGCTGTTAATTGAACGGCTTATTAAGCTTGTTGCCTGCGACATATACATAAAACAAATACACATAATAGTTAAAGAGGTATACTTTATTTTATTAAATTAAAGTAAGAAGAAAACTTTTATTTACAAACACACAAAAAGACAAATTAAAAACGAACGCGAACAAAATCATCCAAACAAATATTAAGAATTTAATGAATAACTATCACTGACTGGTTTTATTCAACACTTCTTTGGTATCAAATATAATTAACCTACGATCTTTGTGATAAAAATAAAAACAAGGAAATAGCAATACTAAACAACAAAAAAATACATAAATTGTAAAAGTTTGATGAAAACTATATGCGATATACGTGAAGAGAAAACTTTGTACCCGCTTACGAAAATTGCGCGGACGGAATGTAAAATTTCGTATACTTATTTTTTATATGGGGAATGTTTTGTTGTTGGTAAACACGATGATTTTCAGGAACTGTTGTTGTTTATAGTGTGCGCGCATCGGAGTCACGTAGCAGAGAGCGAGCGCTGGAAACCGGATCCCAATAGTAATAATGTCACAGAGTATCACTGTCACAAATGTCACAGACTATACAGTCACTTGACAGCCCATAAACTTTACGCCGATTGAGCGCAAATATATGATAAAGAAACTATCTAATCAACGATTAGAGAACAGGGAATGAGAGAGTGATGCTAATGTAATTTTTTTTTATTTTATATAAAAAATACATAAAATCAATAATAATACATTACGCACGATACCATGTATACACACGCGTATCTTTTGTTTATTGTTAGAGTATGGTCAAATTGAAAATAAATTTTATCTGTATTCAATCTTGAAATCGGTTGAAAATTTAATGAATTATAAAATAAAAAATAAATAAATTGATTAAAAGTAATAAAAGAATTTAAAGAATGCTTTTATTTGAACATGCAAAAACAAAATATTTCAGTGCTCGTATTTACTTCACAGATCAAGTTATTTATTATAATATATATTTATTTATAATATATTTGTTTATCTACACTGACAAATCTCGCATCAATTTTTACGTCATATAAATTGTGTTACGCTAATAAAAGCCAATAACCGCACGATTGAATTGAATTTTGTTACGTTAAAATGTTGACAGTAAAATTTTTAAAGAAAATTTAATTCTTCGAGTTATTCCGAGCAAGACTTTTCATTTGAAACGCATATTGTACGATCGCATTAAAAATAACTAGTCCGCCATTTGAGTATTCCGCCATGTTGAATTTATTATGCCGTCGTTCATAATTATGAATTATCATCCAAACTAAACGTGTAAATATTATTATTAACGTTCTTATTATTTGACGTTAAAAATCTGTACCCATTTTCAATTTTAACGAGCCCGTCAATTGACACTTTGGCCAAAGATATTCTCGGCCATTATATTCAGTCTCAAGATGATGATGGTTGCTACAGGACGTTGCGTTGTTCAAAGTGGTCGGCATTGTGGATATCAAAATTCACGAGCAATAATATACCTAGGGTCAGTCATTCTGATGGGTCAATAGGGATAAATCTGAAACTGTGATGGGTTCTCTCTCATTGTTTCATATATCTCTATTGACCCACCTGGATGAATCACTCAGCATAATAACATTGGTTCGAATATGGAACCTCATTCTTCAATGTTATCCAATATCCAATTGACGTATTTTCTAACATCAGTATACACATCAGGGATAGCCGTTTTACATTTTTTAGGACCATGTGACTGGATTCCGAATTGAATTATTCGTCGAATGCCGTTGTATTCCCCTTCTAACATAAGGGGTCCTCCCCCGATCGCCTTACAAGTATCCGCCCCTTCTTCGCCAGCGCAGAAAAATTGGCTTATGATATCAAAATTATCCAAGTAGGATCTAAAACAAAATTCATTAGAGTAATTATTTAACATAGTAGTTAACGTATTCATTAAAAAAAATTAAATTATATATAATACAATTATTAATTATAATTTTAAATTGAATATAATACAGTCAATAAACCGACTTAATATGAGATGTAACATAAAATGTAAAAATGAAAATATTCTCTTACTTATTATAGAGCTCTCGGCATTCCTTATCAGTTTTTATTGGCGTTTTAATCTTAACAAAATCGTTGACTTCCCATCCAACTAGAGTTGCTAGCTTTCCACTAATGTTCATGTTAATAAAATCATCATATATTGGTAAACAAATCGGTGCGACATTTTCTAAAAAAAGGTGATTTTATAATCTACATATATAAGTTGTAGTTATCCCTTTTATCTTAATAGATCTCTGAATTTATATAATTTAACATAAAATAATACAACAGTTTTATTAACAGTTTTCACGTTTTAAAAAATGCAGTTCTTTTACGTCGACTACTAGCTACCCGCCTCGCTTTGTTCTAAAAAAGAAACTTTTTATATGAAGCATTTTAACCCAGAATTTTTACTATTCCGTATGAATTTTTAAACATTTTCAAACAAACCTAGTCCTAACAATTGGATGCTAATGAGCAATAATGTATTAACCCACAAAAAGTCCAATTCGGAGATATTGATGTATTTTGATACTGCATCACTTATTTAACATTATTTAAAAAAATTGAAGTCATATAAACTAATTTTTCTTCTTGATTAATTTTTCTTCTTGGTTCGAATTTCAAGTGCGTTTCATATTTTGCAATTTATACAAAAATCACAAATATTTAATAAACATATTATTAGATAACATATTAAATATATCAGTCTGATTTTAATTCATTATATCTTTTATCTAAAAATTAAAGGAAAAGATGGATATATACTTCTTCAAACATATTTGTTAAGAATACGTTTGATATTCGAATTTTCTCGAAACGAAGTCCGTGTGGCTTGACACAGGATTACTTATCAGCGTCCAATTATACATACAATAAAAGAAGAACAAGCCAAATAGGTGAAGCGGTCTAAAGTAATGCGTAGGATACATATGTTGATGGAATCGGTGTTTCATTTCTATTTCAATTTATATACGTATCAAGAATTATAAGTTAAGAACGGTCACTTAGTAACATTTATTCTTTGTGTGTGATAAATATTTTATTTTTATTTACTAATATATAAACATAAATTGATGCTAATAAGCAATAACGTAACAACAACAGTAACAAGTTATCTAAACTTAATAAGTACGGAAAAATTTTGCCTATTAAAATATTAAAACATTAAAATGTTTCGAATATTGAAGTGTGCTCAATATTTTGTAATATGCAATTTTTCTCAAAATTTTGTCCGTGTGGCTTGAGATTGTATTTCTTCAAAGCGTCCAAATGTAACTAAGTGATCGTATTAAAATATTAATTTTATTTATTTTGATTCATTGGAGAGTTTAATTTAAGCTACATAGTCTGTTAGGTTTCTTAAATTTTAATTGCATTAAGTTGGTAAGGAAAAGCCTAATTTAACTTACTCGTGGAAAAATCGACAGGTTTTTGGAGGCGAAGGAGCGCGATGTTATTCTCAACAGGCTGTCTTCTGAAATCTTCGTGAATGATAATTTTTTCTAAAGTCATGAGCTAAAAAAAACGTTTAATACATGTGGTTGAATCTCAAAAATTTGTATCATAAAGTACTAGAAAGCATAACACGATAACATATAATAAAATGTTATTATTTTATTTATTTCAAACAATATCAATAGATGTTATACTAGAAATAAATCAAACAAAGTTAAGACCTTAAAAGAAAGGAAATGACTTATAAATCAATTTACACAATTTTGTTTACTTGTAAAATATTACTATCCCACTTTCTTATTTCGACATTCCGAATTGGTGGTAACATATAGATTTAAAAGACTAACTAGTGAATGAGCAATTCGATACTACCGAAATAAGCCTTTTTAAACATTTTTTTATAAGACTAATTTATTGTCATAAACATTCTTTGTCGTATCGTAAGATAATAATACGAAATATTAGTGTACCTGAGTATTGTTTTTACAGGGTATAGCACGATATTCTGTATTACAATCCTCCCTCGAAAGTGTATTATCACCGCCGATAAGCACGCCATGGATTTTACTGTTTCTTATCTTTTGGGCACAATGGGCCGCGGTCAAAATATTTCTATTATTTATAATACTGCCTTCACACAATAAATCCTTATGATTTGTATCTAAAAATATGTACTTTTTAAAGCATTTTCATATAATGATATTTGACGGATTGAAATTATGCCGATAAGGAATGTAAAATAATAATAATAGTAAATTGATCACCAGTGAGTAATATTTTCTACGGTTATAGACCAGCGTCTCCTCAAAATGCCATACGCTGGCTATTGCTGCGCTGAATTTTTATTATCAGATAGAATATAAAAAATATCATTATTATCGTGTAAATTTTTAATTATCTGCTATGGTTTTCTTCTCAAAATTATATCAATTTTCATAATTTCCCGTACCAAACATATAAATGGCATGAGAACGCATTGGCACCAAACCGTCACCTTTATAATTGTAGGATATGGTATAAAATTATAAATATAGATAGTCGAAGTCATATATAAAAATGAGTAATCATCACCTCTTAATTCATATTGAAGTCCTACAAATGGAAACTCAAACTGGTTGAGAGTTTCATCCAATGTAAGTTTTCTAAAAAAAATTCCGCAATCTTCCGGTAATAGTGCAAAATTCTTGTGCGTTTCAATGTTTGAATCATTAAAGTCCGAACAACAAACCTGTAAATATGAAACATGAGTTAACCGTAAAAGAGAAATTAGCAGTGGTAAAAATTAAAAATATTATACTAAATTAAACTAAAATTTAACTACTGTATAAAACAATAATCGAAAATAAAATTGAAATATATCAAGAAATATAAGATATATTATAAAGCTAAAGAGTTTGTTTTTTTGTTTGAACACGCTAATCGCAGGAACTGCTGGTTCGAATTGAAATGTGACACATAGTTTATTCATTGAGAAAGGCTATAGGCTATATTACATCACGCATTCTGTCCGATCACACTATAATAAATAAAATGAAATATATATCCTATAATAATATCTTGTACGTAAAGTATTATACTCAGGCGTTAAAAGAAAAGTCTCCCATTTTCCAATTATTACTATATATATATACTTGGGTTTTTAGAGTCCTCGACGAGTAAAAGCATTAAGGCGGTTCACAAGTTACAATCTTATATATGTATAATCACATAAAAATAGATAAAAAATAACTAAAAAGTACCCGTGTAGATGAATAAGTAAATTATGATTTTAATTTTTAAAATTTTTAAACTAAGTAATATGAGTACTTAAATCTGCTTTATATCGTATAAATTGTAGTTATAAGTTGATAGTAAATTTTATTCTTTTTAGCGTTTCAATCAAAGCAGACAATCATGTAGAACATGACAGATACAACTGACGACACGTTGAACGATAGTATAGATAGAAAAAATATTTAATCAATGAGGATAAATCGTGATTAGATATAAAAGTCGTTTAAATGGTTAATTGAGAATACGCAAAATTTACTACAATACCCTAGCTTTAGCCCCATGACTACAGCTCGTATACAATCTGGCTCGACTGAGTCAGTAGCTCGCTCGATAATATAACTGTTTTCGGCGCTAGGTTAGTCCCTTCCCATTTCCTCTCTTTACTTCTTATTCCCTCTCTCCCATTATTTCTATTAAAGGTGGCAATGAATTTGTTGCTCCTCTGGTGGTGCTAATCACTTCAAAGCAGATGTTTCGCCTGCTCATTTACCAGCTATTTTTGTTTCAAAAATTACCTACTCACTTTGGGCAACGTTTTTCCATCCACGACTTCAGCTCCACATAAGCTATTTATAAGCTTACTAATTGTTGCGCTGTCATCCCCGTTGCTCATTAGATTCAACGCTTCCGGGCATTGGCGTAGCGATATACAGCCACTGCAATCCCTATATCCTTCAAACCAAATGTAACGTTTAAACTCAAGCCGAGATAACTCAGTGGATAAGACACGTCGATCTTAACCGATTATTGCAGGTTGAAGGTTGAAATCTGTGTTAGCCTATGGGTTTTCAAGCACTCTATTTAATTGAACCTTGATCTCGTGGGCGGCGGAGAAAAGCGGTATGTGGCCACGGTCCGCCATTTTATGTCCCTAGACCTATGAAAATTCGCCGAGACATCTAGTAAAATATAAAATTGAAAATTAAAAACAACACTGACAATCTGTTTATTGGCACCATTTCAACGAGCCCCAACAGAATACTACTGATCTAAGTCAGTAAAGAGTTGTGTACCCTGTTGATTTCAGATGACGCTGCAGCGTCAGGTCGACGTAACTCAATATTATTTTAATATAATTCATAGTATAGTCAAGTCAATTAAAACACCAGTAGTTGGTTAGATACCATCGACAATTAGAGCTGATCACCTTCAAACATCTCAACAGATGTTCATAAATTATAGCTAAAAACCATATCGATTACACCAGCTTTCAAACAAAAATAAACGCATCAAAATCGGTCTATTCGTTAGAGAGTTACGACGACACAGACAGACACATATTCAGACGTCAAGCTTATAACGCCACTCTTTTTCGGTCGGGAGTTAAAAATGAAATTGGGTTACTCACATTATCTGTAACTCGATAAAGGGAAAACCAAGGTTATGATCTTTGTTTTGTTATATTGTCTACTAGCTTTCACCCGCGACTTCGTTCGCGTGGAATAGTGAGTTCGGGTAGGTTTTTTTTTAACTCAACTCATTATCTTAACTTGATAAAATTCTTCTAAACTATAATTGATTGGCACAATTCATAGTTACAACTATTTATTTATATCAGAATTTATTTAAGGCTGTACCTGAGATCCAGTGCTGCTCCATTAAATATAAATTATTTTATGGAAAGCCGAAGATGTTATCTAAAATTTTGAATCGGTATCTTCTAGATAAACATCAAGAGAATTTTACAAAATGCTAATAAATATTTTAGGGCTTGCTGTCCAACTTTACTAAGTGCTTAATTTTGTGAGCGTTGTTGCCAAAAAATATCGGTCATGAGTACTGTATTCTTCGCTGTTGATCATGGTATGAATCACACTCGGCAGCCAAAGACCTAACATGATCTCCAAGACATGGTGCTAGGATCCCCAGGCGTTATTCACCCATCCATTCATGCCCGGTAAGGAACTACGAGCTTCACATGGCCGGCCTATGTTTTATTTACACAAACCAATTCAGGCCACTTTTGCCAAAAAACTAAACATTTATTTCACCTGTGCACTTGATATTTTCATATCTCCTAAGACTTACTTCTTATAATACTAAGTTCCATATTTCTAATTGACGTTCGAAAATCACTACTTTAAAACCCCCGACTAAAAAAATGAATAGATTGACAGGATTTTTTTTTATTTTCAAAATTACATTATAACCATATAATTTAAAAATAAAATATTTATTATTAAAAGTCCTTAAGCGGGCTGGTGGTAGTTAGTTTGGCATAACTAAAAAAATATTATAAAATACTAGCAACAATTAAAAAAAAACTTACCCGCGAATACATTTTCACACCCATAAAGCAATAGTAGACAGATTAATAGCTTAATTGGAATCATTTCTTAAACTAATTAAAAATTATTATTTTTTTAACGTTAGCAATCCTCGGATTCCGTGTACTGACTGGCGGTGATGTCTTTGTTATATAACGATTAATCGTGCCGGTGATAGGTCAAATGTCATTTTTTTATCATGTAAATTCAAAATATACTATCAAGTCAAGCCAAACTAAAAAGTTAAAAATTATATAGAGTGATTAATACAGAAAATAATATTATTGTAAAAAAGCGTGGTGGTGTTTATTGTTAATTATTCTAAATGTATATATTTTTTTAAATAAACAGACACGTTGCCGCAGTGGTCGCTGTAGCGCTAACGGTCGCGAGTTTGATCCCCGCTCACGGCAAATGTCTGTATTGGCCATACGGATGTTTGTCGTGGTCTAGGTGTTTGTGTTAGTGTTAGTGTTGTTTCCGAACCTCCGACACAAGGTCACGCGATCTTAATGGGGGCCGTTGAGAGTGATGAGTTTGTTTTTTGTTATTTATTATTTTCACTTATTACATATAACAACAAATTCTCGGTAAGCGATATTTCTTCTCTAAGCACTTTTATCAAACTTATTCTATTGCGTAAAAGGCCGATCGGATTTGCGTAAAGACCAAAAAAAAATGCGGGGTATTTTTTATGTGATAAAAAGCTTTTCCACCGTACTGCTGGGGAAATCCCTTTGGTTGTCGTGCAACAGCCCACGTCAGCGCATACATATTTATGTATTTTTATTTAGAAACTGTTTTGGTAATCTATAATTAAATAATTAATATAAAACTTAACTTTCGCCAAGTTCTTAATTGTCATAAAACTTTATTGTAATTAAAATATTGTCTTTATTTTCAATGTAATGATAAAAAAGACACAACAAAAAAAAATTAAATACGATTTATTTTACTATGACACAAAATAAATGTTGATAATTTGTGAAATTTCAAATACCCATTTTTCATTGTTTCTGTCATTCTTCGATGTTATCCAATATCCATTTGACGTACTTTCTAACATCAGTATACACGTCAGGGACTGCGGAACCACACAGATGGCCATAGGACTGAATGCCGTATTGAATCACTCGGTGAATGCCTTTGTATACCCCTTTTAACATGAGAGGGCCTCCTCCAATTGTATTGCAAATATCCTTCACATTGTCACCAGCGCAGAAATTATTATTAACGACATCATAATTTGGTTCTTCGAATCTAAAAATATCAATAAATGAATAAGTAATTATAAATACTTTTAAAGAAAATAGCTAACAACTTCAAAAACAAAATACCTAATTTATTTTACGTAAACGACTCACTTATGTATATAGGATTTTAAAACCAAACTAAAGAAATGAAAGAAAGAACTGAAATGAAAGATTTTTTCAAATCGGTCCAGTAAAAATTCGTTAACAACAGTCAGATGACTTAAAAAAGGTTCTTTAATACTTTAATTAAAATATGAAAATTACAACTAAATTTAATCTCAGACACAACGGTGATTGATATTAGAATCAACTATTTAATGAAAAATTTTGTAATAAAAATCTAATAATACCTATTTAAACGATAAAAATGCTTATTTATAAAATGTTGTACATACATAATTATATTGTACATTTCCGTATTCGTCACATAAATAAAGAATAAAGTAAAGATTTAATTCGGAAAATAATTAAAGGATGTTTTTACGAATGTTAAACAAATATTTTCTGGTCAGTAAAAAAAATAAATCGACGGTTATATAATTTATTGGCAGTGCATCAAAAGGGAGGCAGTTTATGCTATAATTAGGTTCATTAACCCCATCTCTACCCGATACTTATCTGTCCTACACCTAGAGTTTTTGTAAACACACAATATTTATTTAATTACCCGTTTAGGTATTTCCTACTTCCCATTTATTATATTTTTATTGACCAGTATTTTTTACTTATTATAGGCTATATTACATCACGCTACGATTCATCGGACCGAAGCAGTAGCTGTAAACGCGAGTTAAACCGCGATGTGCAACTAATAGGCTACATTTTATGCGTATTATTTTAAAACAAAACAAAAAGTATGAGCGATGTATCGTTGTGTGTAACGAAAAATAACATATATATTCTCTTACTTATTGTAGTATACTCGGCATTCATTTTTATGGTTTATCGGTATTTCAATCTTGTGAAACGTGTTTGCTTCCAATCCAACTACAGTAGCCAATTTCTCATCGATCTCCATGTTTCTAAGTCCTTCGTATATTGGCAAACACAACGGTGAGATATTATCTAAATAAAAAAGATGAATATAAATATTAGTTTATGCTTTCATCCTTTACATCTTTTAAGATCTCTAACGATAATATCTTTACAATTATAAGAAATTCGTTATTTATAAAAACAGTTTTCACCTTTAATACAGTTATTATATATAAAATAAATATAAATACTAAGTGACCGTAGAAGTATCATTAAGTAGTGGCCTGCCCCGGCTTCGCTCGGGATACATACATATAGATTTGCAAACCCTAGTATACTTTGTTATGAGAAAAATTGTGATAAACGTACAGATGCACGTGTACCGTCAACCAGAACTAGTTATATTAAATTTCGTGTTTCTTAATTTATAAATAGATGAATATAAACTGATAAAATTTGAAACTTTTAACGTCAGCGGTTTAGACTCTGCATCTAGGTAAAGTTCCCAAAATACTGGTAGCATCACCCCGTTGAATGGCCAAACTGATCCTTTTACCGAGATAGCTGCCAGCTCTTAGGTCCTCAGTTGACTCCCAAAGTCTTTTTGAGAAGGTTATAAAAAGAGTGTGATCTTCTGGACCTCACGGACCAAGTGTTTTCACTCCAAACGGAGAATTTTTATGTATTTCGCAGATATGGCACTTCAATGCCAGCTGCATAGCCTTACACTCATCATCCTTAATAGTTTAAAGTTTGTTAAATAAAAGCCCGCTGTAACTTACCAGAGGAAAAGTCAATAGGTTCTTGAAGGCGAAGTAAAGCGATGTTATTCTCGATTCTTGGCTTTTTACGGAAGTCTTTGTGAATAACAACTTTTTCAATAGAAACGAGCTACAACAACAAAAAAAATCACAATTAACAGAATATTGCACTAGAAACGAAACTATTTCAAAAAACCACAGCTCATACTCTATAGCAAGACAACACCGCAAGCTCTCTTGTGGGCGAAATTTTCAAAATTAAGTAAAAAAATATATATAATTCTCGGTGACCAGTGCCAATGGTTCACACCGTTAGTAATAAGGTACGTTAACGTACGTTAACATACGTTAAGGTACGTTAATATAATAATAATTTTAACCTGTCTTTTCAATGAAAATATTAATTTTGTTATTTTTACTTTATTTTTGGCGTAGAGCGATAAATTATTTAAAAAATTTTTACATTTCCATTTGATTTTGTAACAATTTCACATAATTTAAACCTTGTCCTCACCTCCCACAATGGCAAACACAACAAAAAAAGAACTAGCCTTTTTTTATTGGTATTGATAATACAATATATTTTAACCCAAAAACTGTAACAAGCAGATACACAGAACAGTCTATACATCCACATTCCAAGTTTACCCTAAAATAATTATACGTATATAAAGCATTAAGTTGGTGCTTAACAAGTGTGTTTTCGCGCCCAAGAGCAATACGTGAAGCATAAACAATGTATCCCTTTACGAAATTTCGCACACTTATAGTATATATTGAGAAAGAGTGTAGTGTAAAAGTGCAGAATGCTAAATAATAATATTTATAATAATATAATAATATTTGTTTAAATTGTGCATAAAAATTCATTAAATAAAAAAGAAAACATTACACAGGCTACCATATATTTACACCCATTTTGTTTAATGTTAAAGTCTGTGATCAAATTGATTAATTATCTGTGGTCAATCTTGAAATAGGTAGAAAATTTAATGAACTATGGTCCGCTAGGCGACCACTAGTATTGATTGATTTCGACTTACTTCCTTTTGTGGTAGAGTAATAACGCGAAATATAATTTAGTTTACCTGAGTATTGTTTTTACAGGGGAGACCACGATATTCTGTCTCGCAGTCTACTTTCGATATTATATTATCACCGCCGATGAACACTCCATGGTTTATTACGTTCCTTATTCTTTCGGCACAGTGAGCAGCGATCAAAATATATCTATTGCTTATAATACCTCCTTCACAAATGACATCCTTTGTATCAAATGCATCTACAAAATATATATTTTTTATTCTAAACAAAAATATTTTATTAATACATACACATACATATGTTATGTTTATACGTTCGTAAATTATATTTGACGTTAAAAATCTGTATTCATTTCTAAACTTATATAAGTTCTTGGCCGGTATTCTAGGTGCAAAAATCCGAGAGATTATATTATATATATATGTGTGTGTGTGTGTATATGATCCCGCGCTTTTGAATTCTTGTTATATATAAGACGTCGACATTTACTCGTAATAGATCATTATAATAATCAGTTTAAATAAACTCTCTAAGTGTGATCTTTGATCAGAGCCATCATCTAGTGATAGGGTTTCAATATTTGTCTAGAGCTCATGTCAAAACTCTCTCGGTAATAGGTTAAGTCATAGGTTATTGAAATTTCCCGTTGATCTTGTTATGTGATCTCTGTGATAGCGTGAAATTTTTGACATTTTGACGCCACAAACTAATCATTATGTTCGTTAGTCACGTATTTATTTTAAAATCTCATCAATTTTTATTTGCTTATAATTAATGTATTATTTTTATGATATCTTATGATAAAAAAATTGTATAAAAAGTCGATTTTGTTTTTCAAAAACCCAATTGAACCAAATCACTCACAATGATTTATAAATTATAGCATATGCGGTATTATATGCTTAATATTCCCAAACCAATGATTCTTTGAAGTAGGTTTTCATGTCCCCAAACATTCTCGTTAGTAATAACAGTACGATGTAGTCGAAATATAGTCTGTTTTTCTTTACTTGTATTATAAAGTTAGACAAATATGACGTATTTCTAACTACACATAAGAATTAAATATGGGAAATTATCGATCGAATTATTAAACTGAATTATTTTTTATAATAACAAATTATAATGTTCGAAAATTCGTGATTTTCGTTTCGGGTATTGTTACCAAATAAGTCAAGTAAAGAAAAATACACTAAAAATAGAATACGTATAAATACAAGTAATAACCACCTTTCCGAAATCTTTTATTTTTATAATATAGTAGCGCCATCAACGGAAACTCGTGCTGGTTGACAGTTTCCTGCAAAGTAAGTTTCCTGCAAAACCTGCCGCAATCTTCTGGTAATAATGCAATATTTTTGTGCGTTTCAATGTTTGAATTATCGAAGTCCGAACAGCAAACCTGTAAATATTAAAAATGATTTGAACGCAAAGTTTTGCAATGTTAATACAATTTGCTAAGTTGAACTACTTATATAACAAAGTACATAAAGGTGAAAACTAATAAATCTTTTGAAAATATGCAAATTCTATCAAAATCAAAATATGCTTTATTCAAGTAGGCTTTTACAAGCACTTTTGAATCGTCAATACAAAAACAAAGGAAAACTAAACAATAATTAATTAATTAATTTATAATAATACTAGGAAATACTACTTGGTTCCCGTGACTAATTCCAGTGACGTCTGTGTATCATAATTATTTTTAGTAAACTTTTTTCTTAGACAAATGGATTTCTCCAAACAAAATTTTCATCGCCTATTTCACCTCATTCAAGTTCTATTTTGTGGCAAAAAATAGCATAAATCCTTCTTCGATGTCCAATTTATGAGTATATGCGTGCAAAATTATAAGGTCGTCCTATTTTGTGACATATACAATATGTTGCTGTATAATAAGTATCCAACAATTATTATTATTAATTAGTGTGCAAAAGAATAGAGCTACATACAATCGCATAGAAAAAAATAGAAATTAACTCTAGTTAGAGAAAAAAAATGTGAAAAACTGACGGGACATCTGATGTTAAGGGGCCACCACCGCCAATGGACATTTGCAGCGTGAGAATAACCACAAATACGTTGCCAGCTTAAAAATAAAAGCGATATAAAAGAGAATAAGAAATTAGGAAAGAACTGTCATACTACAAAAGACGCATTAAAACCATGATCAACGCATGTCTAACTAAACAGTGTTTAAAAATTAAACATTGCTTAAAATATTATCTAAATTGCTTAACAGCAAATAAACTCATAAAAAAACTTATTCATAAAATGTCATAGGTTACATTTGATAGCTAAAATGGGTTTTAGACATCTATTTCTGGGGCAAGGTGTCCGTTTTTATAACAAAATACCAAAGAAATTTTTGCAGTTGTCAATCAATAAGTTTAAATTGTATATTAAAAATTCTTTAATAGCTAAAGCATATTATTCTGTACAAGATTATATAGATGATAATAATGCATGGATTTAGTATAGATGAATTTCATACAGGATGTTTAATATAAACATTTGTAATTTTAAAATGTATATACTTAATAACACAATTTTAAAAGAGTACCTATCGAGTTTCTTGCCGGTTCTTCTCGGTAGAATCTACATTCCGAACCGGTGGTAGCTTTTCCTTAATTTAAGTACTTTTTGTTTATTTTGACGATTCAAAAGTGCTTTTAAAAGCCTACTTGAATAAAGTATTTTTTTGATTTTGATTTTGATTTTATTAAACTCACTTAAACGTATGTTGATCTATATCTAAAGCATGTTTAACTGAAAAATGTGCTTAGACGCAGATTTGTAGTACGGATTTTTTTAAACAAGTACAGATTTTTTAAAATCTTTTGTAGTAAGGCAGGAAATGGTTTAGACTTCCGACAGAACTAATAAATATTACATAAATACTATATACCATATACCATACCATATACTATATACCAGATTTGTATTAAACGTAGCTCTGATCAGTGTTCGATGTATAGAGGAGGTTAAGCATAACATTTTATCGAATACCTGGTACAAAAAAGTTGCTCAAAACTGTTGGACGCCACCGTATATCTAAACCAAAATCCATCAAAATTATATCCGTTATTTTTTGGCACATCTTTTACCTTATTAATTTTCAATAAAAAGATGAAATATTATATATGGACGCTAATATGCAATACTGTGTCAAGCCACACGGACTTCATTTTGAGAAAATGGCGTCTAAAGATGTCAAACTCATTTTAAACACATTTGTTTAAAGAAGTATATATCCATCTTTTCTTTTATTTTTTGATAAAAGGTATATAATTAAATTCAGACTTATAGATTTAATGTATTATCTAATAAAAAGTTTTTTTTTTAATATTTGAGGTTATTGTATAAATAGCAAAAAGTGCGTTCCATACGCACTTGAAATTCGAACAAATTAATTAAGAAACTATTTTCCGTACTTATTTAGTATATATGACTTCAATTATTTTAACAATGTTAAATAGGTGATGCGGTAACAGAATACATCAATATCTCCGAATTTGACTTTTTGTGGGTTGACACATTATTGCTTATCAACATCCATATATGTCCAGTGTCATACTTAATTATTAACAAATCAAAAGAAAAGCCTACGCAATCCAAGTCGTAACATGTTTTGCCTATCACGAAAAGTTGTTAAGTTTTAATTTAAGATCCGTATCTCGGATCTTGACACCAAATATCCGTATTCGTATCCGTATCCGCGGATATATATTTATCGATACGGCACACCACTAATTAAAAACACGTATAGAAAATATCACAAAGACAAGACAAAGTGGGAGCAAGTGCAGAAAATTACTGCAATTGCCGTCTCCGTCGCCGGAAAGCGCGCGGCACTCATAACGACCACGACGGACACTACTGGTGAAATGTCGGGCGAAAATTTCAGAAATCCAATCAGAATATACGATATATATGTAGATTATATAAATAGTTAATAATACTCAATAGTCTATAAAATACCAACACTTACTCACTTGAGGCAACGTTTCGCCGTCCACGACTTCAGCCCCACACAGACTATTTATAAGCTTTCCAATCGTTGCGCTGTCATCCCTGTTATTCAGTAGACTCAACGCTTCCGGGCACTGATATAGCAACATACAGCTGCTACAATATCTGTATCCTTCGAACAACAAAATATATTGTTAAAACTAGTCTTAAGTCGAGATGGCCCCGAGGATAGATGGGTAACTTTGACGTGAATTAGGTCGACTAGCAATACAAGAAATAACGCGCCATATACTCTACTTCATAATAGTGTGGAAGTAAGATTTTTGACCAAAATGCATGTTAGTCGACGTTTCAAAAAAAGGTGCTAACATAAATTATTGGAAATTTTCTTTAGTTTAATTTATTGCAAAACTACATCTGCCATACGACAAAAAATGCGATAAAACCTTGTTCAACACATGTCTAGCAAAAAACAGTGTTTAAAAATTGCTTAACAGATAGTAAAATCATGAAAAACTTATTAATATTCAATTCAATTCTTTGGTTTATGGCTTTTAGTTGTGCCAGTTAGGCACGTATTATTTCGCCAATGTCACGTGGAACTTATTAATATTACATTTGCCAGCTAAAAAAAGGTTTAGACATCTGTTATACCTATGTTAAGCTACGTCTAAGCACGTCAAACTCAAAACTGTCCTTAGACGCTGATTTGTAGTACGAATATTTATAAACACGCGTTTAACGTATGTTTAAATCTTTTGTAGTAAGGCAGCATATGTTTAGCTTAAAATTAATAGGAATGAAAATGTCAAATCATTGTTTTAAGGTGTCATTGTTGCAATGATTGCGATGAGCAAACATACATGGTGGCAAAGTAGAGAGGATGGAGTATGTTTTTACAATTTATAAAACTTTTCAGGTAAAACTACCAAATGGTACTTGCGAAACCGCGGTAATTAACTAGTATTATATATAAAAATTATTTACTTGACAAGCAACAAACGTATCTGTTAAAATATCCAACATATAATATAAAACTACTGCAATTATTAATTAATTACAATCTGAGCGGCAATGACAACAAAATATTTAAAAAACTAAAAAGCGTTTCACATATGTATATGTACTAGATCGATAATAGAAGAAATCCACTTCGTTAATAAATTATATTATGATGATAGAATTTACTTATAAATTTAAAATAATTAACTTAAGTGTTTCAGGAAAGAATAATTGGCATCTATTCATAATAAAATTCCTTAGGGGACAATGTTAGCTGCGTTTATCATAACAAAATAAGTATAATACAATAGTAGTAATAATTACATGATACTTACCCGCATATATGTTTTCGCATCCGTAAAATAATGATAAGCAAATTAATAATTTAATTCGAATCATTCCTTAAACTAATTAAGTTCAACGTTAGCACTTCTCGGGTTTCTTGTGATGACTGGCGGTGATGTGTTTTTATGCGATTTTAAAATAAATCGTGTCAAAGAGAGGTCACTCACAATCAAACTCGTATACTACATTTAATTGAACTTTTTCAAATACATTTAATCACCAATACATAAAAAATAAACCTAAACTAAAAACGAGTTCAATAAAGGTATACTGAAATATGAATTTACCCAATAAGACCCGTTATATAAAATATGAAATAAATATTAATATCATTATATACATAATATCGAAATCCACAAATAGTCCGTAAAATTGTTAATATATTGATACTACATTTGTTACTAATGTTGGTAGTGCAGTAACATGGTTGGTGACAGTAACGCCATCTAGCGCTGTCACATAAAATATTATCTTTTTAGTATGAAAATATCATCTTAAGATAATCGTCTAATGCTTTTATTTCCTAGGATTATGGGCCTGTTATATTATGCCCGTTTACACTGCCCTAGCAAACTGAAAAAACATTTAAATTTTTAAGTCTAGGAGATAACATTGTATTTTGTTGATCACAATCAAAGGACATAATTTACCTTTTAATAGAAATATTCATTTACACGCATAATGAGAAAATAAAACATTTTATGATTATTTAATCCCCTCGTCCTTGTAATGTCTTCTACTTATTTTAAATAGCTATCTCAATTTCGATAACATTTATAATGATATAAATGGTTTCCACTAATACAAAGCGACTTTTTTTTAAATAAAACTTTTTATTTTTTAAATTACGTGTTTTAATGTCACTGATCAATATGACGTTACCTCTTAGGTTATCACGGGATGATACCTCAAAACTGTGAGTGTCAAATGGGTAGCGGAACGTAAATGGGCATAATAATACGGAGCCGAAATCTAAGGGAGGCAAAGCATAAGAATGTGCACACGTTACTTGTCTTATTTAGCAGACAAATATGGCGTATTTCTAACCTCACATAACAGTGGATAAGAAATTATCGCTTAAATGATTGAACTGAATCATTTTTATAAAGTAAAATTATAATGAAAAAAAAATTCAAAATTCGTGATCGTGATTCGAGATTCGGGGTTTGTAACCAATAAATCAGCCAAGTGCGTGTCGGGCCACGCACAATGTAGGGTTCCGTAGTTGTCAGAATTGTCAAGATCGGTCAAGCAATCTTCGAGTACCTATTTTCGTAAAAAAGTTTACGACGAACTGGGAATTTCCTTTTTTAAGTCAGTTTATACAATATACGTACTTACAATTTTAAACCTCTTATTATTATAAAATTATTTTTAATTTCTCTTTATATTTCGAGACTAAAATATAGAATCGAAAATATTTAATGTAAAATGAATGTTTGAATGTGATTTGTACTAACGATTTTGAACTTTATATGTTAGTCGATTATTTATTATTCTAACACTTGTAAAATATACTTAGCGCCGATAATTTTCCTTCCTGATTAGCGCCTATGAAATCTATGGAGATTTGGTTGAAAACTTCATAAGCGCGATTCAGAATCACTCGCGACATGTTTTATTGAGACATTGTTTTATACCTTATTTTATATTTTATTTTAATTTAAATTTATTAAATATTTATTTATTTATTCATTTAAATTCATATATTTATTTAAAATTATATAATGTGATGCTTTAAAAGGTGAAATATTTATTTTTACTTAGATCATCTATAACTCGATAACCATAAGAACCCACATAGGCATGATAATTTTCCTTTTAAATTCATTATATGTACCGCTATCATGAATTTTTTTATATTTTTAGACGCAGCAGTTTAGTGGGTAGAGGGGGGGGGACACTTGACTCTAAGAAAAATTGACACTTCAATTTTATTTTTAAAAGACCTATCTAACGATACCCCACAACATGGGATAAATGAGAAAAAAAATTTTTTGGTCTCTCTTAACACATAGGGAAGACACCCTGAGAAAAAAATATTTTTAAGATTTTATTGTACGACTTTCTCGGCGTAATTCATATGTATACTCATACCGAATTACAGCTTTCTGGTATTAAGGGTTTCGGAACAAAGCCGCGGACAGACAGACAGACAGACAGACAGACAGACAGACGGACATGGCGAAACTATAAGGGTTCCGTTTTTTACTACGGAACCCTAAAAAAGGACAAGTAAAGAAAAATAGAATATACGTACATCCACGTAAACCATGTTCGGACCGGCCGGATACAAAACTTGACAAGCTTGTATGAACGATTCTAAAAGCGAGGTTAGCGGTTCAAATTTGACGATGGGTTGGCGCAGTGAGCACTGCAACTGACTGAAGTGGTGGCGGGTTCAATTCCCGCTACCGGCATACGTTTGTATTGACCACACGGGTTTGTCTGGCTGTTTGTGCTTACGTTGTGTGTTTTACCGAACCCCAGACACAGAATCACGAGATCCTTATGGAGGCCGGAGTCTATAGTATTGATATGTATTGTATATTATTTTATATATCGTCCCTTAGCTAACAACACCACTCAAGTCGAAAATTTACTGTTTTTACATTTTAATGCCATTGGATAAAGATGCGCATTGCGCGTCGAACCATTGGTCTCATGAAATAGATTTCAATAAATCAAAAGCAGTAATTCAAAAAGTAGTATAGGATATGAAACTTCAGTAGAACTCCCATTTGTTATCTCTTACGGGAAGACTCAGCTCCGCATTTTACGCGGTTAGAAAAGTTCGTCAACTAACCGATGTTGATACAGCTCGATTAGTATGTTTTGGTTATTTTCATAGTATCATGCCTTATAGATTGATGCCATGGGGTAGTGCTACAGATATAAATACTGTGTTTTTCTCACAAAAAAGAGTTGTTCGTGGTATTTGTAATCAAGGAGCTCGAGACTCCCTTCGGGATATTTTTAGTGAAATAAGTATACTTACTGTTGCGTCACAGTACATTTATAACAATATAGTTTACATTCACAAAAATATTCATTCTTTTGAAGGAAATAGAGATAAACATAATATTAACACGAGTAAGAAAGATAAACTTACAACACCTTGTTTTCGACTTCAAAAAGTAAATGTTTCCTTTCTGGGGCAAGGTATTCGTTTTTATGTTAAAATCCTCCAGAAATGTTTGCAGTTTTCGATTAATAGATTTAAATCATATATTAAAAAGTCACTAATAGCTAAAGCATATTACTCTATACAAGATTACGTTGACGATAAAGATGCGTGGGCTTAGTATATGCTGAATTTCGTACAGGATAAACAGTCAGTAATCATAAACGGTGTAGTATTGACAATATTTTAAAAGAGTAACTATCGAGTTTCTTGCCGGTTCTTCTCGGTAGTTTTTGTTTTTCATATATTGACGATTCAAAAGTCCCTGTGAGAGCCTACTTGATTAAAGTATTGTTTTGATTTTGCAACTAAAGACTAGATATTTCGAGTATTCTTTATTATTTCTATTATTTTATTAATCCTATTATATCTTATTTCTTTAGAGTTTATTAAAGACTAAGACTAAAATAAGACTAAAAAAAATATTTACTTTTTAACTAGAGGTGTGTGTTACCAATTAACTTGAAGCATTCGATCTCAACAATGTGATTCTTAAGATTTAAGTTATAGATACCTATTATGTTATAAAGAATGTTAATTTTCATAAAATATATCTCATTAAAAGCTTTGATATGCAAATCATTTTTAATACCTTAATCCCTAACATTTCACACAACACCGCCTAAATCTAATAAAATATCAGTCAACACCGCTCAAGTCACAAAATAAAAGTTAAAATAAAACAAATCATCAAAATACGTATAAATAATTATTTATTAACTGCTACCTAGAGTATGTATTAAGTAGCAATTGAAAAAAACACAGATATTTTAAAATAGACAGTTTTTTTTGTCTCCTGTAAAGTTGGTAATAATGACTTAAGCGGTGTTGTAAGCTAAGGGACGATGTGTACAATATGTACTCGTTTGTAAGTATTTATAAGTAAATCTATTAATATCACAACTAACGCAACTCCTACCCTACTTCCATATTTTCTCTTTCTTTATTGGGTTATCTGTAAATGGTTAAATAGAAATTACACCGTCCGTTGTACTACACAATTGGTTTACAGATGTAAATATTTTCCTGTACTTTATTCTATAAGGTATATATAAATAAATAAATAAAATGAAATTTATTTACACTGTTTTTAATATATTTAATTGTTTATTACTTAGTGGCTAATTATATTGCATATAAAAAACAAAACGTTTATCGCAAAACAACATATCTTATGTAAAAAAATAATACAGTTCATTAAGATTTTAGGTGACGAATAGTAAGTAACTTCATGGCTTAATGTTATCCAATATCCATTTCATGTACTTTCGAAGGTCAGTGTACACTCCAGGGGTTGTAGAGCCACATTGTTGGGGGCCAAAAGACACGACGCCAAACTGAACTATTCGGTAAACGTCATTGAATTCCTGTTCTAACATGATAGGTCCTCCCGAGTCCCCCTTGCAAGAATCTTTCCCATCTTCACCGGCGCAGAATTTGTTCTCAACGATATCTAAATCGGAGTTTCTAAAAATAACGGTAATATAATTAAGACTTTAACATAAAGAGGATCCGATATCAAATCAGTCCCATATATCAATTAAAATGAGATCAGTTATTTGTTTTATTGAAAATAACACGAATAAGTGGACGCTGATTAGCAATACTATACCCTAACAATATAAGGAGGGTAGGCCAGAAAAAAAGGTATTACTACTATTAGTTATCTCGATAACATTCGTTATATTAAATATGAATAAAATAAAGAAAACTTTTATTTGTACTTATTTAATTTAATTTTTTTAAATCCCTATTCAACGATACCCCACTGAATACATTTCGTCGAAATATAATTTTTTCTTTATTACATTATGGCATCTAAAATAGGCCATTTTGATTTTTACACATGATTATACTTTCTATGACATTTGCGCCATTATGACAAATAAAAGGTTTATCAAAATCGGTCCAGGCGTTTGTTCTAAATAGTGCCACAAAGGTACAAACCCACATACATACATACATACATAATCATTTATAAATTATATTATAATGCAACGTTTTCAAACATGTTTAAGATAAAAGTATATATCTTCTTACTTATTGTAGTATTCTCGGCATTCATTGTCATACTTTATCGGAATGTCGACCTTCCGAAGAATTGGAGATGCCATGTTGAGCTCCGTCACGCCCCAGCCAGCTACAGTTGCTCTTTTCCCGCCAAGACTTATATTTCTAAGTGCCTCATATATTGGCAGACAAACTGGTTTAGCATTTTCTATAAAAAAAAATAAGGTTCAAATTTAAATTTACAATTTGGAACAAAATGGGTAATTCTTGGCTTTAATACTACCAATTACATATTATCTGGCTTTGCTCGTGGCATCGCTCGTGAGTAAATGAAAATTTTCTTGCGCCGAACGATCGTTTACAAATTATCGTTCGGTCTATTTCTCATAATGTCGAATTTGGACATCCACGCCCAGTTAAAATATTCACACTATATATAAGATTAAAGTTAAACTTACTGAAGGAAAAGTCAACAGGCCTCTTGAGACGTAGCAGAGCGATATCGTTTTGTACAAATGGCTTTTTGCGGTACTCTTCGTGAATAATAAATTTACTAACCTTAATGTCCTAAAAAGATAATTATATATGTATAATTGTACATTGTATATATGGATGCTGATAATAATGTGTCAACCCACAAAAATTCAAATTTAGAGATATTGATGTATTCTGGTAATGCATTTCGTACATAACAATATGCAAAAATTTTTCAAGTCATCTGAATTAAATAAATACAGAAAAAAATTTCTTAATCTAATATTTCGAATATTGAAGTGAGTTCCATATTTAGGATTATGCAATAATTTAATATATTTAAACTTGTTATTAGATAAAACTCTTAACTAGCTTGTCATCTATTAATAAATTATACTTTTTATCAAAATAGAAAAGAAAAGATGGATATATGCTTCTACAAACAGATGTGTTAAGAATAGGTTCGCCGGTTCTTCTCGGTAGAGACTACATTCCGAACCGGTGGTAGCTTTATAAAAATTAAAAATGAAAATATGACATGTAACTTGACGATTCGAAAGTGCTGTTAAAGCCCATTTGAGTAAAGTATATTTTGAGTTTGAGTTTGAGTTTGACATATTTAGACGACAATTTTCTCAAAATGAAGTCCGTGTGGTTTGACACAGTATTGCTTATCAACGTCCTTATGTCAACTAGCTTAATAAGCCGTTCAATTAACAGTCTAGCCTCAACTAGCGGCCTGAACAAAATGCAGCTATACCGTCTAGTAACGAAGTGTAGGTGCCTCACCAGCTAAAGTAGCCGAGACTGCGGAGGCGCGCTACTCATATTTTAATTAACGATGAAAAAGAAACAATGTACTGTAGAATGCGAATTTAATGTAGTGTACCTTTTATTTTTACTAAATGCTAGACGTTTCGATTAGCTTGCATTTGTCGCGATCACGATCAGTCAGCTTGTAGCTGATAAGATCCGTTAATTAATATATGGATGATACAATTAACTAAAGTTTTAAATATTAAATTTTACATGCTGATTTAAAAACACGAAATGAAGTTTACCTGGAAATGACTTTCACAAACTAGATATGGATATTCTCCTTGGCAATCCTCTTTTGTATTCATATTAAAGTCGCCGACGCGCACTCCAGCGATTTTCTTATCTTCAACACAATGCGCGGCAGTCAAAATATATCGAGAGTTAATAACAGTTCCTCCACATTTGAACTGATATTTCTTTTTGCCTAAAACATTACGTTATTTTAAATAAATTTCAAGTACAAAAAATTAAAAACAAGTTTTTTTATACCATCAACTTACATAGTCATTACACAATTTATATAGTATAAAAGCTTGACGCGAGATTTAAGAACTCGTATTTAATCAGTTTAAAAATTTTACAGTGGCGTAGCGACCTAGCTGCTAGGCGGTGGAGTTCCCCGAGGCCCTCGGACACTGGAGGCGCTCAAGCACTCAAGCACTAGGGCCCTCGAATGTTTATTTGTTATTTAGTCAGTTAGTAAGTGAAACCCTTATAAAATAAACCCTGAAATCTTTTCTATCTCATTGTATTGTCCACTACCTTTAATATCAAGTATTAATTGTAATCAATTTCGTTATTGTTTAATATTTTAGATTATTAATGTTAATATAGTAGTGGGGCCCCATTTTATTATTTGCACCAGGGTCCATCATTATCAGGCTGCACCAATGTTCATGAACGTTATTAGGTACACGAGCTAGGCATTAAGTAAAATAAGTTATCGTTTATTTTAACCTTTATATGTTCCTGTATGATAAGAGATCAGTGTCATCCATGGAAATTCATAGAGGTTTGCAAATTCCCCTCCGATGATGCGGTCCCCATCAATACTGCCGCATGATTCCGGTAAAAGGCCTCTGTTTTTGTGTGTTTCAATGTTAGTTGCCTGTTCTGGTTCTTTTTCACCAATTCTTATATTTACATCGATAAAATCTGAACAGCAAACCTGTTAAAAATAAACATTGGCTACATCTTTACTATTATAAAATTGAAGAGTTTGATTTTTGTTCGTTTATCGTTGTCTTAGATTTTCGCGATAATTATTCATTGAAATAAAACTATTTTAAACGGATTTAAATCGCGTATATTAAATATTTTTATCCCGACGTTTCGAGCACTTTGCAGCGTTCGTGGTCACGGGTAGACTGAGGTGACATTTGTCTATTTGAGGTTTTAGAAAAAAATATTTACAGCTACTTTTTTATTTTAGTTTAAAATAGTTTTATTTTTTTGTTTGTTGTTACACAGCCCGGTCATTGACACGATGCCTATAGACGCTGAACTACCACATTTTATTACGTATTATTGTTTTTATTATTTGTTACTACCACAAATTTTGTGTAAAATTCCAACTAGTTTACGTAAGCAGTCAGGTTTAATCCGATTACAAAGAAATTAAATTATGTTTAATTATTCTTATTATTTTACTTAAAGTGAAATTTTAATTTTAAATTTAATATGATTGTAATTAATGTGATTATATGAAGTATTAAGATAATTTAAAGTAATTTACGTAAGTTCGTAAATAAAATATGAAATAAAATAAAAATTAATTTAGTTTAATTCTCTTTAATGGATGCGCGACATAACGTTTTAAGACCTGCCATATATATTTTTATATGCAGCTTATATAGGCAGATCTAAGTTACGCTAACAAAGTTACAAAATTATTTAATTCATAAATTAATCGTAAAAAACTTAACCGTAATTGAATTACGGAATTAAAACTAATAAATATAATTCTTGTCTCATGAACGCACACTTTAGTTCCCTTAATTTCGTAATCCGAGATAGTTTCTATAAATTATATTATTATATCAAATAAAATATAAATTATTGTCATTAAACAAATTTGCGAAACACTTGAGTTTGTATAAAATGCACATACTCACTTTAGGTAATCGTTTTCCATCTACTTCGTCGATTCCACAGAAAGCTTCTTTTAACTTTGTTATTCCTGTGCTGTCGTTTTTTCCTGCTACACTTAACGCTTCAGGACACTGTCGTACCAATATGCAGCTCTTGCAAGTCTTATTTTCTTCGAACATACAAGTTACTTTAATATTATTTTATAATAAAAACATAATTGACATTAACATTGACAGACACGTAGGCGCAGTGGTCGCTGCAACTGACTGCAACTGACAATCTGGGTGTTTGTGTTAGTGTTGTGTATGTTTCCGGACCCCCGACACAAGGTCACAAGATCTTAATAGGGGCCGTTGAGTGTGATGCGTTTATTTATTTATTAAAATTTGTTGAAACTATACGATGTTATAACGAGGATAATACTTGTAAGTTTTAGTCTCGTAACTGATATGAACTAACTCTATGGCCTGATAACAGTCACCTAGGTCAGCTTACGTAAGCTGTGAGATTCAATAAATAAGCCACTGATAGTAAATTCTTTAAAGTATACAGCAATTAGAAATAACTTGCGTAAATCTTTACAAAAGTATGCAAGCGTAACTTACAAGTGTAATTCTCGCTTAGCATTGTTAAGTAAAAACAGTATGAAATACTTTTAACGAAATAACACGTCAAAGATTTGCTTTTGAAACATAGAGCTTACGTACTTAAACCTATCTAAGCTAGACCAGGTTACAAAATAAATTATTCGAAACTCATTAATAGCTTGCATAATTAATTTACGGAAGCGAAACTTATTTTATAAATGTAATTTAGACCTACTTCTTACAAATATTGACTTTCGCATTATTCTCTTAATTTTGTTTAAATTAAAACATTTTTCTCAAAGATTTTCATATAAAAATATATTTTCCGAATTTATATCGTAACAATAAATTACTATGATTAAATATTAAAATAAGTTTAAATCGAAGTAAGGAAATAACAACAATAAAATGATAACAATATAATACAATACTCACCAGCTAATGCATTGCGACAACAGTAAAGCACAAATAAACAAATTAAATAATTATTCCGAATCATTATATACACCAATTATATTTCTATGTTGTTAACATTAAGCAACGTCAATACAACTTAAGTCCCGTTTGTGGAGTGGCGCTGTTATATCTTTATCCGTGTTTAATTATATACGGTTATATCAGTATGAGGTCACCAAGCCATGGGCGTAACGTATATATGTCTCTGGCAATGCTTTGTCCTAACCGTCAAATGGACTAACGCATAGCATCAACCATTAGCATTGACAATAACATTTTTAAGTCGGTGCCAGTAAATAACATGGGCGTAGCCGCAAGCAACTGGTAGTATAGAAATATACCTAATGTGTATTTGTCGTACTAATATATTTTAGTGAACAAATATCTTATCATTTCTCAAGTCGGTGCTAAGTAAAACATTTGAAACCAGCGGCAAGTAATTTTTTTTTTTAAGTTTTTATTTAGCACTTTTAAGTTATAATAAAATATTAAGGCTAGCCTAATGTCAATTGCTTCTCACAATTTACAAATAAGAGCATAAATTGTTTAACAATCATTTCGAATTGCAACCCGTAAAATACTTGTTTTTGAGTAGTTCCAGTGGCCATCTGTGGTTTACATCATCAGTTCTCCTTCACCAAATGCTGCACCAAAATTACCGAGAGAAAATATACATGTTACTATAAAAAATACTGCGAAGAATCGTTAGTATTTTGGATTAATAAGAATATCTTTTAGTTATGTACAAGATATATTTACAAAGTATTACATGAAACATTTAATTATTTACACGGAATGAAACAAAGAAAAAATTGAAAAGGAAAATTATATGACAAATCTAAATTACAATATACATATATAGCACAACGACGCGGGCGCTGTGCACGCCACGCCCGCTTGCCTAGCAATACTGTGTCTATAATGATTGAAGAGTTCCCTTGATTTCTCCAAGATCTCATCATCAGATCCTAATCTGATGACAATGAAACCAATGTGGAAGTATAGGGTATACTATATTCAAACAAAAAAATAACAATAATTCATTATCGGTGGATTAATCGGTGATCATACATAAATTGGATGCTGATAAGCAATAATGTGTCAACCCACAAAAAGTCAAATTTGTAGATATTGATGTATTTTGATACTTTTTTTTTTGTTTACGCAGGGTAAATCACAGCACGGAAAACGGAGAGGCTACGGTGGTCTCGCCCTCCCCGCGCCCCTCGCTGGTGCGTACACCGGCAGTCCGGGGCCATACCGGACTGCGGTCCTCCTCTCGGCCGTATGAAAACGGATGCGTGAGACCCCCATCTCACGCACCCACGGCCGGAGGGAGTGCCCTACTTATTCCGCCCCGGGCACTGGGGCTTGGAGGCCATGAAGGCGACCCGCAGGTCGCCTCCGCCGGGTGGGATCGGCCCTCTCCCGAGCCCGCCCCGCAGTCTCCTTCTGGACCATGACGGTCTCACAGAAGTTGACTACGGCCTCCCACACCGATTCCCTGCGTAGCATCGCCGACACGACTGCTCGCAGGGAGAGATTTCGCCCGATTTGCTGGACCAAGACTTGCCTTTCCGCGGTCCACGCGGGACACGCCTCCAGCGTGTGTTGGGCATCGTCTTGGTCCGCCCCGCAGTGGTGGCAAACCGCCGTCGCCTCGCGTCCGATCCTACACAGGTACTCTCCAAAGCAACCGTGACCGGTCAGTACCTGTGTAAGTCGGAAGGTGACTCGTCGCTTCCGCCGCATCCAGGCCTTGAAGGCTGGCAGGATCGCACTCACGACGCGTTTGTGCGCGTACCGGTCTCCGCGGAGACGGGCGCACCACGTCGTGTGTGCCCTTCTCTGCTCCTGCCGTCTGAGCGCTTCGAGGACGCTGGCAGGGTAGGACGCACTTCCGCCGCTTTGACGGAGGGCGCGAGTCTGGTCGTAGACCCTGGCGTCCCTCTCCGCCAGGAGTATTTTGATACTACGTCACCTATTTAACATTATTAAAAAAAAAATTCAAGTCATCTAAACTAAATAAGTATGGAAAAAAGTTTCTTAATTCAATGTTTCGAATTTCAGGTGCGTTCCATATTTTGCAATTTATAAAATAATCTCAAATATTTAAAAAACTTATTATTAGATAACATATTAAACAAATCTATCTGCTTTTGATTCATTATACATTTTATCAAAATAGAAAAGAAAAGGTGAATATATACGTCTTCAAATTAATTTATTAAGAATAGGTTTGACATCTTTAGACGCCATTTTCTTAAAACGAAGTCCGTGTGGCTTGACACAGTATTGCTTATCAGCGTCCAATTATTGATTACTTCAATTTGATTGCTAAGCAATTTATGCTCGTTACTATGCAAATGATATAGCGAAGCAGATGATGCAACACCAAGAAAACTTTTCAAAAATTAACAACGATGCATCGGGATTTTTTTTATAAAAAATGCCTATACTATACGAGCCTACGAAATCAATATCTATAATATATGTACCTACCCAACGTTTCAATAAAAAAAAGTTTTTGTTTTAATGAAGAAATTAATAATTCAGTTTTTTAGTTTTAAATATCGATTCTGCTAACGCTGGTAAAATGTCCAACACAAGCCCACTCACACTCTGTATATGCTACACACAAAAGAATCTATTTGCCGCCGACTTCGAAAGTTTACTTGACACCGACTTCAAAATGTTGTATAAAATATTTATTCTTTGCTTTTTCGTTTACGAAGTCGACTTATTTTTTTAAATTTTTTATTACTCGATATAGTACTTTTTTTTCTTGTTATTTATCGGGGAAAAAAGTGCTGTTTTGTTCCCGCAAAATAGGGGGCAAAATCGAAATCACGACGGTAATAAAGTATGAAACAAATTGTTCTAGCCGTTTTTGAGTAATTGGTGAACATACATTGTGTGAAATAGTAAATATAAATAAATAAGTAAAAAATTACATACAAACATTGATTTTTATTTAAAAATTGCGTTACGTAATACTTGAATACCCTCGTATTTATACATATTATATAATAAATTAAAAAATATAATGAATTGTTTATTCTGGCTGACTCCTATAAAACTGTAATAGTAAGCTTTTGAAACTTGAAATTTGAGGATATTTCCAATTTTAAAACCCTCAAAAAGGGGGATGTTATAAATTTGATAATATTTGTATCTGAATGTGGCATCTTTCATCTTACTAATGAACAGTCAAGAAAAAACACCATAACATTTATATATATGAAAATAAAAAATACAATCTCTTTATTCATTAAAATCATTTAAAGAAGCTCCAAAACGATACTTCTGCTCTGAGTCGGATATTGTTAATGTGTGGATTGTTGCTCTTTCATCTAAAAACTACTAAATAGATTTTAATGAAACTTTAAAATAATACAACTTATAGATCAGAATAACAAAATTAAATTGGCCAAAATATGACGAAAACTGTCAAGTAAGTAGAAAAAAAATCTATCATCTGCGAGCTATTAAAGCATATTATATATTTTAAAGTTTCGCGATTTATACTTTTCATATTTAATATAACGTTAATGGTAGTAATACCTTTTTATTGCCCGACGTTTCGACAAAGTTGTATTCGTCGTATTAAAGATAAATATTATAGCTTGCGCTGTAAAACCGTATTTTTCTTACAAAATTAAATAGTACTACAAAAAAGCCCGCGACAGCATATCTATCTTTTATCTTTAAGCCATTATTGCCAAAACTAATCCTGCGCATACGAAGTCGCGGACACTAGCTAGTTTTTATTAAGTAACAGTGGGTATTGAAATAGTTTTTATTAAATCTTCCTTACATTGATTAATTTAATCAAAAATATATTTTTTTAATTTTGCATAACCTTTGTTACAGGTCATAGAGTAATTACAATTTACAATCGATAAACTTATTCATAAAAATAAAATGGTTCAATGTTTGTTATCTGACGTGCTTGTTATAAATTATTTCCACTAATTAAAAAAACCGAATATCACACGAGTCATTTCTAAATGAAAAATAAGTAATTATTTATTGAAAGAACAATAAGTAATTATTAACAGTTTACGGCAACTAAAGGAAAAGGCTTAGTAACAGCCTGTCCCACTGCTGGGTAATGGCCTCCTCTCCTCCTCTCCTCCAGGAGAAGATTTAGAGCTTAATCCACCACGCTGATCCACACTCCACATATTACCTGATGCATATTACCTGTTTCAGACATACGATGATATGTGTTTATAAACACTCGGATGTTGGGAAGTCTTCTAGTTGGAAAGCGTTCCTGGTATAATCTACGAGGTTCAGATGCAATGCCGTCCGCTCTCCCACTACATATACACTATATCAGCATATTCGGTATTGGTAAAGGAACTCATACTCAATACTAAATATTATTTTTTTCACGACAAGAAAATGATGACAATTTTCGCAAATAGCACATGAAAACTATTATCGATCGCGAATATTGTCAGAATTTGAAGCGAAAAGCGCGAGGCAGCGCCAACCATGTTGTTTTTTATGATTTTGCTAATCGAACTTCTTTGATTTTAAAGGGTATTTGTAGTATTCCTCTATGAATTATTGCGCTATCTTCGTGTGTGAGATACCATTAGAAAGGGTATTAAACGAAGAAGTTTTTAAAAGTATCTGAATAACATAGATTGCTTTATTTATTATAAAAAATGACTTTGAAATTGCAATTAATTCTGACCCAAATCATTTTGGCTACATTCAAAGCAATTTTTTTAATGTTTATTACTTAATTTATTATCAGTAAACAGGTGGTACGGAACACTTACTTATCAGAGTAACTAATTATAAAAAAAAGAAATCATCATTTATAATTGTTTTATTAGCGTTTACAGACGGAAAAGTGGAGTTTTCCCAAAAAAGTACAAAATCGCGATTTTCTCGAAAACTGTAAAACTTGTTACTAAGGTAAATGACGTTAAATAGACTCTAAATTACCTCTTCTATCACGTCTCCAAAAGTTTGCATCGACCCGCCTGGCACCCTGTATAATGGTAGGAAAGAAACACTCAACCTATTATTTTTTTTATCTAAAACAATCAAATTACATAAACAAAAGGCATTCAATTGAAATGATAAACAAATATGGAATTAAGCTGAAGTATCTTAACCGACCAATAATCTTATGTAATATTTTTATTTCTTTTTGCATGAATAAGTTTGTATAGAACATCAAAACAAAAACAAAATTCATATTGTCCTCAATGCCCAGTGTCGTTTAGAAAAACGTGATCGTTTTATTGCATACCTTCTTATATACTTTTACTATAGCAGAGCGTAGCTATAGTTGAACAAATATAGCTCGCGTAAAGCACCCTCTCTCTCACATTTTTATATCCTCTGTATCTCCTGTTGCAGAAATTAATAAGAGTAATCACTTTATATTAAGCTACGTATTATATTATGTTATTCTATACAGCACGAAAAAATACGAAAAAATCTATTTTCCAAAATAAAAGAGCTTTTTCACGTTAGTTTGCAATTTATAAATATATGCATACTAAAAAAACGAATTAAACGTTAAAATATAATGATAAAAATAATAGTAAGTCAAATTGTTAATTAATTTTTAGGGTTACGTACCTTAAAAGGAAAAACGGAACCCTTATAGGATCACTTTGTTGTCCGTCTGTCTGTCTGTCTGTCTGTCTGTCTGTCTGTCTGTCTGTCTGTCTGTCTGTCTGTCTGTCTGTCTGTCTGTCTGTCTGTCTGTCTGTCGGGATGTCAACCCTTTTTTCTCAGAAATGCATAGACGTATCATGTTGAAATTAATATCATATACTCAAGTCTACGATGACATGCGGCCGTGAAAATATTAAAGGTCTAAGTCAACGCAATCAAAACATAATGGAAAATATGTCGTATATTTTGACCATTTTAGCGTTTTTGCAAGGGAATCAAAACCTATAGGGTACTTCCCATTGACCTAGCACGATGAAATTTGGCAAGAAGTAGGATCTTATGGTACAAATAAAGGAAAAAATCTGAAAACTGTAAATTTTTGTATGTATGTTTGTCTGTTTGTAAGTTTGTCTTTCAAACTTTTTCTCAGAAACGCGTGAAGGTAACAAATTTTTATCAACGTCAAGTACTCAGAGTTGTAATTACTAAGAGCTGTGAAAAAATCAAACTTCTAAGTTAACGCAATCAAAAGATACGGTCATTTATATCACATATTTTAAGTATGATAGCGTTTTTAACGATTTCGCAAGGGAATCAAAACCTATAGGGTACTTCCCATTGACCAAGCATTATGAAATTTGGCCAGGGGCAAGGTTCTTTAGTATACATAAAGGAAAAAATCCGAAAACTGTAAATTTCTGTTCGTGTGTCTGTCAGTCTGTACGTCTATCTTTCAACCTTTTTCTCAGGAACGCGTAAATGTATCAAGTTGTAAATTGATCAAGCGGAAAATATATTAATCTTAGTATTAAAATTTTATGTACTTGTAACAAATTAACATAGAAGTTGACCATGGTCAAAAAAACAATTTTACAAACACTGAGAAGAAATTTGTATCAATACGAAAACATTAAAAAGCAGCAAACTTTTATAAACAAAGCAATGCAATCTATATATCGCAGCTAACAAAATGATAGCGCGATGCAGCGTACAGCTAATGCCATCTATTACAACATTATGACATTAACTGTGATATAATTCTGCTCGATTAATAAAAAAATTTATTTTAATTATTATTTAAACGCGCTAAAAATTATAAAATAAACTTTTCATTTAAAAGTTTTATCGTCGATTTATAACGTCATTACGTAATTATCATTTAATATAAGAGCTTCACGCGATTTGATTTAAGTACTCGTATTGACTTAGTACGAAAATTTTAAAATTAAATTCAAACAGATCGAGTTATTTTTATTTACTTATTTATCTACACATATAAGTCTTCTGGTTATTAGTAATATAATTAGTTATTTATAAATAAACAATTAGTTTTGTTCGAATTAAGGACTAATTATTTTCGTCTTGGCAACACTAATGTATATTTCGATATTTTGATTGATAATGTAAATCTAAATATTTTACGAACGTAGTGCAGGGGTAGTGGAGTGTAGTAGAATATAAATAAAAATAAAACGAGAATAAAATATAATATAATTATGTTGTTAATGTCAAAGTCAACTAGTTAGTTCATTGAAATTGTCAAGAGATGGCGCTAGGTGTATCCTGAATCGCGCTATAACTTTTTTTTTTGAAAGTATAAGGTGTATTAGTACTTAAAATAAAATTTTGTGTTTCCATGGATTGCATCCATGATCGTGTTTTAAATTAAAGTGCTCCTAAGTAGTTTCAAAATAGTTTTTGGGACGTGATCCATATTTACATAATATTTGATTATATTTAAGCGACTTCTAAAAAGGAGTGTTTTCAATTCGACCTTGTATTTAATTTTTTTTTTATGTTTGTTCGCCGATTACGAGGCCATTTGGGTACCGATTTTCAAATTTTTTTTTTGTTTGAACAGGTATACTTCCAAGGTGGTCCCATAGTCTTCAAGTCAGGATCAGATGATGGGATCCTGGAGAAATTGAGGGAACTCCTCAAATATTATAGGCAAGCGTATACCGATTTAGGTATTTTTGATAGTAACTTATGTTGGAACTGATGATGAAGACCACAAATGGCGTAGATGGGTTAGTCTTATATAGATTTCTATAAGTTTGTACGGAACCCTCGGTGCGCGAGTCCTACTCGCACTTGACCAGTTATTTTATTTACATTCATAGATTAAAACACCTTTTTATCTTATTCTTCTTAGAATTAGAATTAAAATTAGAATAACCTTTATTCGGGAACACACACATTTACAAATAAACTAGTACATATAAAAATATTAACAAAATCTAGCTAGAAAAACAAATATAACATGCAATCCTAAAATAACAATATATCTATAACGAAAAAGAAAAATTAAAAAAAAGCATAACAATTTAAAAAAAAAACTTATTTTAAAAATAGTATTAACAAATATTAATGCTTATCTATCTAAAATGGTGCAATGTCCCCGAAAAGGAATGTCCCTCAGTTATTATTGGAGTTTTGCTCCAAAACTGGTTTTCAGTGACACCCAATTCTTTTTTCCTTGGTAGGTAGCAACTTGCTTATGGTACAAAACTATAAAAAAAAATAACATACATAATTATATTACTATACAAAACCTGATACATACATAATAACAATGACATTTATATAAAATACAGATATGAAAGAAAAGACATTTTAATTTTATATAGGAATACGCATAGTTTTAATATTTGCTTAAGGCGAAATAAATAGGCGCATCAAATTATATCAGCGTCTTCCCAGAACCCGGTTTGAGATAGTTGCGGGGCGAGAGGGTTGGTCCGTCGGGCGCTCACACTATTCGCGCCTTTCGGTTGGCTTGACTGCCATTACGCAACACACGACCGTTGATTTATGTATTTAAAATCACATTATTGTTTTAGTTTAATTATCACACCCCATTCAGAGACAACAAATAAAAACTAAAACGTTAACCAGAATCTTCTTCTATATTAATAATTTCGTCAAGGGTTACGGTAGACTCAATCCAAACCTTACCTGAATAATAAAACATAAAAAAATTAAAGATTTCGAGTCGACAACTTACATCCGCAAAATTCGGATTGTCGAGTATTTTGTTAAATTCTAATGGCAATGACAGACAAATCGCAGACGCCATCTTGAGTAGTTATTGAACGTTCCGTTTCATACCTCATATACGCCTCGCCGCTCAATACGTCATCCATTTTATAAACAAAGACCTGTGGCTGTGTAAAACGAAACATTGAGTGTAGTAAAACATTATACAAGTACACGTGTATTATGAGTCACATTTCACCCGAGCGGAGCCGGGTTTTAATCTAGTAATAATAATAAACGCAACGCTAACCATATAATTAGAAGGTTTTATGTGCACAACATGGTATGTCCGGACATCACCACCATCAGTATGGTTTTACCACGCAATGCAACGAAGCAGCAAAGTCAAGGTAATTACACTTATCTATTAATACATTATTCTTTCTAAATTTGTATATTATAATAATAATACATTGCGTTTTTAAAACTTATAACTAGGAAAGAAAGTGTTACTCAATTATTTTTTCATATTCGCATCTGCACATTTAATCTATACCCGATATATAGAATTTGACAAGAATAATAGTCACTTCACTGTTCACTGCAACTGAACAAAATGTTTGAAGGGCCTATCAAAACCGTCGTGACGTCAAGAAAATGAGATCACGACAATTTGACGTACTTAACGGTGGCGGTAAACGTTTACTAGAAAATGGTTTCCGACGATTACGGCCCCGTATTATTGTGCCCTTTTACGTTGCGCTACTGTTACCAGGTTACAAATTTGTTTTATGTCAATTACGAGAGTAAAACTTACAAATGGAATTCTCGTTACGGAAAGTTTTTTGAAGAAAGGTGCAAATTTATTTTTAGGGCTGTTTTCTTTTGCTGGTACTAAGTAAACATTATAATGAGTGTCAGAAATAAAACTCAAGATCTTTTTAAACGAAGCTTTCTTATTAAACACCGCGAGCATCATTTGCAAACAAATTTTGAATATTTTTCAACTATTATCATTGAAAACACTGTTTTTTTTTTTAATAAAATTCTTTCCGTTTTCTAAAAGAAAATAAAAATGTCAAACTTCAAATGTCATTTTAAAATTAATTATATAAATATAAAATAAATCCGGACAATATACTCAATGTTTGAGTCGTTGAGACTATTTTAACGAGCCTCAACCCGATGTTACTGCTGTAATTGACAGACACGTTGGCGCAGTGGTCACTGCAACTGGCTGTAGCGCTAACAGTCGCGGGTTCGATCCCCGCTCACGGCAAATGTCTGTATTGGCCATACGGATTTGTCGTGATCTGGCTGTTTGTGTTAGTGTTATGTATGTTTCCGGATTCCCGACACAAGGTCACAAGACCTTAACGGGGGCCGTTGAGTATTTATTTATTATTATTTAATTTGGTGAGCAGTAATGTATCCTGCTGATTCTAGATGTTGATGCAGCATCAGGGCATAGTTACGCAAGCATGCTATTTTGATACCATTCAGTCGAGTTTCGAGTCGACTAGTAGAAATTGCTCAGATCCTCCAACTAGAAAAGTGCTGATAACCTTGTGATGTCTGAACCGATCTTTTTAATTATAGCTAAGAACCATCTCGATTACATCAGCTTTCAGCCAGAAAAAATACATTAAAATTGATCCACACGTTAAAAAGGTATGATGCCAGTGACAGACACACAGATACACACGTCAGAATTAAAACACAAGTTAACAAGAATAGTATAAATCGCGAAAGTTTAAAATATATAATCACAAGTTAACAATTTAACAACGCATATGACATCAACTTTTAGATTATAACTCGAAAAGTAATTCTTCTAAAACGTATATTGTTTTAATTCGTGGATTAAAATAGTCTCTTTTTTGAGGATTTCATTACTTTTTTATTTAAACATTTTACATCTACACAGATTAATAAAATTGAAGTGTCCGTTTGTAATTTTAAATTAACAGCTTTTGTCTAAATTTATGAAAGTTTATACGGTACGTACTACAGAAGTAACTTAGACTACTTTTATCTTAGAAAGTTTATTTTCCTAAATTAAAAAATATAACACATTCTGTATTATTTCACCATCTAATTATGTCACGTAAAAGGATCCACCTCTGGGTTTGGTAGTATACAGCAAACTAGAGGAAATAGCATTTTTTTTCAAACTACCATTAGTGAATGCGAGTAAAATGCTCCTTTCTTGAGAGAGAGAGAGATTATAGCTTTGTTTTGTATGAGCCATCATTTATTCTACGCGAACGAAGTCGCGGGTCAAGATGGACGATGTTTCTAAACATTCCTTTTTTTATTGAACTCTCAAATGCAAATACTTCCTACGAACATAACTCCCTAACCAGAATGTATAACAGGAAATTATTGTTTTCCTTGTAACTTAACCTCAGGTTTTTCTTTTGCAAACGACATTTATCGGGGAAAAATAGGACATACCATATTCTTCATATATATAATACGAGTATTATATTTTAATTAACGAATGACGCATAATAAATGTTTTTTAAAACACCGTGTAAACAAGTCTTGTGCCGGTATATCATCTTTGGTAAAACAGGTCAGAAAATCAGTATGTAAACGTACTCCGGCAAGAGTGGACATAGTTTTGTAGTAAAACTTATTATAAAAACATTTTAAAATGTGGATATCCCATTTTTTAATGTGTGTTTCACTTATATGTGTGTCTAGCGCTTATAAAGGTAAGTTTTATTTATATTTTTTATCAATAACAATGTTTGTTTTTTTTTTTTTATAAAATAATGTGTTAATTGTTATGTTATGTTATAATATCATTTACATTTCTGATTTCTTTGTTGCATTTGATATTTTATTAACGTACAATATTTTCAAGAGTAGGTACTACCTAAATTGAAATCTACTTCTTATTTAGGGCTGTCTCATTGTTAATAATTACTGTCAAGTATAATGATTATGTGTCTTCTATATGTATAGTGTCATAAATGAGCTTTTTATTTTGGGTTAAATATCAATCTACGTTATAAGCTCTTATATCCGTTGTAATAAATAATAAGTATTGTAGAGTAATATAATCTTCCTTCGAACTAAAAAATCCTATTTATTATTTCGTACCAGTTACTCTATATGTAAGACTTTTCTTATTTCCACTATACCGGATATTATATATTGATATTAATTAGCCAAATAAATTCACAGAACAATGCCAAGACTGCAAATTTTATCGTTTATGTCCTGAGGCCAAGCACTACGCCAATGTTACCACTAACGTTCGGATAAGAGATAATAAATTAAAATCATCTTTTTGTGGCACGGAAATGGTAGATGGCAAAAAATTACCAAAGGTAAGAGTGAAAAACTAAGAGGCACTATGTTTATCCAGTAGAACCACTCGTCAGATTCGAAGGCTTAATATGATAGTGTATAGAACACGCAAAGCTACACATACGCATGCTCTGAGTGCAGACTCAAATCAAGATGTACCGTAGAGCTTTTTTTAAGTGCTATATTTGAATTGTACTTTACACTATTCTAATAAACGTTGCTTGGCGGTAAATAAAAACATCATAAATAGACATACATTATAATTAATACTAGTGGTCGCTTAGCGGTCGACCGTAGTTCATTAAATTTAACCGATTTCAAGTTCGATTGACCACAGATAATCTATTCTCAATTTGACCACAGACTTTAACAATAAACAAAATAGTATATACGCGTGCGTGTGTTATGTTTTTTTTACTATTTGTATTTTTGTATATTTATGTATTTTTGTGCATAATTAATAAAATATTTCTTTCTCCTTCTCTATATAAACTGTAAGTGTGTAAAATTTCATACTCCTCCGTCCGCCCAATTTTTCTTAAAAACGGTACATAGTTTTTGCTTCACCTATTAGTATATACATATCCTTAATCACCAGATCTTAAAATAAACAAAGAAAAGAAAATATTAATTCTAATAATCCTAATACACGTCACACTCAAACAAAATAAAGAAATAAACAACATAATTCTCTTTTATTACGTCACAATGGTCACGTGATGTCACACTCAAATGACCTGCACACACTGGGGACGGCAAAATATTTATTTCTTTATCCAACTATGTATTTAGAGGTCGAACATTTGATGCCATCACTTCGTTTTCTAAACATTGGATTCTCTACCTTATTATCACCAGTTACGAACGAACTCACATTGCGTAAAGAAAACCACAAAAAATGAACGTTATATATAATATCTAAATTTATCATTAAAATTGAAACAGGTATGCTGCTCGGACTTTAGGACGACCGACGATCGGACGGCATTTTTAGAAGACGCAGGCACGAAAGACGACATAGAAGGACATAAAAATATAGGTCTGCTACCAAAAGATTGCGGGAACATAAACGGCGAACGTGTTTATGGCGGAAGTATTGCCAATCTTTATGAGTTCCCATGGATGGCGCTCATCTCTCAAAAATCAAGGATTAGAACGGGTAAAGGCTGGTTTAGTACTTAACAGTTCATAATGGTATTGAACCCTTTAAAATATAATTTCTTTAAGATATAATGCTACGTGCTTTACATAAAAATTCGTAAAACCCGACTTGCACTTATTATCTGTTGTAATAGCAGAATTAGAAATCACATAGTGTAAAAATAACAACCCTTTATCTATTACTGTTCATAAAATCCTATCCATTTGTCAGGCAAACAGACATAATGACAGACCGACAGATGACCGACATCTTCCATGTCCCTCCCACATTGAAGATGTCTCTTCAAGGGAGGGGTCTGAAATGGGGAATTGTAAGTCCAAAATTTACAAAGATAAACTAGTTATAGATTTATAATATTATGCCTTAGGCTTATCTGTTATTTAGAAATTATATAACCATAGTCATTGCCCTTCGCTCAATGTACTAAGTATAAGTAAATCGTATTCTAAGGGGGAGCTTCAGATCCGTAAACCATACCTTATAATATAAGGATATACATAATACATCCATTGTATAGATATAAATTCATTACTTTTTTACTATTTCAAGGTGACGGTAACGATCAAACCTTTAAATGTGGAGGGACTATTATTAATTCACGGTATATATTGACCGCTGCCCACTGTGTCGTTAATAAGAAGCTATATAAAGTTCGCATCGGTGAATTAAATCTCGATTCTAAGGAAGACTGCCAAGGAGAATATCCTAATAACTTTTGCGAGGGCCATATCCAGGTATGTACAGAAACAGTTGTCGAAATAAAATGGTAATTATCTGTGTGTCTTATGCAAGTTGTTCGATAAATACTCGTTATATTTTTGTGTAAAATTTACTAACGTTAACTATTCGATGTATCAAAATTGTCGGTCGCACTCATTAAATATCAATAGAATCCTCCAATCACTTTAACTCGCTATACTCTATTTCGTTCCTCCTTGTTACCACGAGATGGCGCTGATTAAATCCCATACAAATCTGCGTTTACTTAATCGCAATCGAGTAGTTAGAAAAACTCGCACCAGGCACAGTGATAAATGATCACCGCTTCCCATGATCACTTGCAACACCAGAGAAACCACAAATGCGTTGCTGGCTTAACATCAGGTGATCCGTCTGCACATATATAAAAAAAAAAAAAACAGTTCAAAAACGTTAAAACAATGAAATAAAATAACTTTAACATTTTAGGATATACCCATCAAAGACATCATTCCACACGAACATTATAGACGTTCGCCGTCTATTAATGACATCGCACTTCTTCGCCTCGTAAAACCAATTGATTTCTCACACAGTAAGTACTACATATATTTCTCGTAATTATTGATAACATATAAAAGTACCTAGCGTTAGTCAACACTCAGTACAAAAAAGACATATATACTGTCATAATTTTCCCCGTTTTTTCATAAAATAAAGTGTAAAGTGTAAATCTGCCACTTCAACATTTTACGATATATCGTTATTCGTATATTTTCGTAATACCGTTAACCGTAAAGAAGCTACACAACGAATTATAAAGACAATTCATGGAAAGTGATGATTTCTTCCAGAGAACGCCGCTCCTATATGTTTACCAGTGGTAAAAGAACTTCGTAACGCGACTTTAGGCAACAGAATAGCAACTGTCGCTGGATGGGGAGCTACGGAAACAAGTCCAAAGTCCTCTATTCTTCTAAAAGTCGATGTACCAATATTAACGCCTTCAAGTTGCCGCGAAAAGTAAGACAAACACCTTTGTTGTTTTGTTCATAAAAATTTCTAATATCTTTAACATTTAATTTATTAAAAAAAAATCAATATTAAAATGGACAAAATTTTAAAATGATCTTTGAAACAGTTTGATATTTAAACAAACATATATTTAGGAAACCAGAGACAACGCCTCTACAACTCTGCGCCGGGGAAACGGGGAAGGATTCCTGCAATGGTGACTCTGGCGGCCCACTCATGGTGGAAAATCTAATCGAAGGCAAATATAAAGTAGTTCAATACGGCATTGTGTCTTACGGCCCGCTATATTGCGGCACCGCCACACCAGGAGTATATACAGACGTCACCCGCTACATGGACTGGATATTAGACCATATAGAATCCTAAAAATCGACTGTAATAGTATTTATAATTAAATATAACTAATAAATTGCTATTTGCTTTCTCTTGTAGACATGACATCAAACACCCTGTTTTTAATATATGTAAGTATTTATAGTTACCTGTTAAATTGTATTATTATATATTTAAAATAATATACCAAATCTAATTATAATATTTGTTTCAATCATTACGGGATCTAATGAATTATTATAAACTTTTTCTATGTTTACATTTTGCCCTTTTATCTGTGACATTCGTTGTCATCATTGTACTATATTAAAATATCTACATCTTTCTTTCTTCGCCACTACAACCCTTTGTGGGTCTTGGCCGCTTCTACCTTTACTACTTTTACCCCTCGCTCTGATCCATCATCTTTCAGTTAATCAACTTCCTCTGACCCTCAAATCTTCTTCAATACAATCGCGCCAGTTATTTTAGCTTCATTCGCGGGCTCTTCTCTTTCGGTTCTCGGCTTTCGGTTTGTCCTGAGAATGGTTGACTTATCTTCTGTCATCCTCTCAATATGCCCATCTAAGTCGCTGTGATTTGATGAATTTTGCTATTTCTCTCTTGGTACATCAGAGTATTAAGCTCATTAATTCTATGACGAATCACATCGCATTCATCTCTAACAGGACCAAAAGTTTGTCTTAGTACCTTTCATTCAAGTATGGAAAGTTATTGTTGTTCTCTTACATGAAAGTCCATATCTTTATATCCATTGATAACTATTAAACAGATGATTGTCTGATAGATGGACATTCTTGTTTGCCTGTTAAGGTATTTCGAGCAGAGAATTTAACAGCATAGATACACTTATTGCTGGCCACAATTCTGGCAATCATTTCAAGCTCTACATAAACTTTTTAAAGGAAAAAATTATTTCATTCTTCTTAGCGCTTTTAAATGTCCTACTTCGTAAAAGGTTTAAAAACCTGTAAATAAGACATTTAGTAACAAAACTTATTTTTTAATAATGGCCACTACTGGAACGACTTCGGTGCAGCGAAATGGGCAGCCTTAGCGTAACTAAAGCAGGGAACCGAGTAAGGTGGAGCGGCCGAGGCTGGGGAGGCGAAAAGTTTGTTACGGCAGACGGCGGCAGCTCCTCCTCCGCACCTCCGGAACTATAATACACTCTAATGGTAGGAATAACTGATTCGTTTCTAGTCTGCTTATGAGAAAATTTTTTTTCCAACCTAACAATATATGTTGGATATTACTTTACAAAAACAATTATTAAATTGCCCAACTAAACCAACCATGTAGTTATTCATAATGCCTGGGCACTATAATGAATAAAGCAGTTTGAATCAATTAATTTGCACGCACGTACAAAGTCATTAATTCGAAATAAACGAATTAATGACTTTGTACGTGCGTGCATGTATGCGTGTGTATGTGGTTGAATATTGTGCAGAATATTATTACTCCGTCTGTATTATCTTAGAATCTTCAAAATAGACCGTGTATCATCATAATCCATATCTTTTAGCCAGTCGAAAACCGTATTTTTGCAATCACATCTGTTTAGAATATCTATATACAGTTTTTTAATTTAATATACGGATATACAGGATATGCATGATTTTTTAAACACGTGTGAGACCAAAACTTGGCAGTGAAGTCTTTAATCTATGTCAATTTGTTTTTCTTTACCCTGAAAAAAGTGTGAAACTTGATTATAAACTGTTGTATAAATGGATTTCTTACTGTCAATACTACATTATCACAATACAATGAGATTGTAGGATAGAGGTATAGCAGACAGCAGCTTACCTTTAGTCACAATCATTGTGCTTCTTCAAGCAGAAGCATACGTCTTAGCGGCACCGCCCAAAGTATCATTACCATAAGAGAGTCACATAGGAGCAAAACATCGTTTTAATAATTTTATAACGATAATAATATTACGATAACATGATACATCATGCGTGAAAATTTTTAACCCCCGACCCATAACAAGGGGTGTGATAACTTTGACGTGTATTTGTCTGTGGTATCGTATTTCTCTAACAAATGAACCGATTTTGATGCGATTTTATATTTTAAAGCTGATCTAATCGGGATGGGTATTAGCTATAATTTAAGAAGATTTGTTTAGACGTTTGAAGGTTATCGGCTGTTCATCAGCTTTATTTGAAATCACCAGGATACACATCTCGTCACCAACTCAAAGTATCGTGTGAAAAGGTCTCAATGGATAGATTGTTTGGGTTTTCCTTTAATTTACAATTGGATGCTGATAAGCAATACTGTGTCATGCCACACGGACTTCATTTTGAGAAAATGGCGTCTATAGATGTCAAACCTATTCTTAACAAATATGTTAGAAGAAGTTTTTTTTTATATAAGGTATAATGAATTTAAATCAGACTGATACATTTAATATATTATCTAATACAAACCTATTTAAATATTTGAGATTATTGTATAAATTGCAAAAAATGGAACGCACTTGAAATTCGAACCATTTAATTAAGAATCTTTTTTCCGTAATTATTTAATTTATGTGACTACAATTTTTTTAATAATGTTAAATAAGTGATGCAGTATCAAAATACATCAATATATCCGAATTTAAATACATGAAATTATCAGAATACGTCAATATCTCCGAACTTGACTTTTTGTGGGTTGACACATTATTGCTTATCAGCCTCCAATTATATGTTACAGATATTATCATATAATCCTTTTCGAACAAGTTTTTTTTTTTAAATAAAATTAAATGACGCGCAAAACTCATAAGCAGAGTTTTTTTATTTCAAACAACTTAATTAATCATTGCTAGATTTCTCAAGGTATTCCACCCTACTAAATATCACATTGTTTTCCGCTAAAATCTGGCACTTGGTTTTCCTCCTGGAAATTGTTTTATTACAATGTAATTTCACAAAACGATGACGAAGCAGCGAACTATTTTATAATATTAAAATTGTCTGCAAAGTTTGTATTTCGTCTGAATATTTCTCGTGCATGTATGGCTACACCATCCTTTAAGAAACAGGTTAAGAATTAGTACGTAAACGAACACCGACTCGTACGAACACTTTGTTTTGTTACAAAACAACAAACAATATTCTTTTATAAAATCATAAAGATGTTTAAAGCAAAGGTTTTGATTGGTGTATTGGTTATATACAGCTGCAGTGCAAATACGAGTCGAAGTAAGTATTAGTATTAATTTCATTTGCCTTTTAAATTATAACTTAAAGATGAGACCCATACGTAAAAACCTGTTTATAGAATACTAATAGAAATTCTTTTTCCTTATAAAAATCAATCTAATAACTGAATCGATAATTGTTATTTTATTAAGTACTTTAAAATATAAACATATTTTAAAATATTGATATAATTATCAAGTATAATCGTTATTAATTGCTGGATTATCTAATTTTATTATTTTTCCGATGTTTCAACAGAGAATCGTCTATCATAGTGCTTATATGAATGCTTTTAATAATAAAAAAAAACTTTACTTTAAAACTCACTTTTAAATGGTACTTTTAAATACTTACAGTAATATAATTTTGATATAACATCATTATTTTGCAATAGTGACACAAAGGAGGAAAATAAAAACAAAATATTACTGTTGTGTGACGAGTTTCTTTGTCGAATAACTATTTATGAGTATATAATAACGGGTAACAAAATAAACATTCAAATTATTAATATTAAATGTTACTATTAATTGGATGCTGATAAACGATAATGTGTCAACCTACAAAAAGTTAAGTTCGGAGATATTGATGTATTCTGATAATTTCATGTATTTAACATCATTAAAAAATTTTCAAGTCATCTAAACTAAAAAAAATACGGAAAAAAAGAACCTTAATTTAATGTTTTGAATATTTAAGTGTGTGCCATATTTTGCAAAATACAATAATAATACAATAAAATTATTATTAGATAAATAATATTAAAATTAAATTAGATACCAATCAGCTATTAATTCATCATACCTTTTACCAAAATAGATAAGGAAAGATGGATATATACATCTTTAAGCAAACTCGTTAAGAATAGGTTTGATATGTTTAGACGCCATTTTCTCAAAATAAAGTCCGTGTGGCTTGACATATTATAGCTTATCAGCGACAATTATAGAGTAAAAGTACAAGACCTGCATATGAGCAGGAATTTTCCTTCTTTTGATTTAATATACATAGTTTGAAATGTATTATGTTGAAATTTGTTAATATGAAACATCACAGATTGCTAAAACTGGCCGTAAATGTCCTTCGAGCCGCAGCGAAAAAAACCCAGTACATAACTTACCTGCTATTTGGCTAAATTACATTAATTGCATATAATTGTTCCGAATGATATATAATGCTAATTTAGAATCAAACTATACGAGTGACGTTATAATTTGTTATTTTACGATGTTATTAGCCAAGGTCATCATGTTTTGTAAATATACTTGCGTAAAATGTCAGTAATTACCGCATTTATTTACAGTTATGTATATTTACTGTTTTATTCTACTCTTTATGAGTTATAGTATAATGTTTTGTAGAACAGTGGTAACCAAACTTTATTTTTCCACGGCTCCCTTAAAAATATTTGACCATCTCTTCCATTTAAAGAAAATACTACAAAGACAAAAATATAATACTAAAAATTAACAATATATAAAATAAAAAGCAAAATCTTTAAGAATAGGTTTTATTGAAGTCCGCGTGGCTTATCAGCGACAATTATAGAAAATCAAAAATACAAGTTTCTATATTTCTATGCACTCAACGAAACTTGTCGTTGTATGAAAAAGGAATCCTTTGGAATCCCATAAGGCTATTTAATCTTTAATTAAAAATAGTACCAAGCAAAATTTGAAAATTTACTACTTACCTATATTTTTTGAACCGTAATGTTTTGAAAGTTCGGGATGATGAAAATAATTTATGTAAGTTTAAATCCGCTTAAAATAGATTTATGTAAATGAAAAAAAATATCCACAGAAGTGTGCAGTGACTGTAAATTATTTCGTTCCTGTCCCGAAGCGATAAGTTTTGCAGGAAGAAATACTGAAAATGCGGCAAAAAATGCAAGGCTAACGTCATCCCTTTGCGGCGTCGAAATCGTAAATGGCGTGAGATTACCAAAGGCGAGTATTTTTGCTTGAATATTACTCAATTGCTGTATCTTCATATATTCCACAAAATCATCATCGTCATCATCATCTCAGCCGAAGTCCACTGCTGGACATTGCCCTAAAGATTTTCAAAACGCCCGGGTCGAAATGGCCAGCATCCTACGTCCACTAAAAAGACGACGTCCACTAAAAAGACGACGTCCACTAAAAAGATGGATAGATGACCTTAACAAGGCCTGTCTAATCCAAGGCCAATCTATCCATCTTTTTAGTTGACGTCCTTCGCTCCTCTTGCCCGTCCAAGATACATAAACAAAAGCTAGGACGTTGCACAAATTTCGCCACTTTTGTGTCGCGTATCCTATATAAGACACCAGTCAATATTTTACTTTCATAAAATTAACATGAAATCAACCACTCCTGCACAAATTTCGTCAATATTCGTGTCCAGTTGCTTCTATTTGACACGAACATATTGCCGATCAAACAGTGTTCGTTGTAGGCAATTGTAGACAAAAAGTTACGTTTGTGCAACGCCTGAAGACGCAAATATACATGTTAACATAGCTTTGACGACTTAGCACATGAATATACTAAAAAACTTACGAGTTTAAAAACTATAATACATTATAAATAATCTATGCACATCAAATGAACTGATCTTTGAATGAAATAAAAAGAAACAAAAACAGAACTTAAAATCAGACCGCATTATAGTAATTCTAATATACTTAATGAATAAGTACTATAACGTTCGTTTATTTTCTTTCAACAGATTTGCTGCTCGGATTTTAGAATGACAGACAACCGATTCTCCGACACGAGCACAAATGATTCATTTGAAACACACCCAAATATTAATCTACTTCCACAACAATGCGGTAAAATTAACGGCAATCGCATTATTGGCGGAACTGTCGCCAATCTGTATGAGTTCCCATGGATGGCGCTCATCTCTCACCGAACACGTGCAGGGCCAGGTAAGAGAATCGAGATACTGCAGGTACGACAAGTACATCATGTATTACACTTTTGAACATTTATATTTTAATTACTGCACGTCCATGAAATAGTTTACCCTGTCGGTAATATGGACGAACAGTAAATAGAAAATAACCGAGAAGGCTATCTTTTATACACTCTGTAATTATCAAATCTTTTACCATCACGAACAAGTTTATATTATTACCTATAATTTCTAGGAAGAAAATAATCTAGTAATCATCTAGATGCACGTGTATTGGATGCACAGCATCTAAGAGATGATCTTATAAGCAATCTTCTAGGGTCTGCTGTCTGATAAACGTTATCAGACATTTCTCTCATCCAAAAACATATTTAGAAGACAAACTAGAAATGATCTAGTAGGCAACTTTCTAGATACTCCATATCCACTAGATATATAATAAAAATGTAAGGGATTGCTGTTCTTAACATGGAAGATATATGAGAAAAAATATTGAGGAGGTTTACCAATGCAACAGCACCCAAAACAATGATTGTTAGAATGTTTCTCTGTTCGTCTGCTTGTCTGTTTATCTGTGCGTTTGTGCATGCTAATCTCAGAAACGGCTTATCCGATTTAATAAATAAGTCTAAAATATAATTAAAACCAGCCATTCTAGAAACGGATTTCAGAGGACTCGCGTTTGTTTATTGATAACATTTTATTATTTTAGGTAAAGATAACCTCCAATTCAAATGTGGCGGAAGTATTATCAACTCGCGGTACATTCTGACTGCTGCCCACTGCGTCGTCGACAAGAAACTGGCCGGTGTCCGTGTTGGCGAGTTTGATATCAGTACCAAAGAAGATTGTCAAGGGGAATACCCCAATATTATCTGCGAGGGACACATCCAGGTACAAAAGTTTTGAAAATCTACTTTACAAATCTTATTGATAGACAATGCAAGAATTATCCAAATAGCAACCGTTCCGACTTGATTCGCGTACGTACATTCAACAATTGTTTTTTATTAATTCATATGTATAAAGTTATTTGTATTTATAACAAAACATAACATTACAAATGTACATGTCTTAACTCTAATACTTAGGACTTTAACACTAAACAAAAGAATTTATATCCGCGTATGTGTCAAATACATGGTAGTAAGTAGGTGTGTAACGTTTTTTTTATTGATTTAATGTATTGTATGCGTAATTAAAAAAATATTAACATTCCTCTTTCCTTCTCTGTATAAATTATCAGTATGCGAAATTTCATACTCCTCAGTCTGCGTAATATTCATTAAGAGGGGTACAAATTTTTTCTTCACGTATTAATACATAGATAGCAAAAAGACTTTTATGAAATCTGCGATAAAACTTAGATATTTCTGCAACAGGATATCCTCATTGAAGAGACTATTCCCCATAAGGACTACCAACGTTCGCCAGTGCACAACGATATCGCACTTCTTCGCCTTAAGAGACCAATCGATTTTTCACACAGTAAGTAACTCTTGCATAAAAAAAAAGTCTCTACGGTGAGAATTACACTCGTAAATTTTGCTCACAGATTTTCATAAGGTTTACATAAATTATTTACCATAGCTTTATAGAAAGTATATTCTGTCAGTGCCTTATTTTTGACACTCACAGCTTTCGTAAGGTTTCCTAGGTTAAGAGTTTACAGAGTTGTTTAATATCAATTACGAGACTAAAACTTGCAAATGTAATTTCCACCCATCTGTACTTCTCGCGTCGTGTAGAATTTTGTCCACATTATGTTCCACAACAAGATGGTGGAAAAACCAAACTCGGTGCAAAAGAACGCGGCGCGGGTTCCTTTATGAAATCACGTCGCGTTTAGTTTACAAGTATTTATATAATTATAGTTTAAATATATATAAGTCACCACCCGCTCTCATCGCACTCGTCCCGCCGCGAAATACATTTGGCGTTCATTGACCCTAATTGCTAGCACAGAAACAACTTAACTATATTTTTAATATATAAGTATAGATGGTAATCGAACAGGCAGGCTACCTGATTTAGTAATCACAGCCACCCGTAAACATTTACAGAACCAGAGGAACTACAAAAACTTTAAATAAGATATGAGGGAAGATTATTGCGATATGCAATATACTTATATCCTTTACGTCAATCCGTGTGTTATTATTATTCTAGCTAAAGATAAAAAATAGGCACATTATTAACAAAACTAAGAATAAAATAAATATTAACAATACATAATAATTACTTTACAAATCCATGTACATATGGAATTAAGGGAAAACAGCATTTTCCTCATACATCGCAGTTTTAGAGATATATATATTGTTTACAGAGAATGCCGCACCAATATGTCTGCCGGTGGCTAAAGACCTCCGTGACGTCATTCTCGATAGGAAAATAGCGACGGTCGCGGGCTGGGGCACCACAGACACCGGCTTCGAATCAGCTGTCCTACGGAAAGTGGACATACCTATACTAACGCCCGAGGCTTGCCGTAACTTTTACAATAAGTAAGCCATCTTGATTTCTTTTTAATAATAGAATATTGTGAATAAGTAAGTAAGATTTAACCATGAAAATAAGACCGAAATTGACGCTTGATCTACGACATGCTATTTTAGGATTTCTTTATACTTTCCGATTTTGAATGTGAAATATCGTTCTAAAGTTCTTTCTGGTTAACGAATTATTGAAAAAAAAAGTGCAATTAATAAAAAACTTAATAAACTTAATAATAACTTTTTGTCACTATGTACTATTTTACAGAAACTCAGCTAACAGCGATACGACGTTACATAAGCTTTGCGCTGGCGAATTAATGAAGGATTCCTGCAGCGGAGACTCTGGCGGACCGCTCATGATGGAAAGAGAAATCAACGACGTATATAGAACTGTCCAGTACGGTGTCGTGTCATACGGTCCAAAACAATGCGGATCATTGTTCCCAGGAGTATACACAGAAGTCAGCGCTTACGTGGAATGGATATTGGATAACATGAAACCTTAAGTTTTAGTAACTATTCAATATAGACATATACATATAAGGGAGGGATTTAGGTGGTCCGGGACTCCCCCCACTTCATATACATCTTACTTAGTATATTGAACGACGGGCAATGAGATTATCATTTAGAATTATACTATCTATTCGTAATGCTCGGATAAAAACTTTATTTATCTTTGTGCATTCTAGTCCCTTCCCATATGAAAGTTATAGTTACTCCCTTGGACAGGGCGTTAAACTTTTAATTAAGATCCTGCAGTTGATTCCGCATTTTCATACTTAAAAAAAAATTTAAATATATGACAAACTAGAAAACGGGACACCTGATGTTAAGTGCTAGCTGCACGTCAATCTTTTGTAAGAGTCAGTTACTGCCCCGGTCGAACTGGACCATATACGAAGCGTAGTCAGTGGGCCACAACTTGACTCTACCTCAGTGATAGACATTTCTAGATATATAAATGAATGTGGAATTTTGAATATATTCAAGGCACCTTAATGGCTTGATGTTTTAACCAATGAAATGTCTATCAATTTGTTTAAACCGTACGATGGTAACTATCTTATTGTAAGATAAACTTTGATTTTATAAAACTAATCGATTAAATTATATTGTATTGTATTATCGATCGTGATTTATCTCCAGTTATGACAATAGGATTTTTTTTTCTTCTTTTATTATATTATATTTGTTATCCATTGCTTAGACAATCTGGCCTTTGCAGTCTTAGGTATCATATATGTTAACAAACTAAGTTCGTTTCGAGTTTCCCTCGAGAAACCGAGTTTTCTCAGGAATATACGTACCCAGTTAAGTAGTACATTAAATGTTATTTTAATTTTAAATCATATTAATTTTATATTTTTATTAAAAAACTAAAAAAATGCTTACATAAAGTCCATATAGAATTAATTAACGTTAGACATTTGTGTATAATGTGTACGTTAAACATTTAATTTGATATTTATGAAAACTGTATTTTATATATAATACAAAAAATGCCATTCTACTGATAAGAAATATTCTCATTATTAAAGGAAAAATTGTTTTAAGTTGTTCTTCAATTTAAGTACAATTTAATTTATTTAGAATGTAGTACTTTAAATTCTAAATAAAACTTGTAAAATATTTTCAAATTCAAAATTATTTATTTGGAAATAATTGTCTAAATTTATTTATTTGAAATATGAATAAAGGGATAATAAAAATAAACATATGTTAAACGACTCTTTTTTATTTACCCATTAAAAAATATTACGAAAAAATCTTAACAAAATTACGCATATAATAAAATTGTATTGACTCTAGCGCGTTTGATAAAAAAAGCTGTCACTTTATTATGGGTACACAAAACAAAAGAATATAATTTGGCACCCTTAACAATACGTGGTGTATTATACAATAAGGTATAAGCAGTACCAAATTTATTCTGCGCAGAGCCTTAGTAAAAATGAATGCCCTTGCTTTAAATTTTAGGATATGAAAAAAATATTGATGTTCGAGCCGTCAGGCTAGATTGATATTAGCTCTCTTTCACTTTTAGCATCGGATAAAAAAATTCTATTATATCTCATAAATTAGACTCTAGAGCTTTAAAATTGTACGTGAAAGATGTTTTTACACACAGGCGCGAGGCTCTTTTCCGAAGTTCCGAATGAACCTCTGTAACATTAGCTAAAATCCATGAAAAAAATTAAATTAAATTTTAAAATTAATTTAAGGTTAAATGTCATTAAACAATGACTTATATCTTTACACGTTTCATCGTGGGAAATACCCACTTACCTAATTTATTGTATAATTAATTGTTATAATATATTATATTATCTTGGGTTCAAATGTTAGTCAATACATTTATACTTATCTACTATATTTATTTGTACGTTTATCCTCTATGCGTTCCGAAACCAATGATCGGATTGTAATGAAACTTTCGTAGGGTGTTCCAGGGACGCAAGGGTTCCTAGCTCAAAAACTCTATATAAGGTGACATTGCAACGCATGCCGAGAACAGACAGTATTTATATAAATACAAAAGGTCATTCGTTCATTTACCCACTAAATAAACACAAAATCTCGAAAACTACTTCCTCTCTAAATCTCAAATTTAGCAATTATGTAGAAGACAGACAGACAGACAAACATGACGGACATGGCAAACTATAAGAATTCCTAGTTTATTAAGATAGTCAAGATTTATTATTATGCTTCCATTGATGTTTTTCAATTAAATTTGTATACCTACATATATATGTATAAACGAAATTAATAAATGAAAGTCATACACGTTTAGTAATTATTTCCTTATTTTTCAAATTTAACAAACACCCACTATTGATTGTTTTTTTTTAAACACTAAAAAAATCCAAATGAAAGATCAAGATATATTAAAAATCAATGTATTTGCCAAACAGTTATAAGGAAGAGATCGGAATATCTCCTCGAGAAGTTTCCGTTGAAGATTCTGTGAAATTAATTTCAAAGGTTTTTAAATTATCCTGATTATTGTCAACAGAGTTAACGGTCATAAATAATGGGTTATCGGATAAGAATTTAGGAACATCACTTAAAATAGGTACGTCTTGGTTGTGAACTGTATTGTCAACATTAAACTCATTTTCGTTTATAATTGTTGTATTATCTACGATAACCTCTTTTCCGTTCTTCTGGTCTATAATATTTTGATTTTCTTTATCATTATTTGATATATATGCATCTGATGCACTATTATTTCCTTTTGATACTTCTAATGAAGTATTAACATTTCTTTTGATTTCATTCATTTTTAATATGCCCTTTTTGTTTTTCAATTTCGTAATAATACTTTCATTTACTTTATTATCAGCATATTCTTGATGATTATTCCTTAAATAGTCTAAAGTATTTTCAGCTGTCTGTGAATCATTGTTTACAGGAACGTCTTTCGAAACATCTGTTATATTAGAAATGTTATCTGATTTAACTTTTCCATTAACTATTGATAAGATTGGAACTCTTGAATCTTTTTTATTGGTGCGTGTGACTTTAGAATCTTTTTTATCTGTGACTTTCAAATGGTGAAATGAATTATTTTGAATATTTTTATTATTATGAGCAGAAAGGGATGTAACGATTTCTTCTTTGCGAGTAGTGGATTTCAGAATGGAATCATCTTTATTGATTTCAAGTAAGTCTCGATCATTATTACTATTAATTAACTGTACTTCTTTATGTAACTTAGATTGCTTCTCTGTGCATGGAAAACTAAATTTGACGCGTGGATGCCTTTTCCATATATTTAGTCCAATCTGAGCTGGATAATGTGTATACAAAATGGGAAGATGATATCTAGTATTAAATTTTCTCATAAAAGGTACTTCTTTTATTAAATGATTAACTTCCATTTTGTGAAGACATTGCAATTTCTTTGGCACTAATGTACGATAAATTTTGCAATTGATAAATAATTGTGGTGAAATATAAAATATGTTATCCTCAGGAACTGTATAAACATTCTCATTATTAATTAAGGTTAAAGTTGTCCTGAGTTTATCACCGACCGCACCGAAAATACCAATCACAGGGTTTTTCCTATAAAACAAGTTGCTCTTCAGTCTACCTACGGTACTGGTTCCAGCAAAAACGTGACTCGTTAATATGATAAACTGAAACAAATATATAATTAAATGAATATGTCAATCTTACTTTAATTAATTACTTTGTTATTTTGTTAGCGGTGAGGCAGGCGGAAATTCCAACTTACTTGCTATAACTTGCTACGCTTGGCTTTAAAGCTTCCAAAAATTGCCATTGGAACAGTGTTTCTTTAGAAACATTAACACCTACTTCTATATTTCTATATATTTTAACAAAAATAACGCTATGGCGTAAAAACTCTCATGCTCTTAATCCTATAATTTATGGATTTTGCTCTCAGACTTACAACTTTTACGAATGTAATTCTAGTCTAATAGTAACTAACATTAGTTGTACACGTCAGTACTTTACAGTGTTTTGTGTATCCCAGAAACATAATAGAAAGAAAAGAAAGAAATAACAAAAAAATAACAACTTATATAAACCATAACTAAGACATTCAATTTGCAATATAGAATTTATATTAGAATTTTCAAAATATTTTACTTACCAGCAAACAAAATAACTGCATATCGTTATATGTATGTGCCTCCTGTCCGTGTTTATCTATATCACTAAAAATTCTAAAAGGCTAATACTGATTTTGATTAAAATTTTTTTGTGCCTTGAGTGAGTCTCTATATGGTTTAGGCTCACAACTGTAGCCGATAGGTGCTGCTTTTAGGCAGAACAACGACTGACCGCTATCATACTGTACTTTTTCTCCGTTTTTTTATCACTGCAGTATTGCTTTTATTACTAACAATTGCTTTCTAATGCTAAGTAAATTAATACTTACTTATATAAGTTTATATACATAATTAAAGGACATTTTTAAATGCCACCTCATTAACAAAATATTATTAAAGTACAGTCTGACTCACTAGTTAATTATATAATTAGATACTTAATTATTAAAACCCTCTATAAGGTAATTACTAGTTAATTGATTAAACTTCATAATTTATTTAAATTTTTCTGAATAAAAACACAACTTTTAATCTACATTTTTAATGAAGAGAATAACTACAATAATTGTTAAGCGATCATTATAAAGACTATACAAAATGACTACTTAGTTATACACTAGCAGATCCAAAAGGGGAGGTTCAAAAGGGTTCAAAAAAGAAGGGTCTCAAATTTATATTTATTTGTTCCAAACCTAATGGCTGATTGAGTTAATAGGTGCGATTGGGTATTTATCTTCCAAAATCTAAAACATTATGAAAAGGTAAAAGTTTGTATATAGGGGGTAATATCAGAAACTACTGATCCCATTAAAAAAATATTTGTGTGTCGGATAGCTTGTTTATTAAGGAATATTATAAGCTATATTACATCATGCTAAGACTCACAGGAGCAAAGCAGTAACCATAAACGCGAGGGAAACCGGAAAGAACAGCTAAATCTAAATAACATATTTATCAAGATAACCTCCCCTGTCCAACCGAAATCCTGGATCCGCCTTTTCGATTCAGCGAAAATTACTCTTGTAAGTCTTACTTTAGTAACTGATACAAATTGTGTAACCTGACAACAGTTACCCAGGTAAGCTGTAAGTGGCAATTGGTAAATATTTCACTGTGCATTCTTTCAGATGTTAAAACAATAACAAATAATTTATGTAACTCTTTTGAAAGTAATTCTCGCCTTTTAGGTACATTTTAATGTTAAATAAATAAATTACATAGTTCTTAAAACTAGTGGAAGACATCATTGACAAAAATAATAAGAAAATTATGTTCGTATTTAAATAAAATAATTATATTACGACTATGATATTATATGACTAGATCTATGAGATTGATAATTAAACATTTTTATAGAATAAGGTTAACATTACTTTGTTTTTAACTCCCGACCATAAAGAGGAGTATTATAAGTTTGACATGTGTGTTTGTGTATCTATGTATGTAAATATCTGTGTGTCTGCGTCGTAGCATCCTAACGAATGGAACAATTTTTATGTAAATTTTTCGTTTGAAAGATAATGTAATCGAGATGGTTTAATTAATTTATAAATATCTGTTCAGGCGTTTTAAGGCTATCAGATCTTTTCTACTTCTTGAAAAGGTCTGAGTAACTTCTACTGGACTGATCGACTCGAAATTTACTACACAGTGGCTTCAATGATATAGAAATAACATACATTTTAAACTTTAACCATTTAAAGTATTAATATTTTAATAAACGTGTCTTATCGCGATAACTAATCGTAATAATTTTGAAACGTCGACCAATAAAAAGGTTATTATTACGTTCAGTTATCGTGATAAAACCCTCGAATTGAAGTATGAATAAAATAATATAGTTGGATAACCTTGACCTCATGCATCATCATCTAGAATCAGCAGAATACACAACTCCTCTTACACAACTCACAACAGAAGTATTTTGTTGGGGCGCGTTGAAATTATTAAAATGTCGGGTGTTTTTTTTAATTTTCAATCTTATATTATATCATTCAGTAACTTGACTAGGTGGTATTTTCGTATCATTTTTTATGACACACATTTCAACAAAATCAATTAGTAACATAATTACGAAAATTATTATTCGTAAATATAAACTATTAGGTGGAATAAGAATCGTTTGCATAGTATTTAAGCGCACCAAGGCACTTCAGCGTCGAAGACATGGCGTGGAGGATGAAGTGAGGAATGCGAAGAATGGTGCGGCTGCGGGGACCCATGGAGCAATTCACACATGAAGCTAATATAGGTAATGGCTAAACGCAAAGTTTCAATGCGGGACAGCCGTTTTTCATAAGCAAATGTTGGTACCTGTTGAACAAAAAATGCCTCTTTAAAAAGAAGACACAAATGAATATTGCTCCTTGTCAATAAACATCAAGCTACCGATCGTTACATAATCGATTTTATGGTATCAAATATTAGTAAATTATAGTAATATAAATCTTTTTAATATATACATGAATTGGGATTTTTGAATAGTTTCTTACCTATGCTTTTGTAGTTTAATTTATTCTTATAGACTTTAGTTAATTAAATTAGTTGATTAGGGAAGATCGACCTCGACTTATTGAAGCGCGGCAAACGCGCGACTCACAAGTGCAACAGTAACTTGTCTTTCTCGCAACTGAATAGCAACAAAAAGTTGCCGTGGGCGATCTATTCAAATGGTTTAATAATTTATATATTAAATACATGAAGGAAAAACTTTATACCTCTTTTTAGCGGACGGTGGAATATGAAATTTCGCATACTTATAGTTTATATAAGCAAGGCGCGAGGATTGCAATATATTTTTTTTTATTATGCATAAAAATACATTAAATCAGTAAGAAAACATGTAATTGATGCTCACAAGCATTTACTCGTAGACTCTTTTGTTTATTGTTATAGTCTCTAGTTAGATTGATATAACCTTATTAATGTTGCGACCACTAGTATCTTACAATTTAAACTTTAAACAAATAATTAGATTTTTAGATTAGTCATATTAAGAAATTTACCTTACGACGTAATTTATCAAAAGCTTCGTTCAAGTTGAACATGCGCCGGCGCTCCCTGATGTTGGCGGCGCGGCGCTGCGCGACGGAGGCCACGCGTCGTCTCGGCTTCTTGCCTCCCGGGGTCGAACGAGACGAGCCCCTTCCACACCCTGCCGCCGACCATACTAACAAATACAGATATTGTTTAACCAATTAGCTACTAGCTGTAGCTCACTGTACAGTGGTTCCTCTGATGCTGCAAATTTCCATGGGCTACTTGTTAATTAATATTACTTAAAGCCTGTGTAGCGCAATTAAAATGACACGATTGCGCAGTGGTCGATGCAACTGACAGAAGAACTAACGCGATCAATCTTTGTTCACGGCAAACGTCGGTATTGTTGTATTTATTTCACATGGCCATGGGATCTTAATGGGAGCCGATGAGTGTGATACGTTTATATTTATTAATTTGAACTCATGTAACGATGATTCCGTATTACTGACGCTTGACAACGCTTGGTTAATTATTATTATTTCCTAGATACAATCAATGAAAATTCCTACCAGTACCAGATAACTATTACATTTCAAACATACAGCCCTTTGAGGTCGGACATGCGACATAGGCTTAATAATAAGATCCCATTTAAGTATCAAATAGATACATAATCCTAAAATTAAAAAAGTAAAATATAAACATCACATGACTTAATTTGAATTGTACGAATTACACGGTAACTGCATAGGTAACATACATACGTAAATAAAACCATACAAACGTCGTATTATTGTCAAAAGGTTTATAATGTGTTCAATTCAAATCATTATTTATTAGTACTAACCGCATATAAAAAACTAACCATTCTTCGTCAGAAAGCGTTATAAATATTGATGTTGTTATATTCAAGAAATCTTTTAAAGCACTTTTGAATCGTCTATTTTCAAATTAATCTTTTAAGACACGGCAAGTTAATGAAATTAACAGATAAAAACATATTAAAAGTGCAAACCAGTATTACCTAGATCAGCAGGTGGAAAAGCCAGGATGTCGGGATACGGTACCGGCGCTGGTGGCGCGTCCCAAAGCGGTCCGTATGGAGACACCTCACTGCCCTGAACAATTTAACATAATCTTCAACTCACTTACTCATCACAAAATTGACAGAGCTAAAAGACTTATAGACTAGAAATTCAGTAGGCCTCTTTTGGTGTTCTTTTATTGATCCTTTTTTAACTTGCAATGGAATAGAAATTTTAGAACACAATTCATGTATACTTCGGTTCATATTATTATTGTTTGGACAACATACTTATATGGTATTTCTTTATTTCACTGTATTTTTGTTTAATATTTTTTCCTTATTGTGCTGTTAGAATGAGCTAAAATTTAGCGGAATCTAATACCGACGGGACATTGCGATGGCTTACTGTCATACTACAAAAGACGCATTAAAACCATGTTGAACACGTGTCTAGCTAAACAGTGTTTAAGATTTAAACATTGCTTAAAATATTATCTAAATTTCTTAACAGCGAATAAACTCGTAAAAAAACTTATTGATAAAATGTTATACGTTACATTTGACAGCAAAAATAGGTTTTAAACATCTTTTAAACTCACTTAAACGTGTATTAATCTATGTCTAAAGCATGTTTAACTCAAAACTGTCTTAGACGCGCGTTTAACCTCTGTTTAAATCTTTTGTAGTAAGGCAGTTAGATTCTTAGAATTTAACCCACAAATAACACTGACGGATAATTTGAAATTGTCCTTCATTATTCGAATGAAGACAAATCAAAGCAACTTAATACGTGATAAAATATTTACAAAATAAAGTATTAGTTTTAAAAGAACAATTATTTAAACTCTACTTTTGTAATCAAAATAATAGGATCGGTAAATGTTAAGTTGGTACGTTATTAGGAATAACAAAGCTGTTTTGTCAAATTGGCTATTGGAATTATCAATCTTCTATTTAAGAAATATTTAACTTAAGCAATGAATTGATGTCACACACTAAAATAACATATAAAATGTAATTTTCTTTAGGAAAAATCACAAGAAAAAAAGATTAAAATGAGAATTTTTCTTCCATAAAATCTGTTGAGTAAGAAGATAGATTATTGTCCCAATATCATTTCCCTCTTCATCTGAAGATCTACCTACTATACTATAGAAAAAAACCTAATAAAAAAACGGCAAATTTCTAACAAATTTACACTACACAGATACATAATTATCTACGCTAATGTTAATTTCACATAAAAAAAGTAAAGATCTGCGTGTTAGGTTATAGGCTATATTACATCACGATACGACTTACAGGACCAAAGCAGCAAACATAAACGCGAGTGAAACCGTAATGGGCAGCTAATTCTAAATAACGTATTGGTCAAGATAACCTCCCATATCCAACCGAAATCCTGGATGACGCTACGACTCATAGGAACGTAGCACTAACCATAACCTATAATGAACTACAATGTACTAGTTTACTTATAAAACATACAGATGAGCTGCTCCAAACGTGCGGCGTCTCACTGCCGTATGACATCAGCGGGAAATGAATCTTGAATCCTGGTATTCACACTTCTAAACAAAACACACACCGCAGACCAAGCTATTAACAAAGGTATGGAAATTTCAATTTGAAAATTTAAAAATTTTTGACTCCTATAACCCAGTCAAGACCGAGAATGAAAGATTACTAAATCAAAATATAACATTTTCATACCATCCCAAAATATAGATGCGGAGTTATTAAAATTTCGTGTCACACGATTTCCAATTTTATCAAATTGAATGAAGGTTGATTATCAAGTAATGCGAGTCTTAGGCACCCCAAACCATAGCAACGTCAGTTCTCTTGATTCCGATTGGTGGAAGAAGGGGTAGTTTTGGGGTGGTAGTCTCTTATTGGTCGGGATTCGTTTAGGGGCGGGGAGATAGTCTATCGACTTTGTGATTGTCAAGTTAACCAAATAAAATATTGTTGTAATATAAGAAATAATTCTTTAAATGCGTATTCTGAGCTTCTAAACGTTATCATATAATAACGATGTCTTGATTATTCTCAATCAAATCAAAGTTATTTAGTGAAATCGTTTTTATTTATTAAAAAAAAAATGAAATAAAAAAAATATTATTAGCGTTCCATTATTAGGTGCAATATCGACAGATATAGAATACAGAGTGATTCATCACGGTGGGTCAGATGGAAAAACTTTGGAACTAAGAATTAGATTAATTTTTAGAAAGGAATCATATCACCAATTTTGAAATTGAGAAACATTTCAAAACAAATTCCACACGGCTCAGGAATCCAACCTCGAAATTTTACATTTTTTTCCTTTAACTTTTTGTAAACCTTTATTACAAAAGTATTGAAATGACAACTACAGAATAATCTTTGTTAAAATTTATTTAAATTTTTGACCATTACTTTAAAACAGAATAAAAAATACTATACAGAATTAATCATTCGGATGTCAGTACGGAGACATCTGAAACTTAGATCAGATCAGTACAGAGAACTAGGGTTTGTTGAAAGTAATTGTGTGACCGATATGAAGTAAAAAAAACTTCATTCAACAATTTGTGGAAAAACTCTACACGGCTCTGAAATAGAATGGATATTAATATTTATTTAAACATTTACAGTTATATTGGTACTGGTCTTAATTAAAATATGATGCTTGTTTTATCTCCATACGCCGCCTAGAAGCCTACTTATCTATGCATATAATTTTATGAAGAAGAAGTCGCGAGCAAATGCTACTGGCTTGAACTACTAGCTATTTTAAAATTTTATAATATCTCTCTATCTGTCTGTTTGTTTGTTACATTCTCACGCCTAAACTATAGATAGATTTTTGTAAAAAAAAAAACTTGAAAAGGATGAAAAATGCAAGAAAATTTAGAGCTTACCATTTCAAAAAGAAAGAAAAGAAATAGGCCATTTAATATAATTATTCTTCTCATACATTTACTGACATTATAGAGCAAAATAAAAAAATAAATAAAAAAAAGAAACTTCATCACTGCACCTGATAACCATAAAATATCCAGTAAAGACAAAATAATCTGTTATTGATTACTCTATCACATTACCATGATATCCGTGACCAGGGGACAGATGGCGGGCACAATGCGGATTGTACAAATTATATTAAGGATATTTGTCATATATTTGTCACATTTGACGCAAAATACGCTCGTATGAAGTAAATGCGAGTCATGTAGGGTGAGAAGGGGTGGTTTGCAGGATTATAATTATTATTTTTTCTTCCTTTTAATTATGTGTTTCGATCCAAGATGACCCAGTCGAAGAGTTATGGATTTACGATTTAAACAATAAATATAATATTCTATAATAAATTATTATTAATTTTATAACTATTATAATTATTATTCATATAACTGGATGCTTATAAGCAATAATGTGTCAACCCACAAAAAGTCCAATTCGGAATTATTGAAGTAATTTGATGATAATTCGTGTGTTTAAAATTATTAAAAAAAAAATTCAGTCATCTAAACTAATTAAGTAGCGAAAAACAGTTTCACAATTTAATGTTTCGAATATTGAAGTGTGCTGAATATTTTGCAATATGCAGTAATCTAATATATTAAAAAAATATTGTTAAATTACACTATTTATTAAACTAATCTGCTTGTAATTCATTACATCTTTTATCAAAAAAGAAAAGAGAAAATAGATGCCGTCTTCAAACAAATTTGTTAAGAATAGATTTGACATATTTTGATCTTTTGTTTTGACATTTTCTCAAAGTGAAGTCTGTGTGGCTTGACACAGTATTGCTTATCAGCGTCGAACTGAGGTAGAGCCTAGCTGTACCCAACTAACTATACGGACTGGAGCGACCGGGGCAGTATCTCACTCTCTCAGATCGGTTTTAAGTAGCTAATATAGCTTGAAAAGGTGAGCAAGAGAACCGAAGACCTAACCTCCTTCCATTTCTTTCCTTACTTTCTATTTTCTGTCATCTCTTATTCTTTTTCAGCTTCTACACGTTTGTAACTCATCTGGTACTGAAAATATCAATAAATGATCACTTAACATCAGGTGTCCCGCCGGATCGTTTGCCAGCTAGTTCTAAGTTAAAGAAAAAAAATATATTATAGAATTATTTTCAACGTAAAACACTGAAACTAACCTTATTATAAAAATCAATAAGCACAATAAAATTAATATACTTAGTTAATATAAATTATTGTATTAATTCGTTGCACTCAATTGTTTTCCCTATACTTGTTGATGCAACAACATATTGTACATTTCCCTATTAATTAATATTTATGGAATGTGATTTACGCACAACTTCGCCAATACGGAAATGACGAATCGTTTTAATTATCTATGTTGTTTGGTGTTGTTTTTCCATTAGAGGCTTGCTGTTATATTTAAAATTATATATCGTCAAAGTACCCACATAATTTGAATTGGTAACTTTGACCAAAATCTCCATCTCAACTATGAAAGAAAACATTTGTCATTTTATCACTGTAATTCTGAAAAAAAAAAATATAGTTTCATTTTAATTGTGACCAATTAATAACTTTGGCGATTTTTTTAAAGGATTGCATTAATTACAATTTACAATGGTCAAAACCATCGAGCCTTGCACAAAATTACAAGGGTTCTTGAGGTAAAACTTATAATATTGTAAACAAATATTCAAATAGAAATATTCAAATCAAATCCATATAAAAATATTTCAATTTTATAAACTGATATATATCAAACCAAATTTTAAATGTTTTATTTAAAGAAGCAATTTACAATCTCTTTGGACGTTAAGCAAATACCAGGATTTCGGAAAACTTTAACCTCAGACCTGAGAAGAAACTTTTCTCAACAACGTCGAGATTCTTAACAAATTTTAATAAATATTAATAACACAGATTTCTTTTGCATATCAACGTTAAAGAATCAAAATTAATCCGAAGGGTTGTCCGCTGTGTCAAATTATGAGATTTAGCAAAACATGTCATACGAATTACACGCTTCAATTACAAATAGGGTCTGATCTCTAATATTAAAATAGAAGAGGGGACCGGGCGTCGCACGTGTGTCCGCTGGGGGGCGCACAAAATATGTTTTGATATGATAACTAACTGTAAAAGATTTACATTGTTCTCTAATTGGTTTTAAAAGTCACCCAAGGAAAATAGAATTGAATATTTATACGTAATAATATTTTAGAACTATAGTTACGTTCGTACAATTTAATATTAAAAATCTGTACTCCTTTTCATATTTGACAAGCTCGTCAATTGACTTGTTATGTAATGATACTCTCGCCTGTCAATTGTCATGCCTACTCCGTCGCTAGCTGGTTGCTAGGCAACATCGTCCAAAGTGATCGGCATTTTGGGTGCCAATATCCATGAGCTTATAATAGACCATACTACTGAAACTACGTTCGCGTGTAATTCGGTTATATCGCGTTGCCGTTTACATCGTATTCCCACTAGTCTTGGGCCTAACCGGTCACCACAGAGAGCGCTCAATTTAGTTCATAATCCAAGGATGAACTAGTTCGCTCTATTAGTTCATTAGTTCTTTTTTTGAAATAATTTAATAAGAACAATAAATAAAGAAAAAAATATAGTTATGATTATTTAGGTTATATATCGCTAATTAACACAATATATAATAATAATAATCAATTATTTGTATCAATAAATGGAAATAAAAGAGAAAAAATTTAATTTTAATTAAACTTACCGTAAAATAAAACATAAATCGTATTAGTATTTTGTTTAATAATTAGCCAGCAATACTTCAGTTGACGATTGTTATGATTTCATATGATTTGATAAAATTTCAACCATGGGGATGTGAAGTTGTTTAGTATCGATATCGAAATATCAAGGCGCGTACAAAAAAAGTAAATAACTCGGTTGGTCACATAGCGCCACTGTCTAGTAAAGTGGACGCTAAAAGAAATATAAAAAGAACTAAGAGCGGGATTTTCAATGAACTAGTTCGCATAGTTCACCTAAAGGAGCGCTCTTCCCACCTAGGTCGTTCGCGAACTACCCAAGCCTAATTCCCACAGGGTCTTTGCAGGATAAGTTGTCGAGGAGCTACGTTACTGCTAATTGCAGATGATTCTGCAGCATCAGATTAAGGCTACGTAAATATGTTATCCTATTATCATTAAAGTTAATGTACAGTAAATTTCAAGACGTTTGGACAAGTAGAAGCTGCTGAGATTTTTATAACGACTAGAAAAAAGATAATATCCTTTGATGATCTTCATGAATCATGATTACATCAACATTCAAACATAAAAAAATACATCAAAATTGTTCATCGTCAAAAAATCTAAACATCAAATTCGTAAGGTGCTACGATGTCACAGATAGATACATACGTCAAAATTATTACACCCTTCTTTTTAGGTCATGAGTTAAAATTGAACACTTATACGGATGTACGGAATCAATATTTAGTTGTTTTACTTGACATTTAACAAAATAACATTTATTAAATATTTATATCTTTCCTTGACCTTCTTGTATTTTTGGAAGATAATAGACTATTTATGTAGTATTGCAAGAATCTTATGAAATGAATACACCGAAGTCGGAAAACTTAGGATGTGAATAAATTAATAATTGGTATACCAGAAAATACAAAAGAATGATATATAAGACAAAATACAAAGTATACTGACTATTGGTCGTCCTATCGCTAAAAGAAGTTACAATATATGAAAAAGGAATTTTGAGTTGTGTTGATGAGATATATTATGATAAGAAGAAAGAAGAAGAACAGAAGATAAAATAGTATTACATATTGCAAGTATACAATTCTACAATATATACACAATTAATTATGTATTACTATATATGGTAGAATGGGATTAATGAAGGAAAAGAGTTGGTGTAGAAAAACTAATTACAAATCTATGTAATATTGAGAAATACGACATTTGAAAATGTCAATAGTTTTAGCACATATAGTTTAGACATGTGTATGTTTCGTAAAAATTGCTAATTCAATTTCTATAATTATCCATTATTTGCCTACAAATTTAATTCACAGTTTTGGGACACGTTTATTATACGGATTATTAATAATGTCTTACACCTACATATTTATTTTTTAAACCTATCTTTATGTATACATAAACGATGACATTTATATGACTGGACATCAGACTAATGAATATATAATTGTAAATCAGTACGTGTTTTGATATTATTATTAATTTATCGCAAGAAACATATAGCGATGTAATGATAATAAAATTATATATAGTCTTAAAGTAAATTTTAATATTATATATAAATTTATTTTATAAGACATTTGTTGCATACTTAGTGTAATTAATTAAGGGCGTAAAATAGACATGCGGACACTTTAAATGACTGATTCTTCAGAAATGACTCGACAACTGTATTAATAAGTCAGTCATGTAGTTTAATATTTATTTATTTTGTATATAATGTTTTCAAATTGGATGAGTTCAAATTTGAGTGTAAAATAAAACACTAATAAAAGTATTGAAATGATTAAAGAGAAATATATTAACTAATAATACCGAGTCGAACTTATTATACAAAAGAACTTGCTTACATAATATGAAAATTAAATAAAATAATAATTCAATTAAGTTTTAAAGCGATGATAATATATGAAGTCGGCAACAATAAAAGGATACGTTTAAAACCACCATTTAACTTACTAATAGAATTATCGTCGATATTAAATTTAAATAAATAATTACTTATATACTTTAAACGTTCGCGATTTATACTATTCATATTTAATATAAAGGTATTACTACCATTACTTATCGCGATAAGACCCGTTATATTAAATATGAAAAATAATTACTTGAATGATCGTTTATACTAGTTATCTTAAATTTATGTAGAAATCAAAGTAACTAATAATTTATGTCAAAAACAATTTTTCCGCATTAACGCTTACAAAGCGATAATACGATTTTAATTGTACAGAACCGTATCTGATGCGAATGATGTGCTTTTGTGACGGGCCCTAGTTTAGCTAACCGTTGAAGGGAGATTTAAGAGGCAGTGGTGTATGGTTATTAAATGAATCATTCATACAAAATACATATTTACCAGTTCTTAGATCTCTACTATATAACTCATTATAATACATACAAGAATTTGGACTAGGATAGCACAAGACTGTGTGCAATGGAAGTAAGTTAAAGAGTCTTCACACAAAGCGAAAAAAATCTGCTTTGTTTTGATTTAGAAACCTATTTTACCTTGTTATAGAATTTGATAACCCTTAAAAAATTAAATCGGGTTTCTCCCAAACTTATGATTTTAATATTTAAACATTACTTAGTGATCTATGCCTCGAATATTACATTTATCTTTTTTGTATACTTACGGACTGTTATTACTCATTGTTAATGTACGTAATAGATGTCGTGTCGAGTTCATAACCTATAGAGGCAATTGCTTGATTGTAAAATCATTTTTTTATCGGAAATTAATTTTTTATATAAAAAAAAAATGATTATTTTTTAAAGTACTATCTAATGTTTTTGTTACTTTTGATAAAACGTACATATTATTTTGTTCTTCGATCTGTGGTTGACTCTTCATGTTTTTTTATATGATATTTTTTAAGCACAATGTATTCTATATGACAATCAAAATATCATCATGTAGTTTTAGGACGAACAGGTGTAAAAAATAATTTTCGAATAATAACTGTCATTACAATTTTTCATTATAAAAAATGATTCAGTTCAATTATTCGATCGATAATTTCTCATATCTAACTCTTGTGTGGGTAGTAAAAACGCCATTTTTGTCTGCTAAATAAGACAAGGAAATAAAAATGACTATAGGTCCATCAATGCCTCGTTGCGGCCAAGGCTTGTATAGTACTTTTCTTTAATAATGCGCGGATATTAAACTTAGTAGTACAATTCAGAACTTTTATTCGAAAAAGTATTTAAAACCACTGATGAAGTTGACGAACAACTAATAACAACAGTTATTTACGCGCCAAAGTATTTCTTTTTACTAAACAGCTTTCTACTTGCAAAGCCAGTTCGATATTTAAATTAAATTTTTGATAAGTTACCTCTTTGGTCGCCATGTAGCGGAGTAAAAAAACAGTTCCATTTTTAAATTACACAAATATAATTTTACATAGTAATTGATTTGGTCGCTAAACACGACAGATATGGATTTTCATACAACTATTGCCGGCAGCTGCTCGACCAGTACAGCAAGTGCGATTTATATCGAGGAAGGTTGTCAAAATAACGGTCAAATATCTAAACATGAATGATAAAATAATTTACTCAATACTTGATGATGAAAACGGAAACGGATCTAAGGCGGGGATTACGTGTAAGTTTTATTCTCGTGACTGACGTGAGTTTCAACAAAAATGTCAATGACAATAAATTATTTCAGTTATAAAAGCAATGATAAACATATTGTATAAATATGAAAGTCCGTCAAAACATACAAGTGTAATTCTTGTCTAAGGCGAGAATTGGATGCTGATAAGCAATAATGTGTCAACCCACAAAAAGTCAAATTCGTAGTTATTGATGTATTATGATTATACATCACCTATCAAAAATAATTATAAGTTAAAACTTAACTAAAAAAGTACAGAAAAGTTTTATAATTCAAAATAGAAAAGAAAAGATAAATATATACTGCTTGAAACAAACTTATTAATGGGTTTGACATGCTTAAACGCCATTTTCTCAAAATGATGGCCGTTTGGCTTGACATATTTTTGCTTATCAGTGTCCAATAAGTTTTACACCGAACAATCTCCATCGTGTTTTCTCCACTCCACGTGACATTGGCGAAATAATATGTGCACAATTGGCACAACTAAAAGCCACAAAACAAAATAAAGAAGAAGAATAAGTTTTACTCTCGCCACATAAAAAACTTTGTAATCTGGTAACAGTTACATAGGTAACTTAACGAAAGCGGTGAATATTACACATAAGGCACTTACAGTAAATTCTTTAACGAGTAACGCAGTAACAAACAACTTACCTAAATATCTATGAAACTTTGAGAGCAGAACCTAAAAGTATGATTCTCGCATAAAAATTAAGAAAAAATAAAACAAACATTTGATAATAGTGATTATTTATTTTTAGCCTTATACACAGATTTAGTCACAGGAGCTCGTGAGTTTTTAGCCTTATGTCATGAACCCTCCTTCAATTTGCCGTTCTCGTTGACTTTCGTGATGCGCTCCATTACTTCGTGATTATACGTTGAATGTAGCATCAATCCGAGGACACCGGCTCTGTTACGGGGAAAGAACTCTTTAAATTGACGAACAAATATAATTATCCTACAGGTCCTATAGAACATAACATACCTAATTATAAAGATTTTGCTACGGGAAAGACAATTTTGGGTCATTTTATGTTCGATTTACTTGAGAGAAATTGTCATCTTTTTTATAAAATTGGGGACAACTGGCATTAATATCTGTAACTAAACAACCTAATTGGGCAGCAGCAGAGACATACCAAATGCATTTACAATATATATGGCGTAATCTAGTATTGTATCCATGGTTTTATTTGTATAGAATTCATACATTTCCATTGAGATATATCGATACCTCCCACGTAAGTTGTTGTAACCCCAAAATTACAATTTTACAGTAGAGCACTTTTAATCCGTTTGAGTTTGAAAGTTACAACAAAATACGCCTTTTTTAGGCGTGCAAATCCGTGTAGTATTCAGTAAAAACGCTAACGGCAATTCTGTGGCTTACAATAACTTACGTGGGAGGTATCGTTATTAATATAACAATATAATAAGAATGTAAACATACACACACTTTATAATATACTATTTTTTATGTTCCTATATTTAATGTACATACATTATGTTACTCAAATTTAATTAGTTACTTATCCAACTCACATATGGACGCTGATACTCAATACTATGTTAACCCCGAGTGGTAGATTTTGAGAAAATGGCGTCTAAAAATGTCAAATCTATTCTTAATAAATTTGTTTGAAGAGCTTTATGTCAATCATTTCTTATCTATTTTGATAAAAGGCACTTACTTTAATCTAATAATAAGTTTTTAAAATCTTTGAGATTATCACATATTGCAAAATATAAAACAGACTTCAATAAGCAAAACATTCATGTAGGAAAGTTTTTTCCACTTTTATTTAGTTTAGATGACTTGAATTTTTTTTTAATAATATTAAATACATGACATATTATCAGAATACATCAATATCTCAACATTTGAGTTTTTGTGGGTTGACACATTATTGCTTATCAGCCATCCATATAACCATCACGCCATTCGCGACTTATCGCAAACATATCTTTTACTAATTTACCTAGAAGCCATAGCTAATCTTATATTCCTCTCCTGTTCGACCAATTCGTCCAATCTCAGCCACTGGCGGACCCTTTCCATGTCGATTTCAGCCCTCCTCAGCTTCTCCCACTGGTAATGTTTGAGGCAAGACTTTTTTGGTGCTCTACAAAACTCTCCAGTCGGTTCAAACACGTTTCGTACTAACGGACAACCGCATACGTCTGTATCGCTGACTTTAGGATCTTTGAAATGCTCCGGACACATTACCTGTGAAAATATACAAGATTTTAAAAATATGAGAAATAGTTATTTTCATTTTAAAACTAAACTACTGAACCGATTTTTATAAATACTTTAAAGACCAATCGAAAGGATACCCTTTTAAATGAAAAAGAATCGGTCTAGCCGTTTTTGAATAATTGATGACCATACTTACAAAAAAGTCCCCAACTCCTGAGAACCTATGAGGAGGTTTTTGGGAAGTCGGTTAATTAGACAAACTGATCTGATCTAGTGGTGATTTTCGTTATTTAGATGCATTATGCTTAATTAAATGTTTTGAATTTCAAGTGCGTTACATATTTAGCAATTTACACAATAATCTCAAATATTTTAAAAACTTGTTATTAGATAATCCGTTAAATATATCAATCTGCTCTTAATTTATTATATCTGTAATCTAAATAGAAAACAAAATATGGATACATACGTCTTCAAACAAATTGATTTAGAATACGTTTGATGTCTTTAGACGCCATTGCTTATCAACGTCCATTTTTAATCTATTTATCTACATTAACCTTACTTGGTAAAGAAACACATTCCGGAACGAAAATCACGAATTTTCATATAATGCTTCAGTATTCATGTTTTCAACTACATATTTGAGAAACGCATACGAAATAATTTGCACTGAAACCTATTCGTTAATAATTTCAACACATTAATTTGACATCTAAGTATATAAGAGGTATTTAGTCATTTTAATTAAAGAAATGTCTGAACGATTGCCCTGTTACCTAATATTATGTACTGCGCAGCGTAATACTTATATGAATCGAGGCATATTTCAAGACGTCTAATTTCTGGCATGCCAAAACAATAAACCAAGTCGAAGCATACAAACAACAAACAAATCACAAATGCTTATAGGCAACCGTTGCAAATATGAAGATTCTGTATAACTTACCCGTAATCTCTTACAGTAGGTGCCATTTATGGGATTGTAGTAGTCACAGAACATGCTCTGTCCGTCTATACGGGTACGGTGCCTGCTGCCGAAGGATGCCTGAGCTTCGTACTTGATGAAGCATTTCTCCATGTGCTTCACCGCTGTCCGCGAGTGAATCTCATGCCCGCAGGTGATACAATACATTGATGTTTCATCGTCTGCTTCCTGGTGAGAAAAGTTATATATAAATCATTTACATATTCTATTCTATATGCCCTCACCAAATCCTTTCCTTACGTCCCATTTCCTTTCATCCTACATTCTATTTTAAGCTGCGACAGCGACATATTAATGGATTCTCTGGTGCGGCAATGATCACTTGATATCAGATCTTTTATCGAAATAGATTTTTTTTTTCTAAATATCAATAAATTTAAGTTCCAATGACAATAACGAACAAATTAAGTTTTTTTTTTTTAATGTTAATATCAAAATATAGCACATATTTAATGTGAAAAAAAGTATTTGAAAACTTCATGGTATTGAACTAATAAAATTACTACAATTATTTTTCAAAGAATTAGTGTTCCCCTTGCTATCACTAAAATCAAACGCAAATGAAAACATGGATAATGGCCACTAGTAGAAAATACGTAAAAAGTTTCCAAAGAATTGAAAACCACCTCTTTTTCCGGAAGTCTATTAAAAAAAATAATTCATCAAAAGGGGTTAGTTGCTAAAAAAAACTGTCATTGTGACAAATAATTGTAGAAAGAAACCGTGTCACAGAAGTAAAGATTTTTAGAAAAACTTTACTCTCGGGAAAAAATACTTATGGTTTATAAAAAATCTTGTTGTTAAGAAAATACATGCGATGCAGCAGATAAAAAGCGAACGAAACGGAGCTATGTACATATCTGTGCGTGGAAGCGGAATAGATTAAATGAAGGCTGTGGAGCGCGCAGCGGCGAGAGTGAGGCGGCTATGTGATTGCAAGGCGCACCTTCTCGTCGCTGTGCAGGATGGTGGCGCCGCGCGCGCGCGCCAGCAGCGCGTCCAGCTCCGCGTGCTGCTTGTCCAGCGCCCGCAGCGCCGCCTGCGCGCGCGCCAGCCCGCCGCGCACCACCTCCAGCGCCTTGCGGTTCCGCTGCTCCGCCGCGCACGACGACAGCGACCACTCCTGGATGCGCTGCGGCAGCACCTGCGACCACACGCACTTGACTGGGGATCGACGAATGGCTCTCTCCATGACGGATTAACACATTTGCCATCTGTCAAATTCAAATTTAACTACCCGAACCGTCCCCTACAGTTCAAAATCATATTCCAATAATACATTTCACTCAAAAGAGCTCCAAATTTGCCTTCCTAAAACCAGCCACCCTAGGCTGCACCCTACTCAGCCTGATGGTAATTTGCCACTAGCTCTCCTAGGGCATTTAAATATCATTAAAACAGCAAAATTAAGTTTTTCATAAAAAATCTAATAATATAAGTTAAGAAAAGATACACTAGGTTTTAAATCTAATGAAATATTTATTATATTCAATTAATTTTGCTTTTCAAATTATTATTCATTAAATTATTATTGTATTATACAATAAATGTTTTAAGGGTTTTTATCTGTCCCATGCTCAAGTTCAGTCTTGCCTGATATTTAGACTTACATAAATCAAGGTAACAAGGTATATAAATCAATAAATCAATGATAATGCAGCATCTTGGTTGAGTGGGATTAATCAAGGTAAAATTTTAAGTGAGAATAGGCATAAACAATGTAAATAGTAACCAATTAAAAGCATACCAATTTTTATTTGGCCAATCAACCTATAGGTTTGGAACAAACTATAGGACGTATTGCGACAATTTTACTAGTATATTACTCACCTGGTAAATCCTATTAGTTGCCAGTCGCATGCCACACTGTGTGGAACAATATTTGGATCCATACTGAGCAGCTCCCGAGCACTGCGGCCCGTAGCACTGCCTCGGCTCAGCAGTCTGCAAGTGTGATATCGACTCCTCAGGCTCGTAAACTTCCCTTTCATGATGTTTCTTCTTGATTCTATTGCCACTGCTAATTCAAAATTAATGGTTCAGATTAAATCTATATTAATTATTGTCTGTCTCAATGATATTAAAAAAACTATACATATCTATACTAATATTATAAAGCTGAATAGTTTGTTAGTTGTTTAAACGCGTTAATTTCAGGAACTACTGATTCAAATTGAAATTCCTTTTGTGTTAGATAGTTTATGTATTGAAGAAGGCCTAAAATATTACATCACGCTACGACTCATAGGAGCGAAGCAGTAACCATAAACGCGGGTGAAACCGCAAGGGACAGCTAGTATTATACATGTATCAATTTTGTCACCCAGATAGCCAAACACTTAGACTTTGTTTAATGACATTGCAAAGCACCCAGCTAATGCTAAGGAGTTTTTTTAGAGCAACAAGACAATTGACAAGCTTGTCAAAGTTGAAAATGGATACAGATTTTTAATATAAATAATTTCTTAACAATATCTATAGTAATAAAATATCATTGGTCTGTCCACAGTATTTTGAAATAAAAAAAGAATTTTACCTTGACATCCTAGATGTCTTCTTACTCTTCACACATAATCTCTGACGACATTTCAGCTTCTGCTTGTTATTACCACCATATTTATACATATCTTCACACGCTTCACAACTAAGAAAAAAGAAAATTAGTATAGAGCATTAGCAGATTTAAATTGGGTTTAATCATGTAGACATTTCAAACATGATTAAGGTTCAGGAAGTAAAAGATTGTTTTCATCTACCGCCAACGGTTCTTAAGTTCTTTCGTTCAGTTAACACTAAGCCTCTGCCATCCATCCATTTATTTGTTAACAGACCTTATATTGTGAACTGTAATAATTTAAATTATCACAAAGTATGTATTTCTATTACCACTTAAACAACAAATAATAAAAAGATGCCAAGTGTAAGTCGGATATTACAAATTTTCATCTTTAGTCTTTTACAATACATAGTGTTGTTATTTAACTAAACGCTTTATTTAAAAATCTGATACAATTTGACTGGGTTTTACGTTGCTTTACTTAAGGCAAAATTTCACTCACTGTCCACAATCGTGTGTCTGCAAGCACCCAGAACAATCACCGCAGCCATCTTTTGCTGGTCTCTTTGAAGACTTGTTCTCTGAATGATCTTTTTCCTTGCGTTTCTTCTTTCTATCGTCTCTACCTGAAATCATATTTAAATTATTACTCATAGAAAGTTAAGATGGTATATATAATGTATTGTAGTTCTTTTTAAAATATTCCAAAAATATGAAAGTAAAACAAAATTATTATCATTACACTTAACAAAATTTTTCTACAAATAGAAAATACAATAATAAAATAATATAGTCTTTTAACAAAATTTAACAAAAAAAGCGCTAATAAAGTAATCAATAATGAATAACATTAATCATGTTCCGTACCAGAATCACCATCATTCTCTCTCTTTTGAGGTCTAAATCTTGTTTTAAGGCTTGGGTCTTCCTCACGACAACGATCACAAAAGTAGTTCTTGATATATTTTGCTTCCCGTTCTGATATATTTATACAATCTCCATGGTACCACTCTTCACAGGCGTCACAAGCTCTGCAACCAGAAATTATCTTAACTAATACACATTATCTATTCATATTATATTAATATATAAATAATGGAGTTGTATTGAATTAAATGATGGAATGTAAATGATTAAGCGCACTCAAAAATTTGGCTGATTGATTCTAAGAATCCACCAATCAAATTCGTTGTTAAATAGGGCGTTTATTAAGGAATATTGTAGGTTACACAACACTTCGACTCATTAAGGCAGAGAAGAAACTATAATAATTTTTAAGATCGCGATAAAATGCCCGTATCACATTATACAATTTTCTACTATTAACACACAGTAATACATTATATTTTTATTCCTTAAATGGAAACATATTACTATAATATATATGTATTTCAGAGTATTAAACTGAAATGAAAGTTTATGGATTGAACTTACATCATAAAACGTGAGCTATCTGAAGAACGACATATACAATAAGCCTGGCCAGCTTGATTCAACAACGTAGTGATCTTTGACTGTCGTTCCGGGAGATCAAACTGTTTTGCAATATCTGCTTTCTGAAATGTTGTAAAATATCGATAAAAGGGTTAGTTATAGGAAATAAAGCGTATGTCTCTTTATGAAATACTTACGCTCTGTTTGTACTTTTTATCCCCCATTTTAACGTTATTAAAATAAATATTCTACAGCGAATTAGAACATTAATCTTGGTTACAAAATTCAAGAATAAAAACAACGCAAGTCAAGAAATGATTGAATAAAATAAAACTGACGTATATTATTTTTTTTACAAAATCGTAAACCAAAGAGTATACAATAATTACGTCGTAAGCGATCGCGCATAGACGATCTAATTCTACACCATAAATTTATGTCAGTGCTACCAATTCCCAAACATATTTACCTCGAAGCTGTTGTCAAATATCTCTTAAATCACAACAGAGACAGTTGCTTTATATTCCCCTTCAAATATCATCATAAGAACATTTTTGATGAAAGTAGCAGGCAAAAGGGTAGATGATCTATCAATTAGAATTTTACTTTTTAAACATATATTTGCATATTTTTAATAAAATTATCCAGTTGATGGATGCATTAAATTTATATAATATGTACACATTATGGATAGATGCATTCACTATGTTTAATATGTATGATTAACCCTTTCGTTGCTAAATAAATCGGACCATTATCATACATTGTCGTATTTTAAAAGTTCCCTAAAAATTTAACATTCCACTGATTTACCCAAAGTTTGAGGAGAAACCCCCGAAGTTCGTAACCCTGATTAATAATAGAATAATAGAATTCGATGATATCGAATAAATTCTAAACACATTTTGTCTTTAACAAAATCAATAATTCTTATGCTGAGTCTTAATGGGATCGATAGCGACTTGCTAAAAATGACAAAATTGGTATTTGGGCGTGACTATAATGTAATAGATCGTTACATCACTGTCAATGCTATGATTTAAACATAATCTGCAACATTGGAAAATATTTTTTTATTAGCATATTCATATAATAAACTGCTGCAGGTGCATGTGAATATATATGTTATATAGCGTAAGCGAATGATGTTGATCACGGCTTTGCTAGAGTGAATGTAGGTTTTGAAATTGTTTTTAAAAAATATGCATATGTATAAAAATATCACTTGTAACCATCTAGAATAATAATATACCTTTCAAACGGTATCATAATTTTAAAATAGGTTCATTACTTCAGCGGAGTTTACTTCATACGTACCAAATTCATTATCTTTTGATAACATTAGTTATATTTATAAATATCTGCAACAAAATGAATACTGAAAATTGATATTATGTTAACAGAAAAGTTTTAAAACGCTAGCGAGTCGCCAATCGCCATCTGCGTGTGTATATAGCATTGATGTCAATGCGACAATTTGAGTATTTCAGTTATTGTAAGCCACTATTGGATGCTGAAATTAATACATTTAGGAATTCTGAAATTTTTTTCGTATTACAATACAACACATGGCATAAAGTCATTGACTAATAATTTAAATAATAATCGATTTTATTATTGAATCAATGAATAATCTATGGTATTTGACAGTTATAAGTTACCATAGCAACATATCTTGTTTATTTTTGTAGGTTATAAATAGAATTAGTTAATAAGTCATATAAATCTAAAACGCCACATTATAAGAAAAAAAAACGACCTTTTTAATACAATAATTTTAATAATGGATAGCGAAGATACGCCGCAAATTATAACCCACATAGAGCATAATCTCAATCACTGTTTATTTGATTGTAAATGGATTCCGTGTTCTGCTAAATTTGTTGTGATCGGCTCGTTGCCAAAAGGATGTGGTACGTTAGAAATTTTTGAAATAAGCTCTGGAGAACTGAAAAAGGTAAAGGAAATTGAAAGACCCAATTCCTTTAAATGTGGTACGTTTGGTGCCAGTAGCGACATTGAGAGACGACTCTCGACCGGTGATTTTAAGGGTACCTTAGAAATATGGTTTGTATGCTTTTGTTTTAACTAGTAATTATATTATTTCCTTATCCTGTGTCATTAAATATTAGCGATATTGAGAAATAACGAATGAGCTTGTAACTCATTCTATACTTTTGTTATCTTGAATATAAAATGCCCCCATTCCACACTTCACTCTAATCTGTTTGTGTTATCAATAGTTAAAAAAATAATAAATATATACACTTATAAAATTTTTGCAATAATCTATTTAGTTTGTTATTTTCTTATTACATTTCAGGGATTTAGAAAAAAGTTGTCAAGTATACATAACAAAAGAACATACCGACATAATAAATTCTATTGATGGCATGGGTGGAAACAGCTCTAACTGTGGAGCGCCAGAGATAGTCACAGGAAGCAGAGATGGTTAGAAATCTATAAAAGATATTATTTTTATGTTTTAAAAACCTCTCAGTTATTTGTTTTATTCTTTTGTTGACTAATTCATTAAATCTCAAATTACAAATGTGGTGGAATTAAACTAAATTAACACCAACTTAGCTTTATGTCATAGAGAATAATTTTTTATTCATTTTAATTTTATTGACAATAATTGCCGAGATAATAAGAATTATACTTTTTTTTTTATTTTAGAGCATTTACATATGAATGTAATATATCAATAGCACCACTTATCAGATCCAATTGTGAATCAAAACCATCTAAGTATTTAATAAAACACATAAAAAATTTCATCAAAATCAGTCTAGAAATTGATAAGTTCAGCGACATACATAAAGACAAGAAATATGTATGTATAAAAGATGAAACAAACAAACAGATGTAACAATATGTTATCTGTTAAAATTGATTTAAGGTACAGTAAAAGTTTGGGATCCACGGCAGAGAGGTAAACCTGTCGCTAACATGCAACCAGTCGAAGGTGAGACGAGACGTGATTGTTGGACAGTTGCATTTGGTAATTCTTTCAATGATGCTGAAAGAATTGTCGTTGCTGGCTATGATAATGGTGATCTCAAGATGTTTGATCTTCGTACAATGTCTTTAAGATGGGAGTGTAATTTGAAAAATGGGGTGAATAACCAATTTTTTTTAAATAAGAACTGGTTAATTTTTATAAAAAGTCCATAAGTAATTGTACCTATATATTTATTTACTTTTTAGGTATGTTATACTGAGTTTGATCGTAAAGATATACCAATGAATAAACTAGTTGCGACCACATTAGAGGGCAAGTTCCATGTTTTTGATTTAAGAACACAAAACCCTTCGAAAGGATTTGCTCAGGTATTAAAACTTTCTTCAATACAAAAAAATATTATATTTTATTACATTTCTATAACTTATATTAAAAAAAAATTGTTTTTATTATGTATTATGTTTTAAATTTTGGCTACATTGTTATTTTTATAGTAATAAGACATAATTTTCATTAGATTTGATTTGTATTGTATAATGAAACAACCTTTATAATCTTATGCCACTATAATTTATTCCTTGTCATTAAAAAAACCCATTCTTAGGCACCACTCCTTCATACCACATGTATGTAAGTTATAGAATATTCTTTCCTTATATAAATATTCACCTAATGGAATTTACTATTGACAACCTATTAACCTAAATACAGACATCTACATTTCTAACTTCATAAATGAGAATCTACAATTTTAATGACAACCTTCCATACAAAACTTTTATTTCCTTAGGTGATAAAAAAAAATGTTATGTTAAGAGTTTAAAAACAACGAAACAACAATATTTTTTTTCCAATCTTACAACATTTTTCATTGATGCTCTGCTCTTGCTTGTTGTAGCGTGATGTTATATAGCCTTCCACAATAAATAGACTATCCAAGACGAAAAGAGTTATTGCATCCGAACTCTTTAGCTTTATAATATTAGTATATTAGTATTATACACTATATTATCTGTCTGTGTTTGAGTTTGTTCTAAGCGGATGGTGCTGTGTTTCAAGGTACTGGATAATTCATCTAAAAGTGGTACAATTTGGGTGGCGCGACATATTCCTCAGAATCGCGATATATTCATAACATGCGCTGGCAATGGACATGTTTCTTTATGGAAATAGTAAGTAATTTGTTGATTATATTCATTGAAAATTTTAATTATATTTTGCCAGTATTAAATATACACTATTGCCATATTTAAAACATTATAATTGATCTGTTACATATATGTTGGCCAATCGGAATGGCTGTACTTGTTAAAATAGAGAACAAGTTAATATGTCACAATCAACTGCATCAATTAGGATGTCCTGTGGGGTCTGTTAACTCAGAAAATAAGGCTGGAGACACACTATAAAGTCGATCATGGTTCCTCAGCGGTTTTGACAAGATCTAATCCTCTTCACATTACACAATTTGATTCGGTTCACGCTCAGTTTATTCAAAACTGACCGCGACTGGATTGAGATTCGACCGGAACTTGACTGTTGCGGATAGTAGGAATACATACATTGTTTTTCATTTAATCATATTTAACCAGACCGAGATCGGACTGCGAACGAACGGTGATCAACTTTATAGTGTCATCTAAATTAGTTCAGATATTTAGACTAGAGAACGTAATAAACGGAGAAACAGAGTTACTTTCAGAATTATAATATTAGTATATATTGCAGTGAATATCCAGAACAGAGATACCATGTGGATTCACAAGGAGTCGCTGTCGGAGTCCCCGGAAAGCTCAAGAGGTTGCAACGTATGGTGATCAGTTCGCAGCCAATCAACTCACTTGAATGGAATAGAGACCATTTGGGTCTTGCTGTAGCCACTGCTTATGACCAGTATGTTCGAGTTCTTGTTACAACTAAACTCAATTTACAGTGAACTTTTTGACAGACTAAAAACATTCAATTCAGTTGCAATTGCAATTTATTTTTCATTATGGCAATGTTGAAATTATCGTTTATTATAACTGAGCATATATTACGTTTTTTTTTCTTGTTGGATTCCTGGCAGCACATTCATGACATACTATAATGTCGGTTAAATAGAAAAGTGACATACAATAAGAATACTTTAAGCATATTTTAGCTTACATTTTTTTCATTCTTTATACATCAATTTTAATGTATTTGTATGATCTTTATGATGGTGTGTTTATGTAAACTTTTGAAAGTTATGAAGAACAACAATCATTATCAAACCTCAAATTTTTAAAATAATGTTAAATATTAACAAGACTCTGGCGTAAAAGTATAAGTGTTTATTTTCTATATAGGTTACAGGTATGCAGGGTTCATGCAAATAATTTTTTTTTAATGAATTCAAACAATTTTGAAGTATGACATTTATCTATTTAAGCGACGGTGTGTGTTATTAATTAAATTTAATGGTAATTTTATATTATCTGTACGTAGCCAAACTGAATTTAATAATTATATTATAGTTATTGGTGCTTTAATTTGTTTTTCTGTGATCTCTTCGTTTATTCTGTGTTCTGTTTTATCAACAACATATTATAAATATAGATATGTTATTTTTAATCTGAACCTATTTCCTACTTGCCAGCTCGTTGATTGTTTTTTGGTCCAAAGATACTCTCCACTTTCATACCCAGCCATCAGCTGGTTGATAGGCTGTTGCCAAATTACATGAATGTATAACATACCTATATTTATACAATATTCTGATTTATTGTAAGATTTCAGTATAGGATCTTAAGCATTGATTTAGTTATTATCGCATATAATTTTGTTATATTTGAAAAATAAAAGAACATGTCAATTTTCTAACTCAAAAGAGCATTTTTATTAACCTAGCACTTATTATAAATAAAATTAAGGCTAGCATTCAGTTCTTATTTAGACTAACGTTAGAACAATTGATTCATGGTGCTCATTAACTAGATTCGTATAATTCTGTATGACGAAAATAGTTAAAACCGCTCAAGATCATTGACTAAACGTCGCTACACTCCTAGTAAGACTCAAGATTGTAACGTAAAAGTTTACCAAACATTAACTCCGAAACAAAAACAATATACCACAGCAAAGGCATATTTCACACTTTCGCGTTACAATCTCGAAGTGCATACTTTAACAAGTCATCCTAATAAAAATAATGCTAATTATACCGAAACACGTCTGCGGTGCAACGTAATTTACAATACATATGTCAAAGCATAAATATTATTAGAAGCTACGGGGCATTCGAACTTTAGCATACGCCTTTCATGAGCGTACAATACTTTCTGTTTGACGGCTGATTATATTGTCACAAGTCAAAAAAATAATCTTCATACATTTACACATCGTAAAATAAAGTAAGAGAGTACGTTTGTATGAATAAAATCATATGCAGAAATATCGTAATTAATTCTATAAGCCATATAATAAATCAGTTGGTTCATAATACGTAACAGCCGATCATAATTTTTTTTATAAATAAGTTATTAAATCTCATTTCAAACTCTTTACTTCTAAATTATTATAAGTTTATTTCTGCATACAGTTAATAATATGAACTCTTACTATAACAGACATATACATTTCTTGCGATATTTTGACTCGAAGGCATGTTGTGTAATCACTAACTAGTGGATTCAAATTGTACAAAAACTAAATTTCTCGAATTTCGTAAGCTAATTTCACTACATCTATAAAACTTACATTATTTTTTACAATTCACCCGATATCGGCGAACATATGAATCGTGACACGCGTCTGTCGTGCATAAATAGTTAACTTAATTTGTCGAAACTACTGTGAGATCGAAGTGAACGGAATTCGCTAAAATCACTTATCGTTTTGAAACAACTAAGTACTCCTTTTTGCGATAAAAAGGTATCAGTTGAAAAAAAAATATATCAAAATTTCTAAATTTGAAATTATGGTAAAGTCACAATGACCGTCGTCGAATTTAAGACAATGAGTGCAAATGAATGTGAAAACAACTTAACATACAAGTTTACTCAGTAACATCGATATGAAGCCAACAACTCGAAACATATTATACTCAAGTTGGCGTAACAGCTACAACTAACAGGCTCGCTTAGAACTACGAAGCACGCCACACACTACGAAAACCCAACATAAATTAATTAACAGACGAATATTAACATTTCATTTATCTTAATCAATTATTATTTTATTCGAAATCATGTTACATATAAATTGCTGCTTTATAAATAGACATCAAATTAATACAAGCCAATGAATTTTACTTTAAAAATGAGGATGTATAGAAAATATATGCATTTTATTTAATAAAAGATTAAATCAGTAGCCTTCACTTATAAAGATTCAAATATAAAACCAATGCAGCAATTTACAAAGCGTAAAATATTTTTTTTGTCATTTTATTTCCTTCATATAATTTACATGACTTCAACGAAATTAGTCAAACACTTTATCCTTATAATAAATATGCAGACATAGCTAATACATTGTCGTATTTTAATTTAATAAAAAAAAATATTTGCATCCAGTAACACAGAAAACAAACAGTGCTATTTTCGTTCCTAACATAATAAAATTTCGTAGACCAAAATTCTTAAAATATTTTAATACGAATATATTTTTTCGTCGACTATGAACGCCTTTTATATTAAACAATAACTGTCGAATAAATGGTTAATTATTGTTACATAATTATGTAAATATAAAATACATTTACCGCTACGTTTTCAGCGATTATGTTATTATTTAACAACAAAAAAACAAATACAATACAAACTTGAAAGTATCTATGAATAAATGAAAATGAAATGTTTTATTTCGCTTACGGCCAAATACTTAATCACAATTTGTTTTATTATTATCATTAAACCCCAAGCGACTCGTGACTTAAAGGCTACTTAACATTAAGTGGTGTTTGAGTATTTAGCCGTTAGTGGTTTATTTTTCGGCACTAAAATCCAAAATGCATTATATATTTTGAATCTATGCTCGTGGTGAATTTCGGAAATATTTCATTAATTTTTCAGCTCTGTTGACGCACTATGCAAATGCTTATTTTCATAGCAAATCAAAGTTATAAATCGATTTAAGTTAAAATAATAAGGCGAAATATAAACGACAGTTCATAAACAAAGCGTATTAACACAAAATATGTCCTTATAGCGTTACGGCCTACGTGTCGACGATAATGTGTTAATTATATCACGTTGTAGATGTTCCCTGCTGCCCTCCGCTACAGGCCCATCAGCGAACCTGTAAAATTTTATAATTATTTTAGATAATATTTTTTATATTTTTAATGAATAATATTATTTAATTTTTGAATCTTTTAAAGCAAATTTTTATAGGAATACCTATTATGTCTACTACAACTTCCTTAATCAGAAATATGTTATAATGTCAAATGTTCAGAGATTACGTCACGTTATATAGTGGTAGCCACTGACACAAACAATACATTCCAGCAACTTTAAATTAAGTTTGATTTGTAGAACTATAATATCTATACTAATATTATAAAGCTAAAGATTTTGTTTGTTTGTTCGAACACGCTAACCTCAGGAACTACTGATCCGAATTGAAAAATTATTTTTGTGTTAGATAATTTATTGATTGAGGAAGGCTATAGGCTATTTTACATCACGCTATGACTCAGAAGCGAAGCAGTAACCATAAACGCGAGTGAAACCGCAAGGGACAGCTAGTTATATGTATAATTTATTATGTATATAAAGATTTCTTGTTATGTTAACTTTCGTTTACATTGTTGTTGTTGACTAGTTTATGCATAAAAATAAAATTTATGTCCGCTGGCTGTCTTTGACTGCTTTTTAAAAAAATGTTGTCATTTTCCACGTTAGCTCACACGATTGAATCTTGTTCTTGGCTATAGAAGATGTACCACCCTAGATGTGTACCAAGCAGTGGATAGAGAGCGAGCGAGACAGAGATGTACATACCTGTGCGTGGGAGCGGGAGAGATTCAGTCGAGGTTGTCCTGGAAGATGAGACGCACGTAGCCGGGCGTGCCCTGCAGCGGCGCCGCGCAGAACGGACAGATCGCGTGGAAGCCGTTCGTACCGTGAGGTATGTCCACTGTGGCCCAGTATCTGAGAATTAAAGGGAAACGTCGGAATTATTATTAGTTCACAATCTGACTAGAATTATAAACAGACCCTGGTATGTAGGGAAACAAAACTTAGATGAAAAGATATTCTATGTAGCCGATGGAAGAGTATTTATTACAAAACTGTTTCAAATAAAAAAAGTAATCAGAGAACACACTTAAAAAAAGTTCTCACGAATTAAGAACGTCCTTCTTTTTTGAAATTAAAAATGTTAAGTACAGCCTAACTGTAGCTCATTATCATACGGACTGGCTCGACCGGATCAGTACCTCACTCTCACAGAAGATCAGCGTGAATTAGCCAACAAAGCTGCTTTTCGTACGGTGCGTGACAGAGCGTGAAGTGGAAACCCTTCCCAATTATTTTCCTTATTTACTATTTCCTTTACATCCCTTATTCCTTTCTGTAAGAACGCATTTTTTCGATCCTCTGTTGTTGCAAATGTCCACGGGCGGTACTGATCACTAAACATCAGATGCCTCATCTGCTCGTGTGCCAGCTATATTATATAAAAATATGCGACAAAAATGCCATTTTTTTGATTGCGTCGACTTAGAAGTTCAATTTTTTACAAGTACAAAACATGTAAACTTTATAAAATATTAATTTCAAAATCATACCTACACAGATTCCTGGGAAAAACGTCTCAACGCACAGACAGACGGACAACAAAGTGATTCTATAAGGGTTCCGTTTTTTCTTAAATTAATTAATGTTCAACAATTTCATAGACTAGTACTGAATTTTTGTAGTATGCATCTCTGTAATTTATTATAATAATTCGTTTAATAGGCTGTTTTAGTTAATGATGCTGTATAAACCTATTTAAGTCTTTAATATATATTCTTAATTTAGATGTAACAATTCAAATCACCAGAGTGTATCACTAAATAAATAATTTAAAAAAAGACTAACTTAACGGTCCGCTCGGAGGCCATGTGCCCGCAGGGGTTGAACGCGTACGTGGGCGGGCCGGAGTCGACGTAGAAGGCGGGCTCGATGCCCATGCACACGCGCACCACCGGCCCCGCCGTCAGGCACATCGGGCAGCGCCGCACGCCCGTCTCGCTGCCCTCCGCGCCCCACGAGTGCTCGCCTGGAAACCGAACCGCGCCGTCACAAACTAGCTCTCGCTCGTAGAACTCAGCACAGACAACCCGGCTGAGGCGATCCGGGTAGATAGCTTTGACGAAAGGTCGGCTTAGTGGTCATGGTTAAATATTGTAATAGACGCTACGGCTGTATATCATTCTAGACGCTAGTTGAACGGCGTCCTATAGTAAAAAGGCTAGGCTGTTAATTGAACGGCGTATTAAGGTTGCCCGACATACGGCTTGTGACATACTCATAATTTTACATTTACAGACACGTTGTCGCGGGTTCGATCCCCGCTCACGACCAACATCTGTATTAGTCATATGGATGTTTGTCGTCGTCTGGATGATATATTTTGTGTGTATTTCCTGGGGTCTGGAGTTTTTTAAAACCTTTATAATTAAATTAGGTGTCTCTTGTGTTATCAGTCGCGTATACTGTTACTGCTTCGTCTTATAAATCGTAGCGTGATGTAATATAGCCTATGACCTGCCTCAAAAATCAGGCTATCTAACACAAAAAGAATTATTCAAATCGGATTAGTAGTTGTAAAGATTACCCCCTACATACAAACTTAGAAATAAATGATACCTCTTCATAATATTAGTAAAAATTAAACATTAATTTCAAGCATTGCTGGTAAGGAAACATTTGGTAAAATTTAAAGAGCTTGTGGTACAAATATCATTCAACTCACCTTGCACATGACCACAATTGAGATAAACGTAGGGCTGGTTTAGATCCTGGTGCGCGGTCGACAACTTTCGCGGAATGACCAGCGTATTGAGTCCCACTGGACACTGCGGTCTGCCTGCATTTAATTCGTCTACTAAAGCTTCTAAGTCACGCTTCGTCTAGAAAAAGAGGAGAATGGTTAGTGATTCTCGATGGTCATAACACAAATTCTAGAGGGCGAAGATCATCGTACCGGTGAATTTTTCAATCCTTCAGCACTTCTCCAAAGAAGTGTTGCACCACATAAATCGATCATTGTCCCGTCTCTTAGCACATTGGTCTCCGCTTGACATGGTAGCCCCTGAAAATATTACACCTTTATTAATATTTTTCTATCGCCATGATCACAAGCACCAGTTAATTAAGTAACGATTACATCTCATTCTTTGTTTTCATTTAAGAGTAACAGAATAAAATTTAAAAGCTACTTAAAATTAAGGGTTAGTCCGTTAGTTTGAAATGACCAATATTAATTAAGTTGACCAAGTATTTACCTTTTGTTGCGCCGATCGGCTCTCTCGTAAGGAAAAGACTGCTCCCCCAACTGATGTTTCACGCCACGGACCGCAAGTCGCGCTTCCACCACAAAAATCACCTCGTGGATGCATGATTAGTACACCATTTGTCGTAAGACCATCGATTTCATGATTTTCTGTCCATTTCGTCGCTTTCTCCTGTAAAAGAGATCAGTCGAAAATTTAAAAACACCACCCTAGATTTATATTAGACCGAGATTTATTCTGATCAGGTAAAATTATAGGACAAATTGATAGCATTCAACTTACGCCTAAAAAGATATTCCTAGATGAGTCGAAGCCCGCAGCGTATATGCGACAGTTGTTCACGTCGTTGCGGTCGGCAATAATTCTGCAGGCAAACCGTGATATCGTGCTCTGAAGGACCTTTGTGTCGCCACTTTTGTCCCCCGCTACCGTGTCCATAACCACGAAGTCGATTGGCGACTCTGACGACCTACCAATCTATAGACAGAAGAAAATGCATTTATACCGACTGGTTATGATTGTCAACACTGTTTCACTGACTGTGAATTTTAATGTTTGTACATTTAAATTATACATTGCTCTGATAATTGTATGACTGTAGTTTTTGTTAGTTAGCTTATGATACAGAATCCAGAGCTCAACTTAAATGTAGCATACAAATAAGAAACTCGCTGCGAATGTTAGTTTACAATAAAATTTAAGGTCAATCACCACCTTTAGAAAAATGTTTTAATTTCTTATCATATACGTATTACCGGATGTACAGTATAGGTTAATATTACATCATATCAGTTTTGCTGAATGCCCGCATCGCTCTGATTACCTTGCAAGGTTGAAGTATTTATTTAAAACGAATAACTTCTCTTCTTTTTTAAGAGTACTGCTTCATTCTCAAGGTTAATATTTTTCCAAATAAATTGTGCAATTGAAAATTAAGCTACAATCAAGTTTCATTTCATTCTGAATTTAATGAAGCAGCTATAATAGTCCGGGTTCCCTGGCCTATTTTTTCACTTGATTAGTAACAAGCTAATTTTCCTTGAGTAGCTTCGTTTCAATGAGACGCCCAACTTTTTCCTGTGCGAAAATTCTCAATTGTGGTAGGTAACAGGGGTAGCAGGAATAAAAGATGTTGACTTGATGATTCTCACAAATTTATTACTAACTGGATTTTTTTTTGTAAAATCTAATGATAATAATCTAAATTATTCGAAAACATTTTTGTCCTACAAAATGTATGGTTTCATCAAAATGTCCCCCTCCTTCCAACATGTATTGATAACAAGGTCATCAAAAATGATTGCTAACCAGTTGATTTATTTTTTTTTACTTCGTTAATATTTATATAATCTAACAGTTATATTGTCCTACATATTGCATGGTACGTTATCCCGGTCCTACACTCCGAAATGGTTAATACCACAAGACCATCTTTTTCATTACTAACTGTAGGACAAAAATATTACATAATAGATTAGTGTGTTCTCTGCCCAAATGAAACAATGTCCTACAAAAAAACAGGTATCTATTACTAGTCCTACAATAATTGCCATTTTTTCGTTTTCCTATTTGTAACTCTAGAAATTTAAAAAGTATGTTACGCATGCGAATGAATTTCCATGATTTGGACCAATTTCATTCTGTAGATTTTGAGAAATCTCAAAAAAAAACTAAAAAAATAAATTTTTCAAATGTGGTTTTTTTCAAACTAACTTTTAAATAGCTTAACCAATCAATTCCAACAACTAATCAGCTCTCAACCTTGTAAAACCACGTCGATTGCCGCAAACCAAATCAAAATCGGTTGATTCGTTTGTAACTCACAAACGAATTGTATCGTGAACGAAAGAAATCTAAAAAATTGATTTTTTTCAAATTATTTCGAAATTTTTCATATGATCAATAGGTGTTTTTGAGTCTTCCACAGGACTTGAAAAATAACATCGATGGCCACCAATCGAGTGAAAATCGGTTGATTCATTAAAAAGTTATGGCAATTTAAATTTACATAAATTGTACTTTATGAAACTGTTATCAGACTGTTGAGCTCGAAGAGCTCAAAAGCATAGAGCAGCTCTTGTATTGAGTACGGAGAGGTCAAAATAATGTACTATTTATAGTTTTGAGCTCGCAGAGCTCAAAAACAGGGTAATAAACGAAATCCAAGCTCTTAGGTATGGGAATAGCGGGAAGTTACAGGGACGGCCTGCAAGGTCTACCATCTTTTCTAATTTTTATTTTCAAAATTGGTCAATAATAAATAAAGAGGGTTCGCGTTTCAACCAATAAGGAATTATGTCCCATTTTTTTTGCGAGTTTCGACTATTGAATAACTTCAAATTCCCAAGAATATAAATGTTAGGGTAAAAATACAGTGATAACATGTTTTTTAAAATTTAAATAACTTTATTTTTTATAAAAATTGGTAGAAAAATATGTATGCTCTGCGCATGACTACCGCTGTAGTAACGAAATACAGATAATAAATTGCTTGTTGGTTAATTTCATGAATTTTAAATATAGATTCAATTGGAGGACCAGGATAACGTACCACGCAAATTGTAGGACAATGTAACTGTTACATTATATAATTATTAAGTAAGTAAAGAAATAAAAATCAGCTGGTTAGCAATCATTTTTGATGACCTCGTTATCGATACAGGTTGAAAGAAGGAGGACTCTTCGATCAAACCATACATTTTGTAGGACAAAATTTTTTTTGAATAATGTAGATTATTATTATTAGATTTAACGGAAAAAAATCCAGTTACTCATAAATTTTTGAGAATCATCAAATCAACATCTTTTATCTCTGGTACCCCTGTTACCTACCACAATCGAGAATTTTCCATAGGAAAAAGTTGGGCGTCTCATAGAAACGATGCTATTCACGAAGATTTGGCTTGATAGTAATTATTTTAATATCATGGATCTGTATTACTATTTTCGAGCGTAGGACCGGGATAACGTACCATGCAATTTGTAGGACAATATAACTGTTAGATTATATAAATATTAACTAAGTAAAAAAAAAAAATCAGCTGGTTAGCAATTATTTTTGATGACCTTGTTTTCGATACATGTTGGAAGGAGGGGGACATTTTGATGAAACCATACATTTTGTAGGACAAAATTTTTTTCGAATAATTTAGATAATTATCTTTAGATTTTACAAAAAAAAATCCAGTTAGTAATAAATTTGTTAGAATCATCAAGTCAACATCTTTTATTCCTGCTACCCCTGTTACCTACCACAATCGAGAATTTTCGCACAGGAAAAAGTTGGGCGTCTCATTGAAACGAAGCTACTTACGGAAAATTAGCTTGTTACTAATCAAGTGAAAAAATAGGCCAGGGAACCCGGACTATAAATAGAATATCAATTTCAAAGTGAACACTGTCAAGTTTAACTTACTAACGCGATGAAATGTTGTATTAGCCCGTAATTCGTTTAAACTAGGTCAGAACTCAAACGCGAAGGTTCTTTTGCTTTATTAGATTTTCAATAAACTCCGTTCGAAGTAAAGCCTAAGTGAGTCTGGAAAGAGACGAAACTTCTAAAATGAAAAAGAACTGGTCAAGTTTTAGTTGATGTCTACATTCAGAACCTGTCTTGTAAATAATATAATTCCTCAACAAATACCCTCAAATCTTTCTTTTAATATTCTAAGATAACAAAGAAAACAGTATTGATACGAAGCCATAAAGAAAATATGGCTAACACTCTTTAAAAATGAAAACAACATTCGATAAAGAAAATCTTAATTTCAAAACAGAATTAATTTACGTTTAATTTTTTTTAATGCAATTTTGATAATAGTTGAGAACGAAGTAATGTTTGTGGTTTCCTTTCAATACCTCAAGTCGTAACCTCGAGGGCACCCTTGAGACGTGGTCGTAACGCACCAACTGCCTTAGAGGCCATCTTATCATTGTTCTTGCGTAATTGTACAGCTCGTACATATCCAAATTAGCAAACGACAAATTTCAATTCCCGCGATATGACAGACTATTGTATGATATGGGGACCATACAGGATTCTGTTACAATCATGCTAGTTCATAATGTAAAAATTCAAAATAATGTGAGATTGGAAAAAATTTAAAATAATTTAACTCTTTTCAATGCAACGGCTCAATCTAACAAAATTACAATTACAGAAAATATTTTGTAATAGGTAAGGTACTTTTCTCGTACTTATAGAATTTTCTTTTAAAAATCCATTAAAATAAAAATGCAGAACAGTTATTAAGCTTACATAATAAATTTTCTTCATCTGCGGTTGAACAAAAATAGATCAACAAAGCGAATTCCTTGATTGGTAGCCAAATCAATTTGGACGTCAGCGCTAGTAATATAAAATAACATAGTTTAAAATGTTGAAGTTCAAAAATATAATAAACCTTTGTTACTAAAATCTACAAAATTAAAAAAAAAACTTATATACATTTTTGTATTTTGATATTTACGGATATATTTTGGACTCGAACCCCAGTAAAAATGGCCTTAACAGGGCTGTTTTAGTCAGATAGACCAGTAGGGAGGATGCCATCTAACATTTGTTTATCTTAATCTACTTCATTTATTTCTGCAACCAGAATAATTTTTTTTTTGACAAAACTGTCAGGTTTGCGTCCCAAGTCGTATTAAGTTTTTCTGCAAATCTTTCAATGCACTTTTTCCTAACTTCTAAATCGGTGACACAGTTCTTTTCAACAAAATCCCTATCTTCCATAGTTTCAGATTTATCTCTACTGATCCATCTGAATGAATTAATCTGTATAAAAAAAAGATAAACGGAGTTTAATTCTAATTCTCCCTTGATGTTAACCCAGGGAATTGACAAATGTTGTGTAGAGGAATATTAATTTAGGTCATATCCTGACGCCTCCAGCTAAAAAGCTAAAGCTGCTATTCACGTCAACACGTCAAATCTTCATTTTTCAAAGTCCATATAAAAGCGACATGCCGTACGTTATTAAATAAAGACCATAATTCATGCTGATGGTTATGACTAAGCCTAAACGTTAACTTTAAAAGAGCATGTGGTTATTCAGGGTCGGATTTAGGCCCGCCACCCGGGACTACAACGAAGTGCTCCATATGAGAGACCTATATTTCACTATATCTATTTTTAATGGGGCTGATGTACAGAAGACTTGGAGAGCTTCCTAGCAAGGTTGATTTCAAGGGATAAAACCAAATAAATAAATAAATTTTAACTGTTTCGCAATAGGTTTTCAAAAATTCGACTGGAAAAAAAATATTTTGTTCGAAAAAAAATTAGCCTTCATTGCTTGCTCCAGGGTCTTCGAGCCTCTAAATCCGACCCTGTGGTTATTAATGGGTAACCGAGTTATGCTCATCAAGTCGAACGTTAATAAGTAACAGAGTTAAAGCATTCTGTTCTTATCGTCGGTGGGGATACGCATAAGATCTAGACCTAAGTGTGGTAATCATTTGTTTATTTTTCCTCATAAAACACAGTAGATTACATCGATAACACCGACTCGTGGAGTTTTCGAAGTACCGATAAAACAAGATAACTTTATAATCATATTGTCTTTTCTTATTGTGACGTATATAATTGTTGCAATTTTTTGTTTTGTTAGAAAGATATCACCGAGTTCGAACAATAATATTTATCAACAGCGTTGGTCATTTGCTGTTGGTTATTGAAGAGATATACTGTTTATCTCCAATGATCTTCATCAGATCTCAATAAAAATATGAGTACATTAAACTAGCAAAAACTCCATTCAAATAGAAATAGTTTTAGCGCAAATCGCGGCTATGGATATTTACATACGTGCGAGTCGAATACAGAATTTCCTTTATTGTAGTCGTTTAATAAAGACCTTTCTTTAGACACGTTAATTTTAGAAAATCTCAGATAGGATCGTGTTTTTTTTTGCATAAGATATATTACAAGCCATTTAATATTATGCTACTCATTAATCCAATACTGAAATATAACGCGTCACTGGTAGTCTATCTATATTTCGATGAATAACATTTATGGGTAATATTAAAGTAAAACACAATCGAGAATTCAATAAAACCTTAAAACGAAAAAAAATAGCAGCCATACAAAGAACATATAACGTGTCCGCCCTTTCGAAGGGTGTCTCGGGAATAAATTGATTCTATTATGAGAATGTAGATTAGCGTGATCCAGGCCGCATTGCCGTTGTTGGGTAACGACGACGCGAGGCGCCGCGATGCTTGCGTCACGATCGCCGCCCTACTACCGTCGCATATATTACAAGACATGACAAACACTGGCGAGCCCTGCTTGCACGTTTAGTATCTATTAAACAGAATGCATACGATGACCTATTAATAGCTCCACTGCGATGTGGCATCGATTAACTTCTTTGATCTGCTATTATAATATGACGTTTCTTATACATTTTAAATAAATGTTTCATTCATTCATCGGTAATAGATAAAAAATACGGTTCTAAATTAAAAAGGTAGACCCCATTTTTTTTTAAATCTATACAAGATTTAAAAAAAAATGGGGTCTAGGTAACTGTAAAAGAGTCGACTATTGCATAAACGCTCTTTAACAAAATATCAAACTGGCAAAATTATTCGAATTATTATACGAGCAAATTAAAATAAATAAATTGATAGAACGTATTGATTCCATATGGATTTAGAATCATAAATACAAGTAAGATTACATTCTCGCGTAGATAACAAATGTTACGAGAGGAAATATAAGGCGAGAATTACATTTGTAAGTTTTACTCTCGAGAGCGATATAAAAGAACTTTGTAACCTAGTAACAGATACATAGTAAGAAGATACGAAATCTGTGAATGTCAAAAATAGCACATTCTCTCAGGTGTAAAGGAATGAATAATTTTTAGTTATCCCCGCCGAATAATCTCCATCGTGTTTTCTCCACTCGACGAGACATTGGCGAAATATGTGCATAATTAGCACAACTAAAAGCCACAAAACAAAGATTTGAATTGAAATTTTAGTTATATGTACTTTTATAAGTTAAAATAAAAAAAAGAAAGTAAAAATCTATTTGGTGATTTGAGGAACTATCTAAGATTAGAACAAAACTTGAAATTGTCTCTATGCTTTTCAATTTGACGAACAAAAAATTAAAAATACGTATTTTGATTATTTTTTTGACTTTGGTAACATTGTTTGACTATAAAATTTCGAGGTCATAGACAGCAATGTCTGTACAAAAGAAGTTTTTATTTTAATAAATAAACATCTTTACATGTTTAACTAGAATAAATATAAGAAAATAGAGATCTTAGTATGTCTCCGCTAGAGTGTGGCCCCCCGTAAATAGCTACATGTCGCTGGCGTGACTTCATCGGGATTACCGATTGACCGATTCTAGCTACATATCCTTGTATTAAGATATTTTATACTTAAGCATTCTGGCTAAACCATATACATAAAATGTAAATTTTATTTGTTTGTTTAATAGTAACACCCGATCTTGGTAACTAAAGAGACATTTTTTTTTTCATTAACAGAAAGCTACATAATGCGTATGTTTTAAATTTTAAGCATCATACAAAAAATAGCGACACAGCGGGGTTCGAACCCACGCCTTCTGCAAGCTGAGCAGATGCTCGGTCAATAAAGCTATGAGTCGCATACTTAAAATGTTGTCTATAGTAGCATTTTACCAAAATATATAGCTATTCCAAAACCTTCAACTCAACTAGACTCTTTAACGAGAGACACCTTTGCTATTTACCCGCCTGCGCGACGCAAAGGAGGGTAATGGGTTTATTATCTGACAATATAATTATGTAAATCGAGTGGGGTATCGTTGAATAGGTATTTAAAAAATGATTTTTAAGTTTCTCATATCGTTTTTCAATCATAACTACCTTTTAGAATTTATAACGGTTTAAAGTTGGTTTGTAACAATTCTCTCTTATAGGTTTTTAGACAGAACTGATTGTCTTCAGATGGCCTTAGTAAGCGGTCAGATTTTTGATTTTTTTATTTATTTAAATAGTGATTATGTAATTGAATATTTATAAAGTATTATGATTAATTTTAAACCAAAGCACGGTTACGCCGAGAAGAGTCTATTAAAAGTAATAACGTAAAGAGCTGAAACATTTTTTTTATTTATACCAAACAGTACTGGAGGTCGCTTCAACTAACAATAAAATCAACTTTGACGGGCATTACTCTTGTCATAGATCAGATTCCAGTTTTTGTTATAACGATATCTAGTTGCACGAACATAATCCGTCATTGAGTGAGGTAAAAATATGTTTGGGACGATTTTCGTAATAAGGAGATAATGATTTTGAATATCAATTACATTTTCTGTAACGCTCGAGATAATTGTATTCTGCAATTCACTAAAACTGAAACGTCACTTAAATCATCAGTTTACGTAATACCCTTCATATAAAAGTGCAATAGTATGTATCAGTTGCAATACGATATTGCTTTAGCTAGAACTCTCGAAATGAACATTATGCTACTGTAAAAAAGTGAATCTTTAGTGGTAAAATTATCCACCTTTTAATAATTATCAAAACTATAAACTTTGAACAGTATTAATGACTTAAAAAGCAAAATACGCATTTTCCTTTAATTGGGCAAGGTACTTGAAGAAAAGTCTAGGGAGCCCATTTCGAACTACAACCTTTCAAATATTCGAATAAATTAAAAAATATATACGAATTGAGAATTTCCTTTTTTTAAATCGGCTGTAAACGTCTAAATCTTTACTCAACTATCGTAAAAAAAAAATAGCTCAACAACATAATCTTTATAATTTCTCCAAAATTTCTATTGAAATATTCGCCTTCCGCGTATCTAATTAAAAAAGACGGCTTCAGTTTGCGTCCATTCACCCAGTGAACGTTAAGTAACAGTTATTACAGTTTACAAAAACTCAGGTACCAAGTTAACAGAACTTCCGCTATGTGGTTGAATTCACGAAAATCGTCCGAACACAACGGTACCGATTCCTTTGTATACCAGTCGACCAGTCTCTGTAGATCCCCCGTGCTTGTAAAGTCTCTTTTGTGTAGTATATTTTGAATATAATACTGAGATGTTAAAAGTTTGGTGGTTGCAAGTATATTAATAATGCAATATTATCTGTAAGTTAATGAAATCCGCTGCTATTTTAATTTTATTACCGGACTAAGGGTTGTGTTTTTCAAGTACGAAAAATGTACATCCATCTGTTTGACATTGTTTGTAATCTGAAAATAGATTTTACTGTATGGTGTGTCATCGCAGTCTTTTTAAATTCAAGAAGACAATTTTGTCATGCTAAAAAAAAGTTTGATTTGTCTAATTTTCTTCGAAAAAAAAAACGATTACTATTTTTTTATGAACGTTAAACGTAATTGCACGTATGAAAATATAGAATAAGAAATTCAAAGTCAATAAACTCATTAGAATGTAACAATTTGAGAGCATTTCAGCCTTGGCATCGGAGGCCCGAATTGTCCAATCAAAACTCGTGGGCGGGTAGTAGGCGACGACAGTTTCAATAAGAAAAATAGCGACTCGAATCTCAGTTTATCCATTAACGCTCATATAAAAGACCTGCGAAGAAAATAATCACATTTCTACGTCTAATATGTAAAATTACTGTGAGTTCCGAAGAGATTACTTATCTGTATTTACTAGAAATTTCTACAGTACTAAATAAACATTTTTCTATACTTTCCGTAATTTTGCCGACCCACATAATATAAAGCAGCTTAGATATATGCAAAGGATAGCAACACGACAGATCGGTAACAACGTTTGCCGACCCAAACACGTTTCAATAGAAATAAAATAAATATTTTGGGGAAATTGAAGAAGCTGACAATGAAATTATCCTCAAAGGCTTTAATATTAAAAAACGTCAAATCTGATCGTTTTTCAAATTGACTTAGCACGAATGTAATTCCAAAGATAAATAAGGAAAAAAAATCTTTTCCGTCACATCACAAAAGTGACTTGTGAAATAGCAAATTAGAAGTAAGAATTTACAATAACTGTATAAAAACATACATATAGATGACTTTCATCGTGATCAAGGTCGTGGGCTTATCTAATTTTGGTGTAAATATGTAATTAGTTTCCCCGTAATCCAAACAGTAATATACATACTATAAATAGTGGAAAAATCAATGTTAAACACAAGGCGTATGTTTGTTATTATGGAGGTTAGATTATGCAAAAGTAGACCATCGTGCAACGACTTAGGAACTTTTTGATGAAATATTTACAATTTAACACGTGTGGGGGTACGAGTGTACACCTCGTTACTCATCCCACGCTGTTGCAAAATGGAACATCCTTCGTACACATTATAACCAAATATTTCGCAAACCTCGATTAAAGCAGGCAATATCGGCTTAAATAAGTAAAAATCCAAGCAAACAAAGGAATTTTATTTTATTGGTAAGCACGAATATAGTAACTACTGCTTTTTATAAAATTGAAAAACAATATTAACCCAATACTTCAACTAACATATTTTTCATTATAATATCCTGTTAGACCCTTAACATAATACTTACTTACTAACTTACAAAAAATATAAAAGTGATAAAAACTCTGCAGACTTTAGAGTATAACGTTGTAATATCCGGTATGCTTCGTCGTTTTTGCTCTATTTTATTTTAGTGTATACTTTACCAACAAAATTAAAACGAAAATATTTTTATTCAATATGAGGAATTTACATTATCTTTTTAAACCTCAAGAAAATGAACCTACCACGGTTTCGCAAAAGTTTAAACATCAGGCCTGAGAGGAAATCGTAAAAGTCACTCAGCAGGACTTTTTTTTTGTTTCGACAAATTTTAAATCTTTTTGTAATAACAGCCTGGAAGCGATCGCCTTATCCCATGAAGTGCCATAATCTATAAAATCTTTATATATCTTTATATCTTTATCTTTATATCCTCTAGCACACAAAACGTTTCTTTACAATCTTTTTGAACTTTGCTATAGAAAAATTTTAAACGTTTTCTGAGATCCTGTTGTAAAATCTAATACATGCCCCAACAAAAGAATTATGAACTCGGTATAGTCTCGACAGAGTAGCAGGTACAGCGAGTTTGTTCTTGTTTTACATTAAAATTAATAAAGTCGAAAAAACAATACCTAGAAACCAATGTAATATGAACCACGATAAAAAGGTTTTTTGGCGATCGTTTAATTAAACAAAACAAAAATTTAACTTGGTGGGTTGTGAATGTGCTCTTATTTCGTTGATTCCTCTCTACATAATATCACGAGCTTTTAACCCCTAATGAGTCAGGGATAAAATGAGATGGGACGAAATGGCTCGGTTGGGAATAGAAAGGTTGCTTGCGAATAATTTATACGGCACGTGACGGAGGGTATATGATGGATATGGTTCACTAAGAACTCAATCATTAACGCTAAAGATATATTGGGGACATACAAAATAAATGAGAAACTTTACAAGCTACATTTCATGTACAAGAAATAATTGATGAAATTTGACCCTTGCTTAGTGCGTTGTGTCCTATTCACATATTTACATAAGTATAAAACAAAATTGTTTCCTGGCGTCTGTACGCTTAGATCTTTTAAAAAACGCAATGGATTGTAATACAGTATTTTTCAATAAACAGAGTAATTTAAGGGGAAGGTTTATTTGTATAATACATGCATTGTAGTAGAGATATACATAGAACTTCCAAGATTTGTAATGTGATGCCGTAAAAAAGTACATTGCACCCATGCGAAGTCGAAGCGACCCGCTAGTGTATAATAAATGTAAGTTTGTGTGGAAATTTAGAACACTTTTACCCAAGATCAGATTCAATTAAACTAAAAATTATTATAAGCGTAACAAGGATAATAATTTATAAATATACCGAGTAAATTGACTAAATAATAACACTATTAGAAATGTATGGTAATAAGAATATAAGGGAATTTTCTAGAAATTGTGGTTCAAATATGAACGGCCAGTAACTAACAGTTTTATATGTATATCTGTCGAACAAAATAAAAAATAGAATGTTTGTGTTTAATGGTTTACTCTAAGATTGTTTGTTTTTTTTACAAAAGCTTATGAATAATATTTTCCCGGTCGTTTGCGGTTTTTATCTTTTATTTTCTTATTCTTTACCTTTTTCCATACCATTGATATCATTAATCAAAGAAAGTGTTTTAGCTAAAAACTTATTACGCATTATACCGATGACTGGTCGACGCCAAAGATAATATATAATAGCAATACAAATATGGTACCTCCGAGAACGTTCCATGTTCCACAGACAGCAACATTTAACGACATTAATGCGACGTCTACTGATAATAGCCCGCAAGAGTCATACGTGAGATGTGACGCGCACAATCTAGATGCGCTTTGTATGGCATTCCACTTTATTCAAACGATAAATAATAGAAAATTTATTGTAAAGCGGGTATTACTCTTGTTGTTGATATAAAACAACTCTACATTACAATAATTACAACATTACGTCGCTTAAGTTGTAACACAACGTAAATCAAAATTGTGAGACTTGACTGACACTATTCTAAATCAATAATGTGACATTATGAAATTGTAAATGGACTTAGTTAGGGTCTTAACTGGATATATTAAATAGATAGATTTATATGGTTACTGCTTCGCTCCTATGAGACGTAGCGTGATGTAATATAGCCTATAGCCTTCCTCAATAAATAAACTACCTAACACACAAAGATATTTTTTTCAATTTGAACCAGTAGTTCCTGAGATTAGCGCGTACAAACAAACAAACAGTTTGTTTTGTTTGTTTAAACGCGCTTCTTCTTCAGATTTATAATATTAGTATAGATAAAATAAGATTATACTATAAAGTTGTTAATTTTGACTTACGTTGTGTTCCAATATTAACAACGTAATGTATACTAATATGAATAATTCGGTCGGCGTACGAACGATGATTAATATTTTTTTCATTATAAAAATATTATTAAACTTTGCCTTAAATTTTTTACCAATCGGAATTTCCGAGTCGTTAACGCAGTAGAGAACGTGGGGAAAGAGTAAAACGAAACCGCCTTCTTCTTATGATGACTTACCGAAATTACCATGATGGAGCAATTTACGATAAGATTTAACACTCTTCTTAGAAAAATTAAACGGTTATCGCAAAATATCACGTAAATCGTATGACAATAAAAAATGAATTTGCAATGCAATAAAATTGGCCTTTATAATATTGACTTTTTGGTTTTCACATTGGCCAGTGCTAACGACACCTTAAATACATATTGTACTGATTATGACGCCATATTATGATGATACGCCACTAAATCATCATGTGTTTTAGTGATTAACAGTGATCAATATACTAAGTTATATTTCGAAACACACCCTAATTTGAAAGGATTGAAGTTCCAATTGAAAAAATATCTCAATTAAGTAACAATAAGTTTTCGCATCATGAGTGTCGTTCACGTAAACATTGACAAATGCAATTAATCGCCGACGATCAATAAAATGTCGCTGTGTTTAAAAAAGGAAATCCGATTTCAAAAGCAAAATATGTAATTTCGTTACTTTAATGTCAAACATATTTCAGTTATATTGATTATAAAACTAATATACTGATTTGGTTTAATGAAAATTATATGGAACCTTAGAGTATATATACCCTTTCAAAAAGAGAACCGAATCTGTCCAGCCGTCTTTGACTTTGTGAGCATACATATAAGAAAAAAATGTCCCCAACGAAATGAGATTCTTCTCGGTTTATAGTCGGTTAATTAATAAATATACCTCATTTAAGTTTGAAGAGTCAACAAAAACAAGGACTACAGTCAATGGTGCTTCTGTGATGAATAGCCGATTGTTTACTACAGAATGCACATATATTCGTACATCGCCTTGGAGTTCCATCCCAATTCTCGTGGCCATTGTCCGCCTAACAAAGGACCAAGATGGAGCCAGATAGGGTACATCGCTTCGAAACTTCTGACTGCGAACGTTTGAGATAAAGGTGGGCCAACAGATACTGATTAGAAGTTCCGACTTGCCTTCCATTCTTAGATACGTTATATTGGGATTAAATAATTTGTGGTCTCCTATAATTGAAGGAGCACACATATTATGTTAAAGTAACATTGTTCTTTTTTTAATTTCTTTGGTGTGTATCTTTTGTTGGAGATCATAAAATAAAAAAAAATAAAAAAAAATATAATTATTATGTATATATGTAATTTCGTCATACAATTGTTTTTGTTGGTTGTAATTTGTACGAATCTAAATTGAATAACAAAAATCATGTCAATTATCACTAAAGGCTAAAAAACTTTGGTTAAAAAACAAAAAATACCAAAACAAAATAAAATATTTTTGTATTGAAATCGAAGGCCACTACAAAATGTCAAGGGCATAAATAAAAGTCAACACAGCCAAATAATACAAATGCAATTATATAATATTAGTCGCAATTTTTGTCTTTGTCCTAAAAATGTAATATAATGTATAAATTAAATTACTTTAATATGTTACAATGACGGTAAGGCCACTTAAATTTATTTTAAGCTAGCAGTACGCTCCGGCTTTGGACAGTTTTACTAATTAAGACTTACTTGTAATTAAATACTACTAATATAAAAATATTGACATTTTCAAATAAAAATTTTGACTTTTACGTACGGTTTTTTTAAATATATTTTCATATAAAACATTGCTCGGACAATGAAGAATTTCGAATAAAAAAAAGAATTTGGTTCATTAGGTGCTGTGGTGATGTGCAATCATTCATACGGCAATTTATTTTTATTAATATAGATTTGAATTTATAAAGACGAAATATTGTTACGTTATAGTCATAAAAATATGATTTTTGAGGAATCGTATTCTTCGAATCATAAAAATACCGGGCTCATGGCGTCGATGTAACGATGAGCGAATTGTGAAAACGACCCAATTTGAGAAGTCCCCGAGGCGCTAAATTGCATCGTCAACAAATTCAACGGTCTGTTTCAAATTGCGATTATTACATTGCTAAAAATACCTTAGGGAATGAAAACCGGTAAAACACGAGTCAGCCTCGACGACCGAGGGTTCCCAATCATTGTCATTTGACTTACACTTGACCGGATTAGTAATTAAAGTAACAGCCAGTAAATGTTCCACTGCTCGGTAAAGGTCTCCTATCCTATTAAGGAGAAGCTTTAGAGCTTATTCCACCACGTCGCTCCTGTAAGTCCTAACTCACAGTGAGTTTGCTTTTATATATACATGTATCAGAATTTCTGCAGGCACATGCAGGTTTCCCCACGATGTTTTCCTTCACCGCCAAGCACAGGATAAATTTAAACACAATTTGGCACTTGAAAATTCAACAGTGCTGACCGGGGTTTGAACCAGTTGAGATTGACGTGCTTTAACCATTAGTCCATTCCGGCTCTTTTGATCTATTATTATTTGGAATTTGCGCCATTTTAACACTAATTTATAAAAAAAAAACTTTAAAAGTCGACAAATTTAAAAAAAGAAACCGACTTCAAAATCAAATAGCAAGAAATACGTAGTTACCTTTAATGATAAACTTATTCCAGTTATTTTCATTTTAAAACCAAAACACTTTTATTCATGTAATCAGTGAACGATGAACATACATAAAAATAGTTCCCGACGGATTGAGAACCTCTTCCTATTTGGAAGTAAGTTTAAAAAATAAATAGGTAACGAAGTAGGTAGGGTCTCGTTGGCGTTTGAATACGGAATCCAAAAAACTATTCGATTTCAACGCTATATGCATATAAATTAATTCATCAACGTTTATTAGTGTTTGATTATTTATTATTATTAGTGTCTGAACGCACTCAAGTGCATTAATATTCAAACAATCAATGAAGCGAATATCAAGTGGATAATTGTTGTTGTATTTCTATATTGTTTTTATCATTTTCTGATACAGAATGCTGTGTTTTCTGTCCTTTGTACAGCAGATCAATCAGTTTGTATTTAATCTCTGAACGTACGTATTTGAAAAGTTCTTTTTGCGTTGAATAGCTCGTTTATTGGGGAAGGTTATAGGCTATATTACATTACGCTACCATTCATAAGAGCTAGGCAGTACCTTAAACGCGACTGAAACCACAAGGGGCAGCTAGTCTTTTATGCTTTACTAGCTGCTGCCGAGGTTTCAAATGCGATAATAACCATTATTCTTCGCTTCTGCCAATCTCAGCGAGTTGTAATTTATTCTATAATCTTCATTAATAAATGGACTATTTAACGCAAAAACAGTCGTTCAAAACGGATCAGCAGTTTCAAAGTTAGACTCTTACAGATAAAGCTACAAACTTTACCTCTTTATAATTTTAGTATCGACTTGCTAAACTTCGTGGTTTTAAGGATGCCGTACCCGAAGAGTGCTAGCAAGAAGCCCCTATCACTAAGATTATACTGTTCGTCCGGCCGTCTGTCAGCATGCTGTACCTCATAAACCGTTATTAGAAGAGTTGAAATCTTCACCGAGAATGTATTTCTATTATAACAGTAAAGTGCGAGTCTAACTTTAGGAATTTTTACAAATTGTTATGGTGGCTTTCTTGTACAACCGTTTTTGAAAAAGCCTGGGTTAATCCAGTATCTAACTACCTTCTTTCCTTTTCCTTTCAAATCCTTTGAATAGTCACAGCATGCTCAAATAGATCAGGCGTAGTTTGGTTGACAGAATTTAAAGGGAACGATATCCAAAGCTTTAGATTCAATACACGGGGAGTTGTATCGTTATTTATTTATTTATTTATGGGACAACAAAGAAAACTGTTATTAAAAGCTTAAAAAATAATAATATTAGTAGTACGTAAGTGTAGCCGTAATTACAAGTTGACACGATATGACTGTAAAAAAAAACATAAGAAAAATTTCAATTAATTTAAAAAGAAGTAAAATTTTGCGAAACTAGGAAACTATTTCAATTTTCAATATAACATGAAAGATTTTTTATCATGACAAGGAAATAATCTTATCATAAAATTATAAACATAACCTTACATCAGAAAAAAAACGATTTCGGTATTTTCATTAAAAAAAAATTGCAAACAAAACGCAGAATTTACATCAAGACAATGATTATTCAACGCATATCATTACCGCAAGGTCAACAGAGGCTACTGCCAATCATGACGTCGATTAAAACTAATCACAATTCCTTTATCACAAAGAGCGAAGAGGCATTGAGTAGCAAATTGAGTTAAGTCACAAAGAGGTCAAATGCATCGGGTAACTGTCCAGTTATAATGGCCTCCGCGCTAAGAATACGTTATAGCAGATTTCCTTGTTGGAAACCCTTGCGAGCGGAGATGGTTCATTTCTTTTGGATTTTTAAATAACGTTTTGAAAACAATGGTACGTTTTATTGTTGATTATTACAAAAAAACGGAAATCTTAAAACAACATTTTCAGCCACACGTAATAATAATAAAAATCATTGTCTTTTCATATTTTTGTTAACCGATACCAATTAGTAAAACAATATCATCACAATTAAAATGTTATTATAATAAATTATATTATATTAAATGAAAACAGAAACGCCCTAAATCATTGTGTTAATTAATTACAGTACTAAGAAAGAATCTCTGATGAAACTAAACACACTTTATATATTAAATAAAAAAAAACAGCACTTATTAGTTAAAAGCACTAATGGCAGAAAATATTGAAAAACACTTAACATAACCGAACGAATGCTTCATCATACGATTTCTATGTTTTTATTGGCTCGGTTAATGGTTGAATTTGTCTAGACGTGGAATAACACTCGAATAAAACATCACCCTTGCAACCCTCGGGGTCCGATGAACCGTCTCGCCACTGCCCCCACCCCCATTTTATCTCATTGCGAGATTATCGCACGCAACTCAACTACCTATACGTCGGAGAATTCTTTACACGTTTCAGAAACTTGTATAATACATAAAAACCACCAAAACGAGAATCAGAGAGGGTTCCGCCGTATTCGCATCCGACACACGCTTGACCGATTTTTATTATTTGTTCTATTAGATTTCGAATTATAATGTATTACATAAAAAAATGGTTAAAAAAAATTGATGTTATATGTTGTGACGGATGTCACATACACGTAGATTATTTGTTATTCTTTTTATAATTTCGAACAGAAATAATAGAACTAACTGTTCTTCTAATTTGTAAATCTTTAAGTAAACATTTAATTAATATCCCACTCGAAAAATATATTACAACTACCCCACAATATTTTGTAATCGAAATTTTACATTACAATATTAAAACATTATGTTTTCCTTGGCAAATTATTTTAGTAAAGACCTATTGATTACCATTAGTTAATATTTAAATGGCCGGTTGGATTTCGCACCGGATGTCGCTAACAATGGATATATTTCTTTTTGTACCTTTTTTTAGGGTTATTAGCTAGGATGCCATAATTATGCATATTATATGAAATTTACAATTGCATACCTATTACGGTTCTCAAGATACAGTCACCTAAATGTCAGATAGATAAAAATACATGCTGAATGGATAGACAGACAGACCGAGAAACTTTAGTAAGTAATACAAAATCCTCGTTACCCTTAGTACGGAACCCTGAATCGAATTCCAATGCGGGTTTAGTTTACACGTGTATGATTTTTTTGTTCTTTGGAATATGAATTAAAAATATATGAACATATATGAAAGCCTGTCATTTCTTCTTTAGCACTTCGTTCTTGCATTAATTAGGTCAGCTTGGTATTACTTTAAAGGAAACATTAATTAAGATCTTCTATGAGACCGTTCGTAGAAACCTTTTGTTCTTTAGCGAGAGCAATATTCTACAGTACAGTTACAAAAAATATATAAAGATTTAAAATATAAAATAATTATATATGTGTAATATTCAGTTAGTTAGTATTTTTTAGGGTTCCTTGGCAAACTACGAATCGTTATAGTTTCGCCATGTCTGTCTGTTTGTTTGTCTATTTGTCTCACGGTTTAACGCAGAGATTCTTAGCACTAGGAAGCTGTTATTTAGCATTTCTGCGGGCGACAATGTGTGGAACTTGGCTGTTTCACACATTGTCACCCGCATTATATTAAGCATGACGTTTCATAGCCCTTTCATAATATCTAAAGTAAAAAGCCTCAATATCGCGTTAAAACGAACTCCTCGACTATATACATTACTGTCGATATAGATATCATGGGAAAAGATACGTAATAACTGTTGAGACCGTCTTCCGTGGGAGTGTATGGCTACGCACACCGCGACACCGGCCCGTACAGGTTTTATCAAGGACATATGAAAAATCACGCCTTAGATTACAACCACTACTTTCACGGATAAATCGGCTTTGATTTAATCCATCAATTTTATTTGTTAAAACGTATAAAATAGATATTTAATATATTTTTCAATAATAATAATAAAAAATGACAATGTCGAAATTTGAAAATTTTTCTTGCAACGTTGTAACTATTTTTGAAACTGATTTTTACATCTTTCAAACAAAGTCCTTCAATACGTCAATTTCTGAAGAGTAACTTATAAATAAGTAACTTATGAATTATACATATTCCTTGACATTAATTTATATGACGTGACAAAAGCACTTCATTTTCATTTCGGCGAATGATAAAGCAACAATGCAAATTGTAATTAACTTTATTGGTAGATAGAATAATCTCGCGCAATCAAACAGCCAATGTTTACACAGCAATAGCTCCATTCAAACCTCATATCACCACGACTCATGATTGACAGCTATCAGCGAACGTCAAATAAACCGCGCAATGACCCCGTTTCAAATGCGCATAATCTTGTACCCGATCGCAATAGAACCGATATTTTATTTTTACGCAGATATATTATTTGAGTACTAACTGCTCTCATGGTTTCACTGCGTTTATGGCTACTACTTCGGTTATGAATCGTAGCGTGCTGTAACACAGCCTGTTACCTTCCTCAATGAACGGGATATACACCGTAAAAATAATTCAAATAAACAAACAATCGTTTTTTTTCTTTGTATTACTGTAGATGAAAATGGTACATTAACTTACATGAATTAACTTTAACAGATACATATTTACGTATCATTTGTTTGTTTGCTTGTTCGTATATTATGTACTGACTCACCGTTCACCCGATTGCTATATTTTTTTTAATTTATTGCTTACTAAGGGTAAGAAGAAAGTTACAGGCATAGTACAATTAACTTTCAGTAGATGCACAAATATAATACCGGCCAGATCTAAAATGATTTTTAGATCGTTCGGCATAACTAAATTGTAACATGTAAGCCGCAAACAAAAGCTAGTGACGCATAATTATTAATTATTATTCCGCTAATAAATTGTCAATAAAAGTTGAGAAAAAAAAACATTTAGTAAATTAAAAATGTATTGAGAAAGAAATGCTTTTCTGCCAATAACCAATATAGATTTTTTTCCATATCATTCTACTGTGTTAAGAGCTCCTTTTCAAATGTCGTTTAGAAGGAAAGTAGCCTATCTATAAAATACGAAATCATTGAATAGAACCAATACGTTCGTCGCGACATTGACACAATATTAGCTTTCACATTGAAGTTTGAAAATATCGGAAATTACTTTCACCACTAAAAACGGCTAGCTGGACATTCGCCAGGACCACACTCTTGGCTATATTAAATCGAGAGACATTTTGAGGCAACAGCATCGACAACACGTAATACGATCGAAATTGAATTTCAATATTAGATTGAAACATAAAATGAATATTGAAACTCGGTGAAAGAATAAATCAGCCTGAATCAAATATATTTAATAACTATACATATGTTACGCTCATAATATTTATTTTACGCTATAATTCTATACCCATTTCCAACTTTGACAAGTTTGTCAATTAACTTGTTGACACAAAGATAAACTTAACTGTCATATTTCATTCGCTAGGTGGGCTCACAGTTGCTAGGCAACGTCGTCCAAAAGTGTTCGATATTCTCGTGAAAGAGCTTATAACATTATCTATGGTTATTTAATATAATTGGTGTATATATACAGTTTGTAGATAGCGGGTGTGTAACAAAGCTATATAATTTTGATTGTCAATATAACTCGTTCGCCAGTCATAAAAAATTTAATGGAGAAATATGATTGGAGTTTCCATTGTTTTATGTTCCATTTCTAGTAATAATGTTGCCTTTTCTTTGTGCACGTCATCTTGTACGATACTAAATACTATGTGCTTATACAATATACTGTAAAGTATTTACAAAGACCGAGTATAGAGTAAAATTCATTTTAATACGTAACAATACATTTTGTACGAAAAGTTATTTTAGCAATGGTAAAAACATATGAAATACCAGCAATATAAAAACACGTTCTATATTTTTTTCACAGTATGTACTTTTATTAGTCTACACATGCACAACACTGCATCAAAAAACGGAAGCCTATCCAGTTTTTAAACAATGAGTGTACTTTTACAATTCAAAATTTCTCCTTTAAACAGACAAATACCTCGTATATCATGTTTTTAATGATAATAGAAAAAAAATCTCACAGATATTACAAGAGGCTTTAGTAATTCTTTACAAGACTAATATGCTGCTGTCGATTATTATTATTATCAATCTATACTAAGTATGTGTAAAACTAACGGTTCGATTAAAAAAAAAGTTTATAAGCTATATTACATCACGCTACGAATCATAGAAGCGAAGCAGTAAGCATAAACGCGAGTGACACCACGAGAAACAGCGAGTACATTATTAATGTTTCTCTGTATCTGTAACGTTTCAACGGTTAATTCTATATTATGGTCATAGATTGTGAATTTGAGCTTAACAGTCTAAATGCATCGTAACAATTTAGTGCTACATTTTCTTTTTGGACATACTGATACCCACACGAAGACGCCAGCTAATGAAACATGAGCTTCTATATCACTTCGTGCTTGTAATTAAACTGCCATATTCACACATTACATCATTTCAAAAGATTCTCGAACATGTTTTTCAATGACGAGTGTGAGACGAGGTGTGTTTAATTTGCGATTCGCGAGTGTTATGGAGTTTTTGTATCGATTGTCGGCTTGTTGCGCGGCGGTCGGCACGGCGACGTCCTTGGGCAGGCTGTCTAGCGTCTCTCCCCTTTGACGTCACGCTCCCACCCCAGCTGACATGCGGAACGGATCGCTCGTGACGTCACAACTCAACGCGAAGATGCGCTAACTCGTTTTCACGAGATAGACTATTAAATAAAATTAACGTTCCGTTATTTGTAGAGATAACACTAGTTCTATGGTACAACATTATCAATATTTTAGGTCACTAGGTCGGTATTAAAATATTCCTCCGTCGTGCAAATACGAAGGCGGGGCAGAGCCATTCATCACAACCAGATGGACGCCATCCGACAACAAACATTCTCTCAACGTGGATGATATATTTACATAGTTGTTAAACCGGTTTCTTTTAAACTTGGCACGTATCTAAGGAAAGCTATAAATATTTACCACAAACTCATCTTACTACGTAGTGGGTATTCCCTAATCGGTCATATATTTATCAAGTTTAGATAACACGAGATAATTTTCGTTTATTACATATTTACATGCTCCATTTATTTCTAAATCTAATTTGCAATCAAAATGCCTGTCTTTTGTGTTTTATGTTGAACGAAAAAGTTTATTATACCGTAGTCGCGTGTAATGTAAGTACTACGCCGTAATGGAACGACGAAATATCAATTTACTTATTTCCATTGCGGTTTGTGAACGTGTTTGCGACAACAATGAGACGGCGTCGAATGAACAGGATGTGGAGCGGTGCGACGACCGCGGCGGCAACGAACTTTGCTATCCCATAGGAATCGTTGGCTATTCAGCGGGCACTCATAAAACAGTGAAAATAAACCGATGCTATACGTGTATTTATAGCTGACAATAAATTTGATATCGGTGTTAATTATAAAGAACGAAGCGCGTGCATTACTATCGTTCGAGAATTTACTCATTGAGATGTTTCGATAGGGTCGTTGTCTGCGTCAGTGCAGGGGACCAACGCATTGTTCTCGCTCCGGGGGGCACTAACCCATGTGCGCCGATTAGATATGGCCGCCGGGATACGAGTAAACACCGAGCTCCGTAAACGTAAACAGAGCAGTTTACGAAACGGTTTTTAAGATAAAAACCGTCTGACGATTGAAGCTAAAATTGTGATACTTGTTGTTATCAAAAATATTTACGTCATAAATACACTTACGTAGAATTGATTAAAAAAATAAAGATTTTATAGTCAGGGGGCGTAATTCTGTCTGTCAGATTAAACCGTCTACTCACAACTACGGACGCTACAGTATAGATACAGGTTTGATATTTGTCAATTATATATAGAATTACACTTATAATTTTTGAGCTCAGTCTTTCATAAAAATAGTGTCTACTGTCAGAGCTTTTTTATTTGCCAGCAACAGCGTTTCGTAAGGACACCTAAGTAGCTGTCACCAGGTTACAGAGTTGTTTTATGTCAATTACAACAGTAAAACTTACAAATGTATTCTCGCCTAATATAGAACTCGGACAGCTTTCATATTGTACAAATATACCAATGCTAACTATACTATAGCACGCGTAATTGCGAGTATACGGTTTAACCTTAGTTAAAAATTGTAAGAAGTATACATTCACTGTTATTGGACGATGTGTACACAACGGTGTGACAAATGAAGTGTGCGGCCTCCCTCCAGCTATTGCAGGAGAACTATTGTTTGTGATCACACAACCCATTGTCTGAGCGCGTCGTGGAGCAAACACGGGGCGTCTGTTCGTAGATAAGCGGTCGAAACGCAAGGGGATACGCGACTCTAAGAACCTCTTCTGCCGTTTCGAAATATGTGTAATGTCACTCATTATCTTGACAGCTTGTTTGAATAACATTTTACAACATTGCAGGGTTTCAACAGCGGTTTATCAGTACTTTCATATCCGGACAAATGAACATGTATGAAATAAGTTATACAAGGTTTATATTTAACTGCACTTTTAAATTACACATGAAATATTTTTCGCGTTCTTTCTAAATTGTCTAAAACCTAGGTGACATTTCAATGATATCCAATATGTCCCCAAAAAGCAGTTCTGATTGTCAATGGATTCAAGAGGTGACTGACCGGCCATACTTATTATAAACCATTTTTTGTCATTTTTCCAATTTTTAAGGCCTACCTGGAACATATCCGTGTCCGGGTCCTCTGTATATTCGACGATGACCGCCTGGCTGCGGCTGAGTGTGTACGAGATTGAGTGCTGGCTGGCGTCGAGGATAGCTTTGCTGCTGTGTGGTGTCTTCACTACGTAGTGCTTGGAACGGCGCACGCCATTCGCCTGCGGGCGGCGGTACAACACGAACTTGCTACGACGCCGTCCGCGTTCTCCCGCTGGTAGGAAGCCATTGTACCTGAAATTAAATAAACCTCATATAAACTACAATAAATACAAATTATTTTTAGATCCGAAATAGTAATCACTTATACATTCTCACTTTATTCTCCGTCCCTTCACTCGCCTGTTAAGACTTATCGAGAACTAGTAATAATATCAAATAGATCTAAATAAAATATTAAACATTCATTCTAGTCCATTACAGGTTAGTACAGGGAAATAGTGGTTAGAACACGTGGATCTTTACCGATGATCGCGGGTTTAACCCCCGGCTAGCACCGCTGTTTTTCAAGTGCTAAATATGTGTTTTAATTTATCTCGATTAAACTCTAAACCTTCTCCTTAATGAGAGAGGAGGCCTTTGTCCAGCAGTGGGACATATACAGGCTGTTATTTTACAGGTTAAATGACTTCAAACATTTAATCGGGTATGTGACATATTTTGATATTCGTTAATTCACTCATCCAAACCTATAGAATAATAATAAATATGAAATGTATGATAGTGTATCATTGACAGCGTAACTGGTAGTTTGAATAGAATTGGATCCAAAAATCTATTGACAGATTTATGACCTTTGGCACATTTTAGCATTACATTAAAAACTAAAATATACACAACAAGATAACATTAATGACATATACATAAGAAACGTTACATTCATACTATTTGACATTTAAAATATGTATCCATTTCCAACTTTGACAAGCTTGTCAATTCTTTTATACAAATACCCTCGCCTTTCATATTTAGTCGTTTACCAAAGTAATCGGCATTCTGGGTGCCAAAATCCATGACCTTATATATATAGTTATATATTATAATTGGATAAAAATAAAAAAAAAAACTATATTTAAATCCCTATTTGCACTTAAGGGATGAACAGGTAATGTTCAATATAAATCGCTAAGTGTTAATCAATTACTCGAACCAAAATGGGGTCAGCTTAATGCGATCCCATCAGCATTCGGGCGCCATCGTGCGTACAATACGTCAAGCTTTTAACGCTGGTCCCCGAAACCGTACGTAATTTAATTAAAGAGTGAATCATGGAAACTAATGCATTAAACGGTGACACAGACTAAAATAACACTCCCATTTATTACAATAAAATAAAATTTTGACATAATTCATATTTTCATTATGTTAAAACTTTTTTTTATTCAAAGAAATGTTATGCATTTTTTTTTAAGTTTACAATTTTTTTTTATATATTGTGCACTCATCGGTTGGCATTATGTTTAGATTACACAATGTATTACATAGCTACTATGTAAAGGTAGCAATATTTTGAATATAATAATGGTTTATTTTATGATCTAGCAACATCTTTTAACTCTCCGCAGACTAAAGAATTTCTATCGATCAATAGTTTAGTTGGGTTCTTAATTAGCATGATGATGTATTAAAGTGTTCATATTATTATATTTTAGCATCGGACGATGCATAATGCTTAACGAGCTACACACTAAACGTGCACGAGCGATTCAGCCAGTAACCGACTGAACTGTCGGCCAATTGAATGTCCGCACCATGTTAGTCTGTGAAGGCTCTAACAGGATAAAATTCATCAACTTTTCTGTTTTGTGGAAATATAAAATTCATAACGGGTCCGCCGAGTCTTTACCGGATGTCCAATGCGTTCGAGACGCTCATTCACGAATGATGTCATGCAGTTTCTGTTAAATTGTCATAACAACGTGGGACCGTAACGGCAGATGGTATATTGTATTTATAACAAGCTTTACAACGAAACATTACCGACGACGCAAGAAATAGTACAATGTCGGTTTATTAGCGGCGCATGAGAAGCCGAGCAAGTGCAGCCTTTGTGTTATTGTGTAACTTGTCGTAACTTCGTTGACATAACGTGTTTAGTTTACAGGAATCCGTTATTGAAGAGAAAAACGAAACGGTCCGCTAAATGTGGGAGAATTCTCATGATTTTCTTACAATTAAAATAGTTATACAATTCTAAGTGTCTACTGTCTATCGCATTCCTGAAATGGTGGATAAAAAAATTGTTCATAACTCGGTAAAACCTAGTTAGTGAGATTAGAGCCTATTGACTGCAGCTTGTATACCTTACTCTAACAGATCCGTGTAGTAGTGAAATAACTAATATAGCTGTATTTCGTACGGTGAGTAAGAGAGATGGAAGCACATTATTTTTCTTACTTTTATTTATTCCCTTTCATCTCTTCTTGTTTTAAGCTGGCAACGCTTGCGTGACTCCTCTGGGCTGCAAATATCCATGGGCAGTTATGATCACTTTACATCACTCATCATCAAAAATATGCTGATCTCCTTACATTTTGTCCATAGTTTGTTTGATGAAATTGAAAAGAATTAGGGTAAAAACTATTGAAACAATTTTGATGACTTTTGGTATAAATATAGATTGACTTTTAGAGGACATACGGTACGTTTTGTCGCCAAAAAGAAGTTAAAAGGAGTGAAATAGGTAACGAAGTTGCGGAAACTAGTATAAAATAAATAAAGCTTTAGTTTCTTAGGGGGACGTTGTCTATCATTTAACGGCCGGATTATATCTTCAGATGACGTTACTTATACGTTTTTTAGGGAAACTGTATGACACAGTTTCCTAGAAAGCATTTTTGACGTCGCGCAAAGTCGAAGAGTTTTAATAAAGTTGTGCCGATAATTTTTTAATCCTAGAAAACCAAATCATAAGAAAAACTTTTACTTTTTAACATCTGTAGTTGTCTTCACTATTCACCAATTCTAACGTGGTGTGTTCAAACACTGTCAATAAAACCAAACATGCAAACCAGAGTATTTTTAACCGGCTCCAAAGAAAAAGGTTTTGTATTCAATCCATATTTTTTCATATAGGTAGAGTTGTTGTATGTAAGTTTGTATGGCTGCGTTTTTTCAAAAACTACTGATCCTGATCTGATTTCAATGGAGTTTTCGCTATTCAAAAATATTTTTTACGGAAGGTTTTATTATATAATATATTAAAATTAGGACATACAATTATAATCTTGACTAACAGCAAATGACCCGCCATAGGTGCGATCGTCTTTGTTTACAATAACAATTTTGTAAGGTACTCTGTTAAATTTTTCTATATAAAAAAAAAACAATTATTTTTCATACAAAGCATTAAAAAAGCAAGTCACAAAAATATGTATAACTATACATTTTCATAGAGTATACACGTTCGTACTAGATTGATAATGAATTTTAATTGCGTTTGTTTAATCCTTATCGAATACGTATTAAACTCAAACAATAACAATTAAGAATTAATTGAAACATAAGCACACATTTTCAATCCTTCATATTATACACATGCCTACACACTTCTTATTACCCGATCGACTTAGATTGTTCTGATTTTGAAGTGTAGTGTCGAGAATACGAATGGTGTATCATAGACTTTATGACGTCTGCAAAAAATGAACATGGCGGACGTAAACTGTCAAAACTGTTGTGATTTCTTGTAACCTACATAGTTTGACCGATTTTAAAGTGCCAGGTATTGTTATTAAGCAGTCGGGTTTTTAATTTTTGAAATAAATTAAGTCTTGTATTTGACTAAATATACTATGCGGCTTCATAGCACTCGTTCTGTGACGTATTTGGCTACTTCTCCGCTACTATGTATTGTAGCGTAACATAATGTAGCCTATAAATTATCATAATAAAAGATAAGACAGTAATATTTTTTCATATAGGCAGAGTTGTTTCTAGGATAAGCTCGTTTAAATAAAATCTTCAGCATAATGTATTAGTATAGTTGAGTAAGTGGTTAAAAACACAACTACTAACTTTAGTCTTACTTGGTGAATACACCTTTAGCGGCTTAAAATAGAACTTTCTCGTGTAATTGAATTAGTGGCAAGGATTACATGGCCCGCGGCAAGCCTCACGAGTGGCTTACGAACTATCGATCTGACCTATCAACAACATGAAGTAAAAATAAACTTATTTAAAGTAAATATTACATTTTTTCCTATACTATAGCTTATTTATTATTCGTTACAAGAAATCTAAATACAAACCTCTACATCATACCTACATAAGGTGTAGATAAAATATTATTATAAAATCTGCGTTCTCGTATGTACATGAACACAGAAATTATAACAATATTTAAGGAATCTGTGTCAAATTACTAAGTAAATGTCTTATATCTTGTCATGTTAAAATTCATTAAGCAATTTGAGCAACAAGACGTGCTAAAAAAATGCATGCATGCACTCAAACAGCATTACAGACTAACATTAATGTAAAAAGATTTCTATGTATTTGTATAATAAATCGTGACGACATCAAAATTAATATATATCTTTCTCTACAACGTACTATTTACATATACGAAATTATACTTTAATGACTGAAGGACGCACGACTAACGCATGCGATCTTTAGATATAATTTAGACTAAAATGTGAATAAATTTCACAGTTACTTTTACTTTAAGTTAGATCATATTTTATTTACTTTCATAAAAATACATTACAGCAGTAGATTATATAAGATTACTGTAATGCACAGATAATAAATCTTTCGCTGCATTTTTTGTTCTGTCAGCGGTGACGCTGCTTTAATCACGAAAACCGAAGGACTCGTCAATCTAGTCCATTACCGAGAATCAATTTTACGCTTTTACCACAATATTTCCGTCATGGTCGTATTGCTTTCAAATAATTTTGTTCGGATGGGCTGTGGTTTATCGGGGCTTTATGCTAAATAACATCATTTCAAAGGTTAAATACATAACATCACTAGCTTGATGAAAACGTTTTCAATATATTAAATATACGTCTACTGAATTTAAATATAAACAATGAATAGATTGGATAAAGAACCTTTAATATGATGACAACAAATAAAAACGATTTTTTTAATTATCTTTTTAATATACTCAACTATTATTTGGTTAATTAATTACTTAAAAATAAACCTTATATTAGGGTTTGATTTTAATATATATTTTTAATACATATATTTACTGAGAAAGTAATAATATAGTGTAATAGCACTATTAAAAGCTAGAAAACAGTTCTGTGGCAAAGTGGCAAAAAAAAAAACAGATCGTTTCATATAATCTGAAGGTATATCCCAAGGCATGTAGGTTGTTATCTATTAAAGAGTCGAGGAGGAAGAGTTAACTATCTTATAATCATCCTTATAAGTGGCATTGTTATGAAATGTCATTGACTCCTTCGTATATCTTCCGTAACGAGCGTAACTTCCTTAATTCGTACCGTACCTATTATTATTTAGTGTAGCCAACGATCCTTCGCGAGAGTGCAAAGTAACTAATTAATCTCTTGCGTTATACTAGAACTACGATTATACGTGATTTACTTTATATGTTTAATGTAGAAAATTATGTCTTTATACAAGATTTTTTTTGTTCTTTTATCCAAAATGAACGAGATCCAAATTGAGTCGTCTTCGGTCTAATCATTATTAAAATGATTATTTTAAAATACAATATTTTTCTAATAACAATCTTCAACCAACGGTGCCTAAAATAGCGGGTGCTAATTAGGAAATAATAATTTGATAACATTAATATATTAATAAAAAGAGCACCCAAATATATATAAACGGATACAAGAATTAAGTATCAACGAAACATCGATTTTACTATTCGATAACATTTTTACAAGATATTCTGCTATATCACGAGAGGGAGTAAACTTTAATCAGTGTACAGATCTTAGAGGAAAATACGTTGTAGTCACGCACGTGAATTATATAAGAGAACAAAGACCGGAGGAAAAGGAAACGTGCGCTAATAAGTTGCGATACCGACACTACTAATGGTGATAAATTTTTTAAAAATACCAATTTGTTACCAATTTGATAATATGTATAAGCAGTAATGACTAAGTTTTATATATAATGGATACAAAAGGATTAACAACTACTGAGAATTTCAAGTGCTAAATTGGTATTTAAATTCATCTCTTGCTTGTCTGTGAAGAAAACCGTGTGAGAAATTCCATGTGTCAGGAAATTTCCGATACGTGTGCATCCTCCACAGTGAAACGTCCTAGTGAATGACGCTATATACTCCATATACGATCCTGGGAAATATCTTAGGAAATATGGAGCTTCATCCACAATGAAGTATTGTAATGGATAAAGTTCTATGTCATTACGAATAGTAAGTATAAGTGGGAAAAGATCTCTTTACCTTTAGTGAATATAGAGCTTGGCCAAGTTTTATATTCGCTATAGGTGAAGAGAACTTTTCCTAGGAGGGCCATTTGCAAGTTGTTATTTTAAATCAAGGAAACAGATTTGTGTAGTGATGATATAGAGGATAACGTACATTTTACAATTCAGTTTCTAGGAAAAGAATAGTGAAAACTTTGTTAGATATTTAATCATTTCATTATCAATTTTAAAGGAGGACATTTTAAATAGTCGACAATAAAATGATTGTCCCAGTGTAATTTGTATTACTCTTAAATCCCATTAACCTTATTTCATGTTAATCCTAATCCGTATTTAAAAAACGTTGATTTAATTAAAGGTAAATTAGATACAATGAACCAAGTTAATTTCAGGTAGTGTGAATTATAACTTTAGTACGAATTATTAATATAGCATTAAAAAACAACATATTCCTATTGTTTTAGTAGTAAAACACAATTGAAATATTAGTCAACAGTTTCAGTACGAGTAGTCTAATGTTACTGCCCTACTTTAGATAATGTATTTATTTTAGGTGAACGTAACGGGAGCACTGTACTTCCTCTTGAAACGTTCTGGTATTAAATATATTTCACAACAATCGCTTTTAGATTTTATTTATTTTTTTACTAACTTCCAACGAAGTTACAAAATCAAAGAAATAATTTTTAACGCAAAACTAAATAAAATTATAACTTTTCTTGGTGTTATCAATCATTTTAATTAAAAAGCTAACAGAAACACCCAGACCGTAAAATTACGTTAAAATAAGACGAAGATAATGAATATAAGGGTTCACGATTTAAAATCATTTTCTCAACGCTAAACAAAAATAATTTCCATTTTATTTAAAACTAGCAATTGCTCGCGGCTTCGCCCGCGTACATTTTGGAATTTGATAGAAGCAATTAAAAAAAACTGGTAAAACACCATCCTTCGAGGGATTTAACGAAAAAACGTGTAGAATAAATATTTAATTTATGCTGCATTATTTTTAACTTTGATCTTTAAAGATTTTTTTTTGTTCATATAGGTAAACAAAAATATCCCATTGCACCTCTGAGGGAGTCGGAGTCGATTTTTTTTAAACAAACTTTTTTACCATTTCGCACCCGTTTTGGGGTGACATATCGAAAAGCTCTTTTTTAATTCATCCCTTTGTCTTGATAGATATACGCTGTAAAAATTTTAGCTAAATAAATCTACCAGCGAAATTGTTACCGTTTCAGGATTTAATACCGCCAAGCGTCACTATAAGGGATGATTTTCAAATTCTAGGAATATATTTAGTTAATCTCCCTAAGTAATGTTTGTGCTGAATTTGAGAATAATTGGCCAAAAGAATACATTTTCTACATACAAGCTTTACAAACCTTTGCACCCCTGTGTGGAATAATAGTACCCTGTTTTCTAGTTTACATTTCCACCACGGACCACGAATTTATATTTTACATACAAACATTTTTACCCCCTTTTGCCCTCTTAGGGGTCAATAATCAAAAAACCCTTTCTTAGTCGATGCCTACAACCTAAAAGCCACCTACTGCCAAAATTTCGAGTTCGTAGCCCCAGCGAATTAGGCTCTGCGTTGATGAATCAGTCAGGAAAAGTGATTTAATACGTATAGATTTTAAAATTAACAAGACTTTTAAAACACGAGAACCGACTTCAAAAACAAAATACGTGATATTGATTACTTGAATGGCGTACTTTTTCCAGTTATTTTAGTTTCAAAACCAAACAACTTAACCGATTTTGATGAAAATTCTATGGGACCAATCTGTTCTGGTGGGTATAATTACCTTCTTTTTCAATGAAAAAAAGCATTAACCAAATCGGTCAAGCAGATTTCTAAATAAGAATTGAGAACCTCCTCTCTCCTATATATATATATATATATATATATATATATATATATATATATATATATATATATATATATATGTAAGCGATAGGTCACTCACTCACTCATCACGAAATCTCAGAAACTACAAGTGCTAGTAGTTGCAAATATTGCATGGGATTTCTAGTATAATATATTTAAAGAAGTTTAAAAGAGCCCAGAATTGAATAATAAATAAAAAGTCAACGTCTTTATTTTCCAACTCTTATAGTCATATATCGCCACGTTCTTCCTCTTGACATCAACAGAAGATAGCGAGGAAAATCTCCAAGTCTTATTAACAGTTTAAAATTTTTAAGAAAGTTATTATGTAATATGTTCTAGTTCTAATTCGGGCTTAAAATTAAAACGAATAAAGAACGTTTTTCTGTTTAATCATAAAATATATCTAGCTATTCTCACTCTTACTCCTTATCTATAAAGTGACACTTGACCATTGTGGAAATCAGAAATTTCTTCTAACAAAAGATTTTATAATATTTAAGTTTTCTCTCCACCATTGATTTCAGAGTACGCGATAAGTTATGAACATAAATTAAATACTTGATAAAATCAGCTGTGCCAGATTAGATTTTCAACCGATGTCCAAGAACGGTGAAGGTTTAATGTTCAACCTAATATTTAATCTATACTAATATTATCTATACTAATATTTAATATTTACTTATCTCAGGAACTACTAAAAATCTTTTTGTGTTAAATAGTTTATATATTGAGGAAGGCTACAAGTAATAAATAGATCACGCTTCAACTCATAGGAGCGAAGCAGTAACCAGAAACCGGGGATAGCTAGTCACAATATACATACAGAACCTACCTATTCTATTTCTCTGCTTCATCCATAAAACAGAACAATCCTATTAGCATAAATAATAAAAGCAACTCTGGAGGAAGGACTTTGAAATAAATACAATTCACGATAAGGAAATTCCGCAAAAGATGAAGTAATTCAATGAATTACAACATGCATCCTTTAACAAGAAAGAAGGCGTTGAACAGCGCTCCTTAAAGGACTACTTAGATAAGGTGTTGGCTAATAATTTAAAATAATATTGCAAGCTCTCATGCCACAAGTCTTTGTTGAGAAATCTTACTACGACTTTGTTATAGTAAAACTGATAGTATAATTGGACGCTGATAAGCAATACTGTGTCAAGCCACACGGACTTCGTTTTGAGAAAATAGCGTCTAAAGATGTCAAACCTATTCTTAATAAATTAGTTTGAAGACGTATATATTTATGTTTTCTTTTCTATTTTCATAAAATATATAATGAATCAAAAGCAGATAGATTTATTTAATATGTTATCTGATAATAAGTTTTTAAATATTTGAGATTATTTTATAAATTGCAAAATATGGAACATACCTGAAATTCGAAACATTGAGTTAAGAAACTTTTTTCCATACTTATTTAGTCTAGATGACTTGATTTTTTTTAATTATGTTAAACAGGTGACGTAGTATCAAAATACATCAATATCTCAAAATTTGACTTTTTGTGGGTTGACACATTATTGCTTATCAGCATCCAATTATTGATGCAATTGATGGCATGCAAAAAGACGTCTTAAATTATATCGTTATATCAGACTATAAAAATATAATACTATTATTAAGATACTGTTACTCGCTGCTTACTTTATGTCGCAAAGTCACGCGAAATAAACGAATCATATAATCATATCAGACATATATATTTAAGAGTATTATTACTTTTAGCAAATGTTATGTTATCTAGAGATTATATAATCAGTATTCAGAAAGTCAGGTGTTCATTTAATCCTTATTTTCAGGTATTATACATACTTCAGAACTGTATTTTAGAATAACTTCGAAAGTCAGAAAGAGTCAGGAGGATCAATTTTAAAATAATTCAACCATTCTTTAAAAAAATGGCATACACTGTTTTGATTTTAATCGAAGAATACAATTCTATGATCCATGTTTTTTTATTATAAACACAGTGGTATAAATTAGCGGGTAATATGAAAACTTGTATTTATTTGTATAATTATAATATTCAGTAGGTGAGTGAACTGAGTAATGAGTTTATTGCGCTCGTATGTCAAAATAAATCGAGGTTAAGACGGACGGACGTACGGCAAACTGTAAACAATTCTCCGATCTCCTTCCTTAACTGTTCCCTAACCATATAAGTATTAAACGTGACGTTAAACACAAACATAGTACGCTGATGGATGAATACTAACGCGGACTGCGCATGCGCTCGTGATCAACCTTGGTCCCGACCGCTGACAAAGATCAAAGACACTAAGATCGATATCAACGGAAAATTTAAAACATTAAAATGATTTGCATGCGAACTACGCGTATTGTAAACATCTTTATGTTTTACCATAAAAATCTAATCAAGCGTTCGGACGATGTTTTGAAACTGTGCTTAAAAATACATGAAGCAGCTACATAACATCAAAAAAAATCACTTAAATTATCACTTATTACCTATTCAGAATATATAGGTATATCTAAATCCCTCAATGTTCTAATAAATTGGTTATGATTTCTTACGTTTCATTTCGCGATTCTACTAATCTAGCGTTTACTTAAAATATTTACCTTAATAAGTACCCTACTTTATAGGAACTTATGCAGGATCAAACCCAGATAGCAGAACACGGTAATGTACTCACCCGAGTATAACTAGTTCGCCATATTTGACGAGAGGTTTCGGCTTTTGTTCGGAGCCGCTCTCACCGGCCTCCTCCAGTATTGGTGAGTCCGCACTGTCCGCAGCACTGCAACAAAGTTTGTCGTTATTTATCATAATCATTCTATCTATTTATCGAAGTCTTTTTTTATGGAATTCATATCTATACAAGTATTTATTCTGACTGACTGACTAATTAATCAACGCAGAGCCTAACTCTCTGCGATTACAAACTTGATATAAAGACAGTTTATACATATGATATTGTAAGAAACCACTAAAAATAGATTTTTAAAAAATTGTAACCCCTAAAGAGGTAAAATAAGGAATGAATAATTGCATCAAAATACACCATTTTCAAAGTAAGTAACACGAAATTTAATATGCTTACTTCTGTTTAGAAATAAGTGCACATCTATGTATATCTGCGATTTTTTAAGTTTATCTCTAAGAGGGTGAATAGAGGGTTGTCAGTCTAAACATGTAACCCGGGCGAAGTCTGGGCCGGATATATAAAAATGACACATACACATTTATTACCATATCTAAATATATATAACTCAAAGATGACTGACTGACTGACTGACTGACTGACATAGTGATCTATCAACGCACAGCCCAAACCACTGGACGGATCGAGCTGAAATTTAAAATGCAGGTAGATGTCATGACGTAGGCATCCGCTCAGAATTTTAATTGTTTCAACCCCCAAGGGGATAAAAGGGGAGATGAAAGTTTGTATGACACTTTGTCAATTTTAAACCAATTGGACTGAGACTTTGCAAGCATAAAGCTACTATGACGTAGACATCACAGACATCGCAGACGAAGTCGTCGCGAACACCAGCTAGTTGAATATAAAATTGTGAATTCCTTAATAGAATTGGAAATATTAAGTGTTGTTTAATACTTGAATATAATTATAATTTTTATCAAGTATCAGAAGTTATGTGATTAATAATATTGTATATTTTTTGAATGTGGTTCTCATATTGAGAACTGCTGCAACTTGGTAATTTTATATGGATTTTATAATGACTCATTGATGTTTACCAATGAATCATTCATTCATTATAAAATCCATACGACCCAAAATACTTGTTATTAATACTTTATTTATTCACCTATACCTATTCCTTTAATTTAGTAAAAGTTGACTTTTATCAACGCATCATGATAACGCCCATATGAACCGAAATAGTATTAAAAATATCATAACAATAGATTGATTTGTAAAATCATTATTTACTATATTTTTAGCCATATTATATTCATCTAACTATCACTACTCTTGCTTACGAACCTAATGTAATTTACATTATAAATTTTTGTATTCAAAATGTTTGCTAAACCTTAAAATTATTGACTTAAAATGAATGTTGAAACGAAATGTAACCAAAGCGTTTTACAGGAAGTTATAAGTAAAACACTTATCTTTTATTGTTTTAACAGATAAGACAATTATGAAAGACAATACGCTAACAATAACAATGCCAGCGAAAGCCATTTAGCTAAAAAAAGAATATCAATAGTTTGAAGCAGTACTCGGTAAAAGTCTCGTATTAGTATCAGGGTAATTGTTACCGCCCACCATCTTCACGATGCCGACTTCCGCTACAAAGAAATCTTGATCGGACTAACTATGATCTTTACAAAAACTGGTTTGAGACAGCTGTGGGTCAAGTATCAAGATTAGTGAAGTAAATTATGACCACTGCGGGAAAACCGGTCTCGGCCGATGCACCGCAACTTATGTAAGCCTAAGATACTGACAAAAATATTGTTATAATTTAGACCTCAAAATAATAATACATGGCATCAAAGTAAGTTGTTCTCATGGCTATAGTAATACGAACTTAAGACAATGTTTGCACGAAAATAAGGTCTCAGGTTATAAATTGGCGCCCAAGTTGGGAAAATTTTTGACATTAAAATAATAATTATTGTGACTTTCTCCCTTGGATAACAATGCAATGATGACATCACAAATCCAAATGACTTATTTAACATTTTTTTTTATTTCGATATATTTTCATTATTGTATTAAATGTAATATTATTTGTTATACTTGTTATTTTTTACTTATTTCGAGGAAAAAAAGATTTTATATTTCAAATTTACAATACAAACAATATTTTCGACTGATTGCATTTTTTCGTCGACGTGTCGTTTGTTTGTAACGTTTATATATTATACGTGCCACACAAAAACGATTAACCAGAGAACTTTCCAACGTATTATGGCCTTCCTTGTCCTTTCCAATAAATGACTGCGAGTATATAGGAGGTTAAAACTCACATGATACATATTTATTATTGCGCATTATTATGGTGATATCATATGCAGAACTTGTTAATCTTGACTTTTAACCCTCGTTAACTTGACCCGCTGATAATAAATAGAAATTGTAATAATATCGTTTTACAAATAAACTAATAAGAATAACTTTATCTCATTTTAACACTGACTTCAATTTGCGTGTGAATAATTACGTATGTGACCTTAATTACTTTAACGATTTATTATTAAATCTTTTGATATACGGTAAGTATATTTTTTAAAAGTGAATTAAAGAATTCACAATGAAAGTAATCAGAAAATCAAATTTATATAAATTATTGATATACACTCACCCAAATTAATGCAATGCTATGGATTTTATAATTAAATAATATTTAAAAAATTAAAGTTATTTTGTAAATATTTTCACTATACTTTTTTTTTCTTTATTATGCGTTTCAACGTTACGCGTTGAGTACTTTCGAGTTTGTTCACCTTCTCTACAAATTGGATGAACATAGTCTACCGATTTACACTCGCAAGAAAACATAAAACGTAATATTCGCAAATGCAATTTGTACTCGAGTCATAAGTGACTTACTCGTACTTTGAGTGGTATATCGATCGTATACGATAAGCTATCGGTCCGTCTATGACTGCACTCAGTCCACAATACAAAAGTGGGTCACTCGAGTTCTAAATACATATATCCACTTATCTACTCATCGTTTAAGCAGAGTGACATAAATAACTTAGGCCATATTATTTTAACCGTTGTGCTCGTTTTATTATTTCAAAAGAACAAAAGAATGTCAGAGCTTGGAAATTCGATTAAAAACGAGCTCGGCGTCGGATAAAAAGCTTAATTCAAGCGGCCATGAATCTTGGCAGAGGGTCAGAACTCGTCGCGTCTCTCCTTCCCTCTTGTACGTTTCTGAAATCTTTCCCTATAACAACACGTTAAAATATTTAGTTTCAAAGATTTAGTTGTATAAAACTACAAACATACGCAACTTCGCACTACGTCTGTAAATCAAGAATCAGTTATCAACTTATCTTTCCATAAACAATTCAACCATTTTCTCATAATTTACTTTAAAAAGATTCTTTCAAATACGTAATGAACTACATTTGCATAATATTTCCGCATAGATATACAAATATATTTAGTTTAAAAGAAGAATCATTACGCAACCTCTGATCAAGGCATTCCGTGACGCTAGCAATTTTCTGCATTTACATGTCTGGGCTTAATTGCTGCGCTCCTTCCTTTAGTCTCGCCTTTGTCTACTGCCACGATTTAATTTAGATTACTAAAGATTATCTAAGACAATCACGGAATCCGTTAAAAGATCTGGATCACAACCTCGCGTTCCGGGTTTATTAACCGTTTATACGAATTAATAACAAGTCGAAACTAGAAAGAACGTGTTATCGTATCGTTTCAAAGCGTACAAATCAATTTGTAGCGTAATAGATAATACACAATTTGCTTTGTTCGATACAATTTAATCACACCATAATTTATTTATCACGATGACAAAACATTTCACATAAGATATATAAAACAGTAATCGATGAATGAACTTAGCTATGTTCTCAGACGTACTATAGCGATTTCCAGAATATACCACAACGTAATATTTCCAAGAATGCTGTCAGTGTGAATCATCACGTCATAAGGGCGTATTTCGCAGTAAAATCATCTAACTAAGCGTATGGTGATAGTATACTAAGCATCCGGTTTGTCGTAAGGTCTACAAACTTTTTTATGGGAACAACGGAAGTGTACGTATCATCACACCTACATAGCGGAATTCCTTTGACTCATCAGTCGTTCGCATGCTTTAAAATTTTTTAAACAATTTGTTATGAACAGATCGCTGATAAATATAGTTGACAATTGGACAAGTTATTCATAGCATACTTTAGTACAAATCTTGAATTAAACTTCCGCTTGAATTAATTAGCCATGCAGATTTCTATTGCAGTTAGGACGTCTATGTTTAACTACGTTTGAAAAATATAATGAACGACATTCCCAAAAAATAACTACTCGAAAACATTATAATCTTTTTTTTTCTTAAAAATATTACTGACCTTCCATCGAATTATAATGGTAAGTAGTCTTTATAATGACATAATTAATAACGAGAGATTTGCTGTCGTCATTGAAGAGTTTTGAGGGTCTATTGTAAGTTTGCAAACTATACAGTACCGTTTGCGTTTTAAGATTTCGTATGAACAAATTTATTGATACCGTATATTGTCCATACTAAATCTTTAAACGCAAACTATAAAGTTTTGCAAGCTGATACTAGAGCCTCTGTTCTCCAATTGCCATTGAATCTTAAGATTTATATGGGACTACTTGTGAGATTCAGCTTTGGATTAGTAGAAAAATATCGGTTCACAAACGGCGGAAACGTCGCGTAACAAGCGCAAAAACAATCACTCGAATTGAGTGCCTCTTCCTTTTTGGAAGTGGGTCGAAATCTAGTTACAATTTCGTGCAAATTACGTCGAACATGACCACGTAACCTCAGTAGTGCGAAGTGAATAGAATGAAAAATTGATGACGTAAAGAGATAATAAATATAACGCGAAAAATATAAGACAAAACGGAACAATGAACAATTGCATAATCTTGAACCCCTTGTTCTTGTACTTTCTCCGCTCACACAGTCACGATCTTGGACGATTGCTCCGGCCTCACTTTCTATCTAAATTGCTAGTTCAAGCCGTTCAGGGTGACCATTTATTAGGTTTTCTCCTGTCTAACTAAATAATACAACGTTTATTTACTAAACGCATCCTATAGAACGTATAGTAACAATTTACTTATGTATATACATAAGTATATAAAATTTAAAGTTAGATTGAGACGTTATATTCGTAAAACAGAATGATCTCATCAAGTTTTCAGTTCATCCCCCAGTACAAATGTTCGCTCATTTGGCTTTTTTGTTCGAATTATCGAAACCTTTTAAAACATCATAAAATTATTCCTAAAAAAGACGTGCGTCAGATAAATTTACACACTTCGGTTCGAATTGACTTGTTTCGGCAGAAGAAGTCGGTTGTATTGCTATCAAGATGAAATATTACATTATGATGATAATTTAAAAATTAATAATACTGAAATTTATATAATTTATAGAAACGTTATATTTTAACCGATATTCTTTCTCACATAGACGTAAACAATTACACAATACTACGTAAATAAAACATTAGAGATGTTTTTTTTTTCATTTATTTTCGATAAAACTAATAACTATGTAGGTGTGTCTGTGAACTGTAGATTAATTTATCTATTAAGAAACCAACGTAATGGCTAATCGATTAAGATAATAATAATTAACTAACGTTTATTTTGTGGGCGTACCTTGTTTCGAAGTGCCTTAAACCATCGGTTTCTAGTATGTTAGTAAATTTCAAAACTAAATAAATATTATTTATCACAGATAGTTTCCAATACTATTTGAAAATGTTTTTAGTCTTTTGCAGAAAAATAAATACATCTGGTTTTAAATTGTAGAAATTCTTGAAGTAGTAGATGTAGTTTGAGAAATATATAATAGTTTCATAAATACATTCTTCTACCCCGTATTAAAATCGATTTATATAACGTAATTTAAGAAAACGAAGTAAGCATTAAAAATATTTATACATCGGTTGAAACCAAAATGACTCTATCAGGTTCTTTCGATAAATTCCTTCGTAACTAAGAATTTTAAAAAAAAATTAAAAGACATAAGTATGTGTATAATTATATTAATATCTACAATCACTACAAATATGAGGAAAATTTACGCAACAAAACAATTACGTATGCATTTGGTTAGGTAGGTTTATAGATTTTGTTACTAAACAAAATAAAGTATACTAATTTCATTTATTTAACGATAAGCAGGGTTTTATTTAACAATGCTACAATAATTTCTCGATTAAATACGGACTTTCATTTCTGCTCCATTTAGAAACTAACTGCTAAATCGATCAAGCCCGTAGCGGCTGTTAAGATTGATTGTGTGCCGACATTGGATTTATTATTTATTTAAACTTTTTAAAACTATAAACAGTTTATAACGTAATTGCCAAACTTATACTTTAACAAAATAATCACATGTATATATACGTTTAAGGATTTACCTTTGGTTCTTTAAAACAACGTTATTATGAAATACCATTTGATGCCTTTAGTAAATTTTATAAGACGGGTTTAGTTTAGTAAATTTTATAAATGGACTACATTTATTGTGGAAGGCTATATAATAACACTCTAAAAACCATACACACATCACTTGCTATAAACATCCACCTGGTGGCAGCACTATATATGTCACGTAATAAAGTAAGAAAAATATAACAACTCGAAATATAATAATTCGAAATATTATTTCGTTCAATTTATACGGTTAAACGTGCGAAAGTCAACCAGAGGCGACGACCATTCAAACGGCCAATTTTTTTTTTCGACTACCGGAAATTAACACTCGAATCAACGCGATTCCGGATACGAAACGATTAACGGCCCCAAAATATAATGAGAAACGTTAATATTCTTGTTTGATTTACTTTATGCCTTTATTGGCATAATTCACTACAATTACGATTAGGATTATTAGGATTATGGCAATTATAAAAATAACAATGAGGTCAACACAAAATAAGTAAAGAAAATGTGTATAATTAATTTATAATTAAATTAGTATCTACAATATATAATGCTACGCTTTTAAATATGTAACTGTGTCAGTTTGAGTATTCTTTATTTATTTATGTTAGTAACTATGATAGACAAAAGTTTAACAATTACACAAGTCAATGACTAAACAAACGCTCGTTCATTGTTAAAGTAACAATTTCTGCGAATCGAGCAATTATTTAAACATTATGAATAAAAATCTGGGAATTTATTACTATGTCATTGGCAGTAATAATTAAAAAAAAAAACAAAAACATACATATTCAAATTCATCCTCAAGCTAATTTTTTCATCTTTAATAAAAAGCGTCGTTTTCACATTCTGCCTAATATTTAAATTAATTTATTTAAAAGCACTAATCTCGGGACCTACCGTCCCGATTAGAATGAACAATAATGTTAGATAGTCCATTCATTAAAGAAGTTTATTGACTACGCAACATCAATCTACGATCTATTGTGAATAATTACAAACGTTGCGATATGGATGCGTGCACACAAAAACACGAGAGAACCCGCGAGGCACGGTCATCAAATTATAAATTATATTTATCTACAATCTAATGCTCTACATGTGCAATGACGAATAGCACATCGCAATAAACAAGAATTGTAGTTTCGTATGAATCTAATATAACACATCCTTTACACGCGATCGTTATTGCATACATCGAAGCCTTGTCCTTAATACATGGCACACATAGAGGATAACGCAGTAACTATGATTTTAATCCTACTAATATTATTCTTCGACCTAGCATTTTTAGGGTTTCATACACAAAGGGTGTCACGGGACTCCTTCACTAAGCTTACATTTTATAATAAATAATAATATTGTTTGTGTGTCTTACTTTACCGTATCTAAGTATTTTCATTGTATATTTTACCTCTTTTACACGAAATAAATAACTTACACATATTATTAATTTTCCTATTGTTTAGTATCCATAACTTTACCGGCAATTATATTATATATTCAGAATATATGACTACATAACCCAAATTTGGCGTTTCTTCGTAAATTCAATGAGGTCGACCATAGCGGGGTTCAACGACCCTGAAACTGCCGTCTCGTAATTCGGTGCGTGTACGATGCATCGCAGGGTTGACCTCCTGATTAATCGACCAAGTAAAAAGACACAGGCGCTTTTATTAAAATCGTGGAATCAACTTGGACGCTAAACTCGGTCGGGTTGCACCGAGGCACGTGCCCGAAGACGAGGGGTTCATCATATTGAATAATTTATTCAAACTTCTTATTGTAACGCGTTCGAGACAATTTTATTGTAATTGTAGGTTTATTTTATTACTTTTTTTATAGTAATTTTAAAAATGTTTTTTTTTCTATAGATATAATTTCATATTGTCCTTTTGATACCACGTAAATCCCGAGTTTTCGTTACAATTATTTAGGAAATTATTGTTATGTATTCTTATAATATTATCTATATATTTTTTTTATTATTACCAAGTCTAAATTGTACGTTAAAGTCTCATTCATTAGTCTTCATTATACAATACTTTGAGTAGCACTGTTCCGGCTTGACTAAAGGGATAATAGGCGCACGGTCGACCGAACATCTGCTGTGCAGGTGGTGTCACGGGAAAGGCAGGTGCAGAATAACATCAAAGGGAAGTGACGTCAGCGATCGCTTAATGCACTAAGCACTTCTACGCTTCGAGTAAGGAAATTGCTAAATTTCAAACTTTTCGCTTATTTATTAAAAGCTGTATTTTTCATAACGTACTTGAGTTTAAATGGATATAATAATAACATTATTTTAGTCAGTTTATAGTAGAACCTCTTTTGTAAACAGACGTTAGATGCTGCAGATTACACAGACTTTTTATATGATAATTTAAAAAAAGACCAACCTATATTTAATACAGACTACAATAAAAAAAACAGTTTAATACTAATAAATAAAATTTTCCACAAACATCATAATTCGTTAATATGAACGTATCCGTGACCCACATTTTTAAAAACCGGCCGTAAATAAGAATTTTTCAGTTTAATATTGAATCACCTTTCATTATCTCGACGAGACAGGCGCAGGGTTTTACGATTGCTCGTAAAGCACCAACCTCTATAAACGTCTGTGTGTCGTAACATTAAAAACCCTTGTGATTATCTGTTTAGTTTAACAAAAAATAGTGATTCAGTACTTAATATAAGGTACATGTACTCGTAAAAAAAACTCGCAAAAATCTCACAATTTGAAACAATTCCATATTAATGTGGGAAGTTGTTTTCAAATAGCTAATAGTAGTTAAGTTTCATTGGTAAATACTTAAAAAAAGTAAATTTTGTGAACTAAACTTTATATTGAAAGAAAAATCTTATTCGAATTACAGCGGAAAATATTTCGTTATACTAGCACAGTAATTTTATTTCGCAATTAAAAATAAATAGGAAATATTTTCATAACTTCGTAATACTAAAACGACATAAAACAAAACAAAAACAATGCAATGATATAGCAAATTCCGATAGTCAAGCACTAATTACATGTGGGTAAATACGACAAACATTACAAAATATATAATGTTAAGAGTGTTTCTTTGAACGTGTTAATGTCAGGAAATACGGGTCTAATTTTATTTTTTTATTAGATAGCGCATTTATTCATGATAGGCCATAAAAAAATCACGCTAGGAGTCGAGTCATAACTATGAACGTTAAACAATCTGGAAAATAACGAAATTTCAGGCTCCGTATAATTCGTATAATACTTATAGAAATAAAGAGTGGAAAACAACTTTGATTGCAGACTTTATGTTGATTCGACAGCGTTTTACATATATTTTGTTTTTGTTTACGAAAGTTCGGTCTTTGTAGACGGCGAACCCCATCGTTCATGAAATTTAAATGAAAGAGAGCCAGAGGGTTCCTCAGACGTCAATGCCCTTTGTTCATGGTAAAGGTTACATTAAAAATAGAACTTCTGTAACCCAGAAATGGAATGCCACTCGTGTTAACTGCTATGTAAACAATGTTGTTTATTACAATCCTTAGTATAAATAACGAATCAACTATATTGGTTAGAAACATTCTCAGTGAAGAATAAATATTATGAGTTCTACACAACACTGGTAACAGAAATGTTATTACCATGGGGTAGAAGAAGGGTTGCCAGTGCACCCTGCACTTGTCTCTCTTTCCTGCTGATTTTCACTAAAGCACCTATCACATTAAAGAAAATAAATATAAAAGACGAAACAAAATTGTTTTCAACCAACTTCCATAAAGACGAATGTTCTAAATTCATCCTTCGTCATATGTTTACCGATTACTCAAATATTGTTGGACAATTGGTTGATTCCTTTTTCGTTTGAAAGCATATACTCACATATTGGTTTGAATTTTCATCAAATTTGGTTAAGAAGTTTGTTTTTTAAATTAAAACAATTGACATATGTTTATCATTCAAGTAAACATAATTACATATGTTGCTTTTGAAGTCAGTGACCCTTTTTTCAAAAAGGTCTGTAATTATTATCATTATCACTATTTTGGAGAAGACGCTACATCATTTTTTTTTTTTTGATCAGTTAGTTATACTATAAATTTCATAACCACAATAATCGTTTGGATAGAAATTAAGAGGCGTTATCTTAAAAAAAAAATCTACATTTGCTCAGAATTTGTCTACCCTTTGGCTACACCTCACTGTGATAAAATAGCAGCCTAAAGTTAAGCATGCTTCTCTCCAAAAGCTTTAAATATACACAAATTTTATAAAATAGTAAAGATGGAAACTTGGACAATGGTTTTACTTAACAACATAATTATATCAGAAATCAAATCACATCATCATACATGATTTATAAACAAACTTTCATGTACATTTTGTATAAAACTTTATTATTAACTAGTTTCCCACCTGACTTTTTATGGGTATGCTTATTAAGAAAATATGATCAAATTATTCATTCTTTATGATTTCTCTAATTATCACTCTATCATTTACTTTTTTGAAAGAAGATTAGAAGATTTATTTGAATCAAAACTTTTACCTTTTCATGTGATTTTCAATGATTTTTTTCTTTAAAACTTTATTATAGCAATAACAAGCACAACAAAAAAGAAAGAGCCAAATAGGTACAAGGTAGGTGAACCTACAAACATTCGGCAATTAATTTTTCTTTATTCTTTTTCTGTGAGCTACTAATAGAATCTCCATCAATTAAGCTTAGAATTTATAGGTTATGCTTTACAAATTATATGTTTAGAAAAAACAATTAAAAACATTAAACATTTGTTATTGTTAATGAACTATTCTATACATATAAAATCACTTGTTCATTTTATTTATATTCGTTTAGATTAAAGAGCCAATTAATTTCATATATGCTTGTAAATTATAAAAAAAATAGCCTTCTTTTCCCTAATACATCAGTATTTTTAACATAATTATTCATATCAATAAAAAGTAATACAAACAATGAATAACAACTTTATAATTTCCAATTTATAATATAAATATAAACAAAAAACAATGATGTGTAATAATAATAAATATTTATTTAATTGCTAATATTTGTTGACTCATTTTGTTTCATTAATACCCACTATACGAATAAAATAAAAAATCTATACTCTGTTATATAATTACTATAAGTTTTTTTTCCTACCTCCTAAATTATGAATAAGTAAAAGTATACATTATTATAAAAATAGATTACTTTCTACTATAATTTCGTATTGCAAAGAAAACACTAAAAGGCATTTGTTATTTCAGAGTTACGCTCATAAGATTTTAGGGTTTTAGATATATAAATGAAATGTGAACAAAGAAAAATTAAAAACATTTATACTGTTATGGAAAATAATATTATTTGCACTATGAATGGTCTAAAGTTGACCTTGTAAAATATAAGTCAATAAAATAGCGCACTAAAAATGTTTGTTTTTTTTTCAGAAACAATAAAAGTTCAGTAACGAATTTTAAATGAGGTTATCATAAAATCGATAAAGTCAACACAATGTAAACAAAATGATATCTGCCAAACATTTGACAATTATTGTTAAAATATCTTGTCTAAACTGACAGAATAAAGAAGATATTTAACTTCAATTGTTTTAATAGCATAATGTAAACAAACACGTCTCATAATGGACCCAACGAAATAGCTGTATGTATTCAAATACGACGCCAATATACATTAATTTACATTCGCTTTATTATAGCGTTTTAAAGCAAACAGGTGAGGGTAAACAAATGTATATTAAAAATAGGCAATAAACAAAGTGAGTGAACGTTCAAACATATTGTTTTTTTATGGTAAGACCACGTTGTAACGACTTACCGTTTTACGACCATGATAGAATCCGTCTGCTCGTTTGTGGACCCTATGATTCGAATTATGTTTTACAAACGACACTAGCAATATCGGAAACACCATGAATTATATAAAAACACCATCAATTCGATTTAATCAATTCACACATCGCTACAAAGCGATAAATACACTACTCTTCATTATTCCACCGACCCTGTAAAACACGCACTTCACTTTAAAGGACATGAATTATTATATTTGTCGTTCCGTATTTGCTTTAATCACTTTTACTTTTAGTAAAAATCGTCAAAAAATTGTTATTAAACAAGTTCAACACTTCTTTAGTATGTTGGAAATCTTATACCCGTAAACACAAACTAAAATGCAATTGTGTTGTAGAATAATTCGAAGCTAACTTCACGTAATACATTTCCATTGCCGTTAAGATAGCAAATGTCAATTTGACCAACATTAGAAATAAAAATAAGATACTTACGCACTGTAGAAGCATATCAACACTGTTGATTTTCAGCAGCGTTTTTTTTTTCGAAACTAAGTAAAAAAGTTGAAAAATATTTTTTTTATAGCTAAATTTTGAAAAAGAAAATAAATTTCAATTGAATGTTCCGATTCCGATTCCGATTCTGCCAAAAGTGTGTATTTAATTCTATCAACGAACATTAATATTTGATAATATTTGTAGCTTTAACAATGAAATTCACACTAATTTAGGGTGTTTTCAAAATCTAGTCAAGGTTGGAGTCTCGACCCCACCGATCAATCTCCATCGTGTTTTCTCCATTCCACGTGACATTGGCGAAATAACATGTGTATAATTATACACATGTTATTTGGCACAACTAAAATCCATAAACCAAATAATTGAATTGAATTGAATATGTAAAGCGTTATTTATTTATTCTTCGTTGTAAATATTCTGTGCTCTATTTAAATGTTAATCAGCCAAGTACTTAATTAAAATTCTTAATTGATGTACATTTAAAGAGAAACATATTTTAATTATAAATATTATAATAAGAGCGTTATTCTTTCGTATTCAATAGCAAACGAGTGTCAAAATTACCTATTATTTAAACTATTTCGCGAAAAATTATTAATTTGTCGAAGCAGTATTGACATTACATACTTACTTCTTTGATTATATACTGTCAATATATAATCAAAGACTTACTTTCAAACCAAGTTAGAGATCGCGATCTGGTGTCATGTTCGGCTGGATGTAGCTGACTACCATATTTTCGCCGATGCGGGTGTATCAGGGTAATTTTCCGTATAAATTAAAAATTGATTGTTTCTAGGATATTAAGTAAGTGGCATATAATATAGTTGTGTTACAACTTCTTAAGCTTAAAAACCAAATTTTAACTAAAAATAGCCATGTGGTTGTTAAAGATAACCGCAAACGTCGATAATTTGACAAATTCGGACCTTCTTCAATACTGTGGTTTACAGCTGCAATTGCGAGTACCAAGCATATCGACACAAAATCGATCAAATCATTAATAACGATCTGAGAACGTTTATATTGACAGAAAATATCAACGCAGCCAACGAAAGAAGAAATTCATTGCTAATCTATATTCCCGATTATCGATCCCGATTCAAAGATTATCTTCAGCTTTTTCTTGGAATTCAGCTGTTGAGTGGCCAGCAATGTATACAGACCCAATCGAATCAATTGCAGTCTAAAAGTTACGGGATGGGGCGTAGGTATTTTATTGTTATTTGCAACGCGACTACTATAATGAAACACATACTAATTGCACAACGCATTTAAAGTTCACTTATTCAAATAATTTTACCGAAAAATTGGTACTAGATCGTGTTTTCCGGATTGCCATCGCTAACTACCGCCATCAGATGTTTTATATATCACAAGAAGTTATAACGGCTTACTTTTTATAATGTTAATTCTATAAATCAAATATATAAAGTTATTTTGTTGTATCATTATAATTGTTTTCCTATATTCTCTAACTCCATTTAAATGATCACTCAGCCTTTAAAGGAAAAATAGCATAAGTTAATAAAAAATCACCAAGAACCGGAGTTATAATTTCCGCGCTAGGTATTCAGTAGTGTAATAAGGGACTATGATGTTGAATCGCTAAAAAGTAAAAAAAAACCTTTTTTTATTAAATAAACACAAGAATAAACACAAGCATTATCACTTAACGACTATTTAATTAACTTTCACTTTGATAAACCAATATCATATGTATTTTATAAACGTGTATATTGTATTAGGTAAAAATAAAAAAATTCCAAATTTTATGTAAGTGGGGGGAAGATGGAACGGTTTTTTGAAGAGATAGCTAGTGTTGAATTTGACCAGTACCAATTGTAGAATAAAATGTACAGTTCGTACAAAAATAACATTTTGTATGAGTAAAGAACAAAGACTATATTTTTTTACAATATTGATAACATCCTGTTCAATGTGTTCTAAAGCAGAAAAACAAATTAATGAAAATGTTGAGTTGATGAGAAAAACAGGGGAAAGATCGAAATATTTACTAAAATCTTTCAGATGAGTCTTAGAAGTTGTTGAAGGTCACTAAGCTATAGCTTATTGTACCTGTTTAACTTATATATGACTTCAGTGTCTAAACACCTCCAGAAAACGAAGATATTACAAAGTATTTATTTTTAGTATTTCTATCTTACTCTATAGGAGGAAGAAGAAAGAAGAGCTTCTCAAAACAACAACAAGCAATCAACCATTATCACGAGGATACAAGATCATAAGGAAAGATCAAAAGGTTCAAAGGGTTTTAAAGGTTTGTGAACATCTGAATTTAGGTATGAATTTTGAAAACGGGTTACGATCGAAACTTTTATATGTTTATCTTACCCATAAAAATGGATTTGAGCGAAGATAAAAAAAAATCCAAAGTGGTAAGGTATTGGACGCAAGAAAATGGCGGTCATAACAATATAGCCAACCCTGGAGATAATACCTAGTCTAAATCAGTCGTTTTAGACAACTTTTTGTCTTGTCCCGTTTTTCATCTTCCCCCCTACACGATGTAATATATAATAATATAAAATATATTATTAAGTTATTATAATTTTACTGTGTTACCTCTACTTTAATAAAATAATTTAACATAAATACTTACATCGCTTTTAAGAATCGAAGTCGATCAGTGATCATCAATAAATAATAATTTGCCATACAAATCTTCTGCATTTTAATACCTATTTCATTATTATTAAAGACGAGTATTTTTTGTTTCATTTTGTCCACAATATAATTGAATAAAATTTTTACCATTTCCCAAACTTCGACACTTTAGTATTAAAGATAAGTAAGTTATACGACTACGTGGTTATGCAGCCGCATTAGGCATGTTTAGACATGTCCTCTTTTTTAATTTTCCAAGAACTGTGTCTCATATTTTGAGTAATAAGGTTCTTAAAGAGGTGTTGAGGTGTCTATATCTTGTACATGTATACGTAACATTTCATAAATTACAACAATCATTCATTATATATCTATAAGTACAAAAAAAAAACTTTTTTACCGCCAAAAATGACTGCATAAATATGTAAAAATAAGTTTCTGATCGATTTTTATTTCTTTTAATGACTATTTTTTTTTTTGTTTCTTTGCTGATTTCCTCGCCGATTGTGGACAAATTTTGATTTTGTTGAAAGGGTATACTTCCAAGTTGGTTCCATTCAGGTCATCAGGTCAGGACAAAGTATTTTCAAATACGATTTTTGTAATAATTTATTTGGCACTTAAATAATGCTTACTGCTTTTAAATACATACAATGATGTTTTATTTTTATTTTACATGTAAACAAATTCAATAAATAAGTAAAAACTTAGTCAACAATCCTTAAAACAATATTTCATTTTTATTAGGGCGGCGTCACACGAACTCTCGTCATAAAGACTATTACAAAAGTTAGGTCATAAATGTTAGAACATTTTATTTTGATGCTACCTTTAAGAAATTAGCTTCGTTATATTGATCCTTATACCAAAATTCTATTTATAGTTAAATACTCAAACACTACTTACTTAAGTTAAAGTTAAGTAGGCGACTTAAAGTTTGCCACTGTAAAACGAAACGCGATGAACCGAAATAGCGTTTACGACATTTAATGGCAAATTATAATTAAGTGACATGTGAATATTTAACCGTTACATTCAAATATGCACTGATTTATGTCTGATATAGTGTATAGTTTGAAAGTCAAAACGTATTTAAAAGGGTGGTCAATCTTCGACAAATAACGCTCAAGACGCGGTACAAAATTTTCCTCACTTTCCTAATTTAGCGTAAAAATAAACATAACCTGCCGTGTGCCATTATAACTTGATATCTTAGTTTCTAAGACTCAAGTTATGACTAATCTCATATCTGCTTTTTTAACTTTTATAATAATCATTGATAGGTATTTTGGAGCATAAATGAATAGTACATGAATGGCTGCTTCCGGTCCCTTTAACATACACAAGCACTTACGTCACATTAAACACGTTTTAACATGTTCGATGCCACACTTGGTGCAACATGTCGTTACGTGATTTGCTTCACCTTGAACAATTATTTAGTCTAATTAGACATAACACAATCATAACACGTGTACCCTAAACAAAATGAAAACAGATAGTTAAAACATTTACTTAATTCCATTTATTATGTAAATAAAGTACTTACCCATTAAATATTACTTTAAGTCAAACGAAATGATAGAAATTGTTAATTAATTTTTCATTGATCGTGCATCGTATATGACAGTGTTAGTGCATTATATTATGACTAGCTGGTTCTCGCGACCTCTCTGCGATGTCTGTGTTGCCTACAGTCACAGTAGCTTTGTGTATGCAAAGTCTCAGCCCGATCGGTTTAAAATTGATAAAGTTTCAAATTTTTAGCGGATGCCTACGTCATAGAAATCTACCTGCATGGAAAATTTTAGCCCGATCCGTCCAGTGGTTGGGGCTGTCCGTTGATAGATCTATGTCAGTCAGTCACCTTTGGGTTAGATATATTTAGATGAAGAACGAAATCCATAGCAACGATGTTTTTAATAATGTGACGCCGTCCTATAAAACTGGTAGTATTACATTACAATAATAAAAAAAAGTTACACATTAAAACTTATAAATATCCTTCCAAATATATCAATTAAATCCATAGTTATTGAGATCTTATTCAATGTATGTACCATAATCAACATACTCTTTTTTGTACGTTTCAATTAATTTTTTTACAACATTATTTCTTCAAATCAAAATTATGGAAATTGAAATGTTTAAAAATTATTAACATACAATGTGTTTTATTACGTCAGATTCCACTAAGAAAAACATTTTTATTCCTAAAAAATAAATGTTGATTTATCGTCTCTATACAAAGTCAAATCCAAATATGCTTAGTAACATCACTGTATTTACTCTAAATTCGCTCATCTATACTCCTATTATCCTATCATAGATACAACATTAGTAGTCTAAATAATGAAGATGCAGGATAATGAAGGCTAGTACTACACTCATGCGTAAAAATGTCATAAGTAACATTTTTTTTACAAGAATTAGATACGGCCATTTTTAATAAACTATCTATTTGTCATTCAACTTAGTAGTAGTAGATTTTTGACATAATTTCCACCTAAATTATACCAAATTTATCGCAGATAGATACATTATTAACCCTCAGCATAAGTAGTTCTAGCTTCGTCCTAAATATACATAATTTCACGAATGATTTTTGTAAAAATATCACTTATGCTTTGGTTTCCTAGAATTGCGGTCTGCCATATTATGGACAGAATATTATGGGCGTCTACAAAACTCTTTGAATTGCCATACGGTTTCCATAATGTTTGAATGACGCCATCCTAGGCAACCAAAGCTTTAGGCAGTTCTTGCGCTCGCTACCTCATTTACATGAATATTATTCTTATTAAGTACTTATATGGAAAATGGGATGATACGAAAATGTGTAATAGCCAATATAAACCTATGAAGCGGTGGGGACAACGTGATAAAGACAATTACTGTGCTCTGAGGATATCGGATTCAAAAATATCGATTTGAGTTCGTCTAGCACAATCATAACTGTAAATTAAATTGACCAAAACTATATTTGTCTTTTCGTGTAGATTTATTTATTTTTTGTGTCACAAACGTTTATTTCGATTCGATTCACCAGGAAAAGTATAAAAGTGCTTTGATCATCTACTATTTTGTCTAGCATGGATTTAATTTGCTCCGCGGGAGAAATCAGATATGTGCTCAGTTTGATTTTAATTGTGAGCAAAATTTAATAACTTTTATCTATTATTTAATCTTCAACATACATTTGATGATGTAATTATGACGATTTTTAGTTGTAAAACAATCGCACTTGCATACTAACATTAGGAGTTAATTTTTTTATAAAGCCTATTTTCTTTCTCGGGGTCTACTTAGTTACTTTCGCATTTATAAAATAAAAATGTACATGTGTATCTTATTTTATTTCTGAATAATTCATTCAATACTTTAATTCTTGCTACGCCTACACTAAACATTATAAACCAATTTTATTTTAGCTACAAGATTTTTTTCGTATTACAATTTTATAAAAATATAAAAAACACCTACCTCCACACCTGTTGTATTTCTTTCTAGTTACAACAATTTAAGGGCAAATGTGATTTTATAAATTGAGATTCGGTACAATTAGTGCGATCTCTTTGTAAAGAAGGCATAAAATACTAGCTAGCGTTCGAATGTTTCTACGTGAAAGGCTTACTACTAATAAACTATTTTCCTAAACCTATAATCGAAATCGTTATAAAATCCTTGTTTTCATTTGAATGTTTAATGTTTTTATCCCTAAGGAAAATATTTGTAAAATTAGGGCTAGGCACGAATTACAGTTAAATTTGCTCGCTACTTATAAGAAAATTTTTATAATCTATATAAAAATGTTTTCATTGCTTTACCCCTCAATAAATTTACTGTCAGTACCTCACGTTTGACACAACATTCGAAACTTTACCAAGTTAACTGTCACCAAGTTACAGAATTGATGTATCAATGACGTGAGTAAAGCTTCCAAGTGTAATTCTCGTCTTATATCTATAGCTATATTCTATAGACCGCGCGCGAGCTCAGAAGAACCTCAAATCAGAAAGCGACCATCAGGCTTAGCTAAATAAAATTAATAAATTTCAATTGTATATTAAAAAGTCTTTAATAACTAAAACATATAAGTATAAGATTTTACAGATGCGTGGATTTAGTATACCTGGATTTCATATGAGATCTTTAATATACATATTTATAATTTTTAAATGTATCTATTTACAAAATTTTAAAGGAGGATCTTTTGAGTTTTTGCTGTTTCTTATCGGTAGAATCTACATTCCAAGCCAGTGGTAGCTTTTCACGAATTTAAATATATTTTTTTTATTTCGATGATTCAAAAGTGCTTAAAAAGGCCTATTTGAATAAAGGATATTTGAATTTTTATTTGATTGAAAATTGAAAATATGTTTTGTGTCTGTTAAAAAAGTAATTAGTAATTTAAAATACATTTAGTATAAATTGATTTTAAAAGAGTAGGAAACTATCGAGTTTTTTGTCAGTTCTTCTCAGTATAGAGCACATTCAGAACCAGTCAAATTAAAAATGTTTTAATAGGTTTCTGTAATAGAAAATAATATATGTTGGATTTTACAGTATCCTACTAATGACTAGAAGATTGTTGTCAATGAACCAACCTCATTTCATTTTTGCTCATTATTTTATTTTTTGTATTACTTTTAACTATAAAATATGATATTGTATTTCTGGATGATAACTTATGTTCGTCTTGACAGGATTGTATTAATATTTCATTTCCACTTAGATAACAATTAGGCTTCACAGGTAATCTCATAATTAAATAATATCGATATCAAAAAGTCGACTACAACACAGTATTAGATTTTAATATCAAAATTCCTGAAAATTCTTTACAGTTCATGCGCGGACTATAAAACATAACCGTAATGTGCGAAGCGTAATGTGTACTTTTAGACACATTGGTATATTAATAACAACCTTCATAGTTGATGAATGTCACTTATGTACTGTTCCAGACTTGCTGTACTGTACTGTAACAGCCTGTACTGTCCACTGCTGGGTAAATCTCTTCTATTAAGAAGACGGTTACACTACCATGTATAATATGCGGCACATAATTTTATATATCGAGCATTAGAAAGAGATACTCGGCAAGCTTTGACTTCGTAAGGCGTTTTCTCTGTCACTCATACCTATGTGAGTTTTCTTACATACTCGTCAGTTACTTTACAAGTTCGCTGGAGTGCGATCGCGTCCACTTCAAATATATTTACTCAGAGTTGTTAAAACACCAATAATAGCGTTTAAAACCACACTATGGCATCTAGTATAGTCATTTTTTATTATTAAGCATTTTTAATACGTATCATTCAATTATTTAAAAAGTAGGGGTATTAAAAACTAATAATAGATACTCGGACTGTTAGCGTTTCATGAGACATACGATAATATACTAACCGGAGTTAGGCTATCTCTTTCTAGAGCTCAATGTGTCATTTTGCCGGGCACTATAAGTTTTTTATATTCGCACAGTCGGTTCATTAACAGTTAACTTTAATAAATATTATATAAAAGTTTTCTAATAAATACTGAGATTAAAGCTAAGATATCGCTAGTATTCTTCGTAGTCATAGTAATCGTCATCTTCTCCGTTTTTCAACATGGCGGCCAGTGACATCTGCTCGCTGACATCCGGTGCATCCGCCTCCAAGTCCTCATCGTAATCATCCGCATCTGTAATTTTTTTTATTTAAATAGTTGTTATTATATTTTGAAAATGTATGTATATTTACTTAAACAGTGCAAAAAATTAGATATGCTGTTTTTATTATCTCTTAACAATTTATATTCTAAGTTGCATTTCTTACAATAAAAGCAAATTTTTCCTAAAATAAATTTGATGTAATTTGGCGTAAAATTTACTAACGTTAACTATTAGACAGAACTAAATTGTCGCTGGAACTGAGAAGATATAAGAATACACCAATCACATGCACTTTTGCTCTCTCATTCATTCAACAATTTTATTTCTTTTCGTTAGCACGAGATGGCGCTGATCTGCGTTTACTTTACACGCACTAGGCACACTGGCCTTTATTGTACACTCACCTTGCGCCTTTTTTTAAGCGATGCCTGTTAAGGCATTGGGGTGCTTTTGTAATACATTTAGGTATTGTTAGCTGGACTTAACAGTCCATGTTACCTAAATGTACCAAACAATTTAAGCGTGACATCCTGACGTCTTAAGAGTAAGATGTTGTAATTAACATAGAAAAGAGTATACGTTATACGCCATACTAGAACAGAACATCTCTTTTCATCAAGACATTAATGTATTCTGATAGTGGACCACATATTAACAATACTTTAAAATAATTTGAAGTCATCTAAATTTAGTAAGTACGAAAAAAAGCTTCTCAATTGAATGTTTCAAATATCGAAGTGTGGTCCATATTTTGCAATATACAAAAAATCATGTATTTGAAAAACTTATTAGATAAACCTTTTGATTATACCAGTCTGCTTTAATTTTTTATAACTATTATCATATTTTTTTATATATTTATCAAAATAGAAAAGGAAAGATGGATATATACGTCTTCAAACAAACATTAAGAATAGGTTTGACATCTTTAAGCGCCATTTTCTCAAAATGAAGACCGTGTCGATAGACATAGTTAGACTTATTCAGTTTAGAACTAATTACAAATCGACCCATACAAAACCAACCTTGCGCCTGCGGCGTGGGGGGCGCGGGCGTGGCGGGCGCGGCGGGCGCGGCGGGCGCGGGGCTGGCGGGCGCGGCGCTGAGGGCGGGGGCGTGTTTCTTCTTGCGCTTGCGCGGCACGGGCGAGGCGGGCACTGCGGCCTCCGCCGGTGTCGATAACGCGGGCCTGTTGAGTTATATGATACACGATTAATATATCTTAACAAGTTCAATAATATCCATATTTAATATAACGGGTCTTATCGCGATAACTAATAGTAGTAATACCTTTTTATTGCCCGACGTTTCGACGAAGTTACATTCGCCGTGGTCACGAGCTGACCAGCTCGCTCAGTCAGCTAATATCATCTAGGAGGCTTTTATATGCAGTACTAGTCGTGATCAAACAGATAAATTATATTTATATAATATTTACCTTTCCTAATTTAATCTGATATTATTTACTATTTAATAGATTTCAATGTGCTATACGTGAGTGATAGTCGCGTCAACATCGCTCCAGCTGTTTCCGAGATTAGCCGGAATAAGCAGACAAATAGACCGACATATAGACAAACATTTTAAAAATTGTGTTTGTGATGTAAGGACCATTTATACTTCCATATGCATTTAGTTCAAAATTGTTAATTTAAACCTACTCAGTTTCAATTGTGACTGTTTCGACCGGCGTCGTCGGACTTGGAGCTGTTCCTGGCTGATCTAAGGTCTTCAGTATGTCATAATTAATTTTCGAGCTGATCTTCTTTTCTGCGAGCATTTTGCCAATCGCTTCCCCGGCAGTGTTGGCATTACAAGGAACCTTCTTCTTATAAGAGCCTCTGACTTTCTTCTTCTTATCTTTGCCTTCTTCCCGCTCTCTGGCACGTATTTCTTCTTTAACTGCAAATATTATGTCCCATACATAAAAATTAATAATTGGAGACATAGATATAAGACATAAGACCTTCATCGAGTACTTTATACTCTTAAATAGCATCGGGTAAGGTTATTTTAAAGTTAAAAATTGTTTCTATACACATAAGACTTGTGCCAAAAAATCGGATGATCAACACATGATTGTAATATAATCATGGCAATTTCTCAAATAAAAATGTTCGACATTCAACGAATAATCGTTTAAGTATCGCAAGACTTTTACTTTAAGTTACAAAAACTAAAATTTGTTTATCAAAAGACGAAAGAAACGAAATCTCTTACTTTTCTGTTCCTTTAAATAGTCAGCGTTAATACTGTGCCATAAAAGTGTTTTATGTTGAGCCTCCTCGTCAGTCATTATTAGTGAATTTATATACTCTTCGTCTTGATTGCTGAGGTGTAAGTCTTCTTCGTTGCACAGGTCTTTGTTGAGCGGCTGCTTTCCTTCCGGCTTGACAAACGTATCTGATTTTTCCTCTTGCTGACCCAAACCGATAACCACTAATTCTGGACCTATTAGGAATAACTTCAATCATATCAAATATTTAATATTCTGTATTAAATTTAAAAATTATATAATTTAATTGAATTAATTGAAATTTCATATGTTATAGCAAATAAAATTTAAATGAGACATTATTAAAACAATATTTTTTAAAGTAGAAAACATATATTATTCCTTCTGCCTTAAAAACGACTGTAATATTAAATGTTTCAGCGTTTTAAAGATTAGAAAAAAATTAAAAATATATACTAATAATACAAAATGTTAATTTTAAAAAGAGCCCTTATTCTGAAATCATTTAACACATGACATTAAAGGCACTTAAAATTTAATTACCTAGTCCTTTCTCTAAATCATTCGTGGTACTAGCGTTTTCTTTAGGTTGTACATCCTTAGCGATTTCACCGATAAGGGACAATGTGTCTTCCGTCGCAAACCGAGACGCCTCGGCGTCTTCTGACGAACCTTCATCTGAAAAACATAGTAAAGGTAGTAGTTATAATAAAGGATAATTGTATGAAGTGCAGTTCCGTCTCTACTTTAAGGGCATACAGAGCAGAAGCCCCAAAATGGTAAAAGTCCTTGTATCATCATATGTAGTAAATATTTAAATTTAAGGATAAACATTACCTGCCTTACTACAAAAGATTTAAACAGAAGTTAAACGCGTGTTAAAAAAATCGGCGTCTATGGACAGTTTTGAGTTAAACATGCTGTAGATATAGATTAAAATACGTTTAAGTGAGTTTGATGTCTAAAACCTATTTCAGCTGTAAAATGTAACGTATAATATTTTATCAATAAATTTTATTATGACTTTATTCGCTGTTAAGCAATTTAGATAATATTTTTAAACACTGTTTAGCTAGACACGTGTTTTTTTTTTTTTTTTTTTTTAAGTTTTATCAAATGGTCACCAAGGCACGCGCTAATGGTATACATCGAAACCTTGGTGATTTGATGAAGATGGAGTAAGGGGTTGTTCTTTTCTGGTTATAATTGAAGACAGGTATTGAGTTTATTAAAGTTGTGGGTGAATTATAATACAATTAAATATATACATTAATTTTATATATACATATATATGATACCACCCACAGGTTGAAACTTTATACATATATAAATATAACATAGGATAGACATACATAAATAAAGAATAAGAAGTGGGATCGCTTAACCTCCTATGGTTAAGCGCTAGACACGTGTTGAACATGGTTTTAATGGGTCTTTTGTAGTATGACAGTATGTTTCTTAAACTAAAGGATGATTCCGTTTATAAATCCGAACGGACAAAGGATTCCGAGTGTCCACCCTAAGGGGGATAATCGGAATCGCGTGTCCGTCTATTCACCCCAGCCCTAAATTTCATTCTGATTGCTCTTCTAATTTTCCACTAAACTAAAATCAATATCATACATAAATTGAAAAATTAAATGATTCGTTTTATTAACCGTACATAGTCGATGGGGGTTGACGAAAAAAAAAAAATAAACAAATTCATATTATAATTTATAATTAAACACAAACTGATGTTTGAATCTCTACTTTATTCTACTACTATTGTGACTAACGCGACAGATTGTGAGAACTAAGAGATGGATTTTTGTTACTATTTCACGCCGAAAATATTGTACATATTTTTGAAACTTTAATAATATGGCTTGTATACCTCGTTTCACGTAAGTGTGTAGGTCTGAACACGAGGCGAGTCTGAACTCGCACATGATACAGTCGAGTAAACAAGACTTAATCAATTGGATGTATATGATATTAATGGATAGGTATAATTATAATTTTATTGAATATTTTACTTAACTTATTTACCAAATAAAGACCAGATCAAAAATTACGACTCCTCGAACAAATACACTGGTTCAGCGTTAATGTTTTCAACTATTTGGGAAATACATTGTATATAAATTGCTATAAAAACTGCTATTAGTTAATTATTTAAACACATTAATTTGACGTAATTATATAAGAAGCACTTAATGATTCAAATTAAAGAAATGACTAAACTGTCCTGGTGCCTAATTTTGTATTCTGCGCAGCGACATGCGCATAGTTCAGACCAACACACTTACGTGAATCGTACCTCGATTCGTACATCAGAATAAAACACATATCGATACCTCCCACGTAAGTTGTTGTAACCCCAAAATTACAATTTTACAGTAGAGCACTTTTAATGCGTTTGAAAGTTACAAAAAAATACGCCTTTTTTATGGCGTATTTTGTTGTGACTTTCCTTGAAAAAAAAAGATTTTTGGTATTTTTTCACTTTGAATGCATTAAGCAATGCAAATTCGTGTAGTATTCAGTAAAAACGCTAACGGCAATTTTGTGGCTTACAATAACTTACGTCGGAGGTATCGATATAGATATTAAGTAAATTGGCCATATTATTATAATTATTAAATTAACAATAAATACTCATACACAGAGGAAGTCGCGGGCGCCTGCTTGTCGATATATAGTTTATTTATGTAAAGGTAATTTAAATTTAAAATTGTCTTCTACCAAATTAACTATAATTTTAACTGAGTATGTTTAAATATAGAACGCTTTAATTCAAGTAAAATATGTTAAATGACCTTTATTATTCAGGTAAAGTCTATATTTACATATTTTCCTGCAAATTCATGAACATAAAACGCAAAGTTAAATAAAGTACTGACAATTAAAATATTAATATAAAATACTTTAAGATGTTAAAACGAAAAAGATTGTTATTAAATTTTAAATAATTTCAGATGTTTAGTTACCTATGTATGATATGTTATATTATTCCCGTACAGTACTTTTTTTGTAACAGTGTTAGTCGTCAAAGTTGTGTGATTCAAAGGACAAAAAACTTTAAATTAAAATTCAGGCGCTTTTTGTGAAGCTCGTGTTGGATTTGGAGTTTAAGACCTTTATTTATTTGATAACTAAGTTTATTTACAAAACTTTCACTTTATAATTTGATGTGTTGATTGAGGAAGCAAAAATATGTCAAACTATATTGAGTTAAGAAAAACAGTTTGTAATAATTAAACGATTTCAAAGAAGAAGTTTGTCTTTATATGGTCCACGATTAATCGAATACCGCTTGATCGATTTTGTTAATTCTATTTATGTTTAAATGGGTATACTATCCCACACCCATATAAGATTTATCAAAATCAGTTCAATCGTCTTATAAGAATAACTGCAAAATGATTTTACGTATTTTGTTCTTGAAGTCTGTTCCTTTTTATGGTTTTTATAGGGTTCCGTACCTAAGGGTGCCAGGAGGACCCTGAATATGAACCACTGTCCATCAGACCATCCGTCCGCTTGTTAGCTGGGTCTATCTCATAAGCCGTTATGGGTAGAGTTGATTTTTTTACAGAAAATGTATGTATATTGCCGCTATACCAACGAATACTAAAATCCGGTCAAATGCGAGTCGACCTCATACACAAAATGTTACATATTGCATATTATTATAGCTTGTTTGTACATGTTTCCTTTATATAAGTATTAAGAAAGTTCACAGTGTTATATCTCGCACAATCAGGACCGGATTTTGCCTAAGAAACGCCATGGGGCATAAAAAATGCCGCCACAATTAACCGAAACTTATCTATTTTAAAATATGAGAAAAAAACACTTGTTCAAAAAAAAAACTTTTATAGAGATCCGAAGCATAATTTTAGAATAAATATTTTGTTTTATTTGTAGTTGATTTTTTTTTAATATGATCAAGTTCTTACACTAAAATTTTTCATTTTTATATTGAAAATTATAATTTTCTAGTAATCATCGTATAGTTGAATTGTTTCACCTTAATTTTTTTTACTTCAAAATCCAAATTTTGGCACCCCTGGAAATTGTCGCTCTGGCCACTGGCTTCAAGAGCCTCTATATTAAATTTAGCGCTGTGTACGATAATACGAAACCCTACATGTCTAGATCCGACTCGTACTTGGCCGGTTTTTTAAGTCTTGTCGTTAACATTTTAACCGAAAATGTCGTATCAATGTAAGATCATTAATTAAGCACAGAACATTGAAAGCAGTGCACTGACCGGTATTACCGGTAGGCGTTAATCCGGAAGCTTTTCTGCGCGCAAAAATGACGTATAAATATATATAGCCCGATTTCCTCATTGACTTTTTAAAATATTAATTTTTAATTATTCATATTTATCAATTTATTGACAATTAAGTTTTAATTGTTGGAATAAAGGGAGAACGCACGAGAATACATTCTCTACCTGTTAACCTTCAAGCTAAGACAGAAATTCGCAAATATTGTATTTATTTACATTGTCGAAATAATTCTAAAAGTAATAAAATTACTTTTAATTAATTTTCATTAAAAATAATCAATACAATTATTACGAATATTACCTTAACTTGCAAAACAATCAAGTTTTCGTTGATAAAAATTAGGGAAGACAATTTTAACTAAGGTAGAGCTTAATTGAAGACCACTGACTATAACTCGTACACAGGCTAGTTCGACCAGGGCGGTACTTCACTCTCGCTGACGTTTGGCCTGAATTAGCTAACATAGCTGTGTTTCGTACAATGAGTGGGAGAGCCGGAAGTCTATCCTCCTTTCTAATTGACGTCCTTCTTTACTATTATACTTGTTATGACTTATTCCTTTTTATTGCCACGCATACAATGCTCCTATGTTGCTGTAAATATCCATGTGCGGTGATCAACTAACCTCTTTATTTTCATACTAATATTATAGAGGTAAAATTTGTAAGTTTGGGCTAGTTAGCAATTCTTTCGCGTGGGATAACCCCTTAATTGAGATAGGTTTTAGGCTGTATTAAATCACGCTAGGGCTCATCGAAACTCTAAAGCATAATAAAACTACAAATACGTTATATTCATACTATTTGACGTTAAACATGTGCTTATTTATAACAATAACAAATGGACTTTATGTCTACCTTATGAATATATGCCATCCGAGTAAACGAAATTTTACATAATTCCTTATCAAGTAAAAAATTAAAAGTGCCTCCTGCAAAACTTCTAATAATACTGGTTCTTACCTATTCCCAATAAAAGGGGGGTTGGGGAGGAAACAAGATTCGCTCTTTTTCGTTTCGTAGTGTCTCTGTCTAATTGAGCTTCGATGTCCCTCTGTAGGTCTGTCAATTCCTTCTCCCCATCTTCCTCTTCCATTAACTAAAATCAAATTTAATTATATACAAAAGTTAAAAAAAAACTGGCTTCGAAAACGAATTTAATACAAGTAAACTAGAAAGCAATAACATATTTATATATTTTCTATAATATTTTGAAGTCGGTGTCGGTGGTGTTTTACGAGACAAAAAAACTTTTTAAAAATTAATATAGGTCCCCAATCGACGGAGAAGTCGGTGAACAAACATAAACAAACGAAGTCAGTTAAAATTTTTATCCTTTTAATCTTACTAAGTATTTGAAAAACCGTACAAAAATATATTTAAAATGTATTTTTTATGTTAATTATTTTTTACTAAAGTAAAATTTAATAACAGTATATTTTTGCAAGGTCACACGGAACAGAAGCTATTTCTTGTATAGCATTGTTTCATCCAATAGTTTTAAGAAACACGTTCACTTTCTTTGTTTAAAACATAATTAACAAAGATGCTATGTTACGCTCGCCACCTTTCGCTTTCAGATATTTAATTAACCGAAAGCTAAACCTACAATTAAGTAACTAAAGAAAAAAATATGTACATACGAAAATTTATGTTCCCCTATTTACTAAATCGAAAGCAAATTGTATGTGATCAAGTGATTCTAAATAGTTCAAAACGGACCATGCATGTAAATACGCGCTATGTTTATTAATGAAATAATTTAAGAATAACATTGATTTCTAATGCCAGATATATTTATTGCATGAATGGCTTAAGCATCAACTAGCCAGTTCTTTAAATATAGTACTTATACTATACGGCTACATATCATTCCGGATGCTAGTTGACTGGCGCTATATAATAAAGAGGCTAGGCCGTTAACTGAACGGCTTTTTGAGGTAGTTGCCTGCGACATACACGTACTTTTACATTGACAGACACGTTGGCGCAGTGGCCACTGATCTGACTGAAGCGCTAACAGTCGCGGGTTCGATCCCCGCTCACGGCAAAACATCTGTATTGGCCATACGGTTTGTCGTGGTCTGGACCACCGACGAAAAGCCACGAGAACATAATTGGGACAGTTGAGTGTGATGCGTTTATTTACTATTATTTACTAGTTGACTCGGCGAACTTCGTACCGTCTAACAATCTATTCATTAATATTTATACGATACTAACGTCACTCAATTGTTTTGCTTTTCACTTAAACTTTATGGTATGGTATTAAAGTTCAAATTTCCTTTTAATTATTATAACGAATCTTCTGTATGGTAATATAGAAAAGTGTTGTAGACTACTGTAGACTTATTCAGGCAATTTTAAAATTTTTTCTCGGCGTGAGAACCTACTTCGCACTTCAAGGAATATTAAAAAAAAAAGAATCAGCGAAATCGTTTCAGCCGCTGTCGAGATTTGCGCTTAGCAACACATTCAGCAATTCATTTTCATATTATACAAGTTTATTATTTACTTTTTGTAACCGATCTCTATCCCTCTTCCTTGCGGCCTTGAACGCAGGTGGATCCTGTTCTTCCTCCAGGTCCACGGTCATGAATTCATCAAGGGTGAGCGCACTGGACGGTGTCTCCCCAAATTCAATCAGGCGTTTACGAAGTGTTGACTCATGGATTTTTACAATCCTAACAACGTCCGCTGTGGTTCTGGAGAAATCGTGTAAACGAGCCGCTATTAGAAGTGCTGAAAATAAAACAAAATAACTAAAACATTATTAATTCTCGTGTCCATATAAATTGTGGTTTTAAATTTACATTAGACAATCGTCTAATAATAAAAAATCTGTTGTCAATACGAAATAACTTCCTTGTGTAATTTTTTTTTCGCCTCCGTTGATTGCAATCAGAAACGAAGGTGTGTAGCATAAAAATTTATTACAGGACGTGAATCAAAAGCGGATTATATCAAACAAATAAAGTTAAAACATACGATAAGCAGAAACTTAAGTCAATATGAAATCAACGATGTTCAAGATGGATATATCCGTTAAAATCTGAAAACCAAAATTTTTTGCAATTACAATATCAATTTAAGGAAGCGAAATATTTAAGGCTACAGGATGTGACGAAATATATAGATATGAAATCAAATCAGGGGCTAAAATATTCATTTTTGTATATTCACAATTAAAATTTAATTCAATTTAATAGTAAAAAATAAAATTCAATGATATCAAATTTTTAAATATTTACAAACTCAGAAAAATTCTTGTTTATTATGTTAGGATTAAAAAAGTTAGTCTTCTGGCACTATAATTTTGTTTTTAATATATATTTTTTAATTTTCAATACTTCGGTTTTACCTGCACCACAAACTCCGGAAGGTCTCCGACCAGAATGTATGGAATCTCTCTTCATCCTCTGCACCAAGCGCAGAGCAGTCATGCTGACCTCGTGTTGCTTGTCTTCAAACTTCAACTGAGACGCGAAACGAAGAATGTAAAGACAAGGATCTGTAATAAAATTTTGAAAATCCTTTTTAACGTTAGGTTTATATTATTTATTAAAAAACATTTGTATAATTATTACTAGTTAAGAAATCACAATTTTTTTTCTGTGTTATTAAATTTTTTTAGTTAATAATTCGAGATGCGGTCATTTTCGAAATATTCTTGTTTTTGTCGAACATTGTTTTACGTTTCAAACCTCCTTTATTTTTGCATCTAAGACAAAATATTATAAAGATATTATAAATTCACTGTATTATATCTACTTTTTAAAAGATTTATCCGCACGCTTGTAATTATAGATAATAGTCGCAATCAAGGCCTCATATAATAATTATTTCATTTCATTTATAGAAGACGATTAATATCACTGTTTTCTCTACTCAGGTGTACTTTGTTAATGTATTTTTCATAAAATGAAATTTCTTGCAAATAATAATATTACTTTATCTCATTAAAATATTTATAATAAGAATAAGTATTTACCGGCTTTATAACCATTTAATTAAAAAAATATAAAACGGTTATAATGATAATTTAAATACATGTTACGATACGCACGCGATATTGATCTTAATAAACAGTTTTATCGAATTTAGTAAACAAGGACATTCATAATTTTGTAACAAATAAAAAAAACAAATGAGTATTGTCATTATATCCAACAACCAAATGAATATATGTACATAATAAACGACCGAATTCCCAAGAACAAATGGAATACTTAATGAAATTATAGGTAATAAAGATACTTAAACAAAAAGATTCATTTTCAATCGGGTTCAAAAAGGAAAAAATTCTCAATTCGTACTGTAATGTATGTTACGTCAAAACTCAGTCATTACTTAACTGGTTTTGAAAATTATTTTTTTATTTGAAAGGGTGTACTTTCAGATTAGATAACATTAGTATTTCCCATATAATTTTCATCAAAATCGATTTATTAGTTTGGTTTTTAAATCAATATAATTGGACTCAGTATGCTATTCAAGTCAATTTCAACGAAATTGCGTATTTTGCTTTTGAATTTGAATCTTTTTAAAGTCTTAGTTATGTTGTACTAATTTTGCTTATTCCCCTACAATATAAATGTACTACACTAACATAACTTACAAACACAAAACCTACATATACATAAACATATTAATAATTATGATAAATGCGGTGCTACAATTATATTCATTATCTTAAACATTCTCGATGGTGGAAGGTTTAATAACGAGGTATTTACTATGGAGTCATTAAAATTCAATACACATAATATATTAAATTGAAGACATACGATCTATGTATAAATGTATAATATAGCATTTTTTATTTATCAGTAAAGTTATACACTAAATGCCAAGCGAGCCAAAATCCATAAATCATAATATATAAGAAATAATTAAATAAAGTAAGCAAATGATTAAGTAATTAAGTTAGCAATTCCTGAAACATAAAAAGTAAACATTTATTATATTATGTTAAATTGTTTTTTGCTAATAAAATAATTTGAAACGTATTCAGTTCTTGCACACGAAAGGTGAGCCGCCTATGTCATATATTACATTTTATTGCACGCATTCCAATGCCACCTAAAGCATATAGATTCAGGTGGAACTATCGTGGGCGTCTTCAGAACACCCTACCAAAGTTTCATCACAATTCAATTAATGGTGGAACGCACAGAGGCTAAACATACAAAAACCGATACTATACAGCATGTTTTATAATATTTATAATAAAAAATCCCACTATTCTTAAATGAAAATGCAACATGGCCAATAACATATCACATTTAGATGGTCAATTACGAAACAATTATGGTAGGTAATGGTACTATAGTGACTAAATAATATATTTAAACACACAAGAGTTAATAACTATAAACAATAAAAAACTTGTGTGCCCAAAGAAAGTTTTACAAAAATTATACACTTATTATGTAACAATCCATTGGTGAAAGAGATTTTGATGATACTCGCTATTTTCCGCGTAAATCATAGTCCCAATAAAATTTCACAAAATAATATATCCTATATCACTCCTACAATTAAGACGAATTTAATGTCATCTCATATGTTGACATACGTCAAACGGTTCAGGCTGAGGAGCGTGCCAAAGAAATTTACACACATAGGCTCGAAAAACATAACCCGACTTCGGCAGATGGGTAAAAAATGAGGTAAAGGCAATTCGCATAAAGTTATGACCCATATATTCTGTTTAAGGAATACTTATTTTTAAGTACGTTTAAACGCAAATATTATAAGTTAATCCATATTACGGTGCGACCTTTCGCGCTTGTCAACGTCCGTTTACACTCAGTCGGTCGGTAATACATCTTACCGCAAGCTATTCGTGTTTTCCTTAAGTGAACTTTGAAATATTTTGTAACACCTTCAAATTTATATTATTCCAAAATACGAAGTGACATACAATTTTGTATCTACAGAGGATAGTTATAATTATAACACAAATATCGTAATTTTGATTAGGATTTATATTGTTGTGCAAATAAGATTTAGATGAGATTAAACATACGTATTGCCTTTTAATAGATCCTGTCGTAAGCCCTTTGTGTTAATGTAAATTAAGGGACATAAAAAAAAAACTTTTATTTAGTTTATGTTTAATTTTCTAGTCTCCAGTCTTTCTTTACACGTATGTTAGAAGAATACAAGCTGTCCCAGCAAACTTCATACCACCTCAAAATCAATAAACCTTGCGTTAAATTATTAGCCTTAATCATTACAAAATACAAAGAATTTTCTTCTTATTTTTTTTTTATAAATTTTCCGATGTTGTAACAGTTGTTCTGCTATTCGGGACGGAGTCATAGCCAACAAATCAAAGATCATTCGTTTCAGAGATTACCCAATACATATAAGATACAGACTTATAAGCATGCAAACAAATTTTACATCTTTATAATATTAGGATAGATATAGATAACATATTCTACTTTCCTTTTTAAAACATTGTGTTGTACATTTACATTTAAAATTTACGCACAAGCATGTTAATACTTTCTAATTGTATTTCATTAATGGACTATTTTACATGTACATAAAGTAATAGTTAATAATTAAAATAAGAAAAACTCCAGCGACGATTTTTAACGAGAAAAGAAACCACTATGCGAAACTAATGACTTATTATTATATTTCAAATTACGTTACATTTTAATTTATTATATCTAAACTATGAAGATTTTTTGTAGGTAACACAAAACATCTCGTTTACATTAGTATACTTTTTTTATATTTAAGTACGTAAAACTAAAATTTTATTTCATATAAATTACTTGAATATGAAAAGCAAAATTTGAATATAATTACTGATCAAGTGGCTATAAAGAAACAAATATTTACGGCTTTTGCAAGATTCGAAACTTTACACAACCGACGCTTCCAGCCCTAACTCAAGGTTAGGTTTTGCTTTTCTAGGATTGCGATCTGTTAAATTATGGGCTCAATAATATGGGCTTCTAGAAAACTCTTTAAAGCAGACTTTACTTCGTCAAAATACGATTTTTATATATGAAAATATTAGTAAAAGTTTGAGTGGTGTCATCTGGAAACAAAAAGCATTAAATAGCAGGCAACGTCATGTTAGGACTATGACCAAAGCATGAAAAAAAAACAACAGAAAATTATTGCATATAATCTTAGATACATATAATTATATATATTGAACACGTAACTACAAGTCTCTATCATGTATATATTCATATGTAACTCTATATACATATAACAGAGCACGAATGGTTAACGATTTATTTTTGGATGCTACCTTCAACTTTAAGCAACATATGTAAAATCAACTGAGCAAATAAAAATGGAAGGAAAAGGAATACAATATTATTTTCGCAGTTCTTGTTTTGAACTTTAAAACCGGCTGAAAACAATTATTATTAACAGTAAATAACAAAGCCTTAATTCACCGCACCTTCCTGGCTTTATCATAAGTGTAAACAAAGCATATAATCAGGTAGTTGATTAAAACTGCATTACTTATGGGTCAATATTTTCTTTGCAATGTTTTCCTATAGTAAACTTTTATGACAATACCAATAATACAACCTGTTTTTATTTAGAAAATATTTAGAGATACGTGTATAAACTAAATCGCTACTTTATTGGATTTAAATTTTATTCTATTAATTATTTTCGGCTTTAATAAAATAATCTATGTATACACATATAACCTTATACCATATTTAAAAACTAACTGAAGATCGCGACTTCACTTGCGTAGAATTAATATTATGAATAGCCTATTTCTTTGACAAACAATAGATTTTCCTTTTAAACTTTCAATCCTATTTTGCCTCCCTTATATATTTTCGCAACAAAATTATCCTTTGTCCTTCTCTAAGACCCAAACGATATAAGCCTAAATAGGTAACAAACTATAAAATAATAACTAACATAACACAGTATCGTCCCGGGGTCAATAGATTATAAATTACCAAATACGTCCAAAGTATAATTAAGAAAATCAAGGGGTAGGTAGATACACTGACCTCTGGACGGAATTAATAGGGAACCAAATGACATCAAGACGGAAGACGGATTTTTAAGGGTTATGCTCTAGATATCAAAAGATGCGGTATGGCGTGCATACCGACAGACAGTCAAGCAGACGGAGTTAATTTCTTTATAATATTAGTATAGATATTAACGTATTCCAAAATGCATTGTTAATAAGAAGTGCATGTCAAAGGTCAATGAAACGATGTTACACAAAAAGTTATTAAATACATTTGTTGGATCAAAATTATTGGAAGTATGCATTACTCGTTGAACAAGTTATGTAACCACCTTTCACAAACACTTTGCTGGACTTTTTACAGCGTATTGATTAATATTCAAATGTACAGACGATAGGACTGTTTATCGTGATGTTAAAAATAGTACAAATATGCAATTCATATTTAAATAGCTTCACGCCATATATAAGCAATGAAACGACAAAAAATACCTGTATTTGTAGGTCGTCTTCAATGTTAGCATAAATATGAAAAAAATTAAAAATAATCCGGAATTTTTATTTTTTTTTTTAAACTAAAAGCCATTAACCAAATAATTAAATTGAAATTGTAGATTTTCGACAGTTGTGTCATTATATTATATTTCAATGAAATTTATTTATTTATTTAACTCTTTATTGCACACCTTAACACATAAAAATGAAAAAAAAAATATTATTCAAATATAAATATAGCGGTGAAGCAAATTTACATTTTTGCATGTATACAATTTCGTTCTATTATAATACCTTCTCGTTATTGCTATGTTCATCATGAATAAAATTTCTCTTTTCTTTCTATTATGTTCATATTATATTATATTTAAATTAAACTAAACCTTATTTTATTAATCTTATATAAAACTATCTGTCTCTTGCGGTTTCATTAGCGATTATAATTACTGCTTCGCTGCTATGAGTCGTAGTATGATGTAATATAATCTATAGCCTTCCTTAATAAATAAACTATCAAACACAAAAAAAAAATCAATTCCAAAAACCAGTAGTTCCTAAGATTAGTGCGATCAAACAAATAAACAAACTCTTCAGTTTTATAATATTATATATAAAATACAAAAACCAACTAATACACTAAAGCATACAAAAGGATATTTTATTACAAAATATTGCAGGCCTCATCCAAGCCACTGCATCTAGGAAGTTTCCAAAATAATGTATTATTAATTTATATTTCCCAGTATCATAGTTCCTGTTCTAATATTATTATTTGGAATAAGTTAAAATTCTAGCACGAAATCTGGTGAATTAGTTGTGTATATAATATAATATTGATACTTATTGATTTACGACAGCGAACACAGACTCGTTCACACATTCACGCCTACTCTAATATCAGAGAAATGAACTTGAAGGCAAGAACCGCAGCGGAATGCTAAACCGGAAAAACAGCTTAAATTTATTTTAAAAATTGTATCTTTGTCCTCCTTTGTAGTCGAAACATATGGATTTTGAAATAACAGTTCACATTCATTTTCTCGTTGCATCACTAGAAGAGTTTGTATATTTTTAACAATTTTAACATAAAGGGTAAGAATTGTTGAAAGGGTGAAAAAGTGTTTGAACGGCAATATCATAGACTAGATTTTACTCGACCATGGCAGTACCTCGCTCTCACAGAAGATCGGCGTTTTGGACGGTGAATGAGAGATTCGGAAGCCTAATCCTCTCCCCAAATTCTTTTCTAACGTCCTCTTCCCTTTTATCCCACATTATTTTTTAGCGTAATGTAACTAATACAGTTGCGTTTTGGACGGTGAGTGAGTGAGTCGGAATCCGGAGCCCAATCCCCTTCCCCATTCCTTTCCTTACACCCTTTTCTATATCATCCCTCATTTATTTTTAAGCTAATAACGCCTTTGTGGTTCCCTTGTTGCTACAAATATCTATGCTTTATTGTTAGCTATTTTAAATAAAAAAACATGAGGATGTTAAAAAGAAGAGACAAATTAGCAATAAATTTATACTGTCAATATAACATTACTTCCTGATGACCTATCGTTGATATTAAGCCAAGTCGTAGGTGACTAGTTCGCCCCCGCGATTTCGTCTGTCTGTCGATATTTTCAAGTTTTTTTGGCGACTATCGTAGCCTATGTGCTTTTGTACTCTATATCAAAATTCATCAAAATTGGATCGACGTTTTAAACAATACTAATACTTTGATATTTATAGTAGGTATTTATGGTAGGTATGGCTGTTTAGGTTTGAAATTACACTAAGAAACTGATCTCATGATGGAGCTTGGCCATAGCAAACACTGCAATTTTTAAGTGTCAATTTTTAATTTGAAATTCTTTCCCAGTTAAAAATTTTATATCTTAATGCTGGAGACACTTACGCGTTCAAATTAAGAAAATACATCATATTTTAATCGGCATATCGTTTCGATATTTTTCGTGTGAGTTATTGACCCGAATTATATATTCAATATAAATAACCCGTGAGCCACAGATTTTGCAATTAGGTATAGCAAGGTCAAAACGAAACACGAATTATTACACGTCAATTCCATATTCATGATTTGCGCAAGAAGCAATCGTATTGTTATTTGTCATGACCCCTATTATCCAATAACTGTTAAATTTAATAATAAAATTTATATATGCATTATGCAACTTATGCATACTATGAAATATAAGAACAATTTTTTCAATTTGTTGGTCATAATTAAACGCTCAATTATCACTTTATGTTACTCACATTTCTCATGAAAATGATATTCAAAATAATAATAAGTTAAATTTCTTCTTTTTCGGCGAGAATTGCACTTGTAAGTTTTACTCTCGTAACTGATATAAAACAACTTTGTATATAGTAACAGTCACCTTGGTAACCTTGTGAAACCTGTGTGTTAAAAATAAAGCGCTGACAGTAAACCTTTCAGGTGTAAAAGTGATGATAAATAATTTATGAAAATCTTATGACAATGCTGCGAACAAAACTTAGAAGTTTAATCTCGCCTAAGGCAATGTCTTACGTAGGCGACTCAAAACGAACGCGGTTACGAAGCGATAGACGAATTTAAAGTAATGCGGAGCGACGCGACGGCTTGTCCTTGCCCCATACTGTCACTGTTATGATAAAAAAAAAAGAATGGCACCGCAACTCGTTCGCACCGCGCCGCACCGCGCTCTGCGTTCTCATGAGGCGTAGTTTATTTCAATTGGTATCAATTATATTGTTTATGTAGCGCCGCCCTGCGCCGCATCGTTTCGCATCGCGTTCGCTTACGTATACCGGGTAAAAATAACAAACCTATTTATCACACTAGGAGGTCTGACACATTCACTTTCCTTATTAAACGTAAATTTTAACTTAGCCCAACTTCAACTTCTTAAATTCATTTCACGAAATTAGGTCTAGGATTCACAAGCACACCGACCCGTCCTTGAGATCATAAGAAAGAGGAAGAGATGGCGACACATTGGAAATTCAAATAGCAAATAAACAATCAGGTCTAGTCTCGCACCGTCTCGTTTCTGCATATTTATTCCTCCTTACTGAGCGTATTGACGCAGCGCGCATACAAACTATGCAGAGTATGCCGTATATTGTCACTGTGACGGTGTGATCGAATAAATTAATGATACGAACAATGGATTGATTTTAATTCTTAGCTGTTTTATGTTTAATTTTTTGTTATTTTATTTAGTTTTTTTATGAATATATAATCTAAAGAATATTAGTATTACGAGTTTTCGAAACAAATATTTCTTTTAGACACTTGATATAAATTTATGTACGTCTCATGGATATTGCATTAAAATAGCATACTTTTTGGAAAAATGCAACTAAAAATTTCGAAAAACTCCGAATACCTATAAATTAATCACCAAGATTTTCAGATGAGATTCATTTACCTCAATATATTATACTTCTTCCGACCAAAGGCGAGATACCGTCGCCCGGAAAAAGAACATTTATAAACTGTAAATATCAATATTTAATCTTTATTTCCGAATGTATAGTACGTAACGTACGTCACATACGTACCGAACAATGAACTTAAAATTTTACAAATTTCTGATAATATTGAAAACCGGAAAGGTAATTTTGTATGTTTTTCCAAACCGAATTTCGGACGAGTTAGCGGGCGGGCTGCTAGTAGACTCATAAAATGAGACCAAATATTAGTACCTACATTCTGGTCCAACTACTTTTCTGTAATCATTTCATGGCACTAATGTACTTCATATTTTATCAACATCGAATAATCTTGTATGCTATATATATATATATAAGGTAAATACCTTATACCTCTATTGCAACAACTTCATAATAGAGACGTGTTCGAAGTCAAGCGAATCGAAATAATTATTTATTACAAAAGTTACACCACGATAAGAGAGTGACATCATGCACTTTCTCGATCCACTTCGCTCCGACGGAGACAGGTGCCCTAACCGACCTTGCGTAAGAGTCGTTCTTACTCAGCCTCAGGCACGCAGATCGCGAACCGGAGCGGCGTGAACGCACTCAGTCGAGACCGTAAGCGCGCGCGCATTGTACGAAAATTTCGTCGTATCGAACGGTTCCTAGTCAATGTTATCTCTAGTCTGAATGTTATTTGTGTTGTGTTGTGACAGTTTGTAATGGTCGTACAATCGGCGCCGATAAAATGAAATGAAGGGGAGAATTACGCGAGCGCATAATATATTACCAGTTGTAGTGGGAAAAATATTTTTACGTTGGATTTTCACTAAAGCTGATCTATTGTTCTTCATTTACCGGTTCGTTTTAATATGCATTTATTATTTAATTGGATTGACATAAACGGCGATAAATTTACGTATGTCAAGGATTATTGTTTTATCAAACAGTGTACAATTTTAACTTCTAATTGACTGCAATTCATAACTTCGAACGGACTCATCAAAGTGAGACTTAATTCGATGTTTTGTAATTCTTATTTATAATAATAATAAATATTAATATTTATAAGCCCAAAGAACTTTTACTTTATTTATATAGCTTGATACTCTCTAAATTATATACCACTTTTTATAATTACATAATATCATCAAGCGAGAAACTAAATTTCTAATCTTATTGAATAAACTCGAACAACAGTCCGTTCTTCTACGGCATTCTGTCTGATTATCTATATACTTTTGAATTAGGTAATATAATTGTATATATTTATCATAATATAACATAAAATATAAAATGTCGCTTCGCAAAAAAAACCTCGCAAATAATATTATCATATAAAATATACGTACGTACAAACAAGTTTTTTTTTAATTCCTTGTTGTGTATCATAAAAAATAGCATTTTATAAATAAAGGTTTATTTAAATATACCATGTGAGCGGAACGTTTCCGTACCAGGCGTGGTAACAGTTATAATGTCAGTACAATGTGTGTGCAGTCGGTGCATAATTCTCAGCAACATCGCTTTGAAATATTTAAAATTCATATTAAAAAGAATCCAGTCAATAAATATCCATCGAGCTATAGTCCCAACAAAAACTAACAAGGAGGACAGTTACAATAACATATGATGTATTTCTTTTTATTAATAATATAGTAATCATTATCGCATTCGCACCTTGATGCGGATACATTGGCAAAAAATAAACACAGGCTTTAAACTTATATTTTTTTTCTTTACGTCATATATTAAAAATTAGTGAGATCATGTCACTGCGGGTCTGCTAACTGTTTATGTAAAGTATAGAACTCACTGCCTTTTAAAGAATTTCGTCAAAAACTAATTTGAAGTTGTATCGACATTGTTTTACTGTTATTAATAAATAGATAAACTTTATTATAAACTTCTCAATACAATAATAAGAAAATACTTAACACGAATTACTCAAACGATTTAAATCAAAATTATTTTGATACAACGTACCATGTAACCACTACCAGAAGCGGTACAGCTATTAGCAGAGTTTAGAAACGTATCTTTTTTTAGAAAATTCAGGTTCCACCTTTGAAAGATATTTCTCCGTTCACTAACACGTATGATCACGACGGGTCTTGCAATTTTGCACAGGCCGTTCTTAGATAGACCCTGATAAGCAATACTATGTCAAGCCATACGGACTTCATTTTGAGAAAATGGTGTCCAAAGATGTGAAACCTATTCTTAACAAATTGTTTGAAGAAGTATTTATCCATCTTTTCTTACGTTTTGATAAAAAGTATAATGAATTAAAAACAGATTTTTATAATAAATAGTTTTATGTAGTAATAAATTTTCAAAATATATGCCATTATTGTATAAATTTTATCATTTATTACCTATTGCAAAATGTGGAGCACACTTCAATATACGCAACTTACAATTAAGAATCTTTTTTTTAAACTTATTTGGTTAGATGGCGTAAATTTTTTTGAATAATATTAAACACTTTCTATATTTTTTATTTATTATCATAATACATTAATATCTCCGAATCTATGGTTAACTAGCTTTTGGTCGCATAGATTTTGTTATGGACGACCATCTAAAGTTGTTTTCTATACCTCGGGAACAAAATTTTTTTCTAGATGAAAGGCATTTCACCTTCTTTTCTTTCTTATTGTGCTTTTCTCTAACCCTGAATGTATTCGTTATACGCAAAGTTTCATGATTTAATTCATGATTCATTTAATTTCCAGGGACTCACGGCTAGTTTTACTATATTTTCTAATTATGCTAAGGAGTAGGTATAAAGGCTTGATAGATTTTGTTTTTATCAAATATTTAACTTTTATTACAACATTGCTATTTTTTACTCTTCTCCGATAAGTAATTATTATAATTATATTGTAATAAAATTGCAAACAAAGTTATTTAATAGTTCGTCATATTTGGGTGGGTATGCGTGTACGCGCCCTGTTCAGTCTGTCTTTGAATGGATTGTTTTAATCACGAAAACTTGTATCAGTTATATCGTGTCTGACCCGTTACCAGCCAGCCACGCAACGTAGTTAGTCATGAATTGACCTAGAAAGGTGGGTAAAATAATATTGAAAACTCTGTCAAGGTTAGGTTAAGACGAGACCATAATGATATATATTTTTAATCATTTGCCCAATATTTAATGACTAAGGGCAACTTTTTAAAACTTTAGTGTTGCACAACGTAAATAAATTATGTTTTTTTTTTTTTAAATATAAAATTAAAAACTCGAAAATCTTAAATATTTAATTTTTTTTAATTTTAATATCAAGAACAAATATGATCTTTCGAAATGTTTATTATTTGCGAAGTCAAATCACAGCGAATCACAACGGACGCTGTGAAATATTATTATTTCGTAAATTGGTCCTTTGTGCAGCACACTTGCCGCTTCAACCATTCCTGACCTTTTTATAACGACCTTTTTTATGCTTAAACCTGTAGACTCGCGTTAATTAATTAGTCTTTTAGGCAATTAAGTGCAATTACTTAACGACACTTAATGGCCTAATAGATTTATCAATGACTCAATACATTTACAGATAAGATTTGATGCAGCATCAGATGCCACAATCTCTCACTTGTGTTACATGAGTAAGGTACATATACAACTGGTATGCAATGCACTTTTCTCCCCCTACTTATAGAATCGATAGATATGCAGAAAGAAGTTGGGTTAAAAAATCTTTTTAGTTGTCATATTGTTGTAGCCTTTTATAAAAATAAATGTTTTTTGTCCTTTTACGGACTTCTATTTTCTTGTTCGACCGCTTGTTCATTCCTATCTATGCCCGAATGTCCTGAGAACTATTTAAATCATATTAAGATTTTGTTGGATGTTCCCAATGCATTATGTTTGTTTTATATAGTTTTGTTTTACTTTTGAGTTGTTCTCAGCCGAAAAAATCCCCTGAGATCATTTTTGCCAAGTTCGACACTTTCCCTGTACCCGGGCCTTTGACCATTCTTGCCTATCTGTAAACCATATATGAGTATCTTTGGAATCGACCAATCCCCAACTTAATTTATCTATGTCCATTTATCCCTACTGGGCAAGACGCTGTGACATAACGAGACTTTGCTATGATATTTACTTAGCAATACAATAACTAATATTTTAACTGTCAATAACATAAAAGATTTGGATAAGAAGGTGACTCTAATGTTACGTACGTAAACAAAAAACTTGAAATAAAAAAACTACTAACATAATTAAGACTTAAAAAAAGGAACCTACTTCTAAAGCAATATACGTACTTTCGTATAAGGATGACACACTAATTCCAGCTATTTTCATTTTAAGACTAAACTACTAAAATTAACTTGATAAAAATTGTATAGGACCAATCCGAAAGTATACCTTTAAAAATAATTTACAATATCAGTTATGAAACCACGTAGTTCTAAAGTAACTAATATAAAAATCATACACTTTTAAATGACAACCCCGTTTTTGAAGTCGTTTAATAAATATTTGTTATTGATAAATACATGTACACATCCAAGATGAGGGATATTTTTTAAGTGTCTATTAACATTCCGTGACTATAAAGTCTAAATAAACGACTTCCTAAGTGTAAAAATTTTGAAATCAGTCATTTTAATACTAAACGTACGTTGTCAATTTATCATGATCGTTACGATGAAATAAAAGACAACATCAACATAAAATAAGCAAAATACAATAATAACCTTAACATCATCAACAGTTTAATTCGATAACAGTTTATAGCGTTGAATCTACACTTATATTTTGAAACTATTGTATAATGGTACGTAATAAAAATACAGTTCTGTTGGGTTATTCATTACGTAACAATAAGTTGTATTTAATTATAAGTACACATCGTTAAAGCATAATTGCTTAGTTTCTAAATCGTATACCTATACTAATATTATAATGTTGAAGAGTTTGTTTGTTTGAACGCGCTAATCTCAGGACCTACTTATTCGAATTGCAAAATTCTTTTTGCATTTGATAGTTTATTTATTAAGGAAAGCTATAGGCTATATTACATCACGCTAAGATTCATAGGAGCGAAGCAGTAACTATAAACGCGAGTGAAACCGCAAGAGACAACAAGTTGATTATAGAAAATATCTATAGTCTACATTGTACTAAATTATGTAGTTTTGGGCGATTCTGACGTTTTTAAACACTTAATTACGTGTACTTAAATAAAATTTTTAACCGACTTCCGTTTTTGTTTTTACAAGTTTTAGAAATTTGTATCTCACTTATTTTTACCCGACTCTAGAAAGTCAAGGGTTTTGATTTTAGCAATCTGTTTGTATATATATACTATATGTATGTTTGTATTTATGTGTGTTTAGCCGCAGCGGCTAGACTACTGTTACTCAGTAGTTATTTCAATGAATGACGTATTAATAGATGCGTAGTAATGTTCTGGGTTTAATCTTTCTGACGTCGAAAAAAATAAAATTGAGATAATTATGCTATGTTTGGTATCAAAAGATAGGTCTTGACGACAACATTACAGATACAAATATAAAGGTAAGGCATAAGGAAATATATTTTTTTAATTGTTAACAAAAAAGCAAAAGTGCGACTACGCCGCATACAGCGCGGCTGTATTAATTAATACGCAGGTAATCAAATCTTAATTTCGTAGTTAGGTTACAGATTATATCGTTTTATCGCGTGTTATAGAAAATTATCGATAGCTTTAATAGAGTAAATGTAGGATAGATGCCCTAAGGGTATATAAGTCATTACGTAGCAGGTGAGACGAATATGACGTTCGCGGCGTATTGTATTTTATAAAATCACCTCTTCCCTAACAAACGAACATGTAATGACTAGTGAAGTGAACACCGTTATGCGCGTGAGAATATTGCTGGATCTAGGTTATTTCAATCTTTGTGCGTTCAAAACTTTTGATATCGTAAAGTAAAAACTAAAAGCTATTATTGTGTTTATGGTGGACGTGGTCAAAAACTTTCAATTAAAATTCGCGCGATTTTTTTAAGGACGTGTAAGATTTGAACTTTTACACTTTAGTAGTATATTTGACCCATTACAAAGCTATTTAAGAAGTAGTAGAAATTAACAAAAAATATTAGAATTTACAACCGTGGAGTTTAACAAAAGGGTCTTAGAAAACAAGGAACTTTTACAAAACAATATTTTGTTATATGGACAGTTATGTCCCAGACTGTACTATACCTACTACAAGTTAATCGATTATTTTCAGGACATCCTGTATATTAATAATTAAGAACAATCAAACATTATTTAGTGTTTTTTTTTTAAATCCCCTACCCAAATAGAGAGATGTTATAAGTTTGACGTGTTTGCCTGTGACATCGTAACTTCTCAACGGATGAATAAATTTTGATGCGATTATTTTTTCTTTATAATCTGATGTAATATCAGTCTATTCAGTCGTTTGAAGGTTATCAGCTCTCTTTCAATTTTAGATTATAAACTTACCCCAAAAAAAGAATTGATAATTGAAATCTTTGATGAGTAAGAACGTTTACTACGTTTACTACGATTTAGAATTCCGTACTTAAAGGGCATTAACGGGTTTCTATTACTAAGCCTCATCTGTCCGTCCGTCCGTCTGTCTGTCAGCGGGCTGCATCTCATAATCCAGCGTTTATAGAACGTTTAAATTTTCTAAGAATGTGTTTTCCTATAGCCGCTATAAAAATAAATAATAAGAATAAATACATACCCGTACATAATGGTTATTTATATTGCTATAACATCCCTTTTACGAACCGTAATAGTTAGAAACTTCACATATTGTGTATTTCTACTGCTGTTATAACAACCAATAATAAGAACTGCTTAAGTGCGAGTTGAGCTCGCACGAAGGGTTATGTATTACACTAGCAGCTCCCCGCAGATTCGTCCGCGTATACTTAGGAATTTGATACCTAATAAACTTTTAACCCTTTAGAGGGTGGATTTTTTAAAATCCTTTCTTAGTGCATAATTGCGATATTTAACGTTTGAGCAAAATTTTATAATTCTAAACCCATTGGTTTAGGTTGATCGATCAGTCAGTGAATGTGTCAGCCAGTTAGTTTTGAATTAATTTATGTTTTTGGTTATTTAAAAAGGACTCTGTGTTATACCTTGTGCGATGGTACGGAACTTGACCGGGTTTTTTAACTTAACCTATTTCAACGAACAGAGCTATCTAATGCAATAACAATTTTTATATCAAATCCGCGGTTCCTAAAATTAGCGCATTGAAACAAACTCTTAAGCTTTATACATTTGTAACAATTTAAAATATAATAACATATTAGTATGCCTCACATAAAACAGAACAAAAGGCAACTAGTCGCTAGAAAAGTGTTGTAACAAATGAACTCGTAAATTGTTAGTTTTTTCAATGCGTAATCATTTTGAAACCATTAAGTGTAATCACGTGTATAAATAGCTCTAATGTTGCATGACAAAGTGATTTATTACACTCATTTAGTAATTTGCAGCTTAGGTTTCAACCGACTTAAAAAAAGAAGAATTCTCCATTCGTAGAGTATGTTTTTTTAATGATTGCTACCCCAAACCTCCGTCATTTCTTAACCGATTCTGAAAAATCATTTTTTGATTCCAAGAGGTATTACATACATACATATAATATATACTTTCGGATTGGTCCCACAGAATTTTTATCAAAATCAGTTCAGGAGTTAGTTTTTTGAATCAAAATAACTGAATAATGTGTTAAATTTTATGGTCATTAAAGCGAACGAAATTTCGTACTTTCCTTTTGAAGTCAGTTTTTTTAATAAAGTGTTAATTATTATAGTTTTTTATTTATATTTAAAAAAACTCAATGAAATCAAGCGTGAAATGGACTCGCATATAATTTCTATATATGAACGGCAGAGGCTTAGTAACAGGGTCCCGTTAACACCCTTCGGACAGGGAACACTAAAAAGTATGTTTATCAAGAAAGTAGGTAAATATAGTAAATGGTTAGTCGGTTTCCACTACTTTTTGAATACGTATTCTACTTTATAGTCTATTCTTCTTTACTTGTCCTATTTGGTAACAATAGCCGAACCGAAAATCACGAATATCCGAACTTTATTTTTCATTATAAAAAATGATTCGGTTCAACCATTCGATCGATAATTTCTCATCTCTAAATCTTATGTGGACGCTGATAAGCAATAATGTGTCAACCCACACGGACTTCATTTTGAGAAAATGGCGTCTAAAGATGTCAAACCAATTCGTAACAAATTTGTTTGAAGGCGTATAAATCCAACTTTTCTTGTCTATTTCGATAAAATCTATAGTGAATTAAAAGTAGATTGGTATAGTGAAAAGTTTTATCAAATAATATTTTTTTCTAATACAGGAGATTATTTTATATAGCAAAATATGGCCCGCACTTCCATATTCGAGAGGTTTCATTAAATAACTTTTTTCCGTATTTATTGACTATAGATGACTTGGAAATATTTTGAATAATGTTAAATACATGATGCACTATCAGAATACGTCAATATCTCCAAATTCGACATTTTGTGGGTTGACACATTATTGCTTATCAGCATCCATGTATGGTTAGAATTACGTCTTGATTGTCTGCTAAATAAGACAGGTAAAGAAAAATAGACTATACATGCCTGTTTCACCGGTATCTGATAAAGTTATCCGACATAAATAAATAAACAAATAAACGCATCACACTCAACGTCCCCCAGTAGGATCTCATGATCCGGTGTCGGGTGTCCGGAAACACAGCACAAACACAATCACTCAGACCACGACAGATATCCGTATGGCCAAAACAGACGTTTACCGTGAGCGGGGATCGAGCCCGCGACCGTTGGTGCTTTAGTCAGTTAGTGACTACGCTAAGTATCAGTCCATGATATCGTTACACGTGTAACGCTATCCCACGAATAATTAAGGTATAATATCATTTTTCAATTCGAAACCTTTGAAACCCAAAGATCGTAGTTATTAGGCTGATAAGTTCCGAAGGAGCTATAGCTAACTTTATCAGTAACTGGTGAAACTGGCCCTAAGAAAAAAAGTAAATGTAGCGAATGCGTTTGTTTAACAATTAATGCAACATCCTTAATCCTCGTATTATTTATGTGCCACTGAGACATTTAATTGAACACACCTATTGTACGTTTAATTATTCTCAGATGTCCTTCAAACCGGTATTACATTGTTATTCGATTATAGACTATGTTAGTAGTGTGTCAATGATGTCAATTAACCACCAAACCGCGATCTTGTCAAATTAAATAAGTAAAGTAGTAAAGTAACAGCCTGTTAACATCCCACAGCTGGACAAAGGCCTCCTCTCCTATTAAGGAGAAGGTTTAGAGCTTAATCCACCACGCTGCTCCACTACGGGTTGGCAGATATACATATGTCAGAATTTCTCCAGACACATGCAGGTTTCCTCACGATGTTTTCCTTCACCATCGAACTCGAGATGAATTTAAACACTAATTTAGTACTTGAAATATCTGTGGTGCTAGCCCGGGTTTGAACCCGCGATCATCGGTTGAGATCGATTTGTTCTAACCGCTAGGCCATTTCAGCTCTAATTGAATAAGATTAGTTATTAATTGTGGTATTATATGGATGCTGATAAGCAATAATATATCAACCCACAAAAAGTCGAATTCGGAGACATTGATGTATTCTGATAATGCATTACATATTTAAGATTATTCAAAAATAATTTATAATAATTAAAACTAAATAAGTACGGAAAAAAGTTTGATATCTTTAGACGCCATTTTCTCAAAATGAAGTCAGTGTGGCGTGACACATTATTGCTTATCAGCATCCATAAGTTATAAATAAACTTAATATACATAGGTATATAATCCATTATGTATATAAAGTTTTCTTGTTATGTTGACCTTCGTTTAAAAACTAATCGTTTGTGATTCATATGATTCGTTTGTTTATAAATATCGCGATATAAACGTAAAATTGTTTATAAAACATTTTACTCCTATTAATGAAAACGGAACTCTTAAGTGTGATAAAAATGTAAACTTGAGTAAATTAATTATTATCTCCAAGATATTATTTATTAGTAGTTTTTTTTTTTTAATTAAAACAAACGTTATCGTTTTCTATTAATAAGTAGAAGTATACTTTATAATATATAAACTATAACGTAAAAGTTACGCAAATAACCGTTGAAGTAATCTTTAAGATTTAAAGATTTTGACAGACACGTTGGCGCAATGGTCACTGCAACTGACTAAAGAACTAACAGTCGCGGGTTCGATCCCCGGTCACGGCAAACGTGTGTATTGGCCATACAGATGTTTATCGTGGTCTGGGCGTTTGTGTTAGTGTTGTGAGTGTTTCCGGACCCCCGACACAAGGTCATGAGATCTTAATGGGGGCCGTTGAGTGTGATGCGTTTATAAAGATATTTTTTAATAATATTGATGACGTAAAAATGTTATTTAAAATATGCTAAATTAAATGTCACAAATACCTACACTTATTTTCAAGTAGACATAACACGCTAAGTAATAAATGGGGTAATATAATGTCATACAAATTATTTTAATAGGCTAACAATTGTTTAATTCTCTTACTCGGTAGCACTAAATTAACAAAATCAACTGAAAATGTACTTCCTGATTTAAATATAATTCTAATTAAATTAAATTATTAATTATTTGTTTCAGTATATTTTGGTATGTCTTTAATGTCCGGTCATCGATGAATAGCAGCGTAGATTTCTTCGAGAGTCTCATCGACGAAGATGGACGTTTTGCGGAATTGAACTGTCAGGAGCCGCCGCAGCGCGGCCAAAGACGACGGACAAACACAGTGCAACAAGCGAGGCCCTCGATACGAGGTATTTTTAATCACTGACCAAAAAAGAGGCTTGTTATGAGTTTGACGAGTGTATCTGTATATCTGTCTATCGCATCGAAGCTCCCTAACGAATAAACTGAATTTGATGCGGTTTTTTTTTTGTTTGAACACTGGTAGAATCAAGATAGTTCTTAGCTATAATTTAAGAAAATCTATTCAGACGTTTAGAGATACTAAACTCTTTTCTAGTTGTTGAAAGGGTCTGAGCAAGTTCTAGTGGTCTATGCGACACGAAATTTAGTATACTACGAACAAGGGCGGACCCAGAGTGGGTCATGGGGTCGTGACCCCCCCCCCCCCCCCGGGCTGGGTCCAAGACCTAGGTAGAGCACTAATTATAATTGTTAAACATGATGATGATTAACATGATTTTTGTGTCTTTTTGTCACAATATAGATTTTATGTACCTTTAATATTTAATTAATTTAATATAATTTGTACGATTGAAGAACGCGTAACCGAACTGGCACTTCTCCACGTCGATAAAAAGGTACCCATCGAAGAAGAAGTGATAACTTTTTAGCTGTATCGATTATTATCAAACTTTTATAAATTATTACTTCTTGTGACTTGACCAAAACTAGGTGACTCCCCCTTGCGGCGAAGCTGGATCCGCCCTTGACTACGAATGATATTAAAATAATATAGTTGCTTAACCTTAACCTAATGCTGCTTCATCATCAGCAAAAGTATTGTGTTAGGGCGCATTGAAATAATATCAATGAAAAGGTTTTCCCCTTCAACTTAGACATAGTCTTTTTACTGTATTTTAAGGCCGTCATCATCGTGTTTTAGACTGTTGATAGTTTTTGTTTACGTAACACTATAGTTTACTAAAAGGTACCAATATAAATAAATATTTTTTTATTATTCAAGTGCAATAAACATAAATTTTAAATGTTACTTCGCGATTACATTGTTTAAACGATGCTATCAATGAATAACGGACGATTCACCAAAAAATGTCGATATCATCGTCAGCGCTGACTAGGGGCACTATGGGCGAATAGCCAGGCGACAAAATTTGGAATGTGAGAGACTTTGATTAAATTTTTAATTACTATTAATTAAACTCTCTTTTTCTACTGCTAAATTTACATAGGTAACGATTTGGGTAAAGGAGCGGCATTTTCCACTGAGCTACAGGGCGGCACTTAGGGAAAATCCGACCATTGTTACCCCAAAATTGAATACTATCAATTTTCAACTCAATTCTTTGATTAATGACTTATGTTGTGCTGATTATGAGTATCAATTTTATGGAAAGTTGTACTGTATTGTCCATTATTGATAACTTAAATAATATCTTGAATGTCAGATACCTATCGATTACGTTGATAGTTCCACATCTATACAAATAAATGAAATTTAAGTGTCTGTTTGTAACTTAAAAATATTAACAGCTTTAAAATTAAATGAATATGAAAGTATATACTTATATCAGAAACACAATTTTTAAAATATTTGTCTATCTGTCTGTCTGTTTGTTCCGGCTAATTTTTGAAACGACTTGACCGATTTTAAAAGGGACTTTTACTTACAGCTATTGATATAAGAAGTAAGTAATTTAAAAAATATATATATTCATTTGAATTAATAAAAAAAGGGAATTTACGCAAAACGAAATTAAAACCAATGAAACAATGAACAATATCCGATTCAAGTAGGCAAGGTGAACATTGTATTAATATAACCTTTCCACGAATAACGAGGTTAAAACCGCGGGCCAAAGCTAGTCATTAAATACAATTTAAAACAATGTTCTATCAAGCTCACTTTAAGAACTTCATTTATTAACATTTATATACCAATACAAATAACATTAAAAAAAACGGTTAAGCGCGAGTCGGATCCGTCCACAAAAAATTCCGTATACGATGAGCACTCAGTGTACTCTTTTCTATACTGTTGGAAATGAAACAATATGTAAAAATTGTAAAGCCGGACTTGACAGCGAAAGCTTAGTTGGAACTCTTCGTGTACGGAGTTTCACCAGTTCAAATGGTTTAAATTATTTAAAAAGTTTTAGGTTGAACGTTTTATTATCATTCAAACAGTTCAGTTTAGGCTCAATAAAAAAATTAAAGTGCCACGTGTCTATGTTCGAAGACAAAATAGAATTCTGAAATGTCAAATTGTCTAGTTCATATTTTATCTGTTGAATCTGAAAATAATAAATAAACGTAGGGATGAAATTTAGAATGAAATAAAGGACCGATTAGTAGTTTATAAAAAATATATAATGCAACGTGATGATGATTCAAAACAATCAAAAGATTCGACCAATTAGGTCACGTTTTGATACCTGCAAACTCATTATCAAAATCAATCTCTCTTAATATCATAAATAAAAGAAAAAAAAATCTGATAGTCATTATTGTTGTAATAGTTTCATTAATAATTGCATTAGGTTAAAACTAATCAATGATTAAACTTTACTAATTGATAATTTCGTAAAAAATAATCTATTCGATCAACTACCTATAATCAATTACTTTGAAAATCGTTTTACGTGCGTCAATGATATTATATAACAGAAAATAAATATGTTATAAGTTTATGGATTTTGGCACCAATAATGCCGATGTTGAATCACTATGGAAGGCGTTGCCTAGCAACCGTCTTACGACTAAGTATGTAATCTTTTGACGAGTAAAATTGATGACCTTGTCAAAATCAGAACTAGGTACACGTTTTTTAACTTCAAATTATTGTATGTTAACTGGCCATTATTTAACGTTATAATTGTGAATTTCTATTAACATTGTTAATATATACCAAACATTTAAAAAATTAAACGAATTTAAATCACGAATATTAAATATTATTTACAAATACTATAGTATACCTACTTTCTTTATCTTGTGTTTGTGTTTAATCAGTAGGGATGGATGACATGCAATATTAAATCAGATTTTTATCACATTTAATGATATAAAATGTTTATTGCCCAGCACGTTGAAACAAAATTAAGAATTTTAAAGAAAATTATTATTACCTGCACTTTTTTGTCACATTAAAAATACATGGAAGTAATAAAAAAAATATGCTTAAAATTTCATATTTCGGCCAAGATAGTGTAAATTTGATACAAAGTTTATATAATTAATAGTTTCCATTAAGCATTTGATATAGATACCTAAAGAAAAAAAGTTAAATATCGAAAAATTTATTCCAAACGTAATTTAGATTTACATAAAATAAATAAGTTACAAAAATAATATCCATATAATATATTATATAAATTTTATTGAGTTAAAAGCGTTGCACAGCTCTAAAACATTTTCGATTTTTGAACGCAATGACATTTACAGTATCCCCGGCCCCCGCTAGTCGCGTCTCGTCTTGTCTGACACAAGATGGCTGCGTATCGTAAAGAAATAAGTTAGGTGCTGTGATGTTTTTGTTGTAAAATAAAAGAAACGGGTGGCTAATAGTACAAAATGTCCAATTTGTGCTCTAGAATTGTTTCAAAACCTCCGAAAAGGTTAACAGAAGGTAGAGATAGCATGTCAGTCGCTCAAACGAACACTTGGATGAATGGTGAGCTTTGGAATTTGTAAATATTGATTTATTTCGAGGTCCGTTTTGTTAAACTCGTATTTTTGTCACGTATTTATTGTAAGAACAGGTTATTTAGCATTGACTGCAGTTATTTACGTTAAGACGTTATATATTTTCCTCTCGTTTTTAAATGTTAATTTTATAATTGTTTTTTATTTACAGCCGAGAATATTAACAATGGTGGTGGTTTATCCCTTTCACCACCACATACAATATCTCAACGTGAAACGGGAACGCAAGTGTCACAATGCTACAGTGGGCCTCCGTCTCCATGTGGATCAACGAGCTCAACTCCGTCTCCTACTGTGTCACCGGCACCTCCCCCCGGGACTGCGACCCTCGACCCAAACTGGCAAGCTACCAAACCCACTGTACGGGAAAGAAATGCTGCGATGTTCAATAATCAATTAATGGCGGATATTACATTTATTGTTGGAGGACCTGGTAAGTTACAGATGTTTTGTTTACAAAAAATTGCTAATAATGTAATTCTTATTAAACAAAATATCTTTTTCAGGACATACACAAGTTATTCCTGCACATAAATATGTCTTGGCAACTGGTAGCTCAGTATTTTACGCGATGTTCTATGGTGGTTTGGCAGAATGTAAACAGGAAATTGAAGTGCCGGATGTTGAACCTTCAGCTTTCCTAACATTGCTCAAGTAAGAGTTTCAAGAGTATGTTATTTATTATTATTTACTTCAATCATAGTAAAACAATAAACATATACTTTCAGGTATTTATACTGTGATGAAATACAATTAGAAGCAGATACAGTGCTGTCAACATTGTATGTTGCAAAAAAATACATTGTTCCACATCTTGCGAGAGCCTGCGTTAACTATTTGGAAACTAGCCTTACAGCAAAAAATGCTTGTTTGCTATTAAGCCAATCTCGTTTATTTGAAGAACCTGAACTGATGCAAAGGTGCTGGGAAGTGATAGATGCGCAGGTATGTGAGTCTACAGAAAACCTAGCTACTATCTGCCTAGAGCCATCATCCTCGTACAGTAGCTTACTCATGGACCTCTCAGAATCGTCCAGTCGAAATTTTTCAAGTCCAGAAATGAGAGAGATATCCAATGAAAATCTAAACAATTTTAGTTAAATATTGTTAGCTAAAAATCACTGTAATACTCAATTTTAGGTTGTGATATAGGTTAAGTTTAAATGTTACTTTCATGACAATTTTTTACTCGTAATACATTCCAGTGTGTATGTTGTGCTTCTAGTCATAAATTGAACAAAATGTAAATATTGGATTGACTATTGGAAATATATGATATGTAGATTTGACTGCAATACATTTTGTATAGATGTATTTTTTTTTGCATGTATAGTTTGAAGCATGTTAAAGTACATATGTTAAAATCATATGATTTTTGTAAAATAATATAATATTGTAAATAAATTATTTCACAAATTGTATTGCAGTTTCATTTCAATCCTAAATTAAATTTATTCCTTTTACTTGTAGGCTGAGATGGCTTTAACATCTGAAGGTTTTGTCGACATAGATGTATCTACATTAGAATCAGTATTGGCGAGAGAGACTCTAAATTGCAAGGAAATCAATTTATTTGAAGCCGCTTTAGCATGGGCCCATGCTGAATGTATTAGAAGAGAAATAGATGCAACACCAGCAAACAAAAGAGCCATGCTTGGCAGTGCCATATATCTGATTAGATTTCCAACTATGACATTAGAAGAATTTGCAAACAGTGCAGCACAACTTGGCATTTTAACTCCTCAAGAAACTATTGATATATTTTTACATTTCACTGCCTCAAGCAAGCCACTATTGTCTTATCCTGTAAAGCCTAGAGCTGGACTTAAAGCACAGGTAATTATTTTTTTAATTCATTTATAATTTTTTCTATATTAATTGTAGTTGAAGTAAAACTATTTTAAACGGATTTAAATCGCGTATATTAATTATTTTTATCACCCCGACGTTTCGAGCACTTTGCAGCGTTCGTGGTCACGGGTACACTAAGGTGACATTTGTCTATCTGAGATTTTAGAAAATATTTTTACGACTACCGCCAACGGTTTAATTGTAGTTGCATAAAATAATTCATTTGTGTATTTTTACAGATTTGTCACAGATTTCAATCATGTGCATATAGAAGTAATCAATGGAGATATAGAGGGCGATGTGATTCTATACAGTTTTGCGTGGACAAGAGAATATTTGTTGTTGGCTTTGGACTCTATGGGTCGTCAAATGGTGCTGCAGACTACAACGTCAAGATTGAGTTAAAAAGATTAGGAAGAGTTTTAGCTGAAAATAACACAAAATTCTTCTCTGATGGCTCAAGTAATACTTTCCATGTGTACTTTGAAAATCCAATTCAAATTGAACCTGAATGTTTTTACACTGCTTCTGCTATACTTGACGGAAGTGAGTTGAGTTATTTTGGACAAGAAGGACTGAGCGAAGTTTATATGGGAACCGTAACATTCCAATTTCACTGTTCATCTGAAAGCACTAATGGAACCGGTGTTCAAGGAGGTCAGATTCCAGAACTTATATACTATGGCCCAACAGTTAATGCAACAATGGCCAATACTAATACTAATGAGGACTGACAATTGAGTAGACTGCGGCCTCTTAACTGTTACTCAGTATAAATGACAGTGACACCTGACGAGATGCTAATAAAGATGTTGAAATATTCATAAAGGTTAAGTCATTCCCATGTTAAATTATTTTGTTGAATATAAATCATGTATATTGTTAAAATTGAATAGCAGCTAAGTACCTTATGAATGTGATATGGGTGTTGTATAGCTCTCTAGGAATTTGTAGAAGTAGAAAATTAATAATATTTGCACAATTTCATTGCAATAAATCTAAATAGCTTGAAAGCTTGTTTTATTTATAAATAATTTATAATTTTGAGTTAAAAAAGTATGAAACGAATCAGCACTCTTTAAATGGTAATAAACAGATGTAAAATATAATAATTTCATTAAAATATATGTCAACTTACAAGGTCTTAGAGATCGGTAAATTATTGATTTTGATAACTATAAGACCACTATAGCACAAACTTTTAAATCCCTTTACACTTTTTGCCAAGTAAGTATTAATAGTAATAATTTATAAATAAATCACAAACCATCATCATATAGGACATCAAATTCATAAAAGTATGAAGATGTAATCTTGTTGATTACATTTAGTATGTTCCACTTTATGCAGAAACTACTAAACAGATTTTGATGAAAATTTACAGTAAAATAGTTTATACATACATTAGAATAACATAATGGCTTTTTTTATCAACATATCAAGCAAAGCCATAATCAGTAGATATACATTTTGAAAAAGTGTTAGTAATTATTATGCATGTCACTTACCATTTGGTGGAATGTTGATGCAAAGTGCTCGAGATAACTTGAAATAGGTACGACCGAGCTGGTAGCAACACAACTGAAGGGCATCACTAACATCTATTAAGAGATCTGTTATGATTCATTAAGGTTTTTTTTATATAGAAGATAAAATTGAGATTAAAATTGTATTTCATCTTTTCTCTCCTTTTGGAAACAGTAATAATCTAAAGTATTAAAAATGTTGATTAAATTTATTGGGTAATCACTGAATATAATGTACATATATTATTGTAGACAAATAAAAAGACTTAAGACAGCACCAATGAGTTAATTAGAGTACAAAATCAAGGTATATAGTTAAAATTTTATAAAAGGTATTCTAATACCATCTTTTATTTCTATAAGTGTGAACTTTTAAATAAAAAACATACAATGATAATAATGTAAAGGATACGGGGTGTTCCCTCTGTTCTGCATGTCATATAAACACATGCAGCCTGTGTAAGCGGTGACGGACGACCAATTGTAAGATGACGACAGAGAGCCATTTTAAAAAAATTGCAGGAAATATCAATACATTGTTGATTAAGGCGTAATTGCTGACACAAAGCTGTTATACCATCTCTGGCTTTTCTAAGTGTCACCTCTCTGGATTCTTGTCCAATACCAGCATTAAAAGCTGTAATAGAAATTTAAATATTAACTTCCACATAAAAAAAAATACTTTACTAAAATATTAGACTGATTAATGACAATATAATAGCTATGTTATTTAAGTTATTACAATCTTTTGTTGTGGATAATTATTTAAATATTTAAAAAAAATAATTCTTCAATCGAACATAAACAGATTTTTATCATTTCAATTTTTATCCGCCTAGCAAATTAACCTACCTCGTCCAAAACCTGAAGCGCCTCCTTTAGTTTCAGCCGACACAAACTGACCGATCGCCGATGCGCCTCCGTGTGCATTCTCTTGAAATTCTACTTCTGCAACGATTATGTTATCTTCCAACACAGATCCACAGTTAGTGCATACTGCATCCCCTCTTGCTGGGTCTACTTCTATTTCTGAGGACCCACAATGTTTGCATTTTTTCCCTGACATTATTATACCTAAATAATATTAAATACAATGAAAAAGGTATAAATAATCAAATAATAATTTAATTTCAATAAAAAAACATACGTAAATGGACTTGTAAGCAAGTTAAGATGTTTATTAACAGATAACAAGTCTTAAATTAGTGTCTTAATATTAAAAACATGTGTTTCTTAATATTTTTGTATCTTTTTAAACTGAATATTCAATCAGTCGATCTCACATCTCAGTGATTGTCATTTGTCATAAGTGTCATATGCTTGATCAGTAGATACAAATTACTCGTTTAAAATTATACCGTTGTAATTGTAAAAAAATGTCCTTGGTATCTAGTTTTAAACTTATATTATATTATTTTATGTCCGAGAAATAAAGAGTCTATTGATAAATATAAATCGATCATACGAAAGCTGACCCTGAATTAATAGCAAAACTTTTTACTGGGCAACATTTTATTATTGTCATTAGAACGCTGCACGTCACTTTAGTCCTGATTAGTATTCTCATTATACATTTTGATATTTAATTAATAAATGTTTAATAGTTTGGCACAACTGAAATCCATTAACCAAAGAATTGAATTGAATGTTTAATAGTAACATGGTAATGAAAAAATATTTGTTATTATAATCTACTTTTACGATTAATTACAAATCATTATTATAAAATAAAAAAAAAAAAAAATAATTTTCAATCAGATTTATGTAAAAGTGTTAAAACAATTTTACAACAATGGTATTGCTGGCCGTGCTGGTGACGGGTGACGCTTTTGAAAAGATGAATTAGAATCCTGGATGGAGAATGTGCACGAGATTCTGATTTGTCAAGTCATATTACAATTTTGTCTTCTTGGGGTATCTTTCAGGCACTGTACACAGAGTCATTTAATGTTTACCTTTATGTATTTATGTTATAGTTTTGGGGATCGTACTTTAAACTAATTATTAATTCCTCTCGAATATTTTGTCTGTGGCTTCCATTATGTAACTTGACATAATCTATTAAAGAATAAAATGAACGCATTCATACATAGGTTTTATATATAGAAGCCTCAAGCGCCTTTACGTAGTATTACGAATTAGTATTTCTGGTACATTTTTTACCAAATAATTACTATTTTAGACACCTCACTCTGGAAGGCTCGGTCCAGTTTTCTATGTCTACGGTTCACACCAATGTTGGCAACATTATTGGTAAACTAAAAAATTCTAGAAAAAGATAACAGTAGGCAGCACAATAACTTTGTCCTTGTCTCGCTATACTCACTACACTCGTCGATCATATTTTTTGATAATCAGTAATTTAAATATATTGAAAAATTGGTACATATTTATTGTAACTTTTAGTAATTATATGCATATTGTCAATAATATTACATGACAAAATAATACTACATATATTATAAGGTCATGGATGTTGGCATCCAGACTACTAACCAACAATTACAACTTTTTTTTAAATTCTCTCGAAGTTTTTGAAATCAAAGTCTCGCGCTTTACAGAAAGTGACGTCACATAAATAAAGCAATTTGATTGGCTGAATATCACGCCATGGAATTAATTTTAGACGATGAGATCACCCTTTAAATTGTTGAGGCTAAAGTAGGATGGTATAACAGAAAAGTATATTTGACGAAGACAAAAGTAGGCGGTTAAGACGTTTTGTAATAACATACTTAGAAATTCTCAGGAGAAGGGCATCCCCAAAGAGTCGACGACGTCATCGCATAAACTGCAATGATGAGTCATCATTGTTGTGTTCTCGATTGTGTATAATTTCTTTGACGCGCTTTATATTTTGATATTTCTGTCATTATTAACTGTCAAATAGAACGTTGATTGTGATAGGCTCTAACTAGAAACTACGTTGTGATAATAATCTAAGCATTCTTCGAACACTTACGTAAACTGTGTTTGTGTTATTTCCTATAAGTTTACAAGGAGAACTCATGACGATGAAGCTAGAAGTGAGTGATAGTCATTCCAATCATTCCGATTTCTCCTGTGACAGCCAGTCTTCGCAAGGATCTTCCACAAATGAATTCGTATCTTCAGTACCAACGTCGCGATCCCTACTCACAGTAAGTCCCCCCTTCTAATGCTTTTTAAAGATTTTCATTCAACTAGAAATTGTATAAAAAATCGACTTACACCTTATTAAGCGTATTTTTTTAAGAAAATGTAATCATACCAGCTTTTGTCGTGGCTTATCTAAAATTGGTTATACCGTCTTAATTTTATTTGTATCCCTAGGAAGCAATACTTTTCCCTAGATAATATAAGATCTATGGCCTTTTCTGTGCTCCTAACAATGTGTATGCAAAATTACATGAAGGTCGTTTGGATAGTTGAAGTGTGAAATGAGAGTTAGTTCATTATATATTTACTTCTCTCCTACAAATAAACAACAAAGCAACTCACATTTGCATTAATAATATTAGCTAGGATCATGTTAACAAATATAAACTTAATTTATCTATTTCATAAACAAAATCTTGATAAAAATTATGTAGGAGTACTTATTTTCTTTCATTTCCACATTTCATTGTAAGTTTACCTTCTAACATCACCATTTATTTGTTCAGTTCTACATTATGTGGTAATCTTTATTATCATTTGTAGATATCGCTGTCATCAAATAACACCTGATAAATGCTGGAATAACATTAGTCATTCCATCAAAAATAATTCTTCCATCATTACTTATCACTAAATTTCAATCTTTTACTTATCATTTTAACTTTAAGTAGGTATTATAAGATTATGTTGATTTTCTAACAATTATTATAACTTTACCTTATTTTAATCAATATTTACTTAAAACACACTACTTACTACACTTGTACTTAACTACAAACAATGTTCAAATATTAATTAGAACAATATTATGATATTTTTTACTTGTATTTGGTAAAAATATGAAAATAAGTAACAATTTCACTATGGAACATTAAAATATAATTTAATAAAAAAATAAGTACTCAATACTTTACTTTGAGTTTAATTGTGCATTCGGTCATGTTCAAACAGAAGAGAGACACTGCAATTATGATAACTATTTTTCCTAAAAATTATCCATAGAAATGATATGCTAGATATAATTCATAAATAATACTATTTTTCTCTCTTCTGTGTAAGAATTTTGCAAGTAAGTTTCACTATTAGTAATATGTAGATATTCTAAGGTTTCTGCTAAAACATTTTAAATTTTGAAATAGTCTCCGTAATAAGCTTTCTGTTGTGCAAATACAATGTTACATTATTAATAAAATAAAAATCATTTTACTACAATACCAACTCTTATAAAATCTTCACTTTGTTAAGTGAGTAATTTATAAGAGATGTTTTTTACATGGGACGAGTTTCTAACACACAAATTATACAAACCTATGATAAAATGATATATTATGCAGGTAACATAACATTATTTTATGTTATCATATGGGTGTTGTAACAGTGATGTTATTGTTCAAGGAAACACGTGTTTTATATATTATGTACGCAAATACTGCGATATTGATATCAGCTTGTTATAATAACCAGCGTTGTTTTGACTTATATTGTTTCAATTATAATAACTTTATTGAATTTAACAATATTATTAATTTGTCCTTAATTAAATTTGAAGAGGATATTGCTTAAGTGTCAGTTAATTTTTGTAATATATTCTATACTTTCTGAAATTCAGAGTTCAATTTCGAATAAAGCATTGCTATATATATAGCTGGATTTGAAATTTAAAATTACACTGTTTAACATTACGCTCAATACGACAAATAAAATCACTTATAAAATAAAATTTATTTTAATTACAAAGTCAAAAAATAACATTTACCGAGCAATCTAATATGTGTGTTGTAAAAGGTTACAAGCTATAAAACATGTTCTGAACATTAACACTTTTTTCGTTAAAATTTTCTTTTTGTAATATTCAAGGTTTAAGTAAGCATCAGTTATGTGGTCTGTATCTTAAGTAGATTGAGGTAAATCTGACTGATAGTGACGTCATATACGTCAATCCAAAATGGATAAATCTTTATCCAAGGTCATGCATTGAGCTGATGCCAGATTGCTTAATCCACAGCCTTCAAAACTTCTAGGCTTTATTATTCAGTCATAAAATCCTGAAATATATCATATACATGTGTGTGTTTTTTTTTTCAATATATTTTGAAACCCCCTCACAAATATTCCAGCCTCCAATGGCTTTACCATCTTATTAACGTGTGCTTAAACGATTCTTGTTTTATTATTACGCATTATAGGGCTATATAAATCGTTTATAATGTCAAAACTAATTTTTTTTTTTTGAATTTTGTAAAGGGAATAAATAATGAAACTACTCTAAAAATAATATAATACGTGTTATTTAATATATGAAATAAATTATTAAAAAGTAAATGTCATCTATTCGATGCAAGTGACAGCAGGAAAATGGTAACAGAGGAAGGCGATGACCGACCGCAACTGACGTCATAGCTTCGTGGAAAACAGTTTGCCCACGCGCACAAACACTTGTGCCTAGTGTATCATTACTATATTCCACGCATTAAACTAATGGACATTGTAAAAACAAAATAATTCTATGTATATTAGTTCTATACGTCGTTGTCGTTTTTGATTTAAATAACAAACGTTTAAAAAAATTGGCGTCAAAATCAACTGCGTAATTTTGTTTACTTGAACAAAGTATTAACACACCAGTTCTTTCAATTTTTAAACCAAATTACTTAACAAATTTCGATAAAATTTCTGTGAAATCAATTTGGGGACTGTGGGTCTAATATGTGGAAAGCATATCTTTTGAAACAAAAAGAATTTTCAAAATCGGTTAAGAAATGTCAAAATTATGAGGTAAAAAATATTACGAATTGAAAACTTCCTTTTTTAAAATTGGTCGAAAATACTCTCTAAAACTTGTTGTTAGTAAAAATTTTAACTTTTTTATCTATTATTCTTATTTGTACTACGGGATTTCTCCGGGATTAAATTTTTTTTATTACTAAATTGTTCCTTGTAGTTAGATTTTTATAGCGCTCCTTAATAAGCAATAACCTTCCTCAATAAACTCATTAAGTGCAAAGTGTTTTTCAAATCGAACTTGTATTTCCTCACATTCAGCGCATTCTAAAAAAAAACATAGAAACAAACTCGTCAGAATTGTACAATAGTATTCGTAAATATATATAATATAAATAGCTATATTTTTTATTTAGTGTCATCTATTATATCTCACGATATTATTAATTCGAAAAAAAAAGTTTCTGAAAGTACTCAAATAATTTTTCATAATCTGTATTTTATAAATCAATATTATAACAAAATCATTGCAAGTGTAACAATTTTTCAGCGACCTTGCGTTTGCCCAGTGTGACTTTCAAGGCTAGAAAAGTATATCAAGCCACTGCTATCACAATATTTTGTGCAGATATTTTACAGACATCATTGTTGACATTATATAAAAATCATTGTAATAATTATTTTATGCTTGCTATTTGATATTTACCTTGACCTTTATATTAATGTATAAACTATGTCATTCTTGAATATAATTGGAACTGTGATATAAACACGTCTGTAGCTAATATTGAGTATTGAGAATAGGTACATTATACGTTTATATTATTTTGACCTAAATCTTGAAATAATGGACGGACGGAATATTGATATAAGTGTAGAAAATCGAAGTTATTTCGGAATATTTATGTATAATTGCTTGAAATACACATCCACACATATATGACAACTATAATAAAACTTAAAGAAAGAAACAGACTTCAAATGCGATTTAATTTTCCTACTTGGACAATACTCTTATACCAGTTATTTCGATTTTTAAATCAAATTACTGAACCGATTTTGATAATTTTTTTATTTTCGACAAAGTTTCTGTTAGTACTTTTTTGACCTACAATGTTATATAATTCTGTAATTATCATCTTAATGTCTACAGTAAAGTAATTATTTCTTTAATTTATTATTTCCTAATGTGACAATTTGATATAATGAAATGTTATTTTTCCAAACTTCCTTATTGCTCGAGCAGTTCGTTCTTTACATTAATATTTTAGTATTAATACGCAAATGAAACTTGATTTCACGTGTATCTATTTAAATATTAAAACCCACTTTATTTGCAATTTTGTAGGTTATTGACGGTTTCGCGTTTTAATATTAATTCTAATTATAATTTTTCACTTGCATATTTAAGTGCGCGTATTTAAAACATGTGCAAAATATATCGGAGACTTACTTATTTTCGTAATTAATCAAGTACCCATTTCATATCTATCCTCATCTGTTCCCACTTATTCGAGTTACTGTAAAACGACAGGTTTCGTTAGACGTTCCGTAGCTTAGATGTCAACTTTTGCACTTGTAGCTTTAGTGAGCCCTATCGAAATAACATGATGAGAAAAAAATACATTTTTCTCGAAAAGTATTTTGAGTTCACGTTTAGAAGTATATGTAACATAATTTATTAGTCTATATACCGATATTGGTAACTTATATTAACAACTATAATGCAAGCGAAGCCGCGGGCAAAATATTAAAACATACATATTTACAGACAATATGAAACCACTGTAATTAAAAATTCAAACCTCATTTTCATAAGACCAATCTGTATAAAATCAAATACAATTTTTCAAGTTCAAAGTAGAGGAATGAAAACGTAAACATTGTAACCATGGTAACCGTAAGTGAGAACACGTTTATTGTTGTCTATGATCATATAGCCGATTCAGGGAAATGGGGTGAACTTGATCGCGTGATCGTCATGCCCTTGAACTGCACGTACATTATACGAACGCTTGGTTGATGGAGTTAAATGATTTGTGGACAAGGTTATGACCCTTAATGTATACTCATTATAAAACTGAACTACAATTTTTTTTGTGTAAGACAACTCAATTTAAGAAGGACTAGTATCATATTATATAACGTAATGTTTACGTTTTAGAGCACGTCGGATGTAACCTTTATTGAAATGTAGGAATGTAGTGTTTTTTTATCTTCAGTTATTATCATGAATTCTTTACAATTATTGCAAGTCACGAAATCGACAGTGACGCCTTTAAATGCGTTATTATTATTTTTATTTTATTCAAATATTCCCGATATAATTTTGTGAAATAATATTTTCCTTTCAAACATGATATCTAAAACACTTATTATTGTGTTTATTTACCTGTCCTACTTGTTTTCTTGAAACCCGTTAAGTTTTCAGAATTTTGTCACTGATTACAACGAGGAAATCCTTGGAGTGTTGAAAATTTTGTTATCGATTTTAAGCTTTGATATAATTTCCGTAATTCTTGGTATCAAGGAGTATACGTGCATGACATCATATATACCTAGGTACATATTTTTATTGTGTAACAACTTAATGTTGACCGTCAGACGGCGTGGAACCAACTTCTACTATTAACTTTATATGTGTGTAAAACTGATAACTATATTTCTTATATCAATTAATTTTAATAATAAATTAAGTACGTTTTAGTTACCTTTGAACACTTTTTTAAGACTCCAAACTGTAGTATAATAACTACATACATTTTATTTTGTCATAAAAATGGTGTTATTTTAATTTTATTTATTATAATTAATACAACAAAACTAAGACAACTCGAAATTGTCCAGAAATCGCACCAAAATTTTTTTCAAGTTATATTTAAGCATTTTTGAGCTTAACATACTCTGATACGAAAACGTACGTAAAACATTTGCTCCGCAAAAACGTATACATCGGCATTTCATTTATTAATTCAAGTCGGAAATCAGTTAACATGGGTTAATTTAGAGAAATTGAACACTTAAGTTTAGTAATCTTAGTTAGTTTACTTAGTAACTGAGTTATTGCGATTTTTAATGAAAAAATAATAATGTTATAATATTTTTAATATTTTGTATAGCTTTAGATAAAAAAAAATGAGACTCTTAAAAATGGATGAATTCTTGCTATGAAATGCAGAATCTGAAACTAGAAAAAATCTTGAATTTTATTTGAAAGCCTTGCTGCATGTCATATCATTTACTATCAACAATAATACAAAATCTATGATGTTAAAGTTGACTTAAAACTAACATTTTCCTATTAGGATAGGGGATTTTGGTTGCCCATGGGAGTTGGGTTATTACAGAAATAAATGAAATAGTAATAATATATTCTTAAAAATTCAAAAAAAATTGTTCGTAATTTGGCGAAGAGTTATAATTTAAAATATAAGTTGCTCAAATGAATATGTTGTCGCTTTGAATCCGAGTAATATTTTCTTTAAAACGAGTTGGCCAGCTGTAAAATAATGGTTCAAAATTAAAAATTTTTGAATGAAAATATTTACACTAAATGCGTGTCATGAAAAAAGTATTTACTGAATCACTGAGAGTAACTACGACTAAATGGGCAAAAAGTATTTGGCTCGGTTAGCGAATTGTTAGAATAGTTGTCACATAAGACATTTCGGCACCGAAAAGTAGTTTGCGCGTGCGCGGTGCGGCCGCCGCTGATCATACAAAACCAGCCGCGACCGCGCGAACTGACTCAGTGTGATATTAAACATTCTAGCTACGCGAACGTGTTTTATAGGAACATACTTATGAGTCATACTGTTATCAAGAAGTGAATTTACGCGCCGCGCCTAAATTTAAGACTTACATTAGCTTTTAACCCTTCGAGGGTAGGTGTTTTGACGATTGTTGTGAAAGCAGTCTTCATGTCTCAGTTGGTACCGTACCACCTCCTCAGCAGCGAGCCGGACGACAGTCTTATGTTCGCCACCATGTTCGACTACCAGATAGAGGATTATAATAAGCCAAAGGTGAGTGATTTATCATTGTCACGTCAGCATTGTTTTTGAACTTTGGCGTTGAAACGTTACGCGAAACGACTGTTAAACAACTTTCCAAAGTCAAAAGTAGAATATTGGTTTAAAGAAGGATATTATTTTGTTTTCTTGTTATTATAGCTTAAGCCGATACGTGATATAGCACAATTATTGTTATGAATGATATAAACATGACATAATTTGTTAATTGAATTTTATTATTTTTCTATGACTTAAAATTATTTCAAAATCTGACGTAACTTTTTGTAGAATACTGTAGTAGGTATTAAATTTAATTTTTTTAAATTACAACTTGATTATTATTTACTCTTGTAAATAAGAATTCCATTACACTATTAGTTTAGTACCTATTTTATTTACATACATTATTAAATAGTTCAAATGTATGACATCATAATATAATTTTATTAATTTATCATATTTTAGTTCTAGACATTTTTACTAGTACTTTTGACGTTGGCTAGAACGCAGTTATTGTATTTACACAATTGTAATTTAATGAGGATGATAAGTTCATGTTATGCGTATTTATTTCATTGATACCAATAGTTCCTCTTATTTTCGATAGATGGCGTTAGGAACAACAATATAACACTACTATATAATATTATAAATTAAATCGCAGATAACTTTTACAACACATTCCGATTGCGTATTAAGTTGCACTATTTGCGGTTACTGATTTAGTATTAAAAAAACATTGGTCTACATACCTACATTAAAATTTATACCAACAAGATTTTTTTTTATGTTGTGGTACATTTGCTCAAAATATATACACTAAAAATTTTACTTTTAAAATAACGCATGTTTCAATGTATTTGAATAATCGACAAAAACTAGAGACGTAACAGTTCGTGCCAGCGTATGACGTCACCCGATGACGTCACGATCCCCACACTATCGGCCACCGCCGATTGAGAGCTTCTAAGAAGTGGCGACCGCGCTATTTAAATTAATTTATAGCAATCCTTGTACAATTCTTGCGACAGGTTTTTTTTTATTAAATTCGCATTTTGCTTTTGGGGATTTTCACGAATTTATACTCGATACATTATTTTATTAATACTTTTCCTTAAAGGTAGAGTTTTACGTTTCTCAATAGGTAATGTGAGTTTAATCACGTAGCACGAGCAATTAATTTTTTTAGCGTCATTTTCCTCCTTGTTGATTTGATTGGCATATAAACATTTTTTCTTTTTTACTTGATTGTTATATACCCATAAAGATAAATTTAATGTAATTTGCAAAATTTTTCGTTGCATTCAATATTTTACGTCGATTCAAGAATTGGAAAATTGACCTTGACTTCATAATCAAAATCAAATTTTTATCGTTTTATTTTTATTTAAAAATTGATCATGTATAATATTCTAATGTATTAGGAAGCGTAACTAACCGCAGAGTTGTTTACTTTCCAAACACGTTTAGTAGGTACCAATAATGTATGAATGAAATCCTTGGGTTTTCCCAATGTGGTGCAGCGTAGAATTTAACCTACCTAACTGTATGATTCAATAGTCTTCAAGTCTCATTTAAAATTCTCTACCCTTTGTTTTATTCGATTAATTAGTTACATCGACCGTTCTAGAAACAACTGATCTTTTGAGATCTGATAAACGAGTCTATCAATTGCGCAAGAGTACAACCGGACTTGTCGGCGACTGCGCCGGTAGCGATGGTAACCTTTGCGAGGCGAAAACTTCAAGTCCGGCTGACTTGACCTACATCGCTCTTGTGAAATTTCTCCTGCACTGTATTGCTTCCAAGAACGCACGTCCGCCTGGGAATCCCAACACGCTATACTCACGCGCGGCTAGTTTCGGCTTACCAAAAACCTGCTCCTAATATTTTTTCAATTTCAAATTGTATGCATGCTTTATTTAAATAGGTCTTATCAAGGATTTTGGAATCTAACGGTTTACCTAATTAATCTTTTATATAATGTAAAGGTACCGGTTGAGAAAATTGTTTCTCTAGCAAAAAACTCAATAGTTACCAACTACATAATATATTTTTTTTAATTATAATTTTTTTAATTGACCTTTAAAATTTGCAACATTAGCAAGTGACGAAACCAAAATTGATTGCATACTTACAAATGTATCATTAATACCACCTTAATTATTATTTTTTAATGCACAGTGCCCTTCTAATTGCTACTTAGTATTGAACAATTCATAGTTTTAAATTAATTAGTGGCCTGATTAGGATATCATTGGACTAACTAGTTAAATCGAGCAGATGGGTTCGTTTGACCGACACCTATTAAACGGCTGCAACCAATAAAGGCCGGATGTGGACAATTTGTTCTAATTGTAGTCGACTTAGAATTGGCCATAGGGAAATACTGTATCAAATAATTGTCTGCAAATGCTTAAGGAGAATATACCAGCCATAATTCATTTCTTGATATTTCTCCCATCAAAAACGTATTATTACATTTTTTTCTATTTTTCAATGATGAAATTTAATAAACCATTTTAACCTTGTGATGGCATATGTATGAGACAACAGCGTGCCAACTACAGATTACCATAATTATAATGTAAGTAAATAATCTTTATTGTACGCGAGCTCCTAGAAATATGTGAGTCATCGTAAATGTCGCCAAGTCGGAAGTAGCCTACAAGAATTTATAACGGATTTTTCAGCTCCTAGTATTAACAAAGCTTACTTAAATAAAATATATTAATGTATTTTGAAAAAAATCTTTATATTAGTTTTCAAAATAATTTGAAACTTTTGTTTTAATTATATGGATTTTTTTTTAATAAATATAAAAACCGCTATCTGACTCACCTCCTTGCCAAATATTATGCAAATGGATGCAACGCTGTAAAAATGAGATGGCTATTACGAAATTATAAAAGTACTTAACCGCTATTACGGTTCCTTAAAAAAAAACTTAAATTAACATTATGGTAAGAGCAGAAACAATAAACATCGTAACTGTACAAAAAGTTTCTGGAAAAGTGGTAGCCGTCGATCATAAACTTAAAGTAGCCAAGTAGTTGTGCAAGAGAAAACAGTAAAGGTCGGGATTGACTTCTTTATTACCTCCGTCGAAGATATGTTGACCAATGTTATCCATTCTGGTCCATTACTTAAAGTGTTGTCCATTGTCTGCCGCACAGATTTCACTACTTTCTTTAGAAGTCGCAGTCCCAATGGGCATACAAATCTTAAGTGATTATGTAGACCGCTAAAAGCTCTTTGTTTTTTCGAATACTTTGCTTGCTTCTTACATTGTCGGGAAGAATACGATTTTACGTGATTTTTTTTGTGACTTGTGTTTGTTATACTTAAAGACCCATTTTTATTTTCTATGGTCCACCACTTATCTCTAAATATTTAAGTTCGTTAAACATAAAATAGGGATGATAATTTTAACTGACTACAGCGTAAATATATTTAAAATGTTTTTTTAATGATATCATGTCTCCTTATTTGTAATAAACTTTTGTCCTTATGAATGTAAGTTATGCACGGTCGTAACTCAGTTCTCACACTATGCCAAGCTTTGTTACCTGCCAACAGAGGCAAAGGCACTATGTCACCGCGCCTGCGCACTCACCCCATCACTATAACACCACCCACGTTGTCGACTTGTCTACATTTAACCCGGTCGCACATTGTAAGAAATATTTGTCATATAAAATTCTTACGCGGACCAAACTATCAGTAGCCGAACGATCTGTCACTGACTGTGTCCAGGACCTTATTATATATGAACAGAGTGCCATCTAATGCACGTTAGCATTTTTTAACAGTTTCCTATAGTGTAAACTCTCAATGGTCATTTTTCTTCGATGGTGATATAAGTAATCATTTACAATATTTAAATGTACTGACGTAAATTACCAATTGAAAAACGGTAATATTTTTGTATAGAAAGATGAAATTTAAACATGCAGAAAAAAGTAATTCCAAACTATGATATTCGATAGAGTTTTTTCTCTGGATTGTTTGGACATTTAATTTCCAGAAAATGTTTTTACCGTAGTTGAAATTTTCTTTAATGACTGTTACTTAAGATTAAAGCTGTTTATAAGGAAATAGTTTTACCTTATTCAGTTAAAAAATTCTTATTATGTATGGTTGTGTGCCTAGTCATACAGTTTCATAAGTTATCGAGAGCTTTGTTATAACAATATTATTCATATAAATAAAATGCTTGAGATGAAACGATAAAGCATTCCCAGAATTTGTTATTCGGATTATAAAAACAAAAAAATAAAATCATTTAACATTTAAGAAGGTCATTTTGTTTTTGATTGATGCTCCCGGGTCGTGCATTTTAGTCACGGTCGCTTCCCAACGGTAAGGTAAACGCAATTGGAATTTTAAAAAGGCAGTACAAAACAACCCTCGATAACCCGCTGTACAATTATGAGAATTACTTAAGTGCTTCTTGAAAACGTTTATCTATTACCGTTCGCTTAAGTGTCCCTTTGGGTACACTTATTGTTATCCTTTATGGGATTAAATGAAAAAATGGCTAAATGGGATTAAATGAAATAAATAAGACTGCAAACTTCTCAAGTTCTCATGATCCAGAAATTTGTATTAAATACTTTAATTGGATGCTGAAAAGCAATAATGTGTCAACCAACAAAAAAGTCAAATTCGAAGATATTGGTGTATTTTTGATACTGCATTACCTATTGAACATTATTAAAAAGAAACTGAAGTCATATAAACAAAATAAGTACGGAAAAATGTTTCTTAATTGATTGGTTCGAGTTTCAAGTGCGTTACATATTTTGCAATTTATACAATAATCTCAAACATTTGGAAAACTTTTTATTTGATAGTATATTAAATATATCAGTCTGATTTTAATTCATTGTACCTTTTATCAGAAAATAAAAGAAAAAATGGATATATACTTCTTAAAACATATGTGTTAAGAATACGTTTGACATCTTTAGACGCCTTTTTCTCAAAATGAAGTCCGTGTGGCTTGACACAGTATTGTTTATCAGCGTCCAATTAAGTCTCAAGATTTTCGTAGCTCTACCGCATTGTAGCGGTAGTAATTCCAGCGGACGAACTGGGTGCCGAATGACTCATAAAACTGGCATGCATGGTATTTGTCGGACATACAAAACATGCTGAGAACAATTTCATTACTAAAGATTCGGTCAACCGGACATTTTTTTTTAATATGTAATTTTTTTTATAAACAAAGGATTTTCTGTAGCTTTTACGAAGTTGATTTTCTTTGTTGTACAAAGCAATAACAATTACGTCACAATAATAAGCATGGAACTGATATTTACAACAGCTGCTAAGTCCTTGTTCCGATTATGGTCATGAATCGTGCTTACAGCTCTGCAGATTACTGACATTTTCCACGTTTCCGCCTTGACTGCCTTATTAAAGGATGTCATACTTACTGCGAGCGCACGTGCATTTAATTATTAAGACTTATAGCTTTTATTACTTGGTAATATTATTTGGTTTTCTCACAATTATGACCCCATAAGGTGCACATTAGAATAAGCCTGGTTCAAACGGACAAAAATACTATTACACATTCTTGCATAAGTTATTGATAACCTTATTCCACGTTATTATTTTATAGATAAATTATAAATGAATGCATTGTTAATAAGGAGCAATAACTACTTCAGATTTTATTGTTGAGCATAAACAAAAATTCAAACTTTTCAATACCTAATAAATGCACACAATCAATAACTTTTTGCGCTGTCAGCTACGAATAGTATCAATAACTTACTGCGTAGATTTACAAACAAATTCGTATTCTGCGTCGTATGTTGAATGCTGTAAGTAATGTTTTCATCACGTACAAAATAGACAACACAACCTTGTTATAATTTTATTATTGATTTTGAAATTATATTTTAATCATTTTTGGGATCTGTTTTGTTATCTATCCCAAATCAGAATCTATCGGGATTTGTATTGAATTATGTTCAATCCCGCCCACAACAAAAATTGTGATAGACGGCACAATAAGCGCACTTCCAATACCGACGCCATTATTTAATGAACCCTCGTCAGATGAAAAGGTCAAATTATTTGAAAAGATTAATCTCGTAATTTATGTGGGCCTAATGCGTCTCGCCAGATTTCTCGGCTGACGGACCGAGTTGTATGACATTGGACTCATGTATCACAAAAGAAACCTTATTATAAATTTTTTGTCCGACTCCTAAATTCTGTCTTGTATTATGTTTTCAATATTGTGATGTGTCCTGATTGCGGCATTGTTGGTAGCGCGGTAATGTTTACTTAAATCAATCCTTTCATTAAATATTTTCAAAGACATGTACAAATTGTCCGGTTCGCATAATTTGCGCGGATGTGCCAGTTTGAGAGTAATGCACTCGTAAAGGTTTACGACTGTGGCTGCGTTTTCATCGTCAATGTTATTTAAATCATTTTTTAAGATTCTTCCCTTGCAGTCCCGAATGAGTTTACATCGCGGATTTTATTGGCATACGATAATTCAACTTTACGACAGTCTGTTGAATCCACGTGAGTATCGTTACTTGAGCGCAGTTTATATAAATGTGTTTTTTGTTCACAATTTAGAAGTATTCGACGCGAATCGGTCAGAATCAAGGTCGACGTAATCTGAACACGTTTATAAAAGAATCAAATATTAATAAAAACTTTTAAGATCTTAAGACGTCATTACGATTTTTGAATAACAAATATTTAGACATTTTTTAATTAAATTAAAATAGTTTATTGAAATTATAACAATACCAATTCTTACCTAATAACGTTTTATATTATAATTTATGCAATATTGAAATACTTTATTAAGAAGAGGTGTTTAAATTTAGACATACATAGGTCACGTAGGTAATTCACATGACCTATGTTACTGAAAGGGATGATAATTGATACTTACTGCCACAGTTTTACTGGTAGTTTTACATTAAACATTTTATCCATCACTCGCTTTTATCAGTGGCTTCTCTCTTGTTTATGTGCATATTATTATTTAATTATTATTTTTATGCTGGATGACCGTCTAGATATTTATTTATTTGTTGACAGTGTAACCCTACGAAATTTTAATTGATATTTCTTAGTGATATGGTTTGTTCATACAAATTTTTACCACGCTTTTGGGGTGAAAGGGTTTAAGGGTTGAATTTTCTACCTACTCATTATTACGGAATGCCTGCATCATAGTAACTATTTGCGTGCCAGATTTCAATACAAGCCTTTCAGTAGTTTGAGCTTTGCGTTAGTAGATCAGTCAGTCAGCTAATCGCGATTTGATGACGATAGTTTCTTTAAGATTTTCAAGCCTAGTTGATATACCTACTAAGGACATCTAACAGTAGCTGGTATATCAAAAGTTACTCCATTTATAGAGAGGGATGAAATTGCACCCAGCAATAGTTCATTTTATTTCAAGTTTAATTAATTCAATGATATCCTAATTGCACTGTTACCTTTTCTTGATCTTACTATATTTTTCCCAATTTATAGCTCTTGATTTTCTTAGTGTCTTAATATTATGAACTTCGGGTTTGTTAAAAACCAAGTAGATTAGTATAAGATTGAATCTTAATTACTATGTTTTTGGACACATGCAGATTGTAATCAGCTTGATAGTCTTAAAATGTTGAATGTAAACATTGAGTTTCAACATTCTGTACTACATAGGTGGCCAATATTTGCGGCAGCCCGTGCTCAACATGTCTGCACTAATTTAATTATTCCGTTTATGTAGCGAACGGATCGCATTGCATATTGAATTTCTGTTCGCCCGACGCACTCCAGCCCAATTAGGAGGACACTAAAAAGGTTCTACGTTTGTTTGCGGCTCATTGTTTTCATCGGTATCTGGGCTGCCGCCGTGGTTTCGCAAGCGTCGCGTGTTTCCTCGTCTTTTTAAGGAGTCGAAAGTTGTCGATTTTGCTGCAAGGCGCGGCGATACGATGCAGTTGTGAAATTGTGCGTAGGTGCAGTGCATATTGCGCGGGGGCCTGTCTGGTCGCGGTGGCGGTGTCGGCGCTGGGAGCCGAGGGGCGGCCGGTGGTGTTTACGATGCACCGGCGACGGCGCCGAGTGGGGCGTAGGCGTCGCCGGGGGGCGTCGCGCCAGGCTTATCAGACGGTGGCGGGGCCGGCGCGCGAGCCTCACTCCACGCTCTACCGCTGACCGCGCGTCTCGTGTCGTGCACGCTCACTGCCACTGGTTTTAGATAACAAAAACCTTTGTCCAGTCGTAGCATAATATTTACATTTTGCCTTCGCCGTGCCGCGTACTGAGGGGTTTTCCGACGCCGACCGACATCTGTCAGTCGATTGTTTCCGTTGCGCGCACGCGTATCGCCCTGTCTTATCAAGTTACGACAAGTTTGTAAAGAAATTTGTAGAAAAGATAGTTTTTGTGTGAGTGTGTTCTTTTGGATTGCATTTGCAGTTGTAGGAATTTGGTAAGTGAATTTCTTGTTAGTGTCATTAAACTTAGTTGTTACTTTAATTATATACTAGTTTTAACTACATTTTCCTTATTACAGCTTGTTGCATCATATATAGCTTACGTTTAATCTCACGGTATAAATTCGGTCAGCATGGTTAGGCTTCGTTTGATATTTACTTAAGCCCATGTACAATAATATAATTATTAAAAAATACATCGAAAACATCGGAGATGTGTTGACAACATGCGAGTGGGGCGCTGCGGGCGGCGGGCGCGCATGTGACGCCGCGACGCTGCGCGCGCGCCCCGTGTCATCGTTCGCGGTCAGTTGAACGAACCCTCAGCCGACGTCAACCTTGCCATAATCGCGATTATTTGCATCACCATTGTATCCACCGCGGCCTGTAAGCCTCCAATTGTTTTTCTAACCAGATAGATGAGCGCTTAAGAACCTATCAATGTACCTTTGTAGATAAATCAACAGATAAAAGGGCAACTGATTAATATTTTTTTAAGTATTAATTTAAGTTATATATAAATTATTAGTCATCATTGTTTGTAAAGTTAAACTGTGGTTTATAGAAGTATCATATCGGTTAATACCTTCAATGTAAAAAAAACAATGTTTAATATTCTTTATCGTCGCACACAATTTGTTTTACACATAAATTATAAAATATTTTGCCGTACCAAATACCATGGACCGTGGGACATGGTTTTGTTAAAATTTCGTATTTTTCCTTAACTGAACCTTATATCAGTCCCAAGAGTTAACAGTTGCTTACGTTATTTATCATATTATATGACCTCGCTTCAGATGTACCTATAGGGTATTGAGAAAATTTATAACCGAATATCTAAAATTTCAGGAGAACAAGTGAGCTTTTTTTACTTGGTAGATTATGATTATATTTTATTATTATGATTATGATTAAAATTAACCGAATAAAAAAATTAATAACACTCAAAGTTGACGAGACACTTTATTAACTCACCATATTATGGGGGTATTCCCCGGTATGTCAATTGTTTAATCACGTCTTAAACATGACATTAGTATCGTACTATAAAATTGTTTTAAACTTTATGGAAGACAGACATTGACGCGAAATTATACATTATAAGTTAGGTGTTGCGAATTACACATTTATAAAGATAACCTATAAACAAATAACTTAAAAATAAAAAAAAAGTATAAACAATCAAATAGGTATAATCAATTTCATGTGACAAGAAAGTGTTATTAACAGTAAACAAAGGTCAAAGTTTTTGTGATTAAAAACAGAATTCGTACAATCTATACTGATTTTTTTTATAATTCGAAAAAATGATTAATTTGAACTTGATTTTTTTATTAATTCCCGATCCAAAAAGAGTGGTGGTGGTTTTAAGTTTCATGTCTGCATCTGTGTATCTGTGGCATCGTAACTCCCTTACGAATGGACCAATTTCGATGTGCATTTTTTTATTTGAAATCTTATGTAATCGAGATGGTTCTTAGCAATAATTTATGAAGATCGTATAAGTAGCACTATCTGTAATCAGTAGGAAAAAACTCCTCACCAACTTACACAGAAGTACGATACTTTTTCACGTGAAGTACGATTTTTACGGCTCTTTGAAGTGATTTCAATGAGTAAATTGTCGGATTTTTTTTATATTTTCAATTTTATACTGTCTATTACGGCTTTCGCTCCCTTGGATATTGAGAATCATAAGACCAAATACAAAATTTCATACGAAAAAAAAAAACGAAAATGCTCTTTCTTTCTAGACTAAAGCGGAGAGACAAATTGTTTGAATCATACAAAATTAAATATACATACCTTAAAAATTTAAAGATTAAATCTTAGATATAAATGTTATTACTTGAATTTCTTACTTTTTTGTATAAATGAAACATTTAATGAGTATGAATAATAAAATAGACAAAAAGTTAAAAATACAATTGTTTTAATGTGTTGCACCGATATCTACTGGGAATGGGATAATGCTAAGATTAACTATATCACACAGTTCACATTCATTTAAATCAGTTAACTTACAGTGAAGTGTATAAACTCAACCACATGAAACATCATATTTAAATGAACCCTAAAAACATAATACTCATTTTCGAGTTGCGTAAAAAAGATACATTTTCGTAAATATTAATGTAGTAAATTCCCGCTCGCCTATATCGATTGATAAATAATTACAGATTAGATTATACAGGCTGAGCCTGTTTTATAAACAATGGACTTCGAGTGTGCTCTATGTACAGAATGATAACGACAAGGACTTTAAAATTCCGGGTTGTACCTGCAATTGTAACATTGCTGTATATTATCTGCCTTCCCAGTGTTATCTGTTCCACGTCCATAGTTTAAATCAATATGTCTGAAAAACATGTTTTCGATTTCGTTGTAGCGTTTGTTAGTTTCGAACGTAAATCTCAGCCGATATCTGTCATCGCAGTTCGCCTGTTAACAGTATTTACAATACTATTACTTATTAAATACGATTAGTTTTTTACGACGTGATATATTATTCCATAATTTTTACCTCTACAGCTGCTCGCCTCATCTTTTTAGCGTTTATATTTTTAGTATGTTTTTATTTAATGATATTTTGAATATAAATTTTGTATACGGGCGCATTGTTCGTGTAACAAGTTTCAAGTTTGTATTGTTAATGTCTCGCCTTGACGATGCTATAAAGGGTACCTTTTTAATTTTTATAGGCCGTCACATAAAAAGCGCGATGAAGATTAATATGGTTTTATATTTCGACGCAGACACGTAACTTCTTTTAAACAATTTATCTTATTTTATATTTTGTTAATATTGTTATCTCTTATACCCCAGCTGAGGAGTATTCTAAAAGTCGTTGCTAGAATATCCTTGTTCTCCTGGGACTCTTGCCAAATTGACGCTTGTTATACTTGTATCTTTCAACGCGTTGTTGTAATACGCAATCACGAAATACAAAATATATTCGATTCTCATACTGTCCGAATTTCGTTACTAATAAATTTTTAATCCGTTTGCGAAATAGAATTATATTCTATTTTACAATACTATTATTAGTTTCGTAATATTCTGAATATTTTAATACATCACTAATCTTGGCCGTTTTTTTTTCTATATTTTACTGTTTAACTTGTTTAGCTTTTCTAGCTAATTCTAACAAAATATTGTTAACTTATGTAGAATTAATGTGGTTTTCCTTTATTAGGCGATTGTGAAATATTTAGCGATAAATGCAAGTGTTTGTGGATGATTTCGTGGAAGGGCGATAAGTCGGTGTTGGCAGACGTTTCGGACTTCGCTATCTGTGATGATAAGAATGCTCATGTCCTGTCCCGCTTTACTCTAGTCTTATCCTCGCTTTGATTTGCTTTATATAATTGACTTATTAATATTTTGCTGTTATGTACTATGATACATCGTCAGAATAAATTAAAAAATATATAAACAGTTATATACGTCGACTCGAGTACCTTCCTACCAAATTTTTTGTCGTTTAACAAATTAAATGTAAATATGAAATCTTGTTAGTCTCTTAGTTATTACATGTAATATAGATACCTGAACTTGTAATACTAGTAAAAACATTTAGATACATAAAATTTTGATTGCAGCATGAAAATTTCAATCACATAATTATATTGATTGCACTGGTCAATTTCGCAGCTGTTTTTTGCGTTAAAGGAAAATTGTAGTATCCTTGATTGCAACCTAATTTTGTATAGTGACGTCAATGCTTTGGGCGTGAAGTTATCTCGGATGGTACTCGACGTTACCAGGGTCACACTGGCGGTCTTTCCGCTGTTCTGATAACAAGAAACGCTTTCCTCTGCGCCCGCGCCGCTCCGCCACCTTTGCTTACATATTGATTGCATAGATATGTTCCGTATGTACGTGCCCTTCATAACAAATTAGTCAATACGCAAAAAATCATTTGTTTTATTATTTGATGCAATTTACGGGTGTCAAAACTTAAACGTTATACTAGTCTAGAAAGAGATTATTGTTTTTAAAATATCATATTATATTAATTACTTTATCATTTATCAATACACCCATTTGTTCGAAGCCCTCTATTATATACTCTTTTCCATATTAAAATCGGAACGAAGTAGCTTAACGATAAAATTTTCTGTTTTGGCAGAAGAAGTATCATATATTATTTCATGGCATCGACCGCTGTCGTAGTGATTTCGCGTTAAAAATATTGCTGGCAATAAAACATCTTTTAGCCCGTAAAGGAAGGTTGTGGCGTTCCTCAAAAGATATTAGCATAAGTGCCGCCAAACACAGCGGCCACTGAGACAATGGCTTTGTCTGTCTAAGCGTCTGCTCGTCGCCTGTAGGTAACTGTTCTGTATTCTGTTTATATATTGTTACGTTCAAGTTGCGGCGTAATTTCAAATACTCACCGTCAAAAGGTGCATGGTCATATATGATTATTGTGATTCTGAAAACGCGCGCTATGTCGTTAAACTCACTGAATGGCGTAAACGCTATTCTTAGCGTTAACTTATCGGTTATTGTCTTATCTACCGTCGAAAATTGCTGTCTGCGCTTTTTTGTTAGGACTTTATTTATTTCCTCATTGGAAGGAGGTATTTCGTTTTTTTTTCTTCATATTTTTATTTTATGTGACTTAAGTAAGGTACTGTTCGCCTTCTAAACAAGACTATCGAGACGGACGACGTGGACGACTGGACATTAAGTTAAATGTTATTAAATATACGCTACTGTTTAATAACACTAGAAGTAAAATAGCTTAGAAAAAACATCATGTAATAGTTATATTCGCGAAATGACGTCAGATTATTTATATCTGAAAGTGTTCAATACATCAATTGGTAGGAATCGCTCCCACTCGTTGCGTATGTGGGCGACGCAATTAAAAAATTAAATAAAACAAGTAACATGTGCGTGGGCAAAAGTCGTTGTACCTAAGCCGAGTGTAATCTGCTTCGAACTGCTACGCTCGATTCAACTGAAATCTTTATTTAACACCCGGAACAGGGAACACAGTGGAAGTGCCATGAGCGCGGCTCGTGTGCCACTTATAGGGTTTCATATGTATTATAGTATTTATTTCGTATATATTATAGTCACTTATACTGTTTAAATACATATTGATGTTAATAAAAATTGATATAATGAAACTACTATTTATATACTTTATACTAGAATATTTCATATACAAATTGAGCAATTTAAGTGCGCTAGTTAATATTTTATAGTTTTAGTTTAGTGATTTAAAGAATTATTATTAATTTTATTAAATTGCACGTCGATTATATAGTAAGCATATTACTATTAGTAATAAAGAAATGTAAACAAATGTATTCAACAGATTTAAAAGTGTCAATATAATTCATTGTCTTAAAACCTCAAAATTAAAGAAAGAACAAAACAAAAAAAACATTTTCTTGAACAAAGAAACATAAGACGTGTCACTTAACTTTAGGTTAATAATAATCATTTTAAAATTGCGACACAACTTTGACTCGATCAATTCGAGATAATGCACATAATATGTTGGTCGCGTGTAATCGAGCCATGTGAGGAGGCACTAACATTATCAGCGCTACAATATAATTTGCATAGCCATTTAACGCGTTAGGACTATATCCTTTGTTCTGCCGCGAGCGCGCAGCTGTTACTTTGGTTATCGTCGTCAAACAATAAATACCGATTAAAAATACTTCCCAGAAACAGATAACCTGTTGCGCTCTATATAAATCGTAATTGACAGTAATATTACATGCATATTTATTTCAGTATTGTTTATCGTACTGTGCTCGTCGACGTTGCCAGTGATTTACTAAAAATAAAGAATTGACTCAGCCTCTTGTTAAGCTATCAAGAAAACCGCACAATAACAGACCTAGTTCACTCGATAGCCATTTAAGTTCGCGCTGAATATGTAACGAGTTCAAAGGCAAAAACATGTTTTGTTACTCGCTCTGAACACAAAAAAGCGTAGGATTGTTTTTTTTTAGTGAAGTCTGCGGCTTGGCAAGCGGCGCCGCGCGGAATGCCCGTCATTTCCGGACGATATCCGGTCCTTGGGCCGGCGCCGCTCATCGCCGATTATGCACGATAAGCTCATCTCAATTCGCATGTGACATGTCAGTAACATGTATTAAATTAACAGCATTTGCTTATATTATATGTATAGTTACTGTTTATTTCTGCGTTTCCTCTATTTTCCGGTTTTACCCGTTTTCATACGACTTCCTCATTCTTAACCTTCAATTTCCCTAATGTGATACTGTACTTAGTAGCATACATTTTATTAATGCAAATCAACACCGCGATGAAGGTTAACACTTGATGTGTAAATATTCAGATTTTCTTGGTGAAATTTTATGTCGCGCGCTGATTCATAGTTCGCATGAATCATTCAACGTAATCGAGTTTTTGAATCGAGCCGACAAATGAAATACGCAAGTCGTAGTGACCCGCGATAGAGAGCGAGTGACGATGACTCACGCGGGTTTTCCGAGAAATACAGAATGGAGCAGTTTTCATGAAAACGAAGGTCGATTCGACTGCACAGAACCATTCACCGCTGATTACTTTTTACCTGACAGTTAAGATATATTTTTCTTTATAATTTTCCTGACCTTTCAATGGTATTAAACGAGGTTTTTAACCCTTTTAGCGCAGAGAATACGCGAAGGGTGCAGATTTTGCGACCGCCCCGTTTTGCCAAGTGTTGATTTTGAGTACTATACATTGCGTAGCGAATTAAGCTTTTACTTAATATGCCTTAGTCGGGACAGCAATGGTTGCGGTGTATGCGTTTCCTTCATGATATAAAGGTGAAGGGAAGGGCTGTTGGCGCGGTGCCAGGCGTCGATTTATTTTATTATTCGTTCAGTGGCGGTCAATGTCGCGACAGTCGACGGCGCCGTACAATGCTTGCATGTGTTGTTTGTTTAATACTTACCCTGTACATTTTAATGTTAGATTACTACTTATACGGCGGCAGCGAACGTTAATGCATACAGATCTCATCTTCATTTATTTTTGTTTTATAATCAAAGATAAGTTAAATTACTGCACTAGTTATACCTATTAATTATACATTTTATTACTGTCCGTTTTAATAAATCCACGCGCACACAGCCTATTGATGACATCCGGTCCGTAAATACGTAAATTCACACGTATTTGCATTTTATTACACATTGAAACATTTCGATTATTCAAAGTATGCCAATATTACTTTAGTTATACTTTATCGACCACTAGCAAACACGTGTTTGTATTTTACCAGCTATGGACAGCCAATGACATCAAGTTATTAAACATTTTCTAATATACCTACTCGAGATAACAATCCAGGCAGATAGAGCAATCGTTTCGCTTTATCCAGCGTCATAAATGCCGGCACATATCATTGAATAGATAATTCTTAAAAGCACTCGAATGTAAACTTGGAAACAGTTAAACAAGTAAATAAAATGCAATATAAAACAAATCTTTGTTTAGAATCGGTTCAAGGAATTTCCTAAGCCGACAAGTCGAGCAACGCTATTAGTCCGAGCAATTAGCGTTCCGTTAATGAGCTTCCAAACAACCGTCGAGATACGAAATCTCTTAGTGTAGAGCACGACTGCACGCAGCGACGACCTCTTTGCCTTGACGTCCTAATAGCTTGGGAGTGTTTATGGAATTTTAAGCCGGTATTTAAAATTGTTAAGGTATGTCATATAGAGGTCGTTAATGTACCGACGATTTAGGTAATATAATTAACAGCTCTTCTGTAGAGGTGTATTATTTTCAGCGTCATCAAGTTTCTACTTTTAAGTAGCTTACTCTGAAAACGAGTTATTCTACACATTCCCATTTTAAATGAAAATTTACATTAGTAATTGCTTCAACACGGTTCCTGGCTATTTTCTATGCTGTTTGATAGTCCGAGACAAAAATTAGCAGAATTTATTCAAAGCGAAGTTGTGTAACGGTAATGTTGTAGTAGCATTTTAAAATAAATTTTATCTATCTCGTAATTTGCTAGTCAAGGATTTTTCGCAAAAAGTGGTATGATTAGAGTTGATCTCGGATATTATCTTCAGAGATAATTTCGGAGAATGAGTTATTAGATTAAAAAAAGGGGAAATAATAATTATTTTATGATGAATTTTTAGTCGTTCTTAGTATCAATGTGTATTAATTTTGCGTTACGATTGTAACGGTTTTTCTATATGAGATCAATGTAAACTTCAAATTATCTATCTTTTCGATCTAACTCGCACTTAACATGTTACATACGTGGGTAGTTCAACGTCAGTTAATTTGGTATAGCAATGTGTACGCAATTGTGTTTGATAACAAAAATATAGATAAGAAAAAATAAATGTTTTAAATATACAATGGTGCTGAATTACCGAAGCGATGAAGTAAACAATAGAATCTGACTAAACGTCTTGTGCGCGTAGTCCACCTGTCCACGGCCACCACGTGCTCGTAGTACGCGTGACGACTCAGGCCTAAACGAAAATGGACATATCGATGACCCTAGAGTGCGAGGACCTCTGGTTTGCAACATCGACGCAATGCTTTATGCTTAGATTTATTATTCGATACCTTTTACGATCGCATTGTCATTTCATTATCAATTGATTATCATAGATTAGCAAATATAGATTTATCGGTGGTTAAAAAGTTCGTTAGCCTTTTTATGTAGGTATGAACATAACTATACCATTATCGAAATATTAAATAACAATGTTTCTGTTAAATACAAAGTAATCTTTTGTAAATCCATAATATTTTTTAATGTTTTGTGTCTATCCACCTAACAGCCAAGCTTGATAATATATTGTGAAGCGATCGCAACTATCGACTCTTTCCCGGAAATCCCCAGTCGCGATACCGAGGCTAAATAAAACTATGACAACTATGTTTTGATTTTAGCTGTAAACAAAATCAGTGTCTATGTTGCGAACGAGGAAATTGCTGTTATTTGTCCTGATCATGACATAGTAACGTGTTAATTGTGATGAGCCGAAACATTAAAATCATATAAATAAATAAGTATCTAAAACTCAACGTTAAATTATACAAAATACTTAGATATTGTGACAGAGGACTTGAAAGACAACGTAAACATCAAAGATCTATTTTTATGGTTACATGTTAAGTGGAATCGAACTCGTAATTCTTAGCAGAAAATGTAATCGAATTACCACTGCGCCAATCTATTAAAAAGACGTTTTGTAGCAATAACCATCAGTTGAATTTTTATAAAATACTAGCTTCCTTATATGTTAATAAAAAGTTTGTTATTCTTAGTTATATGCTATATTGTTGTAAATATCATTAAGTTCAGTAGTTTTTGCGTGAAAGATCAACAACTCTTATGTGATAGTAGTGAGATACACCGTTTTCTTCAGAGGTGTTTGACCTCATCTCAAATTGCAACTTTGTATTGGTTATTTTGCTAACAAGTTCGCATCACCCATGGCGAAGGCTGAAGGGTACCCGTCGCTATAATTAGCACGATAAAAATAGCCGCGTGAAAGTAACTGGCGCTGCAGTAATTTCGTTGTAGCCTTCACTTGTTTCAAGTTTGCAGTTTGGCGATGTCAATTGTTTGTTTTTGATTTCTAGCTATTTTATTTACTGTATAATACCTACCTGATTTTTTCACAAATTTATCATCATTTGTGTGATAAAGTTGGCAAAAAGGGCGAATTATAAAGATTTTTTTATTTATTTTTTTCGACAAGCAGTAAGAAACTGATCATAGTAATACACAAGCCTAAGTCAAGTAATTATAAATAGATGACACATTTCGATTTCCCTTAATTTTAATTCCATTCTCGTTCGCATGTGTTCTCTTTACTACAAAACCCTATGAAGGATTTTATAGTACGTACATATATATGTAGAATTAACAGATAACTTGCTCGGTAATGGACGTGGGCGAGCACACGTGCGGATAACGGGCTTGCAATATCGTCGATACGCCTGTACATAATTAAGCACTTATTATATATGTGACATTGTTTTTAATGTATTGGACATAGCTACAACAAGCTTTAAAATAAGAACAAGTTTGAGGCTTTGATTTAATTTAAAATGATTATTTTATAACTGTATCTCCTTAATTGGCCTTTAATTTTATCCCATTTGTTTTGTGAGATTTTCTTCTGTATAGAATATGAACTAAACAAAACGAATTTACTTTTAACACTCATAAATTAAGTTTATTATATTAAAATAAAATATATGAAGTCGTTCCGCGTATAAAGGTAACGTATTAAAATAATAAGTTAATTTTAAACTATTATCAGCAACGAAGAAACATCGCCTACCTCACTACTCTACGTCACAACTAGATATAGTGGTGATCTCATGACCGCGCGATAACAGCACTGCTTCTTCATGAAATTCAACTTTATCTGTCCCACGAAATTCGTATACATTGCGAATGTTCTTTCTTACGCACTGCTTTTAAACATCTTATCGAGACCGTCAATGAATACAATGATTAAGTGTATAGTATTACAATTTCTTTTTTTTTTTGGAAAAATACTGACCGTAATTTGTTTTCATTCCTTGTCAAGAAAAAAATAATATTAATTTATGTTGTGTAACGGTACCTAAAATAATTTAACTCATTCTTTAAAAACAATCAGGGTTTCTGTTTGTCAAATTAATTAACTCAGAAGTCCTACAAAACAATAAGCTATTTGAAAGAGTTAAAAAAAATACATTAACATTTTAAAAACAATAGTCGTTTGGAACGTGTCCAATTTAGTGATAATAATCGTTCAAGATAATGCACAGGAATGCAAGATTATTTTAGGTGAGTGATAGGTAAGCACCGTGACCAATTAGCGTTCGGCCTGTGTGTTCGTGCATTTGAGACGAATTTCATTTAGGCAATTGCGGTAATTGAGCGGAGTGTGCTCCTTCCGGAGCGCTCGACCGCTTTGTCCTGCCAGCTCGTAAGATTGCCACGATTATTATCCACAAGTTCACATTCAAGTAATCATTTATTTTGCGGATTTAGTGCACTAAATTTATATACTGGATTTTGTGTACATGTATTTACGGTTATTTTTCAGTTCTCGGTTGTCGTATATTTCCGTACTTTTTGTATTTCATGTTTTCTATATATGCTTTGTAATATTGTTCCTTAAAAATTGATTGATATGTTTTGCACAGCTCTTTATATAGTAAACAAAATTTGTTAAGTATATAATTTGTTAAGCCTTGTTTAAAACGGCTATCCATAAAATAAATTATATTAATAGTTGGCACCATATAAGGTTCTATTCGCCGAAACGTCTCGCCTACGGGCGCGTAGCGCGTCCTTGGTGCAAGGTCCTGCCAGCTTGCCAAGCCTCCCGCCCACTAGCCATTATCGCTAGCATAGCAAGAATAAGAAATGTCATAATATAATATGGACTTTAAATGTTTTTCAGAAGTTTAGAATCTAAAATACGAAAAATTTGTTGAATTTAATTTTGTCTTCAAAGCGGTTTTTTTTAGAAAATAATATCTGGAAACAGCTAACGTTAAAATTTAAAATGTTCGCTTCATATGGCGCTTTGTTTTCGGTGCAAGAGTCTATTACCTCAGATATCTAACCGCCGCCGCGATGCGAAATGATGCGAAATATTTCCGGAGTTAGAGGAGTGTTCTATAAATACGTGATTTCGACGTCGCTCGTGGGCGAACATTTCGGGCGAGCGAGGGCGGGCGCGGCGCGGCAGTAGCGCGCGATCCGCCGCGGCCGGCCGCCGTACGCCGTACGCGCGCGCAACGAACGAACGACCCGCACTCCCGCGCACACGATTATCAAAGCGAATTGTCGCAATCGACGATATCGAGCCGCCCCTTAACACTAACCGAACCATTGGAACTTCTCTACCGTCCGACGACTATCGAGTGCACCGATCGAAATATTAATCCTAATTAATATTTCTCTGCGAGGGCGGATTATAACGAATAAATCGACTAACTAACTCGAACCGCACGAAGGTGTCGCGTCGCAAAAAGCGCAACACAATAGAGTAAGCGTCTAATTATAAACGTGGTTGTGTTAGCACCGCCGAGATGCAGAACATAGATCCGCTGGAGTTCGCTAACATGCTGGCCACTGAGCTGTGGTGTCAACAGGTACAATCCCTTCGACGACACATTTATCATCACGACGAACCCCAAGACTGATACTTATCCGATCGGTTCCTAAAACCAGCAACATTTTCTATCACGTACTCCAAAACAACATTGTGCCAAAAACCATGCTGTCTGGCACGTGAAGCGCGGCATCGTTCTCGCAATTTAAAGTAGGATGCAGTGAATCAGACGAATCTTTACCTATTATATTATTGTTCATAACTCATGAGTCTTGATTCGTGAAGGACAAACGCCAATGGATCTGAAAATATTAGATATTTACGTTTATTGACGTCGTCTACAAAGTTGCAAACTAATTAACTTAAATTATCTATATTGCTCCTGAAATTAGAAAATGTAATCTTTATTATTAGTTAACCGATGACAATTTTTTTGATACGAACCTATATAATGTTAAGATTATTATTGTTTATAATATTATACCTTATGGTAGATGGTAGTGGTCTACATTGTTTATTTTCGCTTACACAACACTACCGAGGGTGTAAGATGGATGCTTTACTTTTCAACACTCGTTTTCATCAATATTGTTATACAAAGGATAAACGTGATCTGTTATGATAACGTCTCGTGAAAAATTTAAACTGGATACGTAAACTATTATCTTTCAATATTCAGTGATGACGTATTGGTTTTTTTTATATGCATATTATATAATAAATTCACATGTAATGTTCACATAATTACAAATAAATTGAGCATATTTTGTTCGTCACATTGTTTTATCTTTAATTGTTATTGTTTCGTTAATGCTGCACAAATGTTTTGCTGATAAAAAACGATCGGAATGTGGAAGCGATGATTTTTAATAAATAAATATAAACATTGCATAATTATTTGTAATGTAAATTTATTTGTTCAAACTAGTACACACCACTAGTTAGTACCTATTGGCGAATGTAAACAAAAAGTCTGCTTATTGCACCCATTTCTGAAACATACTCATATTGTAATATGATTATTTTTATAAAATATAAATTTTTAAAAACAAAATTACTTGCGAAATATTCGTTAAAAATAAACAAGTATTTTTTGATATCATGATCACTGACATAACTTCATAGGATCGTATAACTAAACTTTGTTTTTGTTTATTTCCAGTTGGCGAACCTAGAGGGCCTCCAGTCGGGGGTCCCGACCCGCACCACGGCGACCATAACGCCCACGCAGTTGCGCAACTTCGAGCAGACCTACATCGAGTTGAGCAACTGTCGCAGCGAGCAGAGCAACCACGCAGGCTTCGTACCGCCCTCCGTCACGCAGACCAACAATTACGGTAAAACATAATTATATACATTTAAATAAATAAATTAAAAAAAATGTTTAATACATAAACAACCAATCTCCTTTCCACTTGTTTTAAATAATTCACTAACTGTAGATTCGTTTTTATACATGTAATTAACCTTTATACATTTTAATCATATTTGTATTGACTCTCCCTGTAATGTAGCCCATGTTGGCGTATTAGCTTTAGGTTAATAATGCACGATGAAATTTATGCCAATTTGATTATGTGATGTTTTCTAAATAGTGCAGTGATAATATATAGGCTGTCATCTGAAAAAAAAAATCAGTTTTTTATTTTTTAATATAAGATGTCCAACACATGCCAAGTTGACATCTTGTATACATACTTTATTCAGTCCCCTATTGCTGTACTAAAAATCTATTATATCTAATATTTTTATAACAAGTAATTCATTATAAACGTTTCGCGTTACAGGCATCCTGAATCCTGTTGGCTACTGTGATTCGGGCCCGACGACGCTGCATGTGTCGCCGGGCCCACTCTCAGCCAGCGGCGACAGTAGCAGCAGCCCCGGCCTGCCGGCACCCAAGCGACGAAACATGGGCGGACGAAGACCGACCAAAGCCCCCCAAGACCTTACGCCAGAGGAGGAGGAACGAAGGAAAATACGCCGGGAAAGAAATAAAATGGCAGCCGCACGTTGTCGCAAACGGAGACTCGACCACACCAACGAGCTCCAGGAAGAAACTGACAGGCTCGAAGAGAAAAAGCAATCCCTTCAAGACGAAATCCGCAAACTCAATGCCGATAAAGATCAGTTGCAGGCGATTTTACACAATCATTTACCGTCCTGCCGGCTCAATAAGAGGTCGACTAGTCCTCCAGACGTGAAACCCTTTCAAGACTCTTACGACTATCCGGAGATGCCAGAAGACGGTGTGAGAGTTAAAGTGGAAGTAATGGACCCTGTGGTAGACCCCGTTCTCGGGTTAGATAATGATATCTTCGCCTCGCCGACGCCGGACAAAAGGTAAGTCACGATGACAAAGCATTTACCAAAATTAAATATTCCCTTAGCTCGAATGCATAGAGATCATGAATCATAGGGAAATTACAGCTTTAAAATGTAATTTATTCACGTATAATTTTTATGGATTTCCCTACGCGTTGAAGTTGCGAATATAAAATTATATGTTATACAATTTGGTATTATCTTAAGGTTAATACTCAGTAGTGTTTCGGTTTTTAGAACCCTGAAGTTATTTATATTAGCAATGTCAAACATTCAGACATTTATAGTCATTTCTGACAAGGAAAAGACAAATTTTAATGTTAATAAATTTTGCAGGATAATGCTGTCGGCGGCAAACCCGGCGGTGGTGACGAGCGCGGGCTCGCTGGACACGCCGCCCGTGCGCCCCTCGCGGCCCAACTTCCTGCAGGTGCCGCTCACCCTCACCCCCGCGCAGGTAGGCATCTTACAGTACAATTAACATGTACAATTTAGTAAGTCTCCGAACCATCCACCCGCCATGGTATAAGCGTTCTGTTCTGTCAATGCATGTTGACAGTTAAATAAATGATTAATATCAAAATGGCTTTAGACAGTGAGTGTGATCTTCTAGGTTTTTAAATATTTTAAACATCTTTCATTATGGACTAAACGTTATGGGCTGAACTGTTGCCAGAATGAGTGTGTAATCTGTGACTAACGTTTCTTTTCTTATCTTTCAGATCCACAACAACAAAGCGCTGGGCAACAACAACAAAATAGCCGGCATCGAGATCAGCACGCCGAGCAACGGCATCCCGTTCAACTTCGACAGCCTGATGGAGGGCGGTACGGGGCTGACGCCCGTGCACCCGCACCCACACCCGCACCCGCACCCGTGCGCGCAGCAGCAGCGCGCCGCGCCCGACCTCGCCTCACCCGACGCGCACAACAGCCTCGTCAGCCTCTGAGACCTCCTACCCGCCGCCTGCCTCGACTCGCTCGACCTCTTCGACCTCGAGCCTGCGCCTCTCCAGCAGTGCGGCCCTCCCGACGCGACAGCCTCGTCAGCCTCTGAGACCTCCCGCCCGCTCGACCTCCACTAGCCGTGCGGCCCTTCGCCGCGTCGGGCTTCTGCTGCCGGGTCGGTGACGATACCCGCCCCGAGTTCCAAGCTCGTTCCAACAATAGCTGCAATCTCTTCGCACCAGTATTATGCAGCGCGACTCCGACCCGGCCGCCTGCCCGGCGCGGCGCCATCTCGCGTGCCTTGTCCGTCGCGCCCGTCAGACGTGGCCGACGCGCAGAACTTAGTTCGTAACGTGTAAAGACTACGCTATTTATTCTTCGTACTGACTCCGTTCTGTCTCGTTCTATCGTGCTATCCTCGTCTCCGGGCCCCCGCCGGCTATTTTCTCTATTTATTTGGGGGCCCACGTAACATACTTGCTCACTATGTGCTTTGTATTTATATTATTGAATACGGTAGTCTTTAAATATTAGAGCGTATCGGCGCAGCGACGCCCGCCTACGAAAGTCAATTGATGAGCTGTTCTAGTATTCTAAAGGAGAATATTTTTATAACTAGATTGTATTTCTGCGTAAATAATAATTGTGATGTAAAAATAAAACAGAGTTTTATTTGAAGCATTTCAGGGATTAATTTTCGAGTTGTGCTTAAAATCTAGCGAGGCTAGACCATAGATATATTTTATATTGTAAAAGATCTCTTTTACGCGACCGCACCGCGGTGCTCGGCACAATATTTATTATTCGACCACGACGCGTCTTGTCATAATAACCGTGTGCCATTCGCTATGTCTATTCTCAAGAATACAATAATTTTGAGTACGAAATATTAGTTAACCATAGACTAACAGCAATATTACTTAATGAATAATTAATATATTGAATTTAAGTTAGCTCAATGTCGATGTAATGTCATACCGTTCCATTGGATTAGGTACTGGTAGTGTAAAATTATTGTTAAGAAATTTTTGTGATACGTCCAGTGATTTGCGCTCCGAGGGGAGACGATCATTTTATATTGTGTATTTATATACTCACGACCTCGTTTTAAGTCAATTTTCGTCACATTGGTGCATCAATGTCGGTTCTGATTGCATTTTTATGTAACTTTTATTTATTAAAATAAAATCATTGTCATAATCGTAGTAGTCGTCATATCTTTGGTTTGTTGTCATATATATCAAAATTAGTTCGGATAGCCCTCGTAAATGTTTGCTAGAAGCATGGGTCGTTTAGATGTTAATGCCGATGCTGACCGCTGGAATAAAACAATACTAGAGTAAGGCAATAATTAGGCTAAGGGCACTTAACATTTAACTGTAATACGCATAACTTAGACCAAATTATTATTTTATGTGCTTTATCGTAGTTTTAATTAAAATCTAAGCCAAATATTGATTTTATGTCGTTAATTTAGGTTTAGGATAAACCGCCGTTTCCGAAAAAGTATTATTGGTTAGACGCCGAGGAATGCGGAGTATTTATTTAAAATAATTATTGTATTTGAACCATCATCCAACGCGACACTTTTATACGCCGGTCTTTTATATCAACGACTTTATATTTATAGTAACATACAATGAAATGTCTTAAGCATAATATGAACATTTAGATATAATTATAAGAGAGATGTAATTTTTTCTAGAAGATTTTTTCTTAACGCAATTGTAGAATACTTTTGTATTTTTTCATGAAATTTAGCAAAGCAATATATTTGATAAAAAGATTATTGTCATATTACCGCCAGATGTAGTAAATTATAATATATATAATTATATATATGTAAATCAGAATATATAAATTTGTTTACGTACACCACTGACTTTTGAGTTTTTATTTAAATCCTTACCCTTTAATTTTATTACAATAGTGTAAACTATACATACATTTTGTTTTACAATTTTTTAAATTGTAAACTAAAGTATTTTAATATAACTAGAAACAAAGAAAATAATAGTAGTAGTAGTAGCTACTAAAAAATTGGCTCTCATTAGTAGCTACTAATGAGAGCCATTTTTTTTAAATAAATAAAGCATCAACTTTTGAGTGCCCACGGCAGTGCTCGGTATTGCCTTTTTAAAAATGTAACATGCCGTATAACAGCGCAGCGCCACTAGCGGATAATTTCCGAAGTGCCTTTTTACTATTATATATTTTTAATTTACGCAAATGTGACCGATTGCTTAAAAAACATACATCAGGGGCGTAAGGAATAGGAAGAGGCGTTAGGAATAAATTATTTATTAAGCTTTTGCTTTGTCTGACGCAAGTGTCTATTACAAATAAATAAAAATAAATTGAATAGCAGTGTTTTTACATTTTTATTTGGTTTCAGTTGTCATTTTCATTTCAAGAATATCATGATCGTGTCTTCATTAAATGAAATGAGGATATTGACTCTTTATACCTACATAATTTAAAAATAAAAAAACCAACAATATTATTTTAAGTTATAATTTTTGATATAAACACGAGTATTCAAAACACATTGGTTTATATTAAAAAGCTACACAGATATAGAAAAGCGGTCAAGTGCAAGTCTGACTCGCACATGAAGAGTTCTGTATCACCGTACAAGATATACCACTACGTACTTTTAAAAACATTTGTAAAAGAAATATGAGAGGTGCTCTAACAAAATATGTAAAAATAGAAATGCACTCTGTGAACATTTGAGCTCTCTATGTAACGGTTTAGATACAGCCAGCTGACCGCCAGGTAGGAGAAATGCTCTATGTGTACGGAACACCAAAAATAAACTATTTTCTAATTACTTGCGTATATTATTATTAAAATTGCGTATATTTCAATTAATCCCACATACTTAGTGGGTAACTGGGTGGGTATATTAAAAGCAAAAATTTTATCTTTGGACTAAGTCCACTTTGTTATTCCACATCATATGTATACGTTTTATAATCTTGTTCTTGGTCGCCCAATACAGATAAAACAAGATTTCCAAAACGCTGATAGCGCTACATCCCAAGCAAAGTCCAAACACGCCGCCAAGGTTTGCTAAAAAAATCCAGCATATATTATGAGAATATTTTTTGTTTAAAGTATCAAATTATATAGATAAACATAGAAATATAAAACAACTATAAAGGAGTTCTTAAATGTAATAAAATTTAAGGGCTAAATTTGAAAATGTTAGGTACTCGATTTTAAGTAGCCTTTAAGACTTAAGTGTGCTATAACCCTCGAGTGAAGCCTGATGAACAAAGGTAACACGAAAAATTTGGCTACTTAAAATCGGGTCGCATTAGATAATTTGAACGTAAAATTTTATCAGTCAAAGTGGGTGCGCAGTGTCACAAATCTTAATAATTAATCGATTTCAAATAAAACGTATTATAAAGAAAGTTGTTATGTATAGTGTAGGTATAGTTTTGTAAACGTTTCAAATTATTTGTTTAAAGCGGTAGTTGAACCCATTGCTACTATAGAACTATGCATCTTTGCTGTATTTTAGCAATAGTTACTACTGTATGGAATGACTCTATAAATAGTAATTGGTATATCTACTCAAAATAATATTTATTAAAATAATCAAAATACATTCAAACTTACACCATAAACTAATAAGAGACATGACGGTTTCTTGTTTTTGCTTCACGTACACAGCATTCGGAAAGAAAAAGTACATGATCGACGAACTCTTGTTAAGTACGATATCCGAACTGATAACAAAAAAATTAGGTAAGGTTTTTTTATTCAACACGCATACATTTGAGCAAATTGAAAGATAAAAAACAGTAAGCTTAGTTCTTTGTGAAGTATAGGAGTCTGATCCACAACGTTACTCCAATGCTGATTGACGAATATTCGTCAAAATTTCTCCTGAATAATTTAAATTTAACCTATGACCATTAGTTGACATCACCGTTTTCTATTGCGCTATTTCAACAAACAAAAATTTTCTAATATTCTAATAATCTAATGATGTGTTTAATTTGATTATTTGGCAACAATACAATTATTTGCTATATCACACACATTATATATTTCAAAAGAGTCATAATAGAATCATCTTACAAGTGGTTCAACATCAAATGAGACAGCGCGTCGAGGTTACCCATGATCATATCGACGCGATAACGAAAAGACACGCAATCACGAGGACAGTCGCAGTTCTCCGTGCGGTACCATTTGTTCATTTGCACTGTGAAAGTATATCTATTAAAACATAAAAATATATCACTCATATCGCAAACTTGACGTGCAGGTAGGCTGGAATATTTTTAGTACTAGGATTATTATGTGATCATTATGATGCTACAAATTTAAGTCGAATTATTTATTTTATTTATTATTATTAGTTTAATTTTTTATAAAAGTTACGTTAATTTTAAGCAATAGAGTTTTTTTTTAACACAGAGAAATGCATTTATGCATCCCGCCCGAGAATTCAGGCGGGTATGTGGGACTCCTGACACTAACGTCGCACCGGACTATCCTCTAAAACCCAGCGATGCCCTCATCGTCTTGGATGGGTGCCACGGGATCGCTTATGCATGCTACCATGGCACTCTGACGAGAGTGCTGACGGGCACCGAAAGCACTCCCCTACCCTAGTGGAACTAGCAATAGAGTTGGAGATCTAAAACTACTTTCATTTTTTTTTAATTAATATACATTTCATTACCAAAAGTATGATACATTGTCACGATTTCTAAACTATCTATAGAAAAACTTACTCTTCGCTTGTATAATGCAATTGATGCTGGTGACGTTACAGACGTGGCTTAGTCTGACGTTGGGCATATAGAGCATGGTGCACTCGCAGAGGCGCTCCAGCTCGTTGACGTGGCACAGCATGTCGCAGTCCGAGTTGTGGTACTTTCTGAAGTGCGATAGGTGATACTCGTCTTCGAAGTAGCATTTACGACTAAAATTATTAAAAGTCTTTGAAATATGTTTAGTTATAAAGTACGAGCTTTTGGAATAGACCTAATAAAAAAGGTAATTGTTATTAAATTATAAATCTGTCTTAATCAATGCTCCTGGAAATAAAACTTATCAGATATTTAACTAAAATACACACAATATTTTTATTAATAGTTTTGGGTAACTACTGAAGTGGTTCATTAAATATAAGTTAAAACGTGACGATTTACACTGGGAGGTGCCATCCAAAGAATTTGCCACGGGCCTCAGATTGTATAGTTACGCTTCTGGTCATGACATAGGCAATATATGTCAATAGCATGAGTAAGTAACATGCATCAAGAAGGACCTCTACAGAAGGGTTTAGTTATTACGTTTTTAAAATATACCTCCATGAAGGTAGAGCCATAACGTCCTCCGAGCAGTACGTATACGTAGGGTGGATTAGATGAAATGATTCCGAATCAGGACGCACTAAGTTCGTTTCATCATCCGCTGGGAATTCCGTCCAGTCGGTAAACATTATCTAAGAACATTTTGATTATAATAGTAATACAAAAAAATTTAAACAATTGTTCACTTATACAGTGTTTATAAATAACAATTTCACTTATATATATACACATATATATGGGAAGAATGAAACTATTTACGTTACAATTTTTATAATAATTTTATGTTCAAATTCATCTCGTACTCAGCGGTGAAAGAAAACATGGTGAGGAAACCTCCGGACATATGTCAACCCGCAGTGGAGCAACGTGGACTCTCAACCTTCTCCATAATAGAAGAGGCCTTTGCCCAACAGTGACACATTTACAAGCTGTAACTTATAATTTTAACAAAAATTTATAGAATCAATTAATCTATTTTACGAATACCCGAACAGCACCAGCATTAAGAATGGTCCCGCTAAGAGCGTCATCCGGATTATAATCTGCGACGATAATCAACGATTCACTGATCCCCGTGTTTGATGTTGTCTTTGGTTTAAAATCAGGTATTCTTTCATTTCTGAACAAAAAGGAATATGATTATTCATAGATAGGGTTTTAATAAAAAAGTTTTAGGGTAAGAAATGATTACAAATGAAAACCCTTATTAAATAAATTTAAGTCATTCAATTTTAGGTGATTCAATATAGCAAATATATGAATTTAAGCTTAGTTGTGGCCAACTGACTAAATCGGCTTAAATTACGTATTTATTATTATTTCCTGCATCGGTTCCCTTTTATTCTGACAAATGTTCATGGGCGGCGGTCATCATTTAACGTCAGATGATAATATAGTGGGCAAAAAATTTATTAAACGCAAAAGTGTTCATCGCGCTTTAGTATAGTTATAACAATTATTGGTTCCAATCTTTCCATTACCTTCTATTTCCTTTATAATGGTAAATGCTATTAAATATACAGCACATGCCATGTTTTGTCAAAATGGGATTGAAAAGATCCTTGCATTTCGAATAACGCTTCCCCTTCAAATAACATAATTTGAGAAAATCGTCGCAGCTTTGTGGCATCATACCCATCACTTCAAGGGACTAGAAAAATTATTAGAATGTATTTTGCACAAAAATAACTTAGCATTTAGAGATTTTTTTTTGTTTTATCGCTGATATCATTAATAACACGACAAGTATTTTATGAATAAGTAATTTTATTTTATTTCTGAGATTAGTTCAGTTATATTAAAAAATACCAACTCACAGTGTACCGATTGTATGTTATTAAATTTTGTAAGTTCACAAGATCCTCTTGGCTCGAATCCCCGGCTAATTCATAGAATCCCAATAACTGTGGCAAAATGTTTTCCAAATCTAAAGTTCTGTTGCCATCTCTGTAAACAGAAGTAATTATAATTGGGAAAATGTTTTTTTTTTTTTATGGAAGTAGCGAAAAAACGAGCATGCGGTTCACTAATATTATGTGATCACTACCGCCCATCGTCTTTTTATGTGTATCATCGGTGCATTATATTTTAGAATTCACATTCAAGTCAAAGTCAAAAAAATATATTGATATACCGCGTGAGTAGTTACTTAATAAAAATAAAGAAAATTGGTTGGTAAATAGAGAACGTAACGAAATACTTTTATTACTATGTCAAGAGATGTAAGTGCATCCCCTCGCACCCTCGTCCTGGTGCCTATGATACTACTCACACAAGAGTTTTGTTAAAGTGCCTCATGGCGCTCATAGTTATCTGATTCGGCGAGCATATTGCGATGGCTGGAAATGTTAGGTTCCGTACGGGCTCGTACTGGTTTTCAATAGTGATGCGCGTGGGCATCTCCAGGAAACGGTTATGCAGCAATAGCGTGAGCAGACACGCCATGTAGAAAATTAGTGCCATCGTTAGTGCCCAAAAACATCTATTAGAACAAAGTTAAAATATATCTAACATGACAAAATCTCATTTGTTTTATGGTTATTAAAGAACTTTTATTCTCAATTTAATTATAATACTTTAATTTTTTAATTGCAATGAATATGTTTATTTTATTGTAATAACGAACCTTGATAGTAAATCAGGGTATAAATAAAAATATTTCAAGCCTAAAATACTGCTTTCAAGACAAAATCTACGAAATAAAGTTTTAAAATCTCCTCTCATGATTTAAAACTATCTAGTCACAGCTTGCTGTAAAAGTTGAATTATAATGACAGTCAATTCAATAGAAAAACATAATTATAGGTACCATACCTGTAAATAATAAAATAATATAAAAACCACATACGGAGACTAATTAATGATAATAGCAGTTAAATGTACATATACGTTTGCATTCTATACAATAAAATAGTTGAAATAAAAATCTCTGATGCATATGCGTAAGTTCTTGGTATTATGGATTTAATTTTCCTTATTATTTATCGATCAATGAAAAATAAATCGATATGTTTATTAGGTTTCTTTGCAGAAATTGAAACAAATGCTAGTGTTCTACACATTATCATTGATATCTGTATAAATGGGCGCGTTATATTTCATGTATTTCAAAACCAACTCATTTAAGTTTATGTGATAATGGTATAATAGTTGTAATTATTCCTGGTTACATATCCAAAATGGACATAATGGAATCGGCAGACGTTAATAACAATTAAACTATTTTATATGAAAGTCATGTATACAATTTATTAAACATTTATTGAAGACAGAACCAAAGGGCAAGTTTACTTTTAATATTTAACCTTGAGAACACCTGCTCGTTTCTGATCTGATTGCCCATGATAATCAGAGTTCTCATTTGTCACGCTATATAAAATACAATATATATGTCGTACATTTTTTAATGTCTAGTATTATTAGTTAGCCCGCCCGGTATGTTTTTGGTACAAAGTATACCTTTAACTCCGACGATTGCGGGTTCGACTCCGTCTATGCGAAAAATCAGTAATCTGTCTAAATCTGAATCATAATAACAATCAGACTCTGGTATAAAACAAATTGTTGCATAGATAATGATAGAATTTATTATTGATATAAATAAAATATGTATAAACTACATATATATAACTGTATAAGTACTTAATAGTACGTAAATATAAAGTTAAGTAGAGAGTTCATCATTTAAAATATTACAATGTTTTACTCTACTACATCACATCACGAGCTAGAACGAATAAATTAATGTAAGAAAATTTAATTGATAGGTAGGTATGGTACAAGGCAGAAAATATAACATATCAATTGACGCAAATTGTATAATGCACAAAAATATAAGAAAAAGCTCTATTAGTCCGGGATCCCTGGTCTATTTTTTCACTTGATTAGTAACAAGCTAATTTTCCGTGAGTAGCTTCGTTTCAATGAGACGCCCAAGAATTTCCTTTGCGAAAATTCTCGATTGTGGTAGGTAACAGGGGTAGCAGGGATAAACGCATTATATATTCCTTTTTAAGAAGACAACGCATTTGTGACTCCTCAGGACTCTGCTGAAAACGTCCATGGGGGGCGGTTATTACTTAACATAACGTGTCCTGCGTGATGCCTATTCCTAGTATGTACATAAATAACGTTTTCAGTTTATTTAGGGACCCCTAAAAATAAGGTACAGTTAATACTAATATAATAAAAAATAAATCAGCCAAGTGCGTGTCGGGCCACGCACAATGTAGGGTTCCGTAGTTGTCAGAATTGTCAAGATCGGTCAAGCAATCTTCGAGTACCTATTTTCGTAAAAATGTTTGAATGTGAATTATACTAACGATTTTGAACATTAAATGTTCGTCGATTATTTATTATTCTAAGACTTGTAAAATATACTTAGCGCCGATAAATTTCCTTCCTGATTAGCGCCTATGAAATCTATGGAGATTTGGTTGAAAACTTCATAAGCGCGATTCAGAATCACTCGCGACATGTTTTATTAAGACATTGTTTTATACCTTATTTTATATTTTATTTTAATTTAAACTTATTAAATATTTATTTATTTATTCATTTAAATTCATATATTAATTTAAAATTATTAATATTTACATAATGTGATGCTTTAAAAAGTGAAATATTTATTTTTACTTAGATCATCTATAACTCGATAACCATAAGAACCCACATAGCCGTGATAATTTTCCTTTTAAATTCATTATATGTACCACTATCGTGAATTTTTTCATATTTTTAGACGCAGCAGTTTAGTAGGTAGAGGGGGGGGGACACTTGACTCTAAGAAAAATTGACACTTCAAAGCTTAATATTTCGGAAACAGTTCGTCGTTCGGAAAAATGGTTTTCCCACACCTATAACATTTTTAAAAGACCTATCTAACGATACCCCACAACATGGGATAAATGAGAAAAAAAATTTTTGGTCTCTCTTAACACATAGGGAAGACACCCTGAAAAAAAAAATATTTTTAAGATTTTATTGTACGACTTTCTCGGCGTAATTCATATGTATACTCATACCGAATTACAGCTTTCTGGTATTAAGGGTTTCGGAGCAAAGCCGCGGACAGACAGACAGACAGACAGACGGACAGACAGACAGACAGACAGACAGACAGACAGACGGACATGGCGAAACTATAAGGGTTCCGTTTTTTACTACGGAACCCTAATTAATAGGTATATGGCAAAATAACTCTGAAAAGGATTTAAAAAAAATAATAAAACACTTTGTAGGAAACTGTATAAAGTGATTTATTGAAAACGGTTTAACTTTAATTTCATTAACAATTCAATGTTTAATTTCGGATTTATTATAATCAGAAATACAGATAAAAATAAATTAATACCATTCATGTAGGTAATATCTAATAAGCCGCCTAAAAAACATAAATTTAAAAATGCATCATTATTTTTTATTTTACAAGCAAAATGAAGCTTCAAAAATATAAATTGGTAATAAGTGTATATATTGTGATAGTAGAGGCAAATATAGACATCGTATACATATAAAAGCTATTTCTTAGAACTCTACCAATATATAATAAGCTAATTGTGCAATACAATGACAGAATGTATTCTCGATTACTTTTCAAAACGCTAAATTCTTGGAAAAGTCACATTTGTAATCTTAGGTTGTCTAGAGAGATGATTAGAAGGTGAATATTTTAAACTGTACAGGTAGCTACAATAATATTGTAATATCTATAAATATAAATAAAGTTGTTTAAAACAAGCGCCACACGTTAAAAGACTTATTACATTACACAATTTCAAAGGAACTTTATCCTTATTTACCTTTATTTACACTTCGCGAAGTAAAAGTTCGAGGAAAGATCTCTAACTAGGGATTAGGTACGCCCACTCTTTAAATAGGATCCTTAAAGTCGTGTAATATAGTGAGTCTTTCATTTTGCACACATTCGTGGAAATATTTAACGACTCCGATACAGGAATTAATTTTTGTTTTCTAACTACCAACACGCGATGTCTGCATTAGAATTTTTCGCATTAGAAGAATTCAATCAAATATCCAAATGATTACGATTTTTTTCTGGAATTCGTCAAACTTTATAAATGCAAAGTGCCCAAATAAAGTAATGAAATGAAGAAATCTTTTTTCAATAATATAATAAGTATTAAGAAATATAAATAAATTCTATAATATTTGTTACCTACTAGCTTAATTACTATTCGAAACATTAGTCGACTTTAACAAAAATATCGTAATGTATATGTTCCCAAATTAATCAATAAAAAGAATCTTCATTCAAACCAATAAATAAAATATTTTATCATTCAATATAATATTAAAAACTTAACGAATCAGGTAGTAATTTGAGAAAAGCGAAATCTTTTTTCGTAGGTATTTTATACATATAGATAGTAGTAGAAAATTCACAAGACATTAAAATAAAACTTTAATTGAAAATGTCTATGAAACAGCATAAATATTCAATACACGTTCGTCACCCCTCAGCTAACTAGAAAAAGAGCTGAAATGTACTTTAATTAAAAACCGCTAAGAACCGTCCCGATTAGAACATCCATCGACTTAAAAAGTCGCATTGAAATCTGCCCACCTACAATACCACAGACAGATAAACAAACAAAACGTCAAAGACTCTAAACATCCGTATAACACTCCTTTTTCATCATCGGTTGAAAATAAAAGCTGCATATTTATATTTTTATTGTATTTGTTTTAAATTCTTAATTATCTATGAGTTTAGTATTAAAAGAGTTACTTTTTATAACTGTAATATTAAAATGTAAGAAAGACGTCTCGAGATCATGGATCCGTCGCTCAAATATGTAAAAAGTTTTCCTTACTAAGTATTCTCGTAATATCAAAACATTGGTCGGTTATAAGCAAGCTATATATTACATTCTCATATAATTCTAATGTGATGATAAAAATGATGATTATTTTATGAATTCCAAAGATAAAACTTATTTTCTTATAAATAAAATGGTGTAAATACTTTCCATTTATTAAAAAATACGAGATAAAATGGTGTTTATAGTTAACCATTAAAAAAATCTTATTCTCTACTTCTAACTATAAAATAATATGCATTTGAAAATATCAGTCACAACATCTAATAAAATTGAAAACATGCAATATTTGCAGTTGATTGTAAATAATAAGCGAGATTCTACAAAAGTATTACGATTAAATTGACTTCGACTTTAAATATACACAGTTTTATATAAATTATATTTTAAATAAATTTATTTTTACATAGTACACTATGTCGTATGCTCTACCTACACGTTACAATTTAAAAATAGCATAATAAATTTAAAAATAGAATTTTATTTTAACAGAAATATAATTATATAATAACTCTTTTCAAATCTAATTAAAAAAATAGTAAGATACTTATTTGAATAATTTCGAATTAAATATCTTGAAGGACATATAAGAAATAGGACAAATATTTGAATATGATTTCACTATATAACTAGTATCAATATAAATGCATTAATATTTTATAAATGGATGGGTATTTAGAAACGAGTGTTATATTTGTGCATGTTTCGCTTATAATTATTCTATTTCGATATAAGAGTCAGGTAAGTATTAAAAATGATCTCCAACTTTGTCGATACATACGAAAATGTCGTACGACGTCAAGTAGACAGACACTATCAATAATTGTATAATATATTAAATATCAATAAATACTCTTCCCCTACGTTATCCTATCTCACAAGTATTGTGCGCTCCAAGTCTTCATCATCGCTTATAAATACTACAAAATTTTTTACAATTCGAATCGAATATTTTCAAACGTTTAATAAGCTTTTACATCTTTTTAAGATAGTCCTAATACGTTTTAATATTCTTATTATTTTTTCTCGTATTTAATACAAATATTATTCCAATTTAATCGCTATCATAAATACTTTTCATACATAATATACGGTAACATCAAAACTCGATCAGTCGAAAACGTGCGCGCCGCGAAAGTGCGGACGCGAAAACACTAAGCACACCAAACTATAACGAACAACGAGCCACTGTACGAAAATGTTGACGAACAAAGCGGACATCGACGAAAAGAACGACGTCAAAACTCCTAAGTGCACATTCACAAAAGGTCCATAATAACAGGATCATTTTTAACGGATCAGTCGCTATAGGATGGTTTATTCACACAATTATTACAGGATCATCTTTACCCGTGCATATCGGGCTGTGTGAAAACTCGCTCGTACAACATACGCCTTAAAAATACAATAAAACGTACCTGTAAAATGGACCGCATTGTGAATGTAGCGTTACTCAAAAAGATCTCGGAAATCGAGAGATGGGCTAGAAGGCGCCAGCGGACAGGACGTCGCGCTGGCGGAACCGGCGACGCGGAGCGGGGCTCGGCGTGAAAGCAGCGTGACGCGTCACGTGCGGCCGGGGTGCCGGGGACCGGGCGTACCGGCGGCCAGAGCTGCCGGGGACCGGGATGTCGGAGACCGGGGCTGCCGGGAACCGCTTACCGGTGGGTGGGGCGAGCCGACGGGCGGGCGAATTCAGGCGGGTGCGGCGCGCGCACGCTACGTGGGCGACCGTCAGGAGTCCAACAGCACGTGCCAGCGCTGCACCTGCACCATTAAGACAATTTTTTTAATCTATACTTATTCTATAAAAAGGTAAAAAATTATTTGTTGGGAAGAGGGAGGTCTCAGAAATGTGACCAAATGTGATAAGGAGAGGGGGAGGTTAAAATAAGTACGAAATTCATGTGATGTAATTCATGGATGGTGTTTCTAGGATGTTTTCTCTGAAACTACTGATCCGATTTCAATTTTTTCCGTTGGATAGTCCGTCTGTAGAGAAAGGAAAGCCGAGTGAAACCGCGAGGAGCAGCAAGTAAAAGATACATAAAAGTGACATTGTGAATATGGACTGAAACAGAGATGTGTAGAATAAGTAAATCTATTTGTCCCTACTATTCGCTATTTTACTTAAAAACCCTTTCATAGCATATACACCTATGCCCATATTTTATTAAAATTACAATAAATGTAAATAAATAGGTAACAGATAGAACCGCTGTCTCAAACGCAGTTACGGCGAAAAAAAAGGAGATATCTAAAACGGTAACAATATATACACAAATAAATAAAATTGAAGTGTCTGTTTGTAATTTCAAATGAACAGGTTGTAACTAAAAGCATATGAAAGTATATGGCACTTTCATCAAAAACACCATTTTTAAAATTTTTGTCTATCTACCCGTCTGTTTGTATCAGCTAATTTCTGGAACGGTTTGATCGATTTTGACGGGACGGGACTTAGAGGAAAATATATGAGTTAACTGACGACCCTCACCTGCTGCCCCTGTCGCTCGCACAGCTCCTGCCAGTGGCGCTCCTCTTCACGGCCGGACGAGCTGTGTCCCAGCGAGAACCAGCCCACCATTTCGTTACGCTTCACGCTGCGCCGCCACCACACCGACACCATCAGCGTCACCTCGCTCAGTTGGAACAGAGCCACCTATACGGACAACAGTTTAAAGTCTTGGAAGAAGAATTGGTATAACCGTCTTCCATCGACATTTTTGTTGTAAAGTGTACTATTTAGCGCATTTAAAATCTGCATTTTCTAAATCAATTAAAAAATATCGATTGACTGACACTAATAATAAGATGGGGTTCTTATCCTGTATGTGATCTTAAAACTGTAATTGGAACAGTTTAGTATTTAGCTACAATTTTATAATTTATTTACGCCACCCAATCGCCCAAACAGAGTAGGTACGGTCGAGTTTAACGATAAAATAATAATTTAGTGACTAAAATAAACCTGAAATATGAAGAGCTCCTTGTAAAGCGGATTGGACTGAGCGCGGCGTGTCGTGGATTTACATCGTCCCATCTCCATCCCCAGCGAGCTGATGAGGCACAGCTTCACGTACGTGTCCGGCGCCTTGTTCGGCGACAGCTTGCGGAAGTGAGTGCCCTTTATGATCTGTTATAATATGCAAGTTGTTTTTTTTTTCATAAAATACAAACAGTTATAACCCAACTGGTCATCTATTTATTGTTTGCCCAAGAACAGAGGTATAAAATATATTTTATATACCTACTTTATTAGAAGGTTGTTAAACATAATAAATAAACTTAACTTTTTTATTAACGAGCTTAAACTAAAATCATATTACATAAGTTGAAATAAAATAAAATTAATAATGTTATTGACTGCACAAAGTCAAGGCCTGGACGTATAAATAGAGGGGAGTTTATACTAAGGGGCAATGGTTAATATATGGGGTTCCCCATTCGGATCCTTCTCACATGAAAGCAGCAGTCACACCCTTGAGTCGAGGTGGATATTCGGAACAAAATACGAATTGGTGGATAAACGAAATCATCTCAAAATCAATCTCACTTCAACGGATAAGTGGCCAGTGGTGGGATTATACTGCAGGCCCAGCAGCAGCTCGGGCGCCGAGCGCGTGCTGCAGCACGACGAGGCGGAGTCGGAGCGCGCCAGGCTGCACGCCTCGCCGCCCGCCGCGCCCGGCGACGTGGCCGTCGTGACGGACGACGGCGACGCCAGCACACCCGTCACTGAGCGGCTCGGGTCCAACTTTGGCAACTGGGAATTATGATAATAGTAATAAACATTTTGATAAAAAAAAATATGGAAATCTAAATGTAAAATACAATTTTGTGTGGCGATAATGTGTCTAAATCAGCGATTTCCACAAACTCCTATTAAGGAGAAAGTTTAGGGCTTATGCAATCTAAATAACTCTTAAATGAGGTAACAAACATTAAAAAGCACGCTACGAACTAAGAAACTCCTCGGTTGAACTCGGATAAAAATTCAAGAAATTCTCTCAGGTAATATTGTATGACTGTTTAATTTATCCTTTAGAGTTGAGAAAGTGTAAAAATGTACACTTGCAAGATTGAAAAGTTCTCTCTATACACGGACTAGACACTATCCTGCCACTTATTTATTATTAGTAAATAGATAAAGTAAGAAATTTTCATAACTTCAACATCAAACCAATAATATATGACACTTACTTGTAGACTAGGTTGGTGATGCTGACGAGGTGCCAATTGTAACCAAAGATTGTTTTCCAACTCAAGGTTAAGCGAGGCGAAGCTGACGGTCGCTTCTCCGAGCAATCGCTGTCTGCGCATGCGCTCACATCCGTATATTCTGATACGGAGTCCGAGACCATACACATCCTCTGTGAACAAAAAAAATACACGTTGTATGTTTATTACTTAAATATTTAATTAGAAACATACATTACAACTGCTCTGATGTAGTGGTACTGAATATACCTCTAACACCGAGTGTTGCGAGTTCGAACCCCGCTCTGTGCAGATATTTGTATTAGTATAAATATTTGTTTCTAGGTCTGGGTGTTCGTCTTCGTGGGTCTCCCCATCGTGTTTCGGAGAGCACGTAAAGCTATCGGTCCCGGTTTTTATCACAATCACCTGATAATGATTCTCTTAGTAGGAAGATTAGACTAGAAGTCTAAATGACTTGTCTTCAGGTATTGCGGAGGTCATGTGCGGATGGCAATAGCTCTGTGTAAAAATCAGTAACTTTAACCAGCAAACCCTGGCATAACCAGGAAAAATGTTAGGTAGGTGAATAAATAATTATACTACTGTATACTGTTGTATTAAAATTTAAAAAAAACTAGCATGTTCAACGTACCCGGATTGATTTTGTGCAACACGAAACTTTCCATGTATTGTGCATTTTCTCCATTGCGAATCTTCGATTTATACTTTTGTTTTTTCAGCGGCAATAGCACGATTCGAACCTTAAAAAATAATTAAATTTTAAAAATAAAGTACAAAAAAACCTAAGGAAATCCAAAGGACTTTTCTCGCTAATATGAGAGCAAAGAATACTTACTTTTGCTTCCTAATATTCAGGAGAAAGGGTCTTTTTACTATGAATATGAATAAAATCATTTGTATATGCTTGTGTGTTCCAAAAGGGTTCTGGGGACGATAACGAGGTATCATGTCCAAATATATAATTTACATTACAACGCATGCTGGGTACAGCTAGTGTATTATAAAAGTAAGGTACCTGGCTTTGCAACACCTGACCCTGAGTCTTCTGCGGCAGCGCGCGCGCCTGCAGCACGTGCACCGTCATGCTGCGCACGGGCGCGTCGTACAGCAGCGTCAATTCCACGGAGCCGCGCTCCTGAGAGCTGCTGCTCTCGCCGCAGAGCAGGGACGTGTCCTGTTTCAATTTATAGCAACTTTTAAGTCTTTGCTTTAATCTTACTAAAACGTAGTACGTATATTTTAACAAATTAGAAATATAAGATACCAAAATGGTAAAGGAGTCTTAGCCTTTATTTTTTTTACCCTTACCAAATTGAAGCCAGATGTGTTTTTTTAGATAAGGCTACCAAAATTTTGCATATCGCATTCTATTTACATAATTTTAGAAAGAAAACAGTAGAATTATATATATCTTTGTTTAAAATATTCCAAAAATATTTCTGATTTGATTGTTCTTTATATGCCTATGTATTGTAATAACCGTTTTTTAAGATTAAACATTCAATAAGTTTTTACAACCATTTCAAATAAAAAATTACATTGTGAGCGATAACATCGCTCTCAACGCTGCTCTGCGCCTCCAAGGTGTGGATGTATTCAGCGCGTTGTGGCACAATTTCGTCGATTTTCGTCTCCCGAAGGCTCGTCTCTCGAAGTGCATTTTCTATGTGTTCAACTTCAACCTTCGCCTGTGTTTGGTTCTCATTCTTCTCCTCGTATCTACATTCCACCTCCTCTTTATCCTGAAATAGATATCAGATCATAATTGCTGAGAAATGCTCATCATAAAACTTGTTTTAATTTTTTATTTTGAATTATTAGAAAAATTCACCAAAACTAGCGGAGATTTTAACTAGTTGGTCCAACTCAGTCTAAAGAGTAAGCACGAAACGTATGTCCTTTGTCTTTTTAGATTTCGTATTTGTGTGCTCATGTACAATATATTCATATGAAATGCCCATTACAATACCAATGACTATTTACTATAACTTTTTTACAACTAATAATAAAAAAAACACATCAAGATATCTTATACCTGTCAAGAGAAATTTCATAATAGTACAATAGGTAAATTTGCGAAAATACTATTAAAAAATGTAGTGTAAGGCTAAAAAACCTAATTACAAAAACAAAAAAACATATCCACCGTGACGTATAATCCGTAAAGTACTTGTACTTACAAAAAATTTATTTATCAATTTCTACATACGGGATTTATAAAACGTACGCACGTAAAAGAAGAAGTTTCTATAAAACAGCAGATTTTGTTGCGTAATGAGTATTTGAATGTGTCAAAATGAAATAAATAATGTCAAACCAAAATTCGGCAGTTGAAATTACGAGAAATTCTTAAAAGAATATGTTTTCATGGTTTTTTAGACAACTAGAAGATCAATAGAGCCATTAGGGTGGAGTGCGCTCTACAGGTGCCGATTACGATAATAAAGTTGAATTGGATTCGAGTCATATATTTATAGGCGGGAGAGTGGAATTTTATTGCGAAGAAACAATTTTATACACATGTATATGTATTTCGAGTTCGATTTGAAACTTTGAAGAGTTAATAATGTTTAAAAGTTTTATTCTGCTTTTAAATTCGTTGTGTGGGATTAAACTGTCGATGTCAGTGTATTGTTGTATGATACATTATTGCAGACGCATACTAGGACTTTTTCGTAGACTTAGTTACCTGTTGTATGCGCAAGCGCAGCTCTTCATCTGAGTCGGAGGCTTCGAACGTGAATATGCGTTCTGGGTAATGGTTCGGTTTCGACAAAGCATCTATAACAACACAGACGTACGCACAACGTCAATCAATATAATAACACTCTAGACACTAATTAATAATCTACAAATTAAAAATTTATAAAAATGTGCTTAGTGAACAATACACTATATTTTCAGCGACCACGTATCGCTAATTAACGAAACACCTTAATGACGCATTCGCTGTCCTTGAAACTATGTCACTACTATAACATTGACCTAAGGTTCTATTGTCCCTATGTATAAAGCAAATGATTCAAAGGATGCGTACATGAATTTTTAGAAAGCTTTAATATATTAGGTAGGTACTGGTCTAATGACTAGTCTATTTTTTTTTCAATATTTTTAGGCTAAATAATTTTAGCCGACAAAAATTAATCTATTAAATAGGAAAATGTTTACAACATTTATAAATAATCTATAAAATAAAAAAATATATATTTTTAAAAAGTTCTGACCAAATTGAGCATTGTCGAGGGGCAAGCCGGGTGATGTCACAGCAGCGTTGACGGTGAGGATGTCATCACAGCACTTGCGCCCGAAGACCGCAGAGTAGCACCACCGCCTCCCGAGGAACAGCAGCACCACCAAGACGATTACGGCGAACGCCGCTACCGCGCTTATATATGCTGTTGCCTCAACTGCACAAAATGAAACACTAAATACCTTGACAACTCCACAGTGCATTGTGTAGGAACATTGTTTACCATTAGTCGGGGTGATGACACCGATGTTGGCCACCATCCTGTGTCACTCGTTCATTGCTGGGCGACATTCACACACCTATTCGTAACAGATGTTTCCAAAACAAATTCCAAGTTATAACCCTAATTTTTTGCTAATTTTAATAAGGAAAAAAAAATGGAACGCGTTGGCACGGTCGCTGTCAGTGCCGCACATGCGCCGTGAGCGAGGGGCACGGCGAGGCGTGTGGAATACTGCGCGGTGATAGGACGAAGGACCTACAGGTATCTAGATATCTAAACAGCTATAGTGTCGTCAAGGCCGAGGGCAAGTGACCTCGGTAGGACGTGAGGGTATACGATTAGACAAAAAGGATAAGGAGGCTAAGGATATTGAATATTATCATACAAATAAAATTATTTTAACCTACTGAATTTGTTATTATAATCTAAAATAATATGGATATAGGAGCAAAAATCCAAAAAATATATATAAATATTAATAAAATTCATTAAAAAAAAAAAGATTAATAACGTTATACTTTTTTTAAGCTATATAGGTACGTGTAAAGTGAGGATACCATGTAGAGATAAATGAAGACGCGAATTGCGTAACGTCTACAAGCGTTGCAATCAGGACGCGCTGGATTATTGCCAAGTTGCCGGGAGCGATAGTTGTTTCATAAGGCATTGAGTTTTCATGAATATTTAATGTTATTTCGCGTAGGTCTTTTAGTGATTCCATAACATCTTGGCCCAGTGATCTCATTTATTTTTTATTAATAACATTTCTTTGATAAATAGAGGTTAGTCATTTCTTCGTATATTTAAACTATTTAAAATAGATGCTCATGACAAATAATTGCATAACCCACACTGATATATATTGTGGTTCGCATAGTCGTTTTAGGTGTTCGCGGACCCCGACACAAAATTACATTCCATTATGGACCGTTGAGAATGACCTTTTTATTTTATTTTTTCTATAAGCTTTCTTATGTTTTTGTAAGCGCCTTAAAAATACTCAGATAAAAACCTAATTAATATGTTGGTCTGTTAATGTTGCAATAATTACTTTTTCGAAATGCATAATATAAATGTTTGCATGGAACGGCAAACTAATAAAATTTATATTTTTAAAATTTTTGTCTGTCTCTCTGCTTGTTCTGGCTTATCTGCGAAACGGCTGGACTGAGTTGGAAGGAACATAAAATTGTCAGACGCAGACAAAGTCGCAGGTAACAAATGCACTATAAGAAATAAAGCAAAAACAAGAAACGTAAATGCACAATTTTTTAAAAAATTATAAATACCATGATGATGCCTTAAAGGAGGGTTATGTGTATATTATATGTATACTACTCCGTTTATGTCCTCTCGAAATTTTTAGATGGCTTAACCAATTGTGATAAATGATACCTAATTAAATTCTTGGTAGTGTGAGTGACACTAGGTGCATCAAAACATCAAAACGGCGGATTTTGTGCGTTTTTATGTGCTTTTTTTCAAAACCCTCGAGCGGTGGATCAAAATAAAAGGTTAAGTACGAAAGTCTTATCTGATCAATCTATGTTTGTAAATATTTTAAAACAGACTTAATAATAAAAGCTCTTTGATAAAAGAAGTAAACTTTTACATAAACCTGCCAAGGACATTTAGTTAAAATTAAAAAAAAAATCAAGACAAAAGGTAACAATATGTTATATTTATTTTACAATCAACTAGCTTAACAAGCCGATCAATTAACAACCTAGCCTCCTATACGGCGCGGCGTCGTTCAACTACCTTCCTGAATTATATGCAGACGTAGCGTCTATTACAATATTTAATGAACTTACTAGTTGATGCTTAGGTTATTTTTTATATTTATTTAACGGCTCTCAATACAAGTCATTTTCAGCTTAGCCGTTTCATATAATACGGTAACCATGTTACAAAAAGAAAAGAATGAAATATCTGACATTAGAAATTGTTTATTAATTGATCGGAACTAAGCTAGGTACCTGCGACATGTTTCTACCTAGTATGTCCGTTATTGCCTTTGAAACCATCAAACCAATGTCCAAATTGATTTTATGATAAAGGGAATAATGAGACAATGATTTTAGATTATTACAATGAATGGTTTTTGATATTTTTAGGTTCAATTATTACTTATTTTTCATAGAATCGGTATGTCGATTTGTGAGAATTTTCAATAGCAAATAGCAGGTTTAATTAAAAAAAAAAAAATGATGACTGATGATTCATGAAAATTAATTTTTCAAAAAACTAATGATGCAGTTTTATTTTTATCATAATCGATCCCGCGGGTCCTTTCAGTATTTCGCTATTCCTTATAGTATCGGATTAGGCCTTCCACGCCCAGTTAAAAAACTCATTCTGTATACCTAAATTTTTTTTCAATGTAGCTTTAACCGGTGGTTGAATCAATATTGAATTTAGATTGACAAATTATATATTATATATATATATATATATATATATATATATATATATATATATATATATATATATATATATATATATATATATATATATATATATATATATATATATATATATATATATATATATATATATATATATATATAATTATATATATAATATTATGGATTTTTTTTATTTTTTTTTTCTTATAGTATGGCGTGCATCCGCGCTACTTATGCGCAAAATATTCTGCCAATGTCACGTATGTTGGAGAAGACACGAAGGGGTCCAAACAGTTATAAAAAATTTTGATAGATCAATGGATTTTTTTTTTCAGGTTCAGAATTATAATTTTTTTTTTCGAAAATAATAAACAGAATAAGAGAAAAAAAGTTTAACTTTTACCTACTCTTGTACTATTATTTTTTCTAAATAAAAATCATGTTGGACAAACTAATGTTACCATATTGCAATATTTATTATTTAGATATTTTAATATACTTGAAGGTGACTCAAACTCTTATTAAGTTATCTTAGTTTTCAAACTTATCAACAGATCGCGCTGTATCTCTATTTCATACGCTTGGTTTATCGACCAATGCCCTGCCCAATAGCAACGCCACCTACCGGGTTTAATTATAAATCTAAACTATCAAGACCACTGACACATAAAAAAGTTAATCAAAATCATTCAAATCAATTCTTTAGTAGATGGTAATGAAGAAGTGGCAGAAGTAATTTTTATAACTATATTTAAAGGTTGTTAATATATATGTTGATTCATCTATACCAATTAAAGCTGGATCTAGTACCAATGTAAATTAAATAAATCTTCGGTATTTTTTACTAAATTATATGTAGTTCATAGCATCATTAAGAATTAATTTCCTTTATGTAACTTGACCTGATCTGTGAACATTTAATATTGGAGTCGAAGCTTTGCGCATTAATCGCGTTTTAATCTATGGAATCCCACCTCTTCCTTCATAATATTGTATACTCTTTAGATAATGTTTGACTGTGTTTTTTGTTACATTGCATTGACTTAATTAGATGTTCATTTTAAATAGAAAGGTTGTCCAAGGGTTTCAAGTTTTTACAAAAGTAGAACCTTCTTTGAAATGCCATTACAAAAAACTAACTTCTAATACTTTTATACTTACGCCATAATTTAAGGTAACTATTTAGGCTCGATTTTCCTAGGATTATGTTGTCCGTTATATGGCGGTTTGTATATATAATGTGGACATTAGTCGTCAAGAAAAAGTGCATTAAAATCAGTCCAATAGGAACTATGGCGCCACAGTTACACACGTCAAACACCTCTCTTATTGAGTATGGAGGAATTTCGAAGTGTATGTAGTTTTCAAACAAATTACGCTACGAAGTGAGAATCTCCTCCTTTCTTGAAGTCGGTTGAAAAGAACACCACCCGCGGGATTTCCTCTTCCCTGTTTGGTTACTTGGTTGGTTACTGCTTCTTGTTCCTTGTCTAAATTTATTATTGCTATTATTTAGGATAACTTTGATTGATATTTTGTAAGAATTATATAAATCATCAGAAGCCAGCTAATTTTTATTAACCTTTAATTTATGAAATAAACTAATAAATAAATAATAAATTTATTTTTATATCATGGTTGGCTTCGTGTATCTGTTTTGTTATTGAATATGAATAACTTATATTATATATTTATAAATTTTACATAATTAAACAAAAGGTTATCAGGAAGAAATCCATTTTATATTTTAATAGATATATTTCTTTAAATACTTATGGTTTTCTGACTCTATATTACTTTAGTTAATATTCTTGTCACGGAGAATTTAAATCTTATGAAAATATATGCTAGATTGTCTCAATAAGCACAAAAATTATTGAGTATGTAAATTCGTTGTTTTATGATCTTAGTAAAATATTACTATAAAATAATAATTGAGGTTATTTATTTTCATTCGGAGTCCGTAAAGGTAGAGGTAAAAGTTAGCGTATAAGCAAATCAGACCAAGGTTCAGCATAAATAGAATTTAATAAGTATTAGCTAATATCAATGAAACATCGCAATAATATTTTGAAAATGTTTTTTTTATTAACACTTACATTTTTACAGCGTTCCTAGCCAACAGAGTAATACTATAAAATAAAACGGTGTAAAGAACTGTCGAACGCAAAACAATGTTAGTTCTACAGTGTACGTTAAACGAATAGCTTACAAAGATCCAATCATTACAATAATATCAATCATAATCAACGACTATTGTCTGTGAAATGTACATCGTTCTCGTCGAACAAGCACAGAAAGTCACACTAAAGAAACAAACATCATTTTAAATCTATAAACATTTCATATAATTTAAATTTATCGTCGCTATAATGTAATATAATTATTACTTTTGTAACCATTATTATATGTTATATGTATTCGTTACGAAACGCGAAGTGAACCGCGACCGAGGATCTATCGTAACTGTATAATTTTAAAAATTTCTAATTACGCATTTCTACGTTTTGTTTATTATCATTTAATTAAGAAATTAAATCTTACATAATTACCATGAGCAGCCTATTTTAATAAATTTCACGAAAATTACTAAGTTTTCAGTTAATTTTAGAAAAAGAAAAGCATAGTGTCCGGCCCCGACGCGCGGCGACCGGAGGCGCCCGTGCCGGTTCGCGGAGATCCGGACCGGTCCGTGCCGGAGCGCGAGGATCCGCGTCGGTCCGGGCCGATCCGGGCTTGTCCGCGCGGCCGGCGGCGGCCGTCCGCGGCCCTCCAAGCGTTCGCGACTGTGTATGCTTCGTTTATCTACTTTACGATTGAAAATATGGCTCAAAATTTCAACTACCTACCTAACAGTAAGCAGTAGTACACTAAAACTCAGGCACTCCACATCGACCTCTCACACACCACGCACCCGTTCGAATCGTCAACTAAACATTATTCACTCGAAAAAATCAACTTAATCTAAATCACTTAAACAATTATACTCGTGGCTTCTTAACTGTAATATTACAACAAATGCTTCTCGTCGGCCGCCGAGCGCGGCGGGCGTCTCGCTCGCTCGTTCGACGAACGAAGATCTACCGCTAGACGATATCGTTACTTATCGTATAGTGTGTGAAAAACAACATTATTAGTATTATAGTATATCTATCTTAATGACCGAGGGCGAACTACAGCGACAGGGTCCGCGCCGGCGGCCTCCGCTCGTGCACGCAGAGATTCAACGTATTCCCAGAAGATCCGTTAACGAGATTACAGATTACATTTCGATACAAAAATAACGCGACTCACAAATTTAAAATTATAATATGTGTATAATATTTTTAAACATCACAAATTCATCTCATCCCTCACTGCATATATACATAGATAGTTCGTTAGGAAACGACACGCGAGGCGTCCGCGGCCGAGGCGGACCCGCGGCATGCGGCAACAAGCGGTGAGAAGCTTCACGACAGCGATTACACATATACCGAGACGGCACCGCAACCTCTGTCAGTCTGATATAAGAACACAAATGAACTTTATGTACGCGGTAACTAACTGTTGCACGACGCGACGGTGTGGACAGTGGTCGGTGCAGCTTAGTAGTAAGTCTCTTGTTCGAGCCAGCCGCCCGGGTTGCGGCGCAGGTAGAAGCGCCGGATCTCGTCGTAGATGAAGATCGACAGCATGAACGGAATGGCGGGCAGCCACCACACGAACCTGGGGGTGGTTAGACGCGTTAGCATCACGATTACCATGTGACAATTCGATACTTTTCAAACCATGTACGAAGTGTGCGTCCTCGGGTACGCGTAGTTGGTTACGCATTCGTACTTGCAGCCACGAGTTCAAATTACTAGCCTCGCGGTATAAAATGCTGTACGTGTACCTGTTCATATGTTTAATATGACAGAGGTACACGCATCCAAGTATGCGCAATCCGTACATGGCTTTACGGTGAGCACTCACTTGAGAGGATACATCCGCAGGCCCTTGTCCATGCCCGGCGTGTAGGAAAGGAAGGCGGCGAGTGCGGTTTCGAACACGAGGCCGAAATTGAGCGCCCAGTTGCGCATGCCCTGGTGCACGATCGAGTTACGGCGGGTCTTGCAAATGATCAAGTCGGCCCACTGCACTACCACGATGGACACGAAGAAAGCGGTATGGCAGGTGAATTCGAGAGCCTTACGGTCGCGGTAAGTCTGCAAAGAGTAGGTGAATTATCAGAAATAATCCTGCAAAGAAAAGCTTCGAAATTAAAACGGAGTTCCGCACATACCCATTCCTGTCCATAGGAGTCAGTCAAATCGTTGATGGCCTTCGAGTCCCATTGCTTTCTGATACCGAAAAGTTTCAAGGGAAGGAACCCGTTCTCAGCCATAATCACGAAGTATACGAAGAAGCCAGCGGCTGCTTGGATCATTCCGATTTGGCCATATGCCATGGAAATCAGCCTGTTAATCCCCAAAGTCAATATTATAGACATTGTCATAGAAGTGTGGGAATTTTGGACAGCACCGGCTTTATGTTAAAATCAGAGGACATGTTTAGGAAAATATTACTTTGACAAATGTAAACTAAAATAATAGTACCGTTAATATAGAATAAAAGTTGCATTTATCATTTAAAATTAATCCCCAACTTAAAGCCAGCACTTTTGTATTTTATTTTTGCGTGCTTTAAGCATTTTTCGTGAAAGTATTTAATGCAAATCAAAATACTAATTTAAATTTTTTTATCTAATACACACTTAATTTTTTTTTTCATTTGGGATATTTTACACAATTTAGGACTCATGCAAAACTTTAGAGAATCTGGTATATTTTAGCATTGTGCCACAATAATAAAACATTGTTTCGTGTTATAGTACATTTTGCAAACCTAAATAAGACAAACTTCGAACACAAAAAATAAGCTATATTTGATTTATAAAAAATTATGAAATATTTATATTTTTATAATATATCAGGCATAATTTGCCTTATTTAGAAAGCATAGCGATGAAGTAAAAACTTGTTTCAAATTTTATTAAACAAAATTAAGAATGCTTTAATATCATTTATTTGTACGTATTTTAATAAAAATTTAATGTTTTAACTTGATCGCTTTAAATAGTAGAGTTTATTATTAATAGTTACTTACATTTCACGCCAAACATGCATTAACACTGTTAGTAAAGAACCACAGATAAGCATAAGCAAACAAAAACTTAGGAAAGCATTTGTGATCTAAATAAAAGGATAGCTTAATAGTATTTCCAAGATGAGTGTTGTGTTGGTGACGTAAGCTCTTTAGCGATGTGACCGACTTAGCGTCGTGCTTCTAATAAAACTGCAATATTTTATAAGTAATATATATCCGCATAATAAACTAATAAATATATAATATTAAAAAGAAAATATTATAACTATTACAGTACGCTCCATCTCGCCTAAGTCATTCCTTGAAAAAAAAATTTCTATTAAAAATATTCTATATCTTCTACTAAGACTAAACACAACCACACACAGTTAACTCACTAGTACTTCTGTATGATCACTAATTTTCACTAAATTTTTCACTAACGTGCAATCGACATTTCACTGCTAAATGTCTCTTTTAATCTATCTTTAAAATATGGAAGAGTGAAGATTGTAAAGATATAAAGACTATTATCTAAATGTTCTAAGTTTAAAAGGGTTCTAAAGAAAGAAACTATCTTCAAAATTCATTCTCAAGAGGCTAAAAGGAAACAAATAATATATCGTGTATTTTACACAGAGTAAAGTATCTTTAGGACATTGTTATACTGGGGCTGTTCGAGTCTACACAGGTGCTTGTGTAGTGCTGGGTTGAGGGTGGGGTCTGTCTTCATAATCACTCTTCCACATCCATGTCAAATGGAACTGTTCAACCACAAGTAGCCGCACCATTAAAATGTTTCATTATTTAAATTTAAACCAATTCCGTAGATAAATACAGGGTACAATTTTATTGTTTTAATGAATGAAGTGTATTCCAAGTAGGAGTCTAGAACTGCTGTATTAAATTTTAATAAGGACATTGTTGTTTCATCCTTGAAATTATTTACTTTTTCACGTCATCATTTAAAAATATAGTTTCTTTTATGTGAAAAAGTAAGCAATTTCATCATTTGTTATAGTGTTGTATGTTTTTTTTTCATCTACATGAATCGTGTCGCACATTCCCTTAATAAATTGCACCCTGTATATAATTTTGATAGTGGGGCTATATGGTGTTAACACCCAAATGAGAATCTAGTAAGCGTTGCCACGACAGTGGCGGCGAGTGCGGGCCGACCTTCTGTTGACGAGGTTGTCACGGTAAGGGTCTCGTGGCTGCCGCTTCATGATATCGGACTCTGGCGCCTCGTACGCCAATGATATAGCGGGTACCTTCGTAAACACCAAGCAATCAGCACAAACCAACACAACGACCGCGATCCTCTTACACGATACGGTACCTACACACCCCGTCTCCAACTCTAACTCTAGCTCCGGTATACATATAAATAAATATACAGTACAACTATAATTACTTAATATTACAATCATATTAGAAAATACTAGATTATAAAATAGAAAGATATAGCGTGTTAGATATAAAATAGCTCGTCGATGTTTATTAAAAATAGCACAGTATAGGATATCTGAAACTCTAAGCTAGTGATGACAGGTACAAACCAGACCTAGTATAATAATTTGTATGTATTACGAATACGTGTGTCATGAACTAATACAATACATATTTGATTATGTAGCCTACCCGCGATATACGATAAATGCGGTGAAATGAATCGTACGCTTTAACTCCTGAATGGTAAACGATACTGATGTAAAAATATTGTGTGTAATGGTGTGCATGAAGGGTATGAGAAATAAAATGTAGATAAAATAAAATTTGAAGAATAATAAACGATATCCGTACTAAAACGAGGTTAAGGTGTGTTAAATGCATGCACGGAAGACAGATGGCAGACACAAGGAAGATATCGACAACTTACCTTACGAGCGAACACTCACATACACCACAAATAGTAATAAATAATCAATAAAACCACAAAATATATGGAACAAAGTGTTTTAGTCGACAGGGGCCGGCTAACGGAACAGAAACACGTTATTCCACAAAGACATCAAGCTACATTAAAGGAAAGTGGAAATCAGTTAATATAGAAAAAAATTATTAAAGACAACGCAAGGCAGAAAACTGGAGCGGTGCGATTGTCGCCTTCAATATCCACACTCTACGTCGTGTACCTACAGGACACCTTTCACACTGCAGGCAACAACCAAACCCCAAATATTGAAGACTATTTTACACGTGGTAGCAAGCAAATAGCGGATAGAATAATATCTTTGTACGGGCGATGTCACTCGCCGTATTTTTACCTCTCGTTAACGAGCTTATCAGTGAAAGGATTACGCGGCTGTCGCTTCATAATGTCAGATTCGGCCTCCTCGTAAGCCAGGGAAATGGCGGGCACCTACACAAACACTAGCTATGAGAGCGATCGGCAAGCGTGCGTCGCCACTCACGTGTCCACAACATCCAACACTTAACAAGACCTTTGCAAGCACACGTCCAACTTTCCGCTAACTCTATTTGGATATTCTTCTTCGTATATCTTAATTGAAGACATGGGTGGAAAAAGATCCTTTGTCAAATTATCGCAGTTCTTATACATGGAAAAACCATTTAAACAACCGCATTTGAAGCTATTTAATAAATACATAACTTGATGGTGTGTTAAATCTTTAAGCAAAACTTTGAAAAGTTTTAACCTTCAATCATTCTTGCCTCCAACCTCTATCTATTATTTTGGACGTTTGCTTGCAATATCTTGCGATACTTAAAATTATCATAGAAAACAAAATGTTAAAACACATAAAAAATTGACTATGATATGACTTTCGTTGTTCGTTTCCGCCGGGATGTAAAACAAAATTTAATCGAATGATCTGTGGATGATATCGGAATTGCCTTCGGCTAACTGTGACCAAATGACAAATGTGACAACCTCACGTGATGACGATGAAAATGTATATGATAATGATTGTTGTAAAATCGATGTGTTGTGTCCGTTCTGATGTACGACATGAACTATCGTATCGACTAATACTTGATACATCCTAATAGTAGACTTTTTTTATTTTTATCCCTTACGGTTGCTTACCCAAACGCTAATATGCTATGACACATAACCAGTTCTTGAGGCCAGTAAGAACTGTATGTTTGACAATGTAATTTGATAACTAGATTTGAATATTTTGGTACAAAGTGCAGTCATCACTCAGAGATTTATTTTAGTTCAACATTATCTAATGATCAAATTACAGCACCATAGGAACACATTATAAAGACAAGCATCACTCCATCATTAGTAGAACTCGACGTTCGCTAAAACTCCACTGATTAGAATGAAACCTTTAACATTCTTCAAAACAAATTGTTTGCAATCATAAAGATATCATACTCGTACGCTAACAAATAAAGGCCACTGAAAGGTAATTTTATGATTACATACAATGCTTTTGATATTAGGTTCACACTGCACTCGTCACGATACCGAGACAACAGCGACGTTAGCTGAAAACCGGTTAGGGGTTAAGGCAGCACATTGTATTGTAACATAATAGAGACCTCTCGTTGACAAGTTTGTCGCAAAATGGATTTCTAGGAGGACGTTTCATAATGTCCGCTTCGGCCGCCTCGTACGCCAGCGCTATGGCGGGCACCTAGTATCAATATCTCATTAAATATAAACTATATTATCTTCCGGTACTCCTCAGCTGCAGTTTCTATTAAATAGGATACGTCCAACAAATCTTGCTGTAGTTATTTTTTTTAAGTTGAAACTTAAGGAAAAAATTTTCATATCCAATTTTTTAAAATTTCTTATATAGTTGTCGATTACATAAACAAAGCGTAGTTGGTTGGAATGGAGAAATAAAGTCAAATTACATTTCCCAAATTACTATTACAAAATAATTACTATTACCACTTATTAATTTATATTTATACAAAGTATCGTGTATAAATTTTGATTATGTAATCATTTATATTGCAAGTGAATGCAAAGTGAAGCCAAATATAAATTCAATATCTTATACGACTTCGAACTTATAAATGTTTTTTATCACAATCAAAAGAAGCCTATAAGAAACGTCTTTACACTCACTTGCAATGCAACATCGAAACTTGAACCATATTGTTTTAAGCTTAGAGTCGAACTTACCATGTCAGTTCCGAGATCGATGCAGAGGATAGTGACGGTGCCGAGAGGTAGCGGAATGTCGCACAGGATGAAGGCGAGGAAAGGCGAGATTTCGGGAATGTTGGAGGTGAGGGTGTACGCGATGGACTTCTTCAGGTTGTCGAAGATCAAGCGGCCTTCCTCCACTCCCGTGACGATGGACGCGAAGTTATCGTCGAGCAGGATCATGTCGGCGGCCTTTGGTGGAGTAATTTTTGTTTTATATTTCACGTTAATGCTCAAAACCATTCTAATACTGCTAATCTTGTGTCTTTTCATATTGTCAAAAATTCCGTCAAATATCTTCAAAATTCAAGAACCTTACAATATCATATTTTAAGGTCACTAAAATTGCGTAACACATTAAAATGGAAGTTAACATCGGTAAATTTAAGTCTATAAAATAAATGCATTTCATTTCAGTTAATAAGGTCTCACTTGTTTGGACACGTCGGAGCCAGCAATGCCCATGGCAACACCAATGTCGGCCTTCTTCAGAGCGGGAGAGTCGTTGACACCGTCACCGGTTACGGCCACGATGGCACCAAGTCGCTGACAGCCTTCCACGATGATCAGCTTCTGTTGTGGGGACGTACGGGCGAACACGATTTCGGTGTGGAACCTGATTTAAAAAATAACATTTTCCAAGATTTAGATTTAGTAAAAATTTTTGGGATTTATTTTAATCTTCAATAATCTTGATTAAGAAAAATAATATTTACTTGAGAATTTCGTCGAGTTGATCAGAGTTGAGTTCCCTCAGTTCAGTTCCGTGGACTACGGCGGCTTTGGCCTCACGGGGGTTCACTTCGGAGACGGGAATGTTGAGACGGGCAGCAATATCTTCTACAGTTTCGTTGCCTTCAGAAATGATTCCTACGGACTTGGCGATAGCTTTGGCAGTGATAGGGTGGTCACCAGTTACCATGATAACCTGCAAAATAATTTTGCTAATCACCAGATATATGACTTAAGACATTAATTTCGTATTTCGAAATATGTTTATAATCATAAACGTATATTAAGTATTCATTTCTTCCTAAATATCCTTCTTACCTTGATACCAGCAGATCGGCATTTCGCAACAGCGTCAGGTACGGCAGCACGGGGAGGATCGATCATGCTCATGAGACCAACGAAGCGAAGGTTGTCCAAGGGGAAGTTGGGGTCGTCAGTGTTGAACTTGTAGCCGATGGGATACTTATCCGAGGGCAGTTGCAAGTCGCAGAAGCCGAGCACACGTTCACCGAGTCCACCGAGTTCCAAATACGCATTGTTGAAAGCCTCCTTCATTTCTTCGTCCAAAACCTATTAAATATTAGAAAGTATGCATATAATACATAAATTATTTTTACTTTACATATGAATAATTTACATGAGGGAGAAAATTTACCTTTTCCTTGCCACCGATGAAAATAGTGCTGCAACGTTCCAGAATCCTTTCGGGGGCACCCTTCATGACAAGCAAGTGACGAGGATCGCTGGGGTCATCGCTTTCGTGAATAGAGACTTGGTACTTATTAGTGGAGTTGAATGGAATCTCGCAGACTTTCTTATTCCTCTTTCTGATCGACATGACATCACCAAGAGCAAGTTCCATGCATTTAAGTAGAGCAGCTTCAGACGCATCACCAGCGACTTCCTTCTTTAAGATTGGCACACCATCCTGACCACCTTTGAACTCAGCTCGGTTGCAGAGAGTAGCGATTTTGGCTAGAGCCTTGAATCCGGGGCTAGTGCGATCTGTAAATCAAATCCATTTTATTTTCCGAAGAAAAAATGTAACGTATATTGATAAATATTTTTAATGACATGATCAAATGGGCATACCATATTGTACTCCAGACTGGTCTTCAGTGGTATCAGCTTCAATGATCTGGTTGTCGAACCACATATGGGCTACTGTCATTCTGTTTTGGGTTAGAGTTCCAGTTTTATCTGAGCAGATGGTGGAGGTCGATCCGAGAGTTTCTACAGCTTCCAAGTTCTTAACCAGGCAGTTCTTGGAGGCCATTCGTTTGGCAGTGAGAGTCAGACATACAGTTACAGTCGCCAGTAAACCTTCGGGTACGTTGGCTACAATGATACCTGTAAAATGGTTAAACGATTAGTATGTTTTACAAAATAAATTTAAGGATGATATTTTGTCCGTCAAAGATATAAAACTTACCAATAAGGAAAATAACAGCATCGAGCCAGTGATAGCCGAGGATGAAAGCAATAACGAAGAACGTAACTCCGAGGAAGACAGCAACGCCAGTGATCAAGTGAATGAAATGGTGGATTTCCTTCGCGATGGGAGTCTCGCCAGTGTCCAAACCCGATGCCAATCCCGCGATACGACCCATAACCTATGACCAATATTTTTTATGAAAACCTAATACTATTCCCATTTACAAACATAAATATTTAAAATAATTAATACGATTATTTATCCTAAAATTCATCTTACCGTGTTATCACCGCAACAGATGACCACTCCTTTAGCGGTGCCTTCAACAGCATTGGTAGAGAAAAACGCCAAGTTCTTGGTTTCTAAGGGGTTCTCGTTGGTGAATTCGGGTCCACGGGACTGTGGCTCAGACTCGCCGGTCAAACTCGAGTTGTCTACTTTGAAACCTCGTGCTTCAATGATGCGAATGTCAGCAGGAATCCGATCGCCAAATTTAACCTGACCAATAAATAAAGCTTTTACATACTATTTATTTTACTTAGTGCTTTATGATATTTTACAATCTTAATATATTATATTGATGTAAAAGTATGATCACCGTACCTCAACAATGTCACCAAGCACAAGATCTTCAGCGCGAAGCGTTAACTTTTCTCCTTCGCGAATGACAGTGGCAAATTGAGGTACCATGTTCTTGAAGGATTCCATGATCTTGGACGACTTGCTTTCTTGGTAGTATGAAAAGATTCCAGTCACGATTACAACAGCCGCCAATACAATACCAAGGTACAAGTTATCATCCGATGGTTCCTCAACGGTACTCGCCTAGGAAAGAATAACATTTAATATCATAAGCGTATTATTTTACGAAAAAAATCCATGTAACTTTTGATCACTTTTAAACACTAACCTGAATTCCGTAGGCAATAAAGCATAGAATAGCACCAATCCACAGTAATAACGCAAAGCCGCCGAATAGATTTTTACAAAACTTCACCCATTCGGGTGTCTGTTTTGGGGGTGTAAGTGCGTTTGGACCATCTCGTTCAAGATTTTCTTTCGCCTTTGCATGACTGAGTCCCTGTTTAATTTAAGTTTTCTTAGTATATTTTCATTGCAACACAATAATAAATAATAATATAATAATCACAAAAAAATGTAGGAAGTAACAATATATCTAATTCAAATCTTAAATATTTCTTTAAATACTTACATTTTCGGGGTGTGTTTGAAATCTTTGGTAAAGTTCTTCGGGCGTTACTTTGTGGTAATCGATATCTAACTCCTGTTTGAGGTCATCTAAATCTCCGGGTTTCCGTTTTTTCGCAGGAGGTTTCCGACGGGTCTGCGAAGCACATATAGAATCCTTTAAAATTTTATAATGATGTAGAGGACACTTATATTTGTATTAAAAGAGACTTATTTGTTGCTTAAAATCAAAAACCTTAAACATAGATGACTCTATAGCATACAGTTACATAAAATGAAATCAAATTTGAAATGAATAAAAGCATGGTCTGTGACGACGATCGACAGTTGCAAATACTAGTCGAGCAGCTGTCCATCGTCAATCGCAAGACCAAGAGGTGATAATGCAAATTATAAACCTTGTACTGTCCATCAGCAGTTCTATTATCATCCTTTATGGGGCCGATGGTGGCGACGCGGTACGAGTCGGTGCGGCCATGCTGCAAACATAACTAGGGGCTAGACACATTCTACAAGGCGGCCCTAGGGCCATGCACTGGAACTAAGTGAGAGTGAAGATGAATAGCGACATCCAAGAGTTTTTGCATCCGTCTTTCCAATTTAAATTTGAATTCAACGTCCAAAATCTCTTGGTTGTCAAATAATTAATATATAACAGACATGGTATGAACAAAAACTTTAAAAATGAGAGTAACACACATTTCAGTTAGAATAAAATAAAAATCTTTAACAGGCAAAACTAACTTTTAAAAAATCAAGCAAATGATATAGTCGAGCATATAAAACGACAACAAAATTACTAAATAAATACTATAAAGTCATAAATACTGCTCTTAAAATAACTTATTTCAATTACCATTGTTAACTACTGGTAATAATACGATGTATTGTAAAGAGAGCACACGGCAACAGAGAGCGTGTCCGCGAGGTGTAACCTTGACAAGCTGCTCTATAGTCCTGTTAGGGATCACCGGCTCAATGGCGCTCAATTGAACTGAACTAGTTGCGTGTGCGAATCTGACAGCGACAATATGGAAGCAAGGCACCGCGCACCTCTTTGCGATACTGCCCCGCTACACATGCGCACTCATTCACCATTGAACTAAATTCATCGTTTTACGGCAACGCTCGTCAGCACCCGTTTCGGATATCAGTGGTGTTTTAGTGCGCAATGGATGAATTATGACCCAGTTTTAGTATCGGCTGGAAAAGCGCAAGGGCTTATGAGTCTGTGTTCAAAACTAGCCATAATGTCACTGATGCTAAATGCGTCCGCGTTGCCGTAAACAAGCCGGCCGTCGCCGTCGATAATTGATGAACGTTTTCATAACGGACCTCATTAAACCGCGCCCTGAATTCCCATGAAGGTTATAGTCAGAACAGGAATAATAGACCACGAGATGTAGTATTACGTAGGAAAGCATATATTTAAAATATATTCAAGAGGGGACGGTGTTACGAATGACTATCTAAAAAAATATCATACATAATTGTTATCTGCAAAATTTATTAAATTACAATGCAATGTCTGTTCTGTAACATTTTTACAGCTAACGTTGGCAATACGGAAAACGTCCCCATTCCATTTACTTAAAAGAAACGCAATTGAATTAAATCTGAAGATAATTAAAAATATATAGTTTTAAAACTAAATTATACAATTTATTTGTTGCACGAATAGACGACAAAAGGACTTTCTGCTAGCAAATTATGAAAATGATGAAAAATTCATACGATGGAAATGGAAGTACGGTTGCATGTTGGAAGGAAGGCGTGCTCGATTCGTTACATAAGAGGCACGCAGTACGCATGCGCACTGCGCCTCAACCCCCGCTACCCTCGACATAAATAGCTAAAAGACAAGGTTGCCACCCCCGGGCCCCGGCGACCGCATTCTATAATCTCTGTAAAGGTTAAACCGGAATATCTGATGAAAAATAGAATCCGGTTCCAGAATTCGAGAATAAAACATTCCCGCATCAAGGAGGTCTCATTGTGACATCAGAGCGAACTAAAAATAGTAATAAAAATTGTATAGGGGACACTCCTCTTTTGTTTAAGCGTGTTTGATACTTCAAATATTTTTATCACTAATGGCTAATAAACTTCTAACTCAACCAGTTATTTATTAACCGCTTTAAAAATTACTGCGCATAGGTCAAAAGTAATTTCGATCAATTTATTTGAAGCGCACGAAACACATAATCTAAATTACATAATGTAATTGAGTTCGTCGAAGCGCTCTTTGAATAGTTAATGAAAGAAAAAATTGGAACCAATAACACAAAATGTCAGCGATCAGATATTCATTGTCATGGTCACGAAACTGCTTTATACTGAAAATTTGTGGTTACTATCATAGTAGTTCCACATGTGAATGAGACAATTATTTTTAACTAAGGCGGCGTCGCGACGCTCGACGTGCGATTCCCGACATGCAATTATAATATGCGGCTGTTGCCAAAACACTATTAGTAGCCAGATTCACGTGTGTTTGTTGATGCGGTGTAACATGTGCGTCAGTGTCTCTTTACCGCTTGGCATTCAGAACAAAAGCGGCAACGATGCATTCAAATAGTTTCTACTGAATATGTTTAAAGTTTTATAGTTTTTTTTTTAATTCTAAGTCTTGACTGAATGCTTGTAGAATAATCTTTCAACAAACACTAGAACTAATCACCCCCGCATTAAAATCGACTTTTGTATTTCTAGATCACCAATTTAACTTTGAATCGAGCAATCTTATTACAAGTTATTGAACTCAACGCAGATAGATTTGAAGACGTTTTATTACTTAATCCATTGTTTGCATCGTTTTAATTACGTAAACTCTGATTTAATTTACTTTAATTACTGTGATAAAGAAATCAAATGAAAACAAATATAATGTTTCTGATATAAAATATTCAATTGAAAACAAGAAGGTTAAATTGTATACATTTAATCGCAATTTTTATTCAGGTCGTTTTATAATTCCAGTAATATTTACTATAAGTATTTTAAACGTGAATGTGACTTTGATTTTTATCTTGATTAATATATTTTTTTAAACTAATAAGAATTTTTTAAAATCTCATATTTGAATTCATACTGAAATGGAACTCTAATATAAATATATAAGTGAATTAGAACGAAGGAAAAAACAGAATTTTGTCATTTTTGTCATAGAAAAACATAAATTATTTATTTCTTTAATCGTTTATGATTCATGGTTTTCAATAATGAAATACATCCAAAACTGCATGATACCGAATATAATATTATTTATAGTTTTTAATATGTTAAAAATATAAACTTTAGAACTTAGTAAAACATATCAATAGGACTGCGGAATTTATTTCATAATTATGTAATAATAATAAAACGATTCAAAAAGGATAACGTAATTTACAAGTCGTCTCAAACACTACACCCCCGGAATTAAAATGGAAGTCGTGATCTACGTTGAAGTTATTAAGGTCAGACGCAATTGATTTTTTCGAATTTGATATGAATCGCGTGTGAAGTGAACTTGAAGGACTTTGTCTAGCAACCTAATTGCTCGGTGCGTGCTATCGTCATAAAGGATAAAGGAAATACTCCAATAGAGCGACGGCACTCTATGCGATTTAAATGACATAATGACAAGGCAATTTTCTAATAAACCTTCGGTGCTCTTATATCTAGTTCTCGTGTTCGAACCGCAACCGCCTCCCGCGACAACCTGTTTAGCTACTTCCTTCGGGACACCTTGTGAGGAATCATTTTAATGGCAGGCAAAATTCGCAGTTACAAGAGTTCTTTTATGGTCTCAATGTTCATTATGAAAAATTGTATTATAATTCAATTCAGCTATCGATTAAGAATATATATGATACGGCGAATGATCAAATACTGTCGCTTGTCGTGCATCTGGTACTTGAACGTTATACTTCTCATATATCATCAATTTATTAAGAAAAGCTATTAATAGCTAAAGTATTCAAGTGAAATGATTTATTTATACAATATACGTTAAAGAAACGAGCAGCCATTATTTTGTTCGATAGTAAGTGAAGAAAAATCAAATTTGTAATTTTGAATTTAAATAAAAAGTAGGTTTTGAATTTATAACATTCTTAATGCAATAGACGAAAATTGTTAATTGTTAAAGTATTGTATGATAGCATATGAGGAGACCACAAAGCGAAGTGTCTCTCGCCGCACAGATCGATACGAGCTGTTACGCAACTGGACTGCCGCTATCACTGACGTTTAATTTTACTCTTTCACATTCTATCTTACCTTTGCTTTTTTTATTCTACTCGTTAAGGAATTAAAGCACTACAATGTTCACATAAATCGTTGCGATAATTTGACAAAACCAAAATGGAACGAAAAAATTAACGCAAGCTACAAAGGTATCGTAACTGGCATATAATTTATTCTAATTAGTGCACAAGCTAAGACCACACTTGAATATGTAGAGGAACAAAGGCAATGGAACGTGCATATGAATCCCCTCGGATGAATGGCGAGGGGACATGCCTGAAAGCGAGCACTATACACAAGCAGACGACGATTGCTGACGACCATGTTATCGGTATTCAGGAGTTTCTTCGCACTCACTACCAGCTGCATGCACTCACATCTTCACGAAAGCACTGCGCCATCAGGACATATTTGCTATTTTAAACGCTCAGATAAACACTACTGCAAGCGCACTGCACTCACCTCGCCCATTTTAGCTAGTCTTTATGCAAAGGCGGATTTAAAAGAGCAGACCGCCTTGTGGTCTCTTCTGCGTTCCTCGGTGGAATGAAGTAGATCGTCGCTAGTTCTGCAACAACGGAGACGGTTACGGCTTCCTCGTCTCAACGAAAAAACTAAAATGTGCGCTTCACGTAGTCTCGTCGCACGGCACTGGGGCTATGTCATTATGGTACGAAACTAAAACCCGGTATGAGAGAAGTGTACGGGTGGAGGAGGCGCGTAGGGCGCGTCTTTCGGCGGCCTGTTTCGGGCGGCGACTGACGATGGGGCTGGCGCGTATTGAGCCGACGGCGCACTGACGTCACACTGCGTCACGACGCCAGCGCCGCCGCCACCACCGGCGCGCGCACCCGCTGCGCTGCGCACGGCGCCCTCTAGCGCCGCCGCACCGCCGCGCCGCCCCGGCGTAACCTTCCACAACCGACTCGGTGACAACCGACCTCTGATACGAATATGTTTCGCGCAAAATCTAAGACACGTAGATTGAGGAACCCTTTTCGTTAACTAAGATATACAGAAACCATTTATAGAATTATTTCCCGGCGAAAAACTTACGTCTTTTCTCGTAGTATTACGTACATAGGTCACTTAAAACGACGCGCCCATGTGAAATACAATATTGAGTACAAATACTCTGTCAATCGATAAGAACTTCAATTGAATAATAAATAACGTTTATACACTTTATAAAAAGGCATTTTCTACATTACTAAAAACATTTAACTTATTTAATATAGGAATATCTCATTACATCATTAATAATTCCTACAAACTTTTACTTTTTCTCTATAACGGAATTCTATATATTATATATTGTCTTTATTTTAAAATATTTTAGATCTGGACCATTTAGGGTTACCGTGGACAGTATAACGATTTTATGGCAAACACATTTGCGGCTATTTTATGGCATTCGCGTTATGATTATGTCATAACAGCCGTAAATAAATATTTTTTAGAAGCAAAGCTTTATATTCAGAGGCCTTGAAAGCAGGGTTTAAATAGATAGATCCACAAAAAATTTTAGTACGTAGGTGCTTACTTTAAATTCATACGAACGTTGCAAGAATGTTTAAGAACTGTAAAGACTTAAAAGTTTTTCGAAACTGCGAGAGACGTAAACTAAATGATAATTTGACGATGAAGAAATAGCCAAAATTTTTAAAGTTTTTATAAATTGTAAGAAACTGAACTTTGTAGTACTTAAAATTTACAATTTGTTTTTTTTTTTCATTTTTCAGCTGTTCCTTTAAGTTACTGAAATGGGTCAAGACATTTTTTTTGTGAAACTAACGCACCGCAATTAATTGGAATTTTGTAAAATATATTTAATACGTATTTTACGGTAATTTTTTTTTAATATATTTCTACAAACTAATAGCCGTTAATATATTTTGTTTGTATATCCATTTTCTACTTTACCTACAACATCAACGGGATTTATTTTAGAATATATTAGAAAATACTTCTATTAAATGAAGCTGTACATAATTCGAGTGAGCGAAAGATACCATAAATGAACGATTTTTTTGTAAAACAAAATATATTATATATCTACTTTATAATTAAATTACGAAAGATAACACAAATGTCTAGGAATATCAAATACTTGCATGAAGATAAACTAAATGCCACGTATGGTATAAATAACTAATACGGGAGTAGTTTCGTCGTGAGGGGGCGCCACCTGTCAGATATTAATTTCCGGCACTTGACGTCGTTCGTCGCGCAATTACAAGTCAGCAAATATAAACGTGCCAGCTCGTTGCTAACCACCGGTCAGGTACGCCCCACACCACTCATGTACGTGGCCATATTTAAATTATACTTCTGTTGCAGGATAGCAAGAGTAGAGACACGAAAGCCGCAATTCAAACTTAAAAGTAAATCACTTCAGAGAATACCAAACTAATGTAACAATACCTGGAAAAAAGATATATTTTAAAACAACGGAAACTTCAACTAATGTTTTAGAAAGATAACAAAATTTATGTCAATTTAAATGTTAAATCATAATTAAAACGAGTAGGGTATAATTAATTGATATAACGAGTTTATTGAGACGATACTTTATGGACATTGGTATATATATTAATACAGACGTTAAAACAATTTTACTACATATTGAGTGTCATACGAAAATAATATTAAAGGCCCAAAGTTGCATACAGGACTTTTCATTTAAGGAATTAAAAGCGTTTTCAGAGAATATATTATTATTTAAGTATAAAGAAAATATATTTAATCCCAAATTCATAACTTAGACGCAGGAGCTTATGAATGAAAAAAGTCTGATGTCTAAGTACACAAAATTAGAGCTGATTTATGTGTCAGTACGCACTAAGGATCTTATCAAATTCAAACATGAGAGAGCGTTTTAAGATGTTCGAGCCACCACTTGACCTTCTATTATGACACCCCGTTTTGTGGATAACAACGTCGCCTTCAGGCACGCACGAAACTTAGGGGTTTTCACGCGTTTAACCGACTTTTAACAAAACAAAAGAATTCTTGAGACGGAAATCGGATTGGCTATATACAAAACAGAAGATAGAAACTGTTAAATTTTTCGTATATAGACTAATTTGCCATTTGGTAAATTACATAAAACAAATATAGTGAGCGCAGACCCGTTATGACCATCTTTTGTGCAATAAAGGATTGAAATAAATATAAAGTAAATCAATATCTCGGATTCTGCTAACGGTAGGTGACGCTACTGTCATGCACATAGCCAGCGCTAGTTTATTCTCATATAAAAAAAATAATAGCAGAACGTTCCAAATTAAAACTTATAATTGGACGAGGCGTTTCGTTTATATTAAGGGTGTAAGAGGGCCCAAGTACACATAGGAAACAATACGCATAGTTGCCTTTTCAACTTCCAACGTCCGCTGTGTCCTGCTTTTGTGGAAATTTTTCATTTGAGCAGCTCTGCTCCGGAATGTTAAACAAAAGGATTTTTCTCATTCATTCGCTTTCACGTTCAACGGCTCCATTGTGTAGGATGTATTATTTTATTTATGACAATATCAATAGATATATGTATAAACAGATCAATGTTTTTTTTTAATTTATTTAATTACAAAATTGAAAATTATAAATAAAGTCGTACTGATGACTTTTGTTGTACTTCGTATATATAACAAATAATAAATGACTAATAAGCTATAATAATAATTAAAACTTCGATTAACATTATCACCACTATGATTTTACTTAAACAAGATTAAGTCCAAAACTCCCTACATCGAACTAAAACGTACCAATCAATATTAGGTGCAGTCTGTCAGCTATTAGAATACTATAAACTACGCATGCACCGCCCGAGCTGGGTTTTCCCAGGAATAGGTCAGTTATTATATTATACGTGTATATATAAAGGGGGAGGCAGAGCGTATTATGTACATATAATGTGATGTATATTATTTTGTTAAGAGAGCTAATGAAGAAGGCTATTTAAATTACCTCAAAAAAATTTAATACAGAGGTGATAAATAAATGTGAAAATGTTTTATACCGACACTAATAATATTTGACACATGTCAAAAGTTGAGAGGACAAAGAGATTTCAAACGACGATAATTGAACAAGGCGTCCGTAATGTATTATGTAAGGCATTAGTATCAGAGCCGGGGCAACGGGCCATTCCTTCGGCGTGGAGAACCGGCTGATATGAAAATTCGTCGTGGAGCGTTTGTGGGTCGTGGGGGCTGGATCATGTGGTTTGGGGGTGGAGGCGTACGAAGGCTCTATTTGGGTCACCCCGGGCGTCATTCCCCACGATCAATAAGCGGAGCCGGCGCGCGCCGTTCACCCTCTTACTTGCTCCGCCTCGCCATGTACCTAACCCGTCTCGTGTACTGCTCTATCGACGTTAATTATTATATTAATCATTCTTATAAACAATAATGTATCCAATATTAACGGTGGAAACTATTCTTGTATAGATATATAGAGGAGCTTATGTTCGCCGAAAGTATTGGTATAACAATGAATACGGAAAAACAAGACCCGCCCTAACTTTGCCGGCAGCCATGAAGTCTGTTTCTAAGCTAAGACTAGTGAATGTTTACGTAACGTAACATTTATAAATATTTCAACAATACTGTTACCTAAAAATATTTTCCTGCTTCATGTAAAGGTAGATATTCTCGTTGGTAATCTTCGTAATAAAAACAAAATGCTTCTTTATTTCTATGCAAACAATAAAGATTTTTTTATCATTATATGCACGAAAAATATATAATTACAATAATCGGTCTATCTCCAGTCGGTAGACGTTTCGTAATACAAGCGAAGGAGTACTAAATCACTAGCAGCTTAAAATCTCAAGTAGCTCATATTTAAAAGATCGCCGAAAGCTTAACTGACACGTCCCGAGCCAGAAGATTCAAAGCCGATAAAAACCCATTGCCACCGCCATTTATCATGGTAAAAGAGTTTTCTTGAGAGTCAATACTTTTAGTAGACCTGGAAATACTTTTCAAGGTAGTAATTGGATAATAAATTCAGCTTATATTGTTGTTTTTTTATAAGACTGAAACAAAATATGTTCGAAGATATATTTAGTTTTATTCTTTTATAAAAGTAAAAGTACCGTCCTTTTGAATCGGAATAACCAAAAGCTTGCTTAGGTAAGCTCGTATTATATTTCCATAAATATCACGTTGAGCTTTCCAGTATACTGTCATGACGTTCAGCCTTACAAAATAGTGAATATGAAAGTAGGAAACACGATGGTTTTTCGACTCTTTGCATTTTAGCTGAATCGAATGTCGGCCAACTTTGCCCATTTGCCCAATCGTAATTTTCCTCAAATTCGAATAATATTTTAATATATCGCGTCTTTTCATTTTTATAGAGATATTTATGAGAAAAACTGCCTTTTGTATCGATATTTTATACATTACTTCTTTTGAACGTCATTTTTATGACAATAACGAGCTACGTTACAAAGTAATATTAAATAAACAGCCATACAAAAGCAGTGTGCACGGTACGTTATTGCCCGAATCAAAATAAATTGACATTGGAGGAGTGGGAGTCTCATATTATTGACATATTTACTAGTTAGATCACAGGTAAACCCTCCATTCCAAGCGATAGCATAAAATTTACTAGTTATTTTGGTTTTATATATGCGAGGATCCCTGAAAAGTTAATGCTGAATAAACTAAAAAGATGTCTTCTTAGCTTTGCTCCGCCGTTCCTTCTGTTTTTTTTTTTTTGTAACTAAAAAAAAACAGAAGGAAAGGTGGAGCAAAACTAAAAATAGATGGCGTGGATAGAGATGCAAAGACCATTGATGTTAATAAATGGAGATCATCATCTTTGGATATAAACGGTCAAGGAATAATACTGGTTCAGACCGAGGCGTACAAAGGGCTGTGAAACCAGTCATGAGGATGGTTTTGGTTCTGTATTACTGAACAGTATTAATAAAACTACTATATATACTTTATAATATAATTATAGGGATATTTACTCAACATGTTTTCATTTTCACTGCTTTTGCATCAAAGCGTTAAATTTTCTTAACCGTTAAATTATAAAAGTAGATCAAACAATTTGATAATTTGTTTCTCTATATATCTATAATGATCTACATATTAAATTTTAAGTATACGCGACGACTAAAGTTTCATTGCAAACGTTTCGTGTTAGAGTAACATTAGATAGATAGAAATAGACGTTAGAAAAAGTCTAATAATTCGATGTCAAAACTTTAGTCCGGCTATACTTGTATATTTCATGCACCGAGTAAAGGCGAAATAAATCAGTTCTAAAACATGTTAATGGTTACATAATATAACTTTTAATCTGACTTCAAAAAAGCAAGGACTACACAAGTTTGATTATAATCTTTATGTACGTTACAGGATATATTTCTTTAACAATTGTGAACAGATTTTATGAATTTTATCTGATGACTAGATGACCATCGATTTAAAGAAATAAACATCAAGATTGGTGATAAACAAAATTAATTTTAATAAAAATAGTTGGTAAACGCGTAGACGGGTTATCCGATGTTAGGTAATCACCGCCGCCCATGGACATTTGCAAATTACAAATGCATTGTCAATTTGAAAAATAATAAGGGATGAATGAAAATATGAAGGAAAGAAATGGGGAGGGGTTAAACTCTCTAAATCATCATACGAAACTGCAGTTATATTAATTACTTCACGCAGATTTTCTGTGTGAGTGAGGTACTGCCCCGGTCGAGCCAACCGGTATACGAACTGTTTTCAATGGGCTACACTTAGGCCCTAACTCAACTAAACTAGAAAAAAAGTAACCCCCTTCAAAGATCAAGATCTGATGAACACTATCTCAGCTAAAGAACGATATTTCCTAACAAATGACACTAACAGTCGGTTTCAATAACATTTTTATCTGTGACTTTATCCACTAGCGACAAACTTTTGACATAAATTCTATTGTTAGTTTTAAAAACTGCAGATAGATTATGATTAATGTATTCGTAGTAAAGAGACCCCCAAACAATAATTACAGTTCCATGACATTAAAGAGATCACGAAATAAAAATTAACAAGATCTAGTAAAAATAGCTTACACTCCATTTATAAGTACATACATCTGGGTAAACTAAATCGCAATGGTGGTAGAATTTTACTATTACGTACAGACTGTATTTAGAGCGTGTTTATCATTTATCATCTTGCAATCATTTGTTTACGTTACGTTTTATATATTCAGATTACAGGCAGATTTATAGGTTCTTATAATATTCGCAGATATATATTAAAAACAAATCTTTGAGAGATTTTTTTTTCTTCCAAAATAGTTTGGAGATCGAAACTTGTTTTAAATTATAATAATCTAATCCGAATTTCTGAACCTACCAGTACCAGTATCAAAAGAAAACATATTATTTAAATTCTAATAGTTCAAAATTTATTAGAGATTACAGAATATATTAGAGATTTAAGGCAGCAAGCTCAAATCTAAGAACATTATAAAACATATATATGGGACACCTTATCGAAGACAATCAGAACCAGACAAATAATTTAGAAGCTGGTTTGTGCTAATCATATCTACAGCTACGTAGGCACTGGACGTTAATGGATACAATAACAAGTCTAACACCAAGGTTGCTAAGAAATCCCATTTAGAGGGTTTTAGTAATCAATCGGATAATACATACCAGTGGTATTGTATTCGAGACGAGCACACGCCGCTCTGAACCGCTTCGAAGGGGAAATAAGTGCAGGCACAGCAATTGCTCACAGCGTCAATATATCAATATTAGATAACAGGGCCACGGTTGTTGACGTTTAGATATGTCATGATTCAAATTTTGTTAACCATACATAACATTGTCGAAATAGTCTATGCTCATTTTACACCATTAAAAAGGCTATCCCAATGGAACTTCTAATTGTTCGCCTTTATGTAGTTTATCAAGTTATTAATAAATCTACCCCTGTAATATGTGAAATAACAATAAACCCGTTTGTGATAGTAAATCTTACTTAAGCATATTTTATTACTAAGGAAACACTACACTCAGTTTTCTAACTCAATTTTTTTATCAAAATAGTGTAAAAATAAATATAAGAAAAATGACCATGATAAATTTTAACGCACCAATTCTTTTAAGTAAAATTTTCAATTTGTAATATTAAAAAATCTGATATTGTCGGAGCATTAATAAATGCAATATATTGTATATTAATAATATATTGTTTATTATTGCAAGTAAGCAAGATAGGAAAAAAGGACCTGACAAAACATCGCAGATCTTTTAATAGTAATCATAATTGTGATTTACGTAACTCTTGCAACGATAATTAAATAATAACAATAATTAATCAAATCTAACTTGGGTGGTTTATTATCATAATTAAAACATTTTCTCTTCTTCTACCCTGTCATTTTTGAGAGGACTTGAGCATTGAGCAACATTACAACATGAATCAAGTTGAGCCATCATAAAAATTCGCTTTAATTAAACTATGTACAATAAAAGTGTACGATTTTATTCATTCAGCTGTTTTTTAAAAAAAGTTTTGATATTCACGACAGATACAATAAGAAATAATATGTTTCAATATTAAAATTTTCAACAAAGGATTTAAATGGAAATGGCACAATTATAGTTTTCCAACATTAGGTACCTACGCTGCAAACCAACGAGGTCACAGCGAATATAACTCGGAGCCATGTCGATTTCCGATATTAAATTCTTCAGATATAACTTCGCAAGACAGTCGGCGTCGGTTTAACAAGTCCTATTTTATCTACCTCATTATGTTAGTAATGTCGGAAATAAAAATGCATTATTTTTTTCATGCTAAAATGGAGATAATATATGCGATTCAATAGCGCAGAGAATGCAATTGTATAAAATACAAATAAAAAATATTTTTATTCCTCCTTTTTTAATTACTTAATAAGTTAATAACTAAAACGAAACATTTGTAAATCCCTTCGAAGTAACTAAAAATAATTTTGCAGAACCAAGAAATTCCGACAAATGAAACGCTTAAAGCGATTGCAAGGCTCAGACATAACATTTTCTAAAACATTTCAGTCAATGAAATAAATTATAGAATAAACTGAATATGAGTGAATATAAACAAATCACGTCATGGCCGTTGCTAAGTCGATTCTGTTGATTCACTAGCTTTTCATATATCTACCTAAAGACTGAAGGTGAAATCAAAGGAAGTTTAATAGAATATGTATGGGCAGACATGATTTATATTTCGCAGAAACGTTCTAAAAATTGCCACATCTGTTATACAAATACTCAAATGAAAGTTAACGGATAAATCTTTCGTTATTTTTAAATGACAACTATTAGCTTTAATGAAAGACCTATTATTGTGACTGATACCATATTGATGTTATTGGGAGCTAGCAAACAAAGAAAAGGCCAAGAGCACGTTTACAGAGATACAATGTGGTTACGTAATACCGTGAAACCTATCAACCTTCAGCTACATGAACCTCCACACGTAAATAAAACCCAGGTGACATTTGAGAGCTGCGGTAATTTGCAATGCAGTATTCAAAGTAGATTAGTTCAATCTCTGACAAGTCCTATGGACGAGGTCGAAACAACGGCACTGTTATGTAACAAAACCACAAATTCTGCTAACGAAAATAGTGAAAAGTTAAATGATACTTAATAGGGCTTGTGCTAAAAACACAAGAGAAATTTTGTACTTTAGTTTGTTTTTCCTAGAAAAAAGAACAATGTTCGTTAGAACAGAGCGCAGTCGCAGTGTGCGAAATTAACTGGGGTAAAGTTGAACGCTCTTCTTGCAATTGATTAAAGTACCTTGCGAAAGATAAATCGCAGAAAATGCTACTTGCAAAAACTACATATGTGATTAATTTGTTGTTCTTTTTATTATTGTAATGTCAGAAATAATACAACGTTTAAAAATGTTTTGTGATTACATATTCAATCACGAAATGTGATAGCAAACAAAAAAAGAAATATAACAGATGTAGGAGCTTTTTATGATTTTTTGTCTACCCGACTTAGGAATGCAAAAAAATTGTATGCCTCTTTTTCTATCATCATTAACAATGTAATTATGTACTGGACAGGATACGATGGCGCTGATGTATACTAAAGTATAAAAATCGCTCAACAAAATTAAAACAAAACGTATTTAATCACGAATTAAGTCAAAATTTTATTTATTACTATTCGTACCTAACAAATATAGTTTTTTAGGCAAAAACTCTCATGAGCAACCTCAGATCACCTTCCCAAAGTTTCATCACGATCCAAATCCGATCAATGGTTTCGGAACGCACAGAGAACAGACATACAAGCATTGATTTTTATTTATACTGTTATTTTATTATAATAAAAATTTGTGAATTCATACAACCAAAAAATTATTTCAAGCTGCCGATCGTTAAACGCATTGAATAGGAAATCGTGCATCTTTTAAATTCCATTTTCTGTTTTCCAAGTACTCTATCCTACGAATAGTACGTATGTACTAGGTACTACAGAGTATAATGTAAGTTTTTATTACCCAATTCGATTCTCAAGTCTGTAGAATTTCATTTTATTCTTAAAATTTGGCATTTGAATCTACTACACTTTATTTAACTAGATCTCAAACTATTTTTGGCATTGTGTCCATAAATTTGCCAAGTCGCTCTTGGCTCATTGGTCAGATAAAATATTCTTTAGTAAATCTTCCGGAAGAAAGTAATACTACTAGATCTAGTCCATATATTATAGTCATTTCAAATGCCAAGTATCGTTTTTGTGTTTAATTTAAAGATAGTTTTATCATAGAAAGATAATATTTTAACCTTTAATTAAACCTATTCAAAATCTCGGTATTCATTTTACAAATAGAAGATAATCCGCTATCTAGGACGGGGTCGGTTTTCTGCTAAATAGAGTCCAGGGTATTTTATATTATGTAAATCCAACCGTGAATCAGCTAGCGTTAAGTGCACGCGAGAATTGCCGTGGTCGACATAATTCAATTATGACCCTGCCGACTCGTCGCAAAGGTATTGTATGAAGGATAAACTTGGTCAGATAAAATGTTAGACCCGTGGGAACGTTTGAAATAAGTACTCTCAAAAAGGAATTAATTTAAAGACATTGAACGTTTCCCTCAAAGGACGTTATGTAAGTATACATGGCCTATGATTGGTCTCACATAATTGTTTTCATACGACACGAACTCAATAAGAGTACTTTTAATTAAGTTGGCTAAGCCAATAAGGATTTTATATCGTGTTCGTTTTACGAGCTAATCATTTAACCTTTGCCACTCCCAAAATGGGTGTAATCCTTTAAAACTAGCCAGTGCCGGTGTAATCTGCTCAAGGCGGTTCGGCCCAGAGCCCACTTCTTTGCATCCGTTAACGCTGAGCAGTTCAACGACCATACAGCGAATTCATAACTGGTAATATAATTATGTGTGTTAAAAAAAGTGATTTCATCTTAGAATATATGCGAAAAAGAAGTGAAGAAATTAAATTTAGGTATTATACCATGGAATTTCCGATATATAAGCGGTATTAAAGAAAGTTAACTTTTAATTCTTAAGTTAAGTAATTCAACTACAAAGAAAATTATGAAATTATTGTTCTTTAGCAGAAAAAGTCTAAAATCGATGTTTATTAACTATGATGATTGGAGTCTGGGGAATATAAAGAAATAGTAGCATATAAGGGCGTATGAAGGCTAACTTTGAAACAAACGTTAAAAACTTAAACAAACTTTTAATAAGCTAAAATTTTGTTGTAAATTAAGAATTTAACAAAAAAGTTTAACGAATTTTTTACGACTTGACACGATTTTACTGCTTATTATGATTATTGCTAATAAAAATTTGATCAATTGACTAAACTAACGTATTGGTATTTCTATCTATTGCATGTAGATTTATTAATAATTATTATAATTAAGCTCCTATGTATTTATTAAAGCTCTATAAGTCTTTAACCTAAGCCACGTTATATAATTTGGTAATTTATTTTTTATTAAAACATATAATAGGTATCAACAACTGAAAATGTAAAGAATAAAAACAAAATTACTTATTTAAATTCCGCGCATGCAGCTGCTCAAATATGAAGTTGTAAAAGTGCTTTAAAACTAAAAAAAAATCATACTGAATACTCTTGAAATAGTTGAACGAGAGCTCCACTTTAATAGGCATACGATTTATCACTGCACGTTATGAATGGGGGCATCAAACTTATAACGATTTTACGTAATGATGAAGTGTTTCGACAAGCCATTTGGCAGGAGCTTTTGGCAACTTGGCTAAGTTGAAACTGTTTTAACAAACTCACCGCTACATCCCTACAGGCCAACTTGCCTATTAGTCTTTTCCTAAAATTTATGGTTCGAATATATTAATTATTCTGTAAGAAGATTAAGTTATCAGGACTTGAAAAAAAGCATGGATCGGTAAAGTACTTTAGCAAGTGTACATCGTAATGGACTTAGTAACTATACAACTCAAATTGCGCGTAGGTTTTGCGCATGAATGAGGTTTGTGAATTACGCTGTTATTGTCAGATAGTACCTGTGTAGACTGGTTTAGTATATATGTATTTGGATTGCGTACAGAAAAACCATCGAAATATTTTTATAATGTAGCTGAATAAAGGCGTTTTAATACAAACATGCTTCTTGTATGTATGACTTTGTTCATATGTTGAATACATATATATTTTTAATCAGTGGCGGATTTACACATTTGTCGCCAATAGACTATTAAAATTTTGCCGCCCCTACCGACCTCTACAATTCGATACCCTAGTTCACAATCATATTTTGATAAAACATATCACTCGTTCCCGCATCGCAACCAAACGCGACTACGTAAATTGTAAAGAAAATATAGGTACATATAGGTAAGTGGTGAAACAGATTACGTTGAATTGAATTGTTTACGTAGACCTAATAACATTTGGTTATATAAATATGTATCATTTTGGTGTGAGAATTTTTGTAAGACATAAAAAAGTCCAAAATTTACCTCCCTAGGTTTGAATCTACTCAGCCTACTGTGTAAATCCACCGCAGTTTTTAATTCTTCCATTTGTCGATATTAACGAACGTGGGTTAAATATTATCGCTCTGTATTTACCTCGGAAGTAACAATTATAGTAAAAGTGGATTTTCTCAGTGAAAATGGTATCCATATATTTTACTTTTATAACAATATTTCTTACAATAACTTAAGCCTAAATAATTTAAAAATGTAAACATATTTAAATACAGTTAATTTTAAAAGAAGTTTTTTTCTTTCCTCTAAAGTCGGCAGTTTGCATGTACGAGCTATCGCATCTATACCAACCATATGGTGATATTTGTTACATTAATAACTTAAAGAGAAAATAAAGCTAGATAAAGTTGTATTCATGTTTCAGTTGCTTAAAAAATCACGCTGTATTCATGTCAATTATTGAAAGAAAACGTACTAGATATAATCGAGTAAGAACAATATTAGTTAACCCGTGCGAATACTTAGCACCGTTAATAATTATTTACGTAATCATTTTAAACTGTATTTTATAATTGTGAAAAATTTTGATATTTACTTAATTCTTCATTGCGAGCGACAACAGATCTTTAAAATGACGTCTCAAACATTATTGATGCAGTATTAAGGGAGATATTTCATGACGAAAAAAAACATAGCACCGTTAAGAAATCTATATACTTATACGTATAGCAAAGCCTTTTTACAAAAATTGGATGGAAAGAGGAGTATGAAATTTCACACACTTATATTTTATATAAGATAGAAACGAAAAATTCATTTTTTTTAATATGCATAGAAATTAAATTAAATAAATAAAAAAACATTACACACTCTACCATGTATTTAAAACACACACGCATAAATACTCTTTTTTAGGGTTCCGTAGTAAAAAACGGAACCCTTATAGTTTCGTCATGTCCGTCTGTCTGTCTGTCTGTCCGCGGCTTTGCTCCTAAATCCTTAATACCAGAAAGCTGTAATTCGGTATGAGTATACATATAAATTACGCCGAGAAAGTCGTACAATAAAATCTTAAAAATATTTTTTTTCAGGGTGTCTTCCCTATGTGTTAAGAGAGACCAAAATTTTTTTTTCTCATTTATCCCATGTTGTGGGGTATCGTTAGATAGGTCTTTTAAAAATGTTACAGGTGTAGGAAAACCATTTTTCCGAACGACGAACTGTTTCCGAAATATTAAGCTTTGAAGTGTCAATTTTTCTTAGAGTCAAGTGTCCCCCCCCCCTCTACCCACTAAACTACTGCGTCTAAAAATATGAAAAAAATCACGATAGTGGTACATATAATGAATTTAAAAGGAAAATTATCACGGCTATGTGGGTTCTTATGGTTATCGAGTTATAGATGATCTAAGTAAAAATAAATATTTCACTTTTTAAAGCATCACATTATGTAAATATTAATAATTTTAAATTAATATATGAATTTAAATGAATAAATAAATAAATATTTAATAAGTTTAAATTAAAATAAAATGTAAAATAAGGTATAAAACAATGTCTCAATAAAACATGTCGCGATGATTCTGAATCGCGCTTATGAAGTTTTCAACCAAATCTCCATAGATTTCATAGGCGCTAATCAGGAAGGAAAATTATCGGCGCTAAGTACATTTTACAAGTGTTAGAATAATAAATAATCGACGAACATATAAAGTTCAAAACTCTTATTCTCTTCTTAAAAAGAAATTAAAAATAATTTTATAATAATAAAGGGTTTAAAATTGTAAGTACGTATATTGTATAAGCTGACTTAAAAAAGGAAATTCCCAGTTCGTCGTAAACTTTTTTACGAAAATAGGTAGATACTCGAAGATTGCTTGACCGATCTTGACAATTCTGACGACTACGGAACCCTACATTGTGCGTGGCCCGACACGCACTTGGCTGATTTTTATTTATTATTAAAGTTGTGGTTAAATCGAGAATTGATTATCTGTAATCAATCTGAAAATCGGTTGAAAATTTAATGAACGACGGTCGAATTCTCACCGCTAGCCGGCCACTGGTAATATGAATTCTACATAGATGTGTTTCTACATCTTGACAATGACACATAATGACAATGACGTCGGCGGTAAGATACCAGTATAGGTGACAACAGCGAATAACAAGAGAGCACTGTTAATTACATTTTGTATCTAAAACATAGTAATTAATAATTATAAAGAAAAGTGTATTATGACGGAATAAGGGTAAAATTAGCATAACATTTTAATGACAATGACGCTGGCGCGATTCTAAATACTCATATAATACCTATATGAAGCTGACAACAGCGATTAACACGAAGGCACCGTTAATTGTATTTAGTATCTAAAACATAGTAATGCCTTTGTAAGATTTCTAATAAAGATAAGGTTTTACAGCCGTGTAATAGAAAACTGACGTTAGCGCAATAAAAATCTCCGACTCACGTGTAATAAACTGTATTTTTTACTGTTCCTTTTTTTGTTTTTTTAAGAAGACTACTGAAACATTTTCTTTTAGAGGATATAAAACAACAACCCTGGCGTTTATATTTTATTTACTCATATGGAAAAAGTGATTAATAAATGAATTTCCAACAAACTAACTTAAGAACAATTACCTTTTAAAATTCTGGGCCCGTAGACAAAATTAAGTATATAAAGATAATTAAATTTTTTGTCGACTTCAAAAGTGCGTAAAATGGCTTAATCCATAAATTTTTCATATTTTCACCCATTCTGAGTTGTCTATAAACGAAATTGTCAATCACCACTTAATTTGTCTAGCCTCACTGCACTGTTTATAAATATTGTTAATAAAAATTGAAACATAATATCAAGTTTATTCTGTCTGATTAATTAGAAACAAATTAAATTAATAATTTGTTAACTGCGGTTAAATCTGGACTCCATTTCGGCCTTTGGACTTGTTCATTGCGTTTATCTGTTATAAGTGAGATGTGAGTCAGAGGAAAAGAACAGTTAAGCCTCATCATCAGTCACGAAATTACCTAGCACTAACGCAGACTGTCAAAATGAATTAACCTTGATTTCAATTAATTCATAAGTAAACTCCGTGTATATACTCGTAGTGCCAAAACCAGTGTTCTCCAGAACATAGCTACGTTAATCCCCCTGACGTGTCGTAAATACTTTATTATTAGGGACCTGCTTCCAAGTTCCAACTAAAGCAACAAGACTTCCATTTATTGCTAAAAAGGGAATTCCTGAGGGCATTAGTCGCAATAATTTATTTATGAAATAAGCAATAATGTTTCACAAAGGAAAAAATGGTTCATATAGTTATGTACGCGCGATAGAAATTGTATTTCTTTGACGTTATATAAACGATGTAATTCGTGTATTTTTCAAAAGTTTTATCTATTCATTAATAATAATGTTTCATAGACAATCACGTTTATAGTTTGGACTTCTTATGAGTTAATTTAAATGGAAGTAAATTTTTAATTTTCTCTAACCGTCACCTTTGTCATACCGAATTTTTGTTATGTATGTGTTGGCGTACACGCAGCTCGTAATTTTATTCTCAGCTAAGCTAACCAAAGTTAGACTCGCTCGTTTCGCTCGAATTTCTTACTCATTTTGGATGATACCGGTTCAGTTAGAAACATATTGTCGTGACATCAAATATGTGTTTTACATAACTATGTTTCAGCAACTAGTCGATGTGATCAACGAATAATTGGCAAGCATTAGCAATGTTTCTATTATGCTATGTACTTGCAACAGTAAACAGACTAATTTTGATATATCATTTTCAGCGTCTCTCGAGAAAAATTGTTCTTTAATATTCTATGTGAAAAATAATTTATTAATTAATTGATTTATTCTTAGTATTATTTAGAAAAAAAGTAGAAATATATTGGGAACATAACAGCTGTGAGCTAAGTAAACGTCATTACTTGACGTCAGAGCTTAATGACTCCGAAGTTCAAATAAAAAAGATGAATTACAAAGATAGTTCGAAATGAATAACGCCACAAAAGAAAATCGTGTAAAAGTTGAGTGCTGGAACTGTCAACGTACATCACAAATATTGTGACATATAATTTTGTGAACCGACTAACGAGCACACAGATGCAATGAAGCTCGCGTATATCAAAGGAGACTGAGATTGAATACATTACACTTGCGCAGTGCAGCTGAATCTAGACAAAACTAATTTCGCGAATCCAAAGTGCAATGAGTTCAAAGGAAACGGTGTTAATAACCACATCCTTATAAGGATTCTCTCGTGAGCTTCAATTATTCAAACAATAGAGAAATTTAAATACAACACGACACGATATTGTAGAAAATACACGACAGATCGTGTATAACATACCATCATTACTTCATGATTTTCATAAACTCGGATATGTTGAAAACAAATCTTTACATGTAAAGGCTAACGTGCATCATACTGCACGTTTTTCTGCAGGATAAACCTTATTGAATAAATAGTGGCGTATACATTACGTATAGAATTATTCACAAGACGTTTATATCGCAAAAATACACTGTTAACATAAGCATCTAAGTAAACTTCCATTGGTCTAATCGAATCAAAATATCATATAATATGAATTATAATAAAATAACATAGTTGGACAACTTTAACCTGATGCTGCACCATCATCTGGTATCATAAGAATACACAACTCCTCCGATTCACAGCAGAAGCATCTTCTTGGGCCTCATTAAAAAGGTCACAATGAATATAAAGTATTGTTTTAATTTACAATTTTATACAGTAATTTTAATTTTATTTTTTTGGAATATGCCATGCAAAAAAGTTAAAGTTAAAAAAAAAACTAAGTTTATGTAAGTAATTTGTGATACTGTTTGTTAATCCTCAATAAATAAATAAATAAACACGTTTCGTAACTGTAAATGGTACAAGAAAAGTTAAAAGTTAGGTACGAATTAATCATTAAGAAATCTCTTTTTAGTTTGATGATAAGAGCTGACTAGCTGAAATTAACGTTATTTAGCTTAGTAGGACTAAATATTGTCTGAGATAACTAACTCATTAAACATGAGACCACACCATAAATTTATAATTTTTATATTATTCATTTTTTGTGTTATATTTTCATAAAACGCAATAAGGTATAAATACTAGGTGACGTGTGCGAATACTTCGCACAGTTAATAATTAGTTACGTTTTAATTTTAAACGGTAAATTGTAATGATATAATATATTTATTATTTACTTAATTTTCGTCACGAGAGGAAAAATATTATACAAAATGAAATATCAAATCTAAATATCCATGCCAGAGTAAGAAAGATATTTTATGGCGAAAAAAACACCGTAGCGTTGAGAAATAATATAAATCAGATGACTTTAAATTCCTACCGTTAATAACTAAATTTTCATATTCAGGTTCGCGCAATTAACAAGATTCAGTTGAAATATAATCATTTAATTGACTCGAGCAATTTCATCGCTACATTGAACATAGCATTTCAATGTAATCATATAAAATACGAGAGCATCATTATATCTATCGGCCGCTTCATCTGATGCCATAATGAAGGCACCGAGTGTCGCTCAATATTCAATTAAGTCGTGAAACGGCATTCGATATATAAAATTTTCTACATTTTTCATCCAATATTAAATACGCCTTTGTCAATATGATTCGCAAATTGAACAACATTTTTCATTTATTCTTGGTCAAGAATATTTATATAATACTTTTAAAGTAATAAAAATGTTCGAACAGACGGTTATATTAAAGTAGGTTACGGTAAGTTACAGTAGTCTGCAGGCGTAAGGCGCGTCGCGTCTTGTTATGTAACACCCACGAGTAGAAGTCCTGTCCTAATCAATACGGCAGCACTTGAAGTAAAGCTAATGCACGGAAAAAGCTCGCAGCGCTTCTTGCTACCTTATCTTAATATCGATCTTTAGTAACAATGGGATGGTCCACATAAAAGAAGCTATCGCAAACTTATGTATCCGCTTTGACTTTTTTTCTCAAATTCAATCGAAATGATTACTGAAAGATTATATAATGCATTTTATTTAAGAAATATTTAAAAAAATATTACTGTCTTGATTATTATTTTAACACTATGTGCTAACCTATCGCTACTATTTGACAACGTACATTGCGATAAAATATATTAATAATATTTTTACGTTTTCGGCGAATGTACGAAAATCCACTACGAACAATTACAACAAATAAAATGTGGCCAACGACATGACCTACAAACTAAACCATATTCTAAGTCGTTCAATTACGTTTCAAGGACCATTACCAGCCTACCCTTTCGAGTTAGCAACGCACACACACATACAAATCCTTTGCCCCATGACCTTTTACGCATATTTTAACAGAGGAACTTTGGAAACATCCAGAATTGTGCTTTGTGTCGCCATTTGTTTCGCGTATAGATGAGATGATTGCATAAGTTACCCTTTAGGCCTGGACAAAGTAACGTAGCAATTGACGAATTCCTTTATAGACTTGAAATAGCGATTTTTTTATTCAAACTATTCTCTTTATTACACTTACTATTGAACCATAGTTAAATAAAAAAATATAAATGTATTCATTAAAGTAAAAATTAACAGTTACCTTGTTCATAGCAAATTTTAATCTTGACAATAAATTAATAATACATTATACTTCTAAAGTCCTTTAATGTTTATTTTCTGCTTACTTATAATTTGTACGAGGTGTTTCCACTTAACACTCCAGGTAGAGTATATTTAAGATAATTAGATTTTGTAAACGATGTGATAAAAGCATTTTATTTGATGGTGCCGCACCCAACTCCCACCAAATTAATCTGGATAGTAAACTGACCTTCTGCGACTAATTAGTTCCGCTTCTCTATTGAATATGTTCTTTCCGTTATTAAACTTGTTTAATTTTAATATTACTCAAATATAAATAAATGTTTATTATAAAACACACGTACCTAATACTTAATCAAAATTATGCGGATTACATTTTTTCATGTACAGAAAAAACGCTTTTTACATTGTGGCTGAAATGAATTAAAAAAAAACCATTTCCTATTTGTCGGAGTGTACGACATCATAAAATATAACTACCTTCAAACTGGCGCCAGTATATCTAGCCGGCGTGCATACGACGAGTTGCCCCGATCGATGGCGACCCCTTTACCGACCAATGCACCTAGCTGAATGCCCGGGAAAACCGACTTTGTTCTATATTATGTAACTATTTCGTACAACAACTTTTTATCTTTTTAAAATTGAAAAAGAATTTCGAACGTTGTTCTGATTTATGTTGGCGACAGGAATGTGGAAGTTAGTGGCATTGGACATTTGGCACATCGGGTTGAAAGTTGCGATAAGCTTGTTATGACCAACGGTGAACAAACACGAAATTAAAACGTAGTAGGAAATCTGTGTTTGTCATTTTGTTTGATTCTTATTTTCAAATAGATTTCTATGTAGATTTTATTATACTTTTAAACAGTTATCGTGGTTTTTATGAACAACATCTGAACAATATAATATGATCTGGTAAAGAAAAAGTGCTAGTTTATATACCATGTAGGATTCTATGTAGAAATATAGACATTGTAAGTACATTATAAACGGCGGCCAAGATATAGGAAACTAAAGTAGGACAGACTTGAAAGATGAGATGGTGTAGTTAAGTAATGTTGACCCGAATCGATAGCTGGAATGATGATGGACCTAAATAGTATTTTATTTTCACTTCATTCCTAAATATATATCCAATTTTATATAGTCCATCAAAAGCACTTAGCAAAACAACATAAAACTCTAACGTTACAAATGTATTACATACAACTAAAATTCCTTTAGGCGCATTTCTGTACATGTAATAAAACTGTAAATGGATTTTTGTCTGAATACGTAATATTTTTTATATGATTCATCGAAAATTCGAAATGGCTCAGACATAAATCTTTTGTGTTTAGAATTCATCTAGACCTCCGTGGTGATGAAAAACATTGTGAAATAAATCTGCATGTGGCGGAAAGAAATCAGAGACATTATCTGCCTATTCATATTCGAGCAAAATGGTGAATAAGGTCCAAAAGTGGGTCAAAAAATTATTTAATATAGAAATTTTATTCGACCACGCAAAGCTAGCTATTCTAGAAGAAATTAAAACCTTACTTCGACAACCGAAAGTTACTAGAATTATTAGATGAAAATTGTCTAAAAAATATTTCCTGCTATGTGCGAAAGTATAATCTAAGGTTATTTAATTGAAAATAAACGAGTTTAACATCAGTCTCCGTAATAAAGAAATTAGTTATAAAAAACATCGTTCAATTAAACGTTCTGACAGCGTATTGGTGTAGTATTGTAGTTGAACTTTTGGGGTCAAAAGGTTGTTAAGATTTATTACAGATTTTAATTAGGCTTACCCATTAATCCAATTACACGTAATAATATATTAAAATTTACTGTCTACCTAAAAATAATCAAAATATTAATAAAATGTAATAATTTTATTATTTTAAAATTGAAAACGATAGGCAACCAAAAAGATATTTGGGCAACGAATAGAAGGTTAAGGCAAAATATTTAGCTTTATCCTAAAAATCACTTATTTACTAAATGGAATGAAATTTTATTACTATACAGTCTTGCAATCAATAAAATAAACGTTAGTACTGAACGCATATATTTAATTTAATTTGAAGTAGAAAACAACGCTGATTAAATACACGAAAATGTTGCAGAGCATTTGCACATCTTAATAGGACAATATAAAGGAAAAAAATCTCTCTAAAGCGTGTTTAGTGTTCTCATTACCAATAGTCTTAAATAAAGTCGATACTTAAAAGCCGCATAATGAATAGACAAATTCCTCATACAAATTGTTTTCACTATGTGCAAAATGTAAGGCCCGAGATTAAATAGAATTTGAAAGTCAGCAGCTTTATTACTGAAAATCTCTGCTGTCTCGGAGCTTATCTTGGTAAGAGAACGCACGCATTATTACGTAACCTCGCAGTTCGCCAGTGTCTCCTGTACTCCAACCGCATTACGTAATACACGTACAAGCCTGCGTCTGGCGAGCATAAACCTTTATCTGTCTGCTTCGACTCCAATATTACATAAAATCGATTGTGTCTCCCACCAGTGGAGACGTACCTAATCGATTTTATCGTAAGCCATATTTTATTAATTTAAACGATTTCGCTGATACCGAAGTTTTTGTAATTATCTGGATTATTCTTTCAATCGAGCTATTCAATTGAGATTTGTCCGTCGTTTGTTGTTCGTGTATGATTTTAACAGCAGCAATTTTATAACGGCTCAATTAATTTATTAGAGTTTAAATCACAATTTATTAATATATTTAGCTGATTTTGGAAAAGTATTTAACTAATCATAGTTAGATAACAATACGTTACAAGGTAGCAATTTATTTTGCTAATTTTTTACGTTTGTGTAAAAAAAAATAACTGGAGTAAGTTCGTATCAGGCGACGCGTTTGGCAGAGACCCTAAATCATAGAAATGGCCTGAAATAAAGTTATTTACATACAAGTCTGTCGTACGTTCTGATTAAGAGCTCTTATATAAGTAGGTAATTTTATATTTTTATTAGGAAATGAATACACAGGAAATACGGACAGGGAGTGATGTACAAACGTGTTTTTAAGATAAAAGAAACCATTGCCCAAGTAAGAATGTTTTATATGTAGATGTAGACCAAAACAGATTTATCTATTTAAAACCAAATTACATAGTGTATTTAATTAAACTTTAAATCCCCAAAAGAGCAAGACGCAATGCGGCGTAGTCAAGAAAGTCCTGAATAATATCCTCATTTACAATGGCTTTCACAACTGCGACCCAAAAGTAACATTACTAAATATTGTGTGCCAAAGCATTTCATATCATATTCTCACAAAAATTTAGATTGCATATTAAATTTGACCATTAGTGTCGACCGGATTCAGTCGCCAGCGGCTACCCACGATAGTTTTATAAGGACACGCTCTCATTCCCGACATCCTACGGGAAGTACGACCACTTGCGTCAGCGGAGAGGACCTTAGCTCGCACTAGACGATATGTCAGACGATTACCATTGAATAAAATGTGGAAGATATATTGAAACAAATGTACCTGTGAAAACTAGTGTTAGATTTACAAAACACATATCGCTTTTTGCATTTGTAAAATTGAGAGTAATAAAGTTCGACTTTTGCTTGTATAACACAAAAAAGACATAAATTTACAACTCAGTACGAGTTGTAAATTTAATTAAGGCTTTAGAAATGTATTTAAGTAAAATAAAATGTTATATTTGTGATATTGTTAAAAAGTTGGGAAATATTTTCTGTCATTAAGAAAATATATTCTTGCTTATAATACGAATTCATAAAACATATAGAAAGCTCCAATTAATTGAATCCAAAAATAAACATTCCATTGACATGTTTTTAGTTAAAATCATTATGAAGCGTTTTCTTCTTAATACTTTTAGGTGTGGCCGTAACTTATCGCGCATTTCACACGCATTAGGATAAAAAGGGCAATCCTACTCAGAATGCAAAAAAATTAGACTTATAATTTACTCACTTGTCCCATTCATACTATAACGTGTGAAATGAATCACAATGTTGGGATGGGTTGGTAAGGTCGAGCTATTCACGTCCCCGTAATGGCCATACATTGCATGGATCGATTTGACCGATGGTATCTAGAAACTATTTATTTAATATGCACATACATATTATAGTGCATTTTAACGCGACGTTTTATCATTATTATAATAGTAACGAGAATTTTATGCGGATGTTTTCCTTTGTGTTAATTTGATAGCATAATAGTGATAAATAAATCTATTCAACTATTGTCTGGTTACAAAATTGTTAAACATCTGTCATGTTTTTCGTTTTTGCATTTATTGTTGGCTTAAAAGTTTTTATCCATGAAAAAAAAATCTTACAAATTATGTTTTACATACAAAGTTCGTGATTTTGTTCTATTTTTGGCATTGGATTTGCAATTAAATTCTTTTACCATAAAAATAGCAACATTTATATAGACTTAAAATTTAGGTAGGTAACAAAGAATTGTAATAATTGCATTCCAGAAAAAATTATGTATATTCTAATTTATTATGTGTATATGTAGATAGAAAATATACCATTAAAAGACAGTTTATAACACAGAAGAATATTATTAAGATCGAAATGTCCGCAATAAAATACAACCTACTCGCTCATGTGGGTATTTTTCCTATGACGGCGATAACCTTGGACGAAGATGAGCGCGTCTTGGAGCGTGCTTGTGTCCTCTGACACAAATGCGGATGCATTCAATTGCCGCTGGTACGTATCGAACCGCGCTAAACATCGTGCAAGGCTGTATACACTATTTGCGAAGTTGGTTAAGTTGTGATGGACATAATTTCATCAATAGTATTATCGAATTGAATGGAATATTCCCAAAATTTTTACTATTAACAGGTCTCATATATCAATACTGCCCATGACTGGGCAAAAGACTCTCATATTAAAGAAAAGTGTTTATGAGTACCCCTATAATATTGTTTCTGTTTGGTAGAAGAATTACACATAAGGTACTTATTATTAGACAAAAATCACACTTATAAGTTTTGCTCACAGACTTTCATAAAGATTTACGTAAGCTGGATGTCATTGCTTTACACCTGATTTACATAAGTTGGATGTCATTACTTTACACTTGAAGAACTTACTGTCAGTGTCTTATTTTTAACACACACTGCTTTTTAACTACTCATTATATTGGTAATTCTATGTAGTTACTTTGGTTACCAGTTTACAGAGTTGTTTTATATCAATTACAGGAGTATAGCTTACAAATGTTGCTCTCGTCATAAGCGAGAATTTCATTAGTAACAGATACCTCATATGTAGTTACGACAACTGAGAATGTCAAAAATATGGCACAGCTTCAGTGGTAAAGCAAAAAGAAATAAGTTATGTAAATTACAAAATCTAAGTGCAAAACTTGTAACTGTAATGTACTTATTCCCAGAAGAAAATATATAAAATTGGTGCATGTATTTCAAAATATATTATAAGGACCAGAGATAAAAAAATAAAGAAATTAAACCCATGAAGGAGAAGAGGGTTAAATATAGTAATTTTTTTTCATTTAGGCTTCATTTAAATGTGTTTTTTCTTTGTTATCGGCAGATAGTAGCAAAACATTAAAAATCACAGAGGTCAGGTTATCATACCTTATACATGATAAGTCAAATAAGGAAAAAAAATATTTATAGATTTAATTTTTATAACTTGCCAACTATTATTATACCAATTAATAAAATCTTATTATTGAAAGGGCCTTTTTAAGCCTCGATGGAACTGGGTAAATATAGATTGGATTTTGATTAGGCTTATGATTTTTTGCATATTTAATATAAAAAGTACTATATTTTATAATATAAGTAATATGTAATACTTTTAGTTAAATCAAAAATATTTACATATTTAATCATATTAAGGAATACACTGGTATTAGGTAGGTAGTATTAAAGAAAACTTTGCACAAGTTAAAATAGAAGTCTACTTTTTTAAAAAGTGTTTTGTAACTTTATTAGTCTAAGACAAACTGTAAAGATAATTGTCAATGTAAAGACAATTGCAAATGTCTATTATCATATACTAATGCAATATCAACTTTGTAACTTCAACAACCAAATACATTATTCTTATATTTAGCACTGAAATATTTTAGCTGTAATATCAGCAATAAAAGTATTATGTGGCAGTTAAGAGTGTTTTAAGATAAAGAATAAAACTAAATGATAGCTAAAAATTAATTGTAGTTATAACTGTAGAAAAGTTCATAGTTAAAAACGCTCAGTAGAACCGTTGGTACCTAAGTAGCTGTTGACTGAAATAAGTAGGGTGACAAAAATCAATACCTCTGATGTAACCTACATCGAACATTCGTTACCAAGACCTACTGCCTGGAACATAACTAATACACATTCATTGCATTCATTGAATTACCATGCCGAATGATGATGAGATTATTTTCTTATAAATGGAACGTTTTCTTAATTTTTAAATTGTATAAACTAAATATTACATTCAAAAAATTACAAAATGTGATATAAAATAATGTTCTATTCTTATAAGAGTTAAGCCGTCACACCCTTTATTCAAATTTCTAATTAAAAGCCGCTAATATTGGAAAAATCGAACAGCTTTTGAAAGGGCGTGGTCTTTCGTAATTTACAGGGTCAATAATTATTATGCCAATGTTTACCGAAAACGAATAGTATCTTCTGTCTTATACGGACAAATTCGATATATAATACATGGAGTATTCGTCGTAAATCTAAAAGAAAATGTACTTACATCAAGAGATTCCTTTGACGCCATTTTCACACACAAACAGTTTGACGTTTAAATTGTTGTTGACGTTTAGTATCAAATGTTTTACAAATCAATAACGTTACGTGTTCGGATACACCTATTTTGTACGAATTAAGTTAATTATTTGACAATTATGATAGAAAATTGTGTAAAATATTATTTTAACGAAAACTTTGACATTAAAAAGTGTTAAAGTTGAAGGTGATATTCATATTTAGATTTGGAAAAGAATTTTAAGATTATGACAATTGAGTCAAAGTTTAGAGTGGGGAGATGTATGAAGTTTACATTTTACAACTTTGACATTTTCGTATAATGTAAGCATAAAAGCCGTAAGCAAAAATAATAGATAAAATTGCACGATAACTATAATCCAGTAATTAATTCTACGTTAAAAAATATTTAATATAGTATATATCATTTTGAATAATGTATGTTTAAGCAAAATGCATACCATAATATTTATTAAAAGTGGTTCGTTATCAAATTAGTTCTTATCGGTGGCAATAATTGTTATTTGTCGTTAATATTTACCTTTTATCTACCTGTAAAGATACGGTGTTCCTCAAGTAACATTACCTTATGAAGCAGAGTATAGTATGTGGCAAACAATAAGTGAGATTTATGAATTGCGTTGATCAAGAGAAGCTTTCAATATGAGGATAAGAAGACTCTCTGCCCTATTTTGGGCAACATGTATTATAGCTTTTATATTTATTCTTTATGTTGTAACAGATCTCAGTTTTAAATTGCCTAGTATTAAACCTGCAATGGTGGAACTTGAAGATGTAAGTTATTGTTTAATAACTTTATTGATGGGAAGGGGAAATGTTTTTAAATGTCATATCACTATTTATATTTCACAAGAGACCAAATTAAAATAAAATGTTGTTTGTGATATAGAAATAAAATTGTAATAAAAATAGGATCTGTATTTTTTTTTTCAGCATAATAACAATTATTATTGTACAATTAATCATTCTAATAATGTCATGATTGGGTTTAACTGTTTACATTAGATCAGTTGCAAATTGTTTGAACTGTAATATAATTACAGTTTTCAGATAAATAACTTTAGAAAATTCAATGATAAATCTAAAATTTCAGAATAAATGGTCTTCATTTGAATCAAAATTACGAAATATAGAAAATGAATTAAACCAGCACCATGCAGTAGTTGGAGAGATAAAAAATGCCATGGATCAAATAGTGGAACAATCTCACGAGTACCATCCACCACAAAAAAGACCTAAGCCTGTGCACAAGGAACCTAAGATTAGAGAGTTCAAAGTGGTTGGAGATGAGCCACCGAGGATGCATAGAAAGATAAACATGTCTTACTGTCCGATACTACAGACTTCGGCTAAAACAGATGTGCAGGTAAAGTTAATATGAGATTCATGACAATATTCTATATTATTTTATAGTAATTTCTGGTAATGAAAGTCAAATAATAAAAATTAACCCATTTAGCGCCGTCGTACTCGTTTGAGTACAGTTAGTTTTTGTAAGTTAACTTTTACATACGGACGATTCAATAAGTTTGTGATCGCTGTACTCGTGCGTGTACACCCTTCTTAAACTATCCATAATAGGAAAACATTTCTTTTTCCTTATGTGTTTAAATATCTCACTAATAATTTTGGGTTTAAAATGCTGCTCGTGTCATATTGGCGCTTAATGGGTTAAATAAAAGTAATTCTTAAAAAGTTACTTTATTATTGATTATAGTTTTATTATGTTTCTAATGTTTTTTTTTAAATTACATAGATCATTACCAAGCAACTACATGTAAAAATAAAATATAATGATTTAAATGTATATATAAATGATTTACAATTTATATGCATGATATTTAAAATTGTTATACCTATAAAACTTTTAAGTTAATATTAGGGCTGTACCTACATAGTTGATCTCACACAGCTAATTTTACTCATAATCTAAGGTGGCTCTTATAGAGATAAGCTTTCCTTTGATTACCATGTTTCTTTGTAGTGCTTTCATGTAATGATTTTCTTTTGATAGTAATTAAATAAATGGTAAATAAAAATGATAAAATATAAAACTTTATTAATTAAGGTGTAAATACTATTATATATTTTTATAAAATGACATAAGCTATAATTATACAAGTTAACATTTACTCAAAATTATTTAATTTTACAATGACTCATTCACAGATACTCAATAATTAATTTCTTCTACAGATGCTTGCAATGTATGACAGAATAATGTTTGATGATGTTGATGGCGGGGTCTGGAAGCAGGGATGGAACATAGAGTACAAAGATAATCAGTGGAGTAGCAAAAACAAACTGAAAGTCTTCATAGTACCACATTCACACAATGATCCTGGTAATTTAACTATTTATAATATTTTCAATATTGGTATGAAAATCTATTTAATATGGTATTACAAAAAATAAAATTTTGCTAAAATAGTGCATATAGTAGATATGGTTTGAAAGCTTAATTATTTAATGGTGCATGAATACTTTTTACCACCAATATATTATTTTATTATGCATGGGGTACAACAGCATTGAAAAAACAAATTGTCACTGTATAAGTAAAAAAAAAAAATTATAGGCACCATTTTGATTAAATATTATAGACTTTTAAATGATATATTTTTTACTTTGTGAACTTAAAATTATTTTTTCATAATTTTATCTGTGTTAAATTATGCATATTTTTTACTCTTAATGTTGCTAATTTTGGCTTATATACTGATAGAACATCAGTGACGTATTTCAACAATTTTTTAAATATCAATTTTTTTGGTTATACCCAATTATTTGATATTAGCACTTGGTTGTGATCAGGTTATGGAGTCTTATATAACTATAAACTTCAATTAGTACCTTGCTTAAGTATGTTGAAATATTTTTTCCTTAAAGCCATATTGCTCTTGTTGTAAATAAAACATATTATAGGATGGATCAAGACATTCGAAAATTACTACAAAACACAAACAAAGGCTATATTTACAAACATGGTGGAAAAATTGAAGGAAGGTGTTGGAAGGAAATTTATTTGGGCTGAAATCAGCTACCTCTCATTGTGGTGGAACACTGATGCTACGGACAAAGAGAAAACTGATTTTCAAAAGTAATATCTTTTCTTACAACATTTCTTCAATTATCATAGTTGACAATTTATCACAAATTGACAATACTACTTTACAATAGTGTAAATTTATGTAAAACAAAATGTAGTGATAGTGAGTAGTAACAGAAGTATTTAAATTTATCAGAATAAATACTTGTTAAAATAGATTTAGATATGATCAAAATAAGTTTTTTTACTGTCTCACCTAACTTAATATCATTTATTTACACAATTTAAGTAATTGTTATGTTATAAGATAAAATCATTTTCAGCTTATTAAAATCAGGCCAAATTGAAATAGTAACCGGTGGCTGGGTTATGAATGACGAAGCTAATTCCCATTGGCTATCCATAATCCAGCAATTAACAACGGGACAACAATGGCTAATTGACAATCTGAATTACATACCCAAGAACGGTTGGTCGATTGACCCCTTTGGTTACTCCAGTACTCAGCCTTATTTATTAAAGTTGACTGGTCTGGAAAATTCGGTTATACAACGAGTACATTACAGGATAAAGAAGGAACTTGCTTTGAATAGGCAATTGGAATTTAAATGGAGGCAGTTGTGGGGTAAGCTGTCTTTTTTATTTATGATGTGAATCTAATCTATATCATAACATCAAAATTCCGCTCATCTAACAAAAACCTGACTGACTAAAATTTGCATAGTTAGCTATTGCATAACTGTTTGAACTTTCATTTCAATGTTAGATTTAATTTCAGATGGTGCTGGGAAAACTGATATGTTCACTCATATGATGCCTTTCTATTCATATGACATACCTCATACTTGTGGACCTGACCCAAAGGTTATATATGGTGCTAATAAAACATTTACAAATAAAGGAACAAAGCGTCTCTAACAATGGGATTGTTGATTTCAGGATAATATAAAATGTTGTCACTGAAGTACAAAAGCATACTTAACACAATGCATAAATTTATTATCTTTGATGATAAACAATTTATTTATTAAATGCATAATGGTAATGGTTTTAAATGAAAACATTATTTCGCAGATATGCTGTCAGTTTGATTTTAAAAGATTACCAGGCAATGGTGTCTCTTGTCCCTGGGGCTTGCCGCCGAGGAAAATTGTTCAGAAAAATGTTGATGAAAGGTTATACACTGTTTTTATATTTTTGCTTTGTTTATCTATACAAATAAATTAAATTGAAGTGTATGTTTGTAATTTCAAATTAACAGCTTTTAACTCAATTTATTTGAAAGTATAATACATGGTATATAATGCACTGTATTTACGTCAAAAACACAATTTTTGACTCTGTTTGTTCCGGCTTATCTCTTAAAAGGGCTGAACCGATTTTGACGGGATTTTCAATCACGGATAGAATGTTGTAAGGAGTATCTTGGGCTACTTTTATTATAAAATATTATTAATTTTAATAAATAAATAAAAAAGAGCGCGATAACAAAATTGAAAACAAAAAAGAAGTGAACAATATCCGATTCAAGTAGGGAATGTTTACCACATTATAACAATATAATTTTTCTTGAAATTATCGCGGATGAAAGTTAGTTAGTTATTTATAAAAATATCATGTCAAATCCTTTCTATAATAATTTGCTTATTATTTTGGGTCGGATCTGACATGATGTTTTTATACTCAGCAGTTGCTATCTAACCAACTAGTAAGCATTGAGACTAAAATAATTTCTTCCTAATACCACAGTAGCTATACATTTTCTCTTGAAACACAATTAGAAGATCCTTAATATATTACAATTAAAACTTTTATGTAATACAGGTCTCTAATGATCTTAGACCAATGGCGTAAGAAAGCACAGCTGTACCGCAGCAACGTGGTGATGATACCGCTCGGGGATGACTTCCGCTACGACAGGTCCAATGAGTGGGACAACCAGTACCAGAACTATGAGATGATCATTGACTATATCAACAGCAATGAGGCGTGGAATGCTGAGGTAAGCTAACAGATAACATTTATTCTAGCTAACAGACAGACACGTTGGCGTGGTAGTGCAACTGACTGTAGCGCTAACGGTCGCGGGTTCGATCCCCGCTCACGGCAAAAGTCTGTACTGGCCATACGGATGTTTGTCGTGGTCTGGGTTTTTATGTTAGTGTTGTGTATGTTTCCGGACCCCCGACACAAGGTCACAAGATCTTAATGGGGGCCGTTGAGGGTGATGCGTTTATTAATTTATTTCCAGTCGTAGTATGGAATTTATGTTGTTAATAATTAATGACCTGTCACACATGATGATTGTATTACTAAAAATATGGATGTAGTTGCTGCTTATTATAACTGTATTTCTTTTTCAATTAATTGAATCAAAAGAAATGATGTTAAAATAAATTTAATGTAATTTAAACTTATTATACGTTCTTAAATTTTATTTTGCTTCAGTGAAGTGAATGTGAGATTTAAATCTCTATATAAAGCATTGTAAATGTATTGCAATTTGCGTTAACAAAAATTAAATGACCCAAAAAACAATTATCGAAAGGAAATTATTCTTGTTTTACAAAGATCAATTTTCGTTTCATTATTATTTAATATATAGCTATCCAAACCAAACTTAATGGACATACATATATGTATTCTATTTTTGTATGTGTCTTATTTAGCAGTCAAGTATGGTCCATTTCTAGCCACACATAAGAGTTAGATAAGAAATTATCGATTGAATGATTGAACTGAATCATTTTTAATAATGTAAATTTATAATGAAAAAAAAAAATATTTGAAAATTCGTAGTTTTCGTTCGGGGTATTGCTACCAAATAAAGACAAGAAAAATAGACTATAGTAGTACATGCCGCCAATATTTTGGAAAATTTTAAAGTCGACAAATAACTGTATTGAATAGTTTGTAATGAATCTTTTACAAATATATTTTATTTGAAAGTGTCAATTTTGAGACAAGTTGAACTTACTCAATAGGTACAATTTGGCACCCTCCAAGACTATTTTAAGGCTGTCCATGAAGAAATCAAGCTATCTGACTTCCCAGTACTGACGGGTGACTTCTTCACTTACGCTGACCGTAACCAACATTACTGGAGCGGCTACTTCACATCAAGACCTTTCTACAAGAATATGGATAGAGTTCTACTCGCCTACGTTAGGTTAGCTTTACACTTTTGCTAGAAATAAAATAATTATTTAATTTAATTTAATAATTATTTTCGAAATCATATTTTTTAGGATCTTTTACGGATATGACTTTAATTTTAATAATTATTTCATAAATGGATGCTGATACGCAATAATGTGTCAACCCACAAAAAGTCAAATTTTGAGATATTGATGTATTTTGATACTACGTCACCTATTTAACATTATTCAAAAAAAATTCAATGCATCTAAACTAAATAAGTATGGAAAAAAGTATCTTAACTCAATGTTTCGAATTTCAGGTGCGTTCCATATTTTGCAATTTATAAAATAATCTCAAATATTTAACAAACTTATTATTAGATTAGATATTAAATAAATCTATCTGCTTTTGATTCAATATACATTTTATGAAAATAGAAAAGAAAAGATGAATATATACGTCTTCAAACAAATTTATTGAGTAAAGGTTTGACATCTTTAGGCGTCATTTTCTCAAAACGAAGTCCGTGTGGCTTGACACAGTATTGCTTATCAGCGTTCAAATGAGAATGTATCGTACTCGTAAAATATTAAAAGAGTAAATGGCAATATCTAAAACAACAAACCCTTAAGGACAATTGGACATTCATTTTATAATTAATGCAAAATGTAATAATAGCTAACGATATACATGTTTTGCCTACCACGCCCAGTTAAAAAACTCACCTGTATAACATTTTTGTATAAGTGCGTACCAGTTAAAACTTGCACATTTACTATACGCTAAAGAGTTTGTTTACGCGCTAATCTCAGGAACTACTGGTTCGAATTGAAAAATTATTTTTGTGTGATAGTTTATTTATTAAGGAAAGCTCTAGACTATATTACATCACACAACGACTCATAGGAGCGAAGCAGTAACCATAACCGCAAGGGACAGCTACTTGAAAAATAAAATGTAAATTATAATTGATTTTAACAGGGCAGCAGAAATAATAACATCTCAAGCCTGTTCGTCCCACTCGGTCAGCTACATAACCTCGCTACAACTAAGAGATCGAGTGGAACAGGCGCGGCGAGCTCTAGCGCTGTTCCAGCACCATGATGGCGTCACCGGAACCTCTAGAGATGAAGTGAGGGAAGACTACGCTCGAAAGTAAGTACATGTGATCTATATACGTTGCTGCTGTTTCACCATGGTGGCATAAAAATGTACCTTTAAAAATCATTGAACAGTTTTAGTATACCTTGTTTCATGTAAGTGGGTCGGTCTGAACACGAGGCGAATCGGAACTCGCGCATGATACAGTCGAGTATTAAGAATTAAAACATTAAAAGTATGTGATATGACTATATGTTGTTATAATCTTAATCGAATGATTACATTGATTCAATATTAATGTTTTAAACTATTTGAGGAACACATTCGGCATAAATTAGACAAATCAAGTTAAATTTTGATATAGGTATATCATATATTAATAACTGGTCAAGTGCGAGTAGGACTCGCACACCGAGGGTTCCGTACAAACTTATAGAAATCTATATAAGACTAACCCATCTACGCCATTTGTGGTCTTCATCATCAGTTCCAACATAAGTTACTATCAAAAATACCTAAATCGGTATAGGCTTGCCTATAATATTTGAGGAGTTCCCTCAATTTCTCCAGGATCCCAGCACCTGATCCTGACCTGAAGACAATGGGACCACCTTGGAAGTATACCCTTTCAAACAAAAAAAAAATTTGAAAATCGGTACACAAATGGCGGCGTAATCGGCGAACAAACATAAAAAAAATTAAATACAAGGTCGACTTGCTATCACTCCTTTTTTAGAAGTCGCTTAAATATAATCAAATATTATGTAAATATGGATCACGTCCCAAAAACTATTTTGAAACTACTTAGGAGCACTTTAATTTAAAACACAATCATGGATGCAATCCATGGAAAGACAAAATTTTATTTTAAGTACTAATACACCTTATACTTTCAAAAAAGCAAAGTTATAGCGCGATTCAGGATACACCTAGCGCCATCTCTTGACAATTTCAATGAACTAACTTGTTGAGTTTGACATTAACAACATAATTATATTATATTTTATTCTCGTTTTATTTTTATTTATATTCTACTACACTCCACTACCCCTGCACTACGTTCGTAAAATATTTAGATTTACATTATCAATCAAAATATATATTAGTGTTGCCAAGACGAAAATAATTAGTCCTTAATTCGAACAAAACTAATTGTTAATTTATAAATAACTAATTATATTACTAATAACCAGAAGACTTATATGTGTAGATAAAGAAGTAAATTAAATAACTCGATCTGTTTGAATTTAATTTTAAAATTGTCGTACTAAGTCAATACGAGTACTTAAATCAAATCGCGTGAAGCTCTTATATTGAATGTTAATTACGTAATGACGTTATAAATCGACGATAAAACTTTTAAATGAAAAGTTTATTTCATTATTTTTAGCGCGTTTAAATAATAATTAAAATAAAAAAAATTATTAATCGAGCAGAATTATATCATAGTTAATGTCATAATGTTGTAATAGATGGTATTAGCTGTACGCTACATCGCGCTATCATTTTGTTAGCTGCGATATATAGATTGCATTGCTTTGTTTATAAAGATTTGCTGCTTTTTAATGTTTTCGTATTGATACAAATTTCTTCTCAGTGTTTGTAAAATTGTTTTTTTGACCATGGTTAACTTCTATGTTAATTTGTTACAAGTACATATAACTTTAATTCTAAGATTAATATATTTTCCGCTTGATCAATTTACAACTTGATACATTTACGCGTTCCTGAGAAAAGGGTTGAAAGACAGACGTACAGACTGACGGACACACGAACAGAAATTTACAGTTTTCGGATTTTTTCCTTTATGTATACTAAAGGACCTTGCTCCTGGCCAAATTTCATAATTCTTGGTCAATGGGAAGTACCCTATAGCTTTTGATTCCCTTGCGAAAACGTTAAAAACGCTATCATACTTAAAATATGTGATATAAATGACCGTATCTTTTGATTGCGTTAACTTAGAATTTTGATTTTTTCACAGCTCTTAGTAATTACAACTCTGAGTACTTGACGTTGATAAAAATTTGTTACCTTCACGCGTTTCTGAGAAAAAGGTTGAAAGACAAACTTACAAACAGACAAACATACATACAAAAATTTACAGTTTTCAGATTTTTTCCTTTATTTGTACCATAAGATCTTACTTCTTGCCAAATTTCATCGTGCTAGGTCAATGGGAAGTACCCTATAGGTTTTGATTCCCTTGCGAAAACGCTAAAATGATCAAAATATACGACATATTTTCCATTATCTTTTGATTGCGTTGACTTAGAACTTTAATATTTTCACGGCCGCATGTAATCATAGACTTGAGTATATGATATTAATTTCAACATGATACGTCTATGCATTTCTGAGAAAAAAGGGTTGACATCCCGACAGACAGACAGACAGACAGACAGACGGACAATAAAGTGATCCTATAAGGGTTCCGTTTTTCCTTTTAAGGTACGGAACCCTAAAAACAATAAAAAAAATTATACACATTAAATTGACATAATTATAAAGGATGTATTTAATAATTAAGATCAAATAAATGTCAAAGCGGCTGTCCCGATGCTTAATTTAGTATTCTGCGCAGCGTAACGCGCATAGTTCAGACGCGTGAAACCTACTTTACAATTTGATCAGGGATCTTCCTCTACTGTCAAAAGACTTATGGAACAATCCATTATTTTTGGTAATCTGCCATCTATCACAATCATTGACATACCTAGCACTAAATCTTCAGAACTATTATTAATCACATAGGCCGGTGTCTGCTATTTAACTGGAAGTTTAGGCAAAAGTTATCTATAGTCGTTTACATTCTAAATAAGACGTAATATGATTTGTATAATAATATTTTTAAAAAAGCACAAAATCAAAATCAAAATATGCTTTATTCAAGTAGGCTTTTACAAGCACTTTTGAATCGTCAATACAGAAACAAAAGAAAACATAGCACTAATTAATTAATTAATTTACCACCGGTTCGGAATGTAGATTCCACCGAGACGAACCGCCAAGAAACTCGATAATTACTCTTTTTAAAAGTTTTACGATGGGTACATACATTTATGAGCTACAAATTTATTAAATACCCTGTGTGAATCCAGCTTATACTAAATCCAATACTAAATACAATATTCAAAGGTAATTTTTTATTGACAGAATGCTAACAGCCATTAAATACAGCCAATCGACAATCCAACAAGCCGCGTATTACCTTCTAAAGCAACCCGCCATCCAGGACCAGACGCAAGAAGATGTATATTTCGATGTGGACGACATCTGGCGGAAACACGACGAGATTCCATCTCGAATCACTATTGCCCTAGATGTAATGTCGCCTTCGAGACGACTACTGTTTTATAATGCTTTGGCATTTAAACGACATGAGATTGTGACCGTTCTCGTGTCTACGCCGCATGTCGAGGTTAGATAATATTTTGGACATTAGTTCAAAAAGTATTTGGTCTTATTTATTTTAGTTTTTTTTGCCAAAAAGAGTTTTATTGAACTAAAATTTCTTCTATCCAAAGTCTGATCCATTTGTATGCTTATATTATAAAGCTGAAGAGTTTGTTTGTTTGAACACATGCATCTCAAGATATACTGGTTGGAATTGAAAAAATATTTTTGTGTTAGATACTTTATTTATTAAGGAAGGCTATAGGCTATATTCATAGGAGCGAAGCAGTTACTATAAACGCGAGTGAAGCCGCAAGGGACAGCTAGTAATCAAATAAATGTTATATTGATTGGTTTTCACTATTAAAAAAATATTTTTAGAAGGTACTCAACCTTCTTTTCTTCCAATTCAATAGGCTGATTTTGTTTATCTTTACTAGGTGTTTGACCCGGATGGCAACCCGATAATGGCTCAAATATCCCCTGTTGTGGCTGGAGAGAAACGTCTTGGATTTGCAGCGAACAAATTTCAGCTGTCTTTCCCAGTGACAGTGGACTCGTTAGCGATCACCGTCTACACCGTGTCGCTAAGAGACAACATGGCTATCAACAAGTATGATTATAATTGCACATTAATGTGCTTATTTATAACGTAACTTTTTCACACTTCATTTTCAATTTGAGCCCTAACTTTTCTGATTTACTAGGAAATATTTTTCGTTTTGAACACCATACATAATACGTCATCATTCTCATTTTAATTATGAGAAAAGTTTAAATACCGATTCTCAAAAAAATAACATGTTTTCTTCGATCAATAACTGAAGACCAAAGAATTTTATATAGACATCACAATGTAGGATATATTATGTATATATCTGAGTTTAAATACATTTCCATAGAAGCACTCGTTCATACTCTGTTACAATTTGTTCTACTTATTTGGTATATTTGTCTCTCATTTCTTAGATTACGCTCAGTATTAACCTTTAAATGGGTTTTCATGGTAACTTTGGTCTACGGCGACTCGCTGGAGGTTTAAATCTCTTGTGTACATATAATAGTAACTTAGTATTCGTTTTGTATCAGACGTGAGGATTCTTGAGGTCTTGATAAACTATTTTCCTCTAAACAATGTCTTAAAAAAGATAACATCAAAATTAAGAAAAACAAGAAATTATTGGTCAAATTAAGTCATTATTTCGGCGATGTAGTGCCGCTGCCGACGTTAAGTCGCCATAAAAAGTTACATCCACACGATAACTAAGGTCGCCGTAAACCAAAATTGCTTTCGTGAAAATGCACTGTTAAACCTGCAGGCAGGGTGGTGTAGCTTCCATAGCCGATAACAAGACTAAATCGAGTGCGCTAACGTGTATATACTTTTTTATTAATAGTAGGCAAACAGCGGTAGGCAGGTCCAACTGATCCAAAATTTCTGGCTACGTTTACAGTAACATTTAAAATACACCTTTGTGTACTAATGTTTTAATGTTATAGTTTTGCAATATTCGTGGCTACTATTATGTAAATTGACATAATCTGTCAACATTAGTGTCGAAGCTGAACGTATTGGCCGTACATAGGTTTTATAAGTTCCACTGGTTTTATAATTTAAGTTTCCATCAAAATCGCTCCTTGAAGTATTTTTCGTTATTCCATATACGTGCGCCCCAGGTACACGTCGTACTCGCGCGTGCGCATCTACAACGCGGACTACTGGTCGGTGGAGCTGCCGAAGATGTTCGCGGTGGAGCAGCCGGCGGCGCGCCTGGCGGCCGACGTGGCGCTGCAGGCGGGCAACAGCTCGCGCGTGCTGGCCTCGCCGGCCGGCCTGCTCAAGGCCGTGGTCGCGCCCGACGGCCGCACCACGCCCGTGCACATGGACTTCGTGCAGTGAGACGCGTTCTACTATTGTCTCGCGATTTCATTATGTTCCGCTGATTTCAAAGTGTTTAGGATTCCGTGACCTGAAAATAAAAATATTCTTTATTGAAGTAGTCTTCAACAAGCTCTGTGAATTATCAAACAGAAACAAAAAATATTTAAATGAATTAAGCTATCAGTTCGAAATGTAAAATCTACCGAGAAGACACCGCAAGAATTTTAATTGCCTGGTATCTTATTTATTAAGCCATCATCGTTACGTTTTAAGGCTTCTTTTGTTCTATGTCTATAGACCTATAAACTGGTTTGATTATATCTGAGGATCAGTAGCAGATCCAGGGTGAAGGCTAAACACTACCTAAATTAATCTGAGTCCACCATAAATCTCATGGCCAGTAGGTTTTAATGTTTTTCTTAATAAGCCTACCTTTAATGAAAATTTGACTAAAGTCAACTACCTTTCACCAAATCGAAACGATATATACCACTGATAGGATGAACCTAAATTTAACTAAATATTTTAAGTAAATTTACCTAAATAATTGTTTTCAAGTATGAAACAAATGCCTGAATAAGTTATCATACTTGTGGGTTTAATGATATTTTTCGTTATCAGATACGACACTCAAAAAGGTCAAGACAACAACAGCGGCGCGTATCTGTTCATCCCCGACGGCCCCGCGACGCCCTTCAAAGCTGATCCGTTTCCAGAGATTGTGATCACGGAGGGACCCTACAAAGCCACGATATATTCAGGACTAATTGGACCCAAGGCTGCAGAAATATTGCTTGCGGTGAGTTCTTATTTTTTCCTCATATAAATTACATTTCTATAAAAACATATTATACATTATTCTAAAAATTTGCTTTTCACCGGGAATACTGTGAAATCACGTTACTAGCCTATCTTGTAAAGTCTAAATTTGAGCCAAATATTTAAGTTCATTGTTGATAAATATAAGGCCTTATGGACATTTTCCATTTCGCAGTGTAGTATTTTTAGAGTCACCATCGATATGTCAACATTTATTTCATGTAAAGTAAATAGTTAAGTATTCATTTTACAAATATCTTGTTTTTAATTAATAATTAAATTTAACATTTTTCTTCACTTTGATTCAAAGATGGGTTTTATTACAAAGCTTGTTTTGCACTATCCCCAACGTTATGTGATGTTTTACATTGTCATTTAACATAACTTTAAAGGGTAAATTGATTTCTGATTCTTCTCTAGATCTCAGTGTACAACAACCCGTCGCTGCCGCACGGCGAGCTGGAGATCACCAACACGCTGCTGATCGACCCGCAGGTGGACGACCTCGAGCTCGCCATGCGGTTCTCCACCCCCATCAAGAATGGGGACGTCTTCTATACGGACCTCAACGGCATGCAGGTGATTGACGCAAAAAAATTATATATGTTAGAATTTCAATATTTTTCATATTATGTATAAAGTTAATTATCACATAAAATTATGCTTAAAAAAATTCATATACAGGTCAAATTGAAAAAAAATTTGTGCCTCTGCTTTATATTTGTATGTTCATGAATCACTTCGTAAATTAAAACATAACGATGTAACATCATTATGCGCGTTACTTTTATCCTGGAAAATAAAAGTTTTCACGGAGAAAGTAAACAGTAACTCACAAGTCCATATATTTTAGATGATGAAGCGGCGCTACTTCGAGAAACTGCCGCTGCAAGCGAACTTCTACCCGCTGCCGGCTGCTGCCTTCCTGCAGGACGAGAGCACGCGCCTCACTGTGCTCACCTCCACCCCGCTCGGCACCGCCGCGCTGAAACCCGGCGAGATTGAGGTACTCCCCGCAGGACGAGAGCACGCGCCTCACTGTGCTCACCTCCACCCCGCTCGGCACCGCCGCGCTGAAACCCGGCGAGATTGAGGTACTCCCCGCAGGACGAGAGCACGCGCCTCACTGTGCTCACCTCCACCCCGCTCGGCACCGCCGCGCTGAAACCCGGCGAGATTGAGGTACTCCCCGCAGGACGAGAGCACGCGCCTCACTGTGCTCACCTCCACCCCGCTCGGCACCGCCGCGCTAAAACCCGGCGAGATTGAGGTACTCCCTGCAGGACGAGAGCACGCGCCTCACTGTGCTCACCTCCACCCCGCTCGGCACCGCCGCGCTGAAACCCGGCGAGATTGAGGTACTCCCCGCAGGACGAGAGCACGCGCCTCACTGTGCTCACCTCCACCCCGCTCGGCACCGCCGCGCTGAAACCCGGCGAGATTGAGGTACTCCCTGCAGGACGAGAGCACGCGCCTCACTGTGCTCACCTCCACCCCGCTCGGCACCGCCGCGCTAAAACCCGGCGAGATTGAGGTACTCCCTGCAGGACGAGAGCACGCGCCTCACTGTGCTCACCTCCACCCCGCTCGGCACCGCCGCGCTAAAACCCGGCGAGATTGAGGTACTCCCTGCAGGACGAGAGCACGCGCCTCACTGTGCTCACCTCCACCCCGCTCGGCACCGCCGCGCTAAAACCCGGCGAGATTGAGGTACTCCCTGCAGGACGAGAGCACGCGCCTCACTGTGCTCACCTCCACCCCGCTCGGCACCGCCGCGCTAAAACCCGGCGAGATTGAGGTACTCCCTGCAGGACGAGAGCACGCGCCTCACTGTGCTCACCTCCACCCCGCTCGGCACCGCCGCGCTGAAACCCGGCGAGATTGAGGTACTCCCCGCAGGACGAGAGCACGCGCCTCACTGTGCTCACCTCCACCCCGCTCGGCACCGCCGCGCTAAAACCCGGCGAGATTGAGGTACTCCCTGCAGGACGAGAGCACGCGCCTCACTGTGCTCACCTCCACCCCGCTCGGCACCGCCGCGCTAAAACCCGGCGAGATTGAGGTACTTCCTGCAGGACAAGAGATCCTGAGAACCAGTGAGAACGACATGGAAACCACGCCGTAACTGAAAATTACTAACGCATGCCACTCGAAATTGTTTCATAAAGCTGCAGACTAGATTATTCCGCGCTATGATTTTTTTTTACTTAAATAAGTCTTCCCAGCTCAGAATGAACGTTGCACTGACACAATTTTTGATGATTCCACACATAACTGTTTTACTTGAATAAGACACAACCAACCATACCTACAAGTAGCGGGGTACCTTGCGCTATTCATCTATCAAACTCAAACTCAAACTCAAAATATACTTTATTCAAATGGGCTTTAACAGCACTTTCGAATCGTCAAGTTACATGTCATATTTTAATTTTTATAAAGCTACCACCGGTTCGGAATGTAGTCTCTACCGAGAAGAACCGGCAAGAAACTCGATAGTAACTCTTTTAAAATAATTTATACATAATGTATTTTTATTACATTTTAATTATGTTATCCGAATAGAAAATCAACGCTTATCAAATCCACGCCTCTTTGTCGTCAAAATATTCTTGTATGGTATAATATGCTTTATTTATTAAAGATTTTTTAACGTAGGCTTTAAACTTATTAAGTGGCAAATGTAAAACTGTTTGCGGGATTTTATTATAGATGCGAATACCAGATCCCAGAAACGATGAACTGACTTTATGAAGACGAAAGTTTGGTATGAAAAGTTTATTTTTTCTTCTAGTGTTTACACAATGCCTGTCACTGTTCTTAGGAAAACCATCACTATTTTGAAAGATATATAAAATATTAACGTAAATGTATTGTGACGCAACCGTGAGAATATCTATCTTCTTAAATACATCCCTAAGGGAGTCTCGAGCTCCGAGACTATATATTGCTCGAATAGCTCTTTTTTGTAAGACAAATACAGTCTCAATGTCTGTGGCATTACCCCAAAGTAATATACCATAAGACATAACACTGTGAAAGTAACTAAAGTATACTAGACGAGCAGTATCAATATCAGTTAAGTTTTTAATTTTTCTAACAGCATAAGCTGCGGAGCTGAGTCTTCCTGCAAGGGATGACAAATGGGGCTTCCACTGAAGTTTTGAATCTAAAGTAATGCCCAAGAATACTGTACTATCAATTACATTAAGTATTTCATTATTCAAAACAAGATTAAAATTTTGTTTATTAACGTTAGGTAGTGCAAATTCGACACATTTCGTCTTTTTGGCATTTAAAACTAAATTGTTTAGATTAAACCATTTCTGTACATGCGATAGTGCATTGTTTACGTCGTCATACTTATCTTTCTTTCTGTCGACTTTAAATATTAATGAAGTATCATCAGCAAACAACACAATATCACAAATATTGTTAACATAAAAAGGCAAATCATTAATGTAAATTAAAAATAAAAAAGGACCCAAAATTGATCCTTGTGGAACACCCATTTGGAGAACAGATCCAGAAGACTTTGTTCCGTTAATAGTAACTTGTTGAATTCTACCGCTTAAGTATGAAGCAACTATATCAAGAGCTTTATCTTTAATACCATAATAATTAAGTTTCTTCAATAGCGTTTCATGTACAACACAATCAAACGCTTTTGATAAGTCACAAAACACTCCGATAGCATTCTGTGACTTTTCCCAAGCATCATAAATATGTTTTAGAAGGGCCACTCCCGCATCAGTCGTAGAACGACCTTTCGTAAACCCGTATTGTTCACTATGGAAAATATTATTAGCTTTAAAATGTACTAGAAGTTGATTTAAAATAATTTTTTCGAAAATTTTACTTAAAGATGGAAGTATAGAAATTGGCCGGTAATTACTGGGATCGCACTTATTCCCTGTTTTAAAAAGAGGTATTATTTTACTATTTTTCATAAGGTCAGGAAACGACCCCGAATCTACACATGTATTAAAAACTAAAGCTAAATGAGGAGCAATATCATTAATGATAGTACTAAGTAATTTGACTGATATGCCCCATAAATCATTGGATTTTTTAATATTTAACGATTTAAATGTTTTAATAATATCAGAAGGACTAACGTATTTAAACGAAAAACGGACACTACATAGAGCGACGTTATTTTCTAATAATGTGGTAGCGTCTAATGAAGATGAGTTTAAATGGGATGTTACCTCGTTAGGTATTTTAGCAAAAAAATTTTCAAAAACATTTGCCACTTCTACTTCCGAAGTAATATTTACTTTATCTACCTGTAGTTTAATCCTTTCATTATTATTCTTTCGCTGTCCCGACATACTATTGATAACATCCCATGTAGCCCTAATTTTATCGTCCGAACTTAAAATTTTATAATAATAATATGGAATAAGTCGTATCATATACAATCTTTACAAAAGCATTAATTATGTTATGATATTTTTTGTTATTTAATAAGTGATGTCTTTCGCAGATAATGCAAGACCGGCGCCTCAGTCGCGACGACAACCGCGGCATGAACCAGGGCGTGCTGGACAACGTGCGCACGCGCCACGCCTTCCGCCTGCTGCTGGAGCGCGCCGCCGGGCCCTGCGCGGTCAGTGTACTATATACAGGATGAATTTTTTAACTGGGCGTTAGGCGTGGTAGGTCAATTCCGAAAATATAAGGAATAGTGGAAAATACGAAAAGGAGTCTCGGGGCCGACTTTAATGATAACTAAAACTGCATCATTAGTTTTAAAATTTTTCCTTAGCAGGAATCGAATCCGATGATTTTGAAAAAAAAAAACATACCTTATTTTATAAGTGACACTATCCTATATTATTAGGGCAACTTCTGGGAAATGATCGTATAGGCTAAACTAAAGGAAAAGGCTCATAATTTAAAAACATTCTATTAAATTCACACAATAATTGAATCGGGCGTAGTCAATTCTTCAAGGAAATTGTTAAAACGTGAAAGTGACATAAGAACGCGTAACGGCACGGAATTACGTAGTCGTAGTGTCGTATTTTTATTTTGACATAACGGTGACATTGCGGGACGATACGCGCAGAATATCGCAAGCCGTCGCGTCGCGTCGCATCGCATCGCTTTGAATTTGTCTGTTATCGCTTTGCAAATTAAACGCTTTGAAATATCGCTCGCCGATGATGTAAATGTCATGATAATAAGCGGTCGCCTATCACATTTACATCTTTAATATGCTCATATAATTGTCAGGCTAACTGCGTAAATAAAGCGTATAGATGCAGAAAATTTGATTATTTTTTTAAGATTTGTTTGTACCCAACGACACTCGCTCGACGAATCTAACGATATACAATTTATCAAAATCGATAGAGCCGTTAAGTTGTTACGAACGGAGATAAGAACGTACATACAGGCAGATCAAACACATAACCGTCCTTTTGGACACTGCAGTCGATTAAAGATAACGGAAGCTAATTATTTTCTCTATCCCATTTCCAGTCGATATCCCCGGAGCAGTCGAGCGGGTTCCTGACGCTGGGCGCGCACGTGTCGCAGCAGACGCTGATGCAGCCGCTCATAACGATGCACTACACCGCCAACGAGAACACGCCGCGGCCCGCCTACTCCCGCTCGCTGGTCAGCGCCGCGGACGTCGTGCTCGCTGCTTTCCACTCCCATATATCAGCTAAGGTGAATACGAGAATTATATTCTTATACTTGAGCTTTTTCTGACAGGCAGGTTGACCTATGATCACTACAACTGAGTTACGGCCGCGGGTTCGATCCCCGCTCCGGGCAAACGACTGTATACCCATACCGGTGCTTGTCATGGTCTGGCTGTTTGTTTTTGCGGACACCCTGACGTGAGCTCCTAATAGGGGCTTGAGTGTGATATGCTGTTATTGTTTATTATTGTTATTTCTAAGATCAATATCATATAAGCTAAGAATGACCACTAGAATTTGAACTGAAAACTGGATGACATTAATGCGGTAGTATTTTCTTAGAGATCGATTTTACTAAAGAATAATCCAAAGCCAAAAAGTACTATAAATTTTACTATGTTAACCTTTGTAAAGTTTATAATTTTTACCGACCTCCAAAAAAATCTCAATTCTTCGGAGACTTATATAAACGAAATAGCGTATTTTGCTTATTAAGTCGGTTCGCCTATTTTTTAAAAGTCTTGTAGGGTGACCCTGCTGTTGCCGATAAAAAAAATAAAGAAATTCATTCAAAGTTCATTCAGCGTACAATCTTAGAAACTATTTTTATAAAATTTAATACTAGTTGCTCCCCGCGACTTCATGTGTGTAGAAATTTTCAGTACCTATTTTACGTCTTTCATCTTTTATTTTCGCGATAAAAGTACCTATACCTTCTCCAGGATCCAATCTATCGCTACCAAAAGTATTAAAAAAAAAGTTTAAAGATTCAGACGTGAAACGTATCAAATAAAGAAGCTGATATATTTCACTTTCGTATTTGTAATATTAGTATATGTACATTGTATACCGTGAGAATTACACTTTTGCTACAGTTTTGCTCTCAGACTTTCGTAAAGATTTACATAAGTTGTTTCTTATTACACTATTGAAACTTATTGAAAAAAAAATCTATAATTTTATCTTGTAACTATGATATAAATTTGTTTTACGTGAATTACAAGAGAAAATATTTAACAAGTGTTTCTCGCCTCATGTGTATTTTTTGTTTTATCACCACAATTATTCATAATAATTATTAATTGATTCAGAATAAGGAAGGCGTGACGCACCACGGTATGGGCATGACGCTGCAGCGAGTGCAGCTGGACTCGTGCTACGCGAACAAGGCGGTGGAGAAGTGGTACCCTCTCAGCGAGGGACAGGTACACTATTATTACTTACTAGCTGTGCCTGCGATTTCGTGCGCGAAATATCACTGAAGTTGAAATTGCTATGCATATTTAAACAGGCGTAAAACTTAAATTATGTATTAACGACGATATATTTTTTGCTGATATTAGATTTTAATAAAATTAGCCTACAGTATGCACTGATGTAAGTTTTAACTATTTGTAAAAACCGCAATAAAATCCGTTGTGTAGTTTTGGAGATTAGCGAACATACACGAAAGTAAAACTAGCAGTATAAACGTATAGCAGTTCAACTAACTTGCTTCAGAGACATTTTTAATTCGTTCACTTTAATACTAAGGGTGTGACATATAATCGGTTAAGAATTAACAATATTATGGGATAACGAAACTCATGCATGTACAACGGCGTCCCAAAGGGAGGCAATGAGGGGCAGCTGATTTACCATTAGTTTTATAATAACGATTGAATAATAATTACTTAAAATTGCGCATTTTTCAGATACCCTTAACGGATATGGTGGACGTACAACAAGACCAGATATTCGAGAGCTCTCTGACGTTCGTACAGATACGGAACCCGGTGCCCGAGGGCTTCGTCACGCTCTGCCCGATGGAAGTACGCTCTGTCTTCATCAACCAGACGCTGAAACGCGCCTAATGTAGTGCTTGTTGTATTAAAATCTATCTATTGAAAGATGTTTCGTTATGAGATGTAAATTGTTTATTGAAAAGTTTCTGACAATGGATGTGACTAATATTGGTTGCGTATGTGACGCGAAATCAGAAAAAATTGTACATATATAAACTTTTTGTTTTAAACTTAATTCATTACCATGAAATCACATTTGCTTATTTTTTTAAATCATAGATAAGTATATACAAGGTGTCAACTAGGCAAGCGTTGGAGATTACACCAACATTAGCAGAATCGATATTTAAAAATATTCTTATTCCTTTTCATAAATAATAAGTCTATATGTATACATTGAAATGAAACTATTTTAGAATGAAACTATTTTGTTCGTTTGCACTTTTGCAGCACTTTGCAGCGTTCGTGGTCACGGGTAGACTACCCGTGACCACGAACACTGCAAAGTGCTCGAAACGTCGGGATGATAAAAATAATTATACGCGATTTAAATCCGTTTAAAATAGTTTCATTTCAATGAATAATAATCGCGAAAATCTAAGACAACGATATATATGTATACATGCCTACAAGATCCAACATTTCCTAGGAAACACCTTGTATATAATAAGATTCTATAGAAAGTTATAATCCATAGTGGGTTATTTTTGATTTAATAATGACTAATCACTTATCCAAGTTATATACACATGTGCTTAAAATAAAATAGTATCAAATAGTGTTTTTTTATATAGTACGATTTATCAATATTTTTATTAGAAATTAACGTTTTATTATATTCTAATTAGCGACCACATCGTACGATATTGTTTATGAAGTGAATCAGTGGTCCTATCTCTACTTTAAATGTTATTTTGTTAGATTCAAAATTACCTAACATTAATTTAACGACCTACTATCGATAGCGGATAATGAAGATGTATTTAGGAAAGAGCTGAGACCACTTAAATCATTTTTGTGAAATATTACTGAATTTAAGCGATTCTTGCGCTCGTGGTTTCATATGACATCATTGAGATTATTAAATACGTAAATAAAAAATATAACAGTCAATAATATAATAACAAAGCTCTCTCGTTTCCAGCAGCGAACCAGATAACAGTCAGTACTAATAACAATTATTTATAATTCTTTTTACTGCAAGCTCTAACTTAAGTTTCTTTTCTTTCTAACATGTTTTAACATCACCGAAATTAATGGTCAAAATTTCGAAGTTTAAACGTATAAAATTTGTCATATATGTATTTTAATTTATTATAATTTTTAATTCATACAAAAGTTTATCTTTAATTAAATTGATATACATGTTATATTTATACGCAGTAAAAAGTTGCTCTATAATTTTATCTTAAATGATCATCCTGTTAAAGTACCATGTAAGTCAGGTCAGTAATTTAACTAGTAAAAATCTCCCGACAATGCCACTTTTTTGTATTACATTTTCTAATATATACTTAAATATTAAACGCACAATAGATCAATTTATTGTATACTGGGTTTATTCTTAAAACAATAAAGTAAATGTCAATAACCATAGATTCGTTTTTAATAAATAATTAGCTAAGATAGTAGAGACAGCTAGAGACATTTTGATCGGAAATTTTCCAAAAAAAATGCCTAATATTACGACTTAGTTATTTATATTAGTGCTAAACTTATATAATATAACAAAGCAATAATGGTATTAAGATATTTGGCTCTTATTAAATTTATAACTAATCCGAATTCCGCGTCAATGTCTGTCTAATATAATTATATAAAGGAAAATACAACGCGCATATGCATATTTAATACTTACATCATTTACACGCTATAATCATGAAACAAAATGTGATCATTTATTTTGTTAAAAAAATGTATAATATAATTTGTGATTATTAATGATCTCTTTTTCATTTAAGTGGTTGGTTTTGTTATCATAATTTAAACTTTATAGACAAATGCTCATTATAAACATTGTTTATGCATATCAACAGCCTGGTCAGTCTTTTAGTACATATTAAAAATATATATAAGTAATTTAAAAAATATAATCACATATTTTTTTCATTTTTATATTCCGTCCCTTTCTTGTCAATGTCGTATTGTTTATTTACAAGAATTATGTCAAAAATAAAATTATTACACGATTCACAAGCATCTAACAACAAATTTATCTACCTTGGAATATTGTCTTCTCTTTCTTTTCATTAAATTTTTTCAAAAAACTTATAACGTAAAACATAAATGTATATATCGTAGTTTCGACTTATTGTACTCAATACTTTGTAAATAAAACCAATTAAGTGTTGAAAATGTTTGTTTTAATTTTCTGATACTGTCTACAATAAAAAAATATATGGTAAGGTTTGGTGAGTCGTGTGTGAATTCAGGATCCCACATCGTAAGTAGTTCTTACTAAATATCTAAAAAAAACCTAGTACGTCAGTCGATAAAATTAATTATTAATAACCGATGGCATTCACATGATAAACTAATTCAAATAATCTTTTTCTCTACAAAAAAAAACAACTCGCGTCTAATCTATAGTGGCTATTTACTATAATTGCAATTTTTGTAAGTGATTTTTTTTATCATCCATTAAAAAATTCCACTTTTAATCTTGCATATTTAACATCGAATTTTGAAAAAATATTTATTAAACTGGTATACTAAGAATATGATATGTATATAAAATAGATAAGCATAATTCAAATTGATGTATGATGCAAATATATTTCCACTACTACATTACACAAAAAAACAACATTGAATTAAATACGTCTCCTTTTTCGAAGTCACTTAAAAATTAACGTGTATGTGTAGTTCTAAAAATGAAATGATAATAAAAGACAAACGTAATAACTGTTTAAATAGTTTATTCAAAGCTTCCATTACAAATAAAGTATTAACAATGCGTTCGCCGTTATTTATAAAAATCTAGCAAATTATATAAACACTAATGACTTAATTTATCACAGCTACTCTTACGTCTGGTTTGATATCTATATTCTAATATTGCAAAAAAAAAAACATTTCTGATCTAATATCGCAAAAAGTAATACTTCAAAATCAGTGTTTTCGTTATTTGTTTTAAAATACATAATACGTAACATTATTTCATTTCATATTCACTTTCATCAGTTACAATATATCGAATAAAATTTTACAATAAGGTCATTCGTTCATTTCATTCTATAGGCAGTTTTTGTACTATAATATATATTAATAATACCTTAAAAATAACTAATTCATATTTGGAAATTTTATAGAATTTTAATGATAAAATTACATTAGTAATACAAATATAGTACAGATAGGTGTCATAAAAACAATACGACTTGGCGGTTAAAACATAAAATCATATTGATATTTTTTTATCATACTCTAAATATGTACGGTGTGTGAAACATTAACGGAAACAAAAATGTCACTGATAAAAAATTGGCAAAAAACTCAATACTTAAAAAAATACAGTATTTCTTTGTGCTATAAAAAGGATTAAAAAGAACCCTATTTGTTATCATTTCGAAGTACCAATCATACATTACATTACCAATGATTGTGCAAAAATAAATGATTAATAGTTGAAAAAAATATATAGAAATATATAACATTAAATCAAATAATACTATGGTAACATTAACGTTGGAATTAAATGCAGGTACAGAACGGCTAAAAGACATTCAAAGATAGGGCACCAAGAGATAAAAAAGAAGTATAAGAATCGAGTGGCACTCGAAAGGAGAGGGGTGTCGTAAAATTACAAAATACAAAATTTTGCAAGTTTTAACAGTACTGTATTACAATATCACGTGTATTCATTTTTTAGTAACGAAAAAAAAGTCCCACTGAGTCTTTCGCGCTTTCTTCTCAGGCCTGAGATTATATTTTTCCGAAACCATATATTCACCGAATATTCACTTTCTTGACGTTTGAGAAGGATAAAAAGAGATAAAAAGAGAATGTAAATTCCTATTTTGTTTTATTTTTAAATATTATTTTAATAAAACACAATTTCAAAGACATCATTATTACGATCCTTCATTTTACAAAATTCGAGCCTGTATATAAAGAAGATAATCTGAAAATATGCAATATTTGTACCAAAAACTACACGATGTTAGGTAGGGAGAGGGGAGATGGTAGAATAAACTCAGATCATATCACAAGGGAGGCTGAGGGATGGGGCGGGAAGTTGCCAAAAACATCACGATTAATGAATGACCCTCTTTGAATGTAATTATAAAAACCAGGTTACTGAGTGGAGGTGGACTCGGCACATATTGAGAGGTAGTGACAGGTTGAGCAAAGGGGCCATTATTGGCACCCAAGAAATCGAATGAGTGATAGGTGATAATACAATGAACAATAGAAAAATTGATATTGAGACGATAAAGAGTAAATTCATGAGTAATACTTGTAATGGATAGAAAGTTCGAAGAGTCGGAAGAAGCTTACATCTATAGGCCTATGTATGTTTAAAATACAAAGGGCTATCAACACCCATTCTTTTGGATACCACACCAATTTAATATACTAAAACTTATCCCCAGAACATTACCTATTAAAAACCACACCAAAATACCTATGAGTATTTTTTTTTATTAACAGGACAGACAAACCCATGTTGTAGTGACTGGTTTCCTAATTATTTTTATTATACACACTTTAAACTTTTTCATATAAAGTAGTATCTACGTAATTAATTTAATACAAATTTTAAATCATTCATATATGTATAAAGAAAATTATTAATAAGTTAATCAATAATGAAAGGAATATTTTTTTAATAACTTTATGACTTTCACGTTTTAAAGTGAAATAGGAAGCATCATTGGACACAAAACACTGTTTTAGTGAGTATTTTTATGTGATATCATATTTTTTAATCATTTGGATATTAATATTTGGTATTGAACCATTACAGGAAAAGTCATAAATTTTCTCTACAACTTTGCTTTCACATCATGATTATTAATTATAACTGAATTATTGCTATCAAAATCAACATTAAAGTCAGGTAATACTGACGCTATCAACCCACGACATTCTTCAAGTTTTTCTGGAACCGCCTCATATATTACTTCTTCATTACTGAAAATAAAGTTTACATTAAATAAGTAAAGCTTTTAAGTCTTAATTAGTATTATAAAGTTATTATTTTTTATTTGGATGTTGTTCAAAGACCCATAATTCGAAATTAATGAAGGATTAATATGAAATCGAGCAAATATCAATACAGTAACAGCAGAAACCAATATCATAATTAACTAATGTGTGTTAGGATTTCAAGTTGTTGAGGTAAATATGACCCCTATTTAAACTACATATTCAAATAAAAAACTAGATTAAAAATTTTATATTTGTATATAAAATCAATATCTAGTTTTGTTGTTGTCTCCATTGCCGGAGAAAGTCTACCTTAATGTAGTCTTAGATTTTCGCGTTTATTACTCATTGAAATAAAACTATTTTAAACGTATTTAAATCGCGTATATTAGCACTTTACAGCGTTCGTAGTCACGGGTAGACTCGTCTACGGGACGTCTACGTCTACGAACGGTGTGATGTGCTCGAAACGTCGGGATGATAAAAAATGGTTAATATACGCGATTTGAATCAGTTTAAAATAGTTTTATTTTAAAAAGTCTACCTGTCTTATTAATGAGAAGGTTTGAAGACGCCACGCTTCTCCAATATCAATTGTATGCACATATGTAAGAATTTATCTCAACATATGCAGGCATGTTTTCCTTCATCGCCGATTACGAGATGGGTTTAAACACAAAATTTAGTATATAGTATTTACGCGAAATACTCAGCTAACCCGTGATCATCGTCTCTGATTGATGTCTCCGCGTTGTGACAGAGACATCACGGTTTTTGCTAACCGACTTCGAAAAATCAGTTCTAAGTTCAGCTGTACGTTTTTTTTTTAATGTTTGTTTACCGACTTCATCGATTATTGACCAATTTTGAATTTTTTTTTGTTGCGAATCTTATGTTCTCAAGTAGGTCCTATTGTCATCACGTCAAGATCTGATGCTGGTATCCTAGAGAAATGCCGATACCAGCGCCAAGTAAAACCATTTATTATTCACTGGCGCCAACTTCAGAATGTTATAGTAAAAAATTAATATATGTATAAAATATTATTTTTTGCTTTTTAGTTAGTGTTTACTTGATTTCAATTTGTTAAAAAAAAAAGAAAAACTCTGTATTGACAAACGCACAAACTACACAAGAAAAACTGAATGCAAAGTAAATACAAAAAAACAAACAAATGAAATAAAGATTATATTGAACAATATTAAAAAAAATTGAATAATATTAGCCTTGTGTGTCTGTCAAGTCGGTCAGATTAATACGGTTTCATGAACCTCTGCTGAATTCAGCTGTTCCCGTAGTGACCACGAAATGCCAACTCTTCTAGTCGGTTTATTTTTTTCAAGCGTTCTTAAGTGTATAGTCTACTTTTCTTCACTTGTCTTATTTAGCAGACAAATATGGCGTATTTCCAGCCACACATACGAGTCAGATAAGAAATTATCGATTTAATGATTGAACTGAATCATTTTTATAATGTAAACAAAAATAAACAAAAATTCTTGATTTCAGTTCGGGGTATTGTTACCAAATAAGGACAAGTAAAGAAGAACCGCCTGCACGTAAGGGGCGGGTGAACTCACGCGCGGCGCCGGACGAGCGCGCCGGCGAGCGCCAGCCCCTGCAGCGCGCCGGCCGCCGCCTGCAGGCTCAGGCAGGGCGGGGCGTGCCGCGCGCTCTCCGCGCGCTCCTGCACGCGCCTCAGCGCCTGCGCCTGCGCGCTTCTCTTGCACTGGAATTACACGGAACGGCGATAAAACACTGTTTATTACATTATATTATTCTGACACCGTGGCGCGGTGGTCACTGCAACTGACTGAAGCGCTAACGGTCGTAGTTTCGATCTCCACTCACGATAAGTCTGTACTGACCATACGGATTTTTGTCGTGTTCTGGGTGTTTTGTTAGTGTTGTGTGTGTTTCCGGACCTCCGACACAAAGCCATAAGATCATAACGGGGGCTGTTGAGTGTGATGCGTTTTTATATTGGTTTATAATTACGGCGTTTAACTTAAGTGAATATATCCACATGCATAATTATAAAGATACCTTACATAATATTTTTAAATAGGACTCCACGTTATCGTTCAGTTCGTTGCTAATAAAGACTAGCATAGAAGAAAAAATAAACTTTTCATACCAAACTTTCGTCTTCATAAAGTCAGTTCATCGTTTCTGGGATCTGGTATTCGCATCTATAATAAAATCCCGCAAACAGTTTTACATTTGCCACTTAATAAGTTTAAAGCCTACGTTAAAAAATCTTTAATAAATAAAGCATATTATACCATACAAGAATATTTTGACGACAAAGAGGCGTGGATTTGATAAGCGTTGATTTTCTATCCGGATAACATAATTAAAATGTAATAAAAATACATTATGTATAAATTATCTTAAAAGAGTTACTATCGAGTTTCTTGCCGGTTCTTCTCGGTAGAGACTACATTCCGAACCGGTGGTAGCTTTATAAAAATGAAAATATGACATGTAACTTGACGATTCGAAAGTGCTGTTAAAGCCCATTTGAATAAAGTATATTTTGAGTTTGAGTTTGAGTTTGAGTTTGACTAGAATACGCGTAAAAACATATATCCTAAGTTATTACATTAAGAAATCTTGAAAATAATATGTAATTAAGGAATATATTACGCCGCGAACAGGGATATTTGCCAGCGCAGACAGGGAACAATTGTCGGGGTACGTTTCTGTCTTTTTGTATCGCATAACGCACACGAGGTATTAAAAGTAGTGCCTACAGAAGCCTCCCGAAAAATAATTTTATTTTGTGACGGAAAAAATCCCGCGGATATCAGTGACTCATCTGCGCAGATCATTAAATAGTAATAAACAAAAAAAGAGACTGTTTTTATACTTATATTTCGTTACACAATATAAGCCAAAAAGATAAGTTTCAACCTTGACTGTTTTCAGTATGTGATTTAGTACTCATTGTTATAAATTAATCTTATTCATACGCGCGTCACAATCTTAGGAATGTCTGTTTTAGTGAATTTAAAGTCACATTGTTATCGTTTTAATGCTAGTATTGTCTTAATTATGATCTTTATATGCTAACTAGCTGTCCTTTGCGGTTTCATTAGCATTTATGGTTACTGTTTCGCTCTTACGAGTCGTAGCGTGATGTTATATAGCCTATAGCTTTCCTCAATAAATAAACTATCTAACACAAGATTTTTTTTAATTGGAACTCGAAGTTCCTGAGATTAGCGCGTTCTAATAAACAAACAAAAACGCTTTATAATATTAGTATAGATGCTATGATAATAATTCTAGTCTTAGTAGTTACTGAGGTGTCTTCAGGAGTTTTGATAGTCATATGTTTTTGAAACTCATATGTATGCATATTATGATTTTTAGCACAATAATTATATATACATTATATATTTAATTATTGTGCTAAAAATCAGTAGCTAACAAATGTCTAGAGTGAACTAATGTGTAATAAAATTTTAAATACACTTTAATGTATTAATGCTATAATTCTGAAAATGTAACTGAATTTAAAATTGCTCGAATACATCATTTATATCTGTAGCTACCACTACATAATTTGACATAATCTGTGAACATTGATTATTGGTGTTGAAGCCTAGCACGTTCGCCATTCCTAGGGTTTTATTTATTAAAACCCCGTCTCTTCTTACCTGGTATAGTACGTTGTATACTCGTTGTTACCTACAGTGATGTATCTGTTTAATATCTTTCTTTATTGAAAATAGCTAGCAAACGGGCAGGCGGGACACCTGATGTTAAGTGTTTGCCCCCGCTAATAGATATTTATAATCCAGAGGAACTACAAATGCGTTGCCAGCTAAAAAAGAAATAAGAGGTAATAGTAATGAAAGGAATAGAGGGGAGGAGGTTAGGCATCCGGCTTTCTAACTAACCGTACGAAACGCAGCTACGTGAGCTACTTCACATCAATATTCTGTGCTCGTGAGGTACTGCCCCGGTCGAGCCAGCCCGTGTACGAGTCAAATGACTTCAGCTAGGCTAAATGTCACCTAGGTGGAGAGCTCGCCTCACCTCCGCCATGAGCTGCGCGCACGTGAGCAGCGTGCGCAGCGCGGGAGCGAGCGCAGCGCGCAGCAGCGTGCGCAGCGCCGCGTTATCGCCGCACGCGAACGTCGGCGTCGCCACGCCGCTGCGCACGCAGTACTGCTGCGCTTCCGCGAACTTCTGTCCGATTTACAAGCAATGAAATAGGATGAGGTTCTCAAATCGTTGTATATTTTATATTTTTATGTTTGTTTCTATTAAACATCACTTATTAACCGACTTAAAATATATTTAGTTATTTAAATGAATGCTCTAAGATTCGCCCCATACGAGTAAACGAAATAGCGCATTTTGCTATTGTAGCCGCTTCATTATTTTAAAGTCTTAATTTTTTTATTGAAGGTACAAGATATAAAAATTTTTAGCAGCATTTTAGATAATACGGCGGTTATTAGTTTTTTTCTGTGTCGTCATAGACGGACTTTCGGAGATACCGTCTCATTATTTTCTGGAACTGAATGGGCAGTTTCAACCTTTTCGTTTATTATAATAACAGCACAATTTGATTATAATGTATATTATTTTTATTTCTTAACTACTGTTAGGGGTATATAATAACACTTACCAATCCTTCAGTCTTTTCTAAATGGAAGAATTCGTGTCGAAGCATTTTCCTTAGTCGATAATAATCAGCAGACAGTTCCTCTACAGGAAAACACAAAAATATAATTATATTAGTTAACTAGCTGGTGCTCGCGACTTCGTCTGCAATGTCTGAGATGTGTATGTTATAACTTTATGCATGCAAAGTCTCAACCCGATCGGTTTAAAATTGACAAAGTTTCATACAATCTTTCATCCCCTATTTTATCCTTTTGGGGGTAGAATTAATCAAAATCCTTTCTGAGCGGATGCCTACGCCATAACATCTACCTGCATGCTAAATTTCAGCTCGATCCGTCTAGTGGTTTGGGCTGTGCGTTGATAGATCACTATATTAGTCAGTCAATCACCTTCGAGTTATATATATTTAGATATTAAAAATTCTTCGAAACACAAAACAAATGATTTTTTCCTTATGCTTAAATTTCTATCGTATGAATAATGAAGATAAATATTTACCTTCATTCGTCACTCCTCTCGTGACTATAACGCATATGATGGCAGGCGGCACCAGATAATGTAAAACAGGGTTCACATAGAGCTGTAATTGTATTATGGGTACCGCGCTCACCATGGTCTCCGCTTTTAGGATGTGGCCTGAAAATTAGTTACGAGTTCCAACTTCATATATGGACGCTGATAAGCAATACTATCAAATTCAAAATATTTTTATTCAAAATAGGAATTTACATTCTCTTTTTGAACGTCAAGAAAATGAATCTACCACGGTTTCGGAAAAGTATAACCTCAGGCCTGAGAAGAAACCGCGAAAGAAACTCAGCGGGACTTTTTTTTTTTGTTAGTTTTTTTTTTTAACAACGTCAAGATTGGTTACAATACGTAAAATATTTTGAGAGAGCCTGGAAGCGATCGCATTATTCCCAAGATGTGTCATCATCTATGAAATCTTTAATAATATAGTAACACACAAACGTTTCTTTACAATTTTTTTGAACTTTGCTATAGAAGCGTTTTGAACGTTTTCTGGGTATGTCAACGGACTTCATAATGAGAAAATGACGTTTAAAAATATCAAACCTGTTCTTTTCTTTTCGATAAAATGATAAAATGGCTTAAAAGTAGATTGGTACAATAAAAAGTTTTATCTAATAAAAACATTTTCAAAAGTATTCCATATTGCGAAGGACACACTTTTATATTCGAAAAATTAAATTAAGAAACTTTTTTTAAGCGACTTCCAAAAAGGAGTGTTCTCAATTCGACCGTTTTTTTTTTTTGGAATTGAAATAAAACTCTACGTTTCGTACGTAAAAATCTACGTTTCGTAAATAAAAATCTACGTTTCGAGTACTTTACAGCGTTCGTGGTCACGAGTAGACTAAGGTGACATTTGTTTATTTGAAGGTTTCAACTAAAAGCCATTAACCAAAGAATTGAATTGAATTGAGGTTTTGAGAAATATTATTTACAACTACCGCTAACGGTTTCTTAGTTGGTATCTTGAATAACGTTCCGGTTGCACGCAGAAGGCACTAACTGTATCTTTGAGTCTTGCAGTCTGTTGGACTTGGGATTTCAAATTTTTAATAAGTGGATCCCAGGTGTTCGAAAGTCTCTAACCATCTTCTCTATTGAAGTTCGGATGTTTTTGAATTTAAATAGCCTCGCGTATCATTCTAGGAACAAATCTGTTTTTTAGCGAGGATCTGTGGTTTATCAAATCGAATAGTTTTATTTCAATGAGTAATAATCGTGAAAATCGAAGACAACGTTTTTTCGTATTTCTTGAATTTAGACGACCTAAAACATTTTTGAATAATTCAACTTATTTCAGTTCTTTGGTTAACGGCTGTTTTTGAATAATGATAAATACGTGACGCAGTATCAGAATACATCAATATCTCCGAATTTTACTTTTGTTGGTTGACACAATATTACTTATCAGCATCCTTATATCATTGATATCTAGCTTTATAAGTGATTCACGTTACAATATACATATATGTTTAAAATATATAAGTTTAAATGTGTTTTTGTTTATTGTTTAAGTAGTTATATCAATTGTAAGTGCGCACAATATTCATATCTTATTAACTACAAATATTAAAATATAATTTAATTAATTATATTTGTATTACCTAATACCTATTATATTTGTTAAAATTACCGTCAAAAAATACAAATGAAAATGACAAGGTAATGCGGAATTAAATATATTTAAATTTATTTTTGTATACAACAACTATTTTTAGTTAATACATTTAACTTTTCCGTGATTGTCAATTATAATTAAATATATATAAAAATTAATCCCTATTCGTTTGTCTCGCTAAAACTCGACAATGATTTGACCGATTTGGTTAATTTAGATCTTGAAATAAACGTGGGAGTTCAGGGAAGGTTCACGTAGCTATACCATTTGCGACCCGCGGCAAATTCTTTGGATGGGGCCCCCAGTGATCGACACGTTATAACCTAATTTTAATGAACCACTTAAGTAGTTACCCAAAATTATTAATAATATTGTGTACATTTTTGTTAAATATCTGGTAAGTTTTATTTTCAAGAGCATAAGTTTATACATATTTATAATTAAATAATAATTTACTTTTAATAAGATTTTTATTAATAAAGTTCTTTTAGGCCGGGGCCCTCTCGGGTCAGGGGCCCGTGGATTATTGCCAGCTCTGTCAGCCTATGCCCCTGGGAAAGTTTAAAAGGAGTTAAATACTAATAATAATTATAGGAAAATACTAAAAATAACATTTAAGTTTCCGATAAAATGTGTTCCTAGCTATGATACATTTGACGTTTTTTGTTGATTTAGAAATAAAAAAAAAGTTGGTTGTAGAATAATATTAATAGATGTAGTCTATTTTTCTTTACTTGTCTTTATTTAACAATACCCTAAACGAAAACCACAATTTTTTTTTCAGTATAATTTTACATTACAAAAATGATTTAGTTCAATCATTCAATCGATAATTTCTTATCTAACTGTTACGTGGGGTTAGAAATAGTCTGCTAAATATGATAAATAACGAAAATTTGACTATATGTTCAGAAATGTGTCTGTTTTATAGCTGTAATATGAAGTCTGATCTCTTTGGTTTGTGTTGGAATACAAAAGAATTCTAAATAAAAAAGTGTATTCTATTTAATCAAAAAAATGTATTAAGTTTTGACCACATTTACAACCATCCAAAACCATACAAATATTTATAGGTTATACGTATATTATATAAGCTCATCCGGGTCATCACCGGGTCATCTAGTAATTATATACATTTTCATAAACCGAAGGTGAACACACATTATAGTTTCTACATCGGTATTTTTTAAATAAAATCTTTTCTCTTTAAAAAATAGAATTAGTTGTCATAAATTAAAATACATACCAAATAAATGTAAAACTAATTGATTACTTATCTGAAAAACTTACGATTAACCTAATATACAAAAAATAATGTTTATTTTTTCGTATCCTACACGCTGCCATACCATTCATCCGTTAGCGATAAAACTTTGTTAAGTTATTGTGCGCACTTGCGAGAAGGACACAGTTATATAGTATAGGTATAGTGCAATAATAACTGACCGGGGTAATAGTAGCCCACTGTTTACAGCTCATCTACCAGCTGGCTCGACCTGGGCAGTACCTCATTCTCACAGAAGATCGGTGCGAAGTAGTTAGTATAGCTACATTTCGTACGGTGAGTGAGTGAGAAAGCGGGAAACCCAACTCTATCCCCCATTCCTATACCTTATTTCCCTATTTTCCCTATTACTTTCCTCGTTTACCTTACACCCCTTATGATTTTTTAAGCTGGCGACGGAATTATGGCTCTTCTGGTGCTGCAAATATAATAATTGGCAGAAGTGATCACTTAACAGGTGTCAGGCCTGCTAGTTTGCCAGCTATTATTAAAAAAAAAATTTTAATAGGCCAGATACAAAAATAAGTTTTAGACGATTGTCCAGGAGAATTAAATCTACATCAACGCGAACGAACCCGCGAACTATAGCTTATTCTTTATAAGCGTTATTTATATAATAACTACAATATATTGTATGTATATACTACGTATGTTTTAGGGAATGTTTGAAGACGAATAGAAAATGATATGTTATCAGTAAAATATAATCGCTATTACGCTTAGATAAAGAAAAAGTTAATATTTTAAATCCGATAAATTGTATAACGGTAAAATCTGAGCATACGTGCGTTATCTTTACGATTAGGTATTTTGTTATTATTTATTACAATTGACGAAAACTAATCTAATACTTGGCGACTTAAGCGAATTCACCTTCGGCTATTGTTTGAATCGCGGTATAAAATTATAAATTCAATCATTGAACATTTCAGCTTGCTACGAGTACCAATTAATTCATTACATCCAGTTAAATTAAAGCATAGTATAGGATTGATAAATACGTAGATTATATGGATACTGATAAACAATACTATGTCAAGCCACACGCACTTCATTTTGAGAAAATGGCTTCTAAAGATCTAAAACCATTATTAACAGATTTGTGTGAAGACGTATATATCGATCTTCATTTTCTATTTTGGTGAAAGGTTTGTTAAGTTAAAAGCAGATTGGTGAAATAATAACTTTCATCTAATAACAAGTTTTTCAAACACATGAGATTATATATAAATTCCAAAACGTAGAACGCACTTGAAATTCAAAATATTAAGAAATTTTTTTCAGGCGTTTATAGTTTAGATTCTTATTTTTTTTAATGACGCATTATCAAAATACATTAATATCTCTGAATTTGACTTTTTGATTGACACTATTGCTGTGGACTAAATTGTCATTTTAATCATATTTTAATGTCAATTATAAATTAAATAGAAAATAATAAAAATTCTAAAGAGTACAAAATTACAGCATGACCTATTAAAATGACTACTTGTACATCAACAATGACCTAAGATTGGAAGAAATAAATCAACAATGACACAACAAAAAATATTGAAACATACCCTTCATTTTCTTCTGAACGTCGGAATCGATATGCATCAGTGCGCTGGACACCAATCTTAACCTATTATTTCCGTCCAATCTCATCAAATTCTTGTGCACTACTAATATCCTTTCAACACTGCTTCTGACATCGTTCTCGAATACAGACGCACCGAGGTCCCTCAACACTTGGATCAACCAGTCAATTTTCTCCACAACTTGTTCCAATCCCAATACTTCATTTGTCATCAAGCTTTCCATCAAGACGATAGATATTAGATTAGATATTGTTACAACTGTGCACTCCTGTTGCCTCGTCACTACGTAATCGGCGATGTCTTGGACGTTCTTAAATTGATCGGGAGTAAGCTGCTGCAAGTCTAACGGTTTTAACATTTCTGGCGAAAGCGGCTGATGGCCGAGGTATTCTCGTATGGACACTGGATCGCCAAGATTTATGTAAATATTGCCGAAATGGTCATTCAGCCTATGTAGGGCCTTTAGAAAACCCTGCAACAAAACCACGATGTAGAGAGTGTAGTAGAGTTTTAAGTTTGGAAAGAAAAACAATTTTTCGTTTTAAGAAGATTAATACCGGGGACAAACACACTTGTATTTTGAAGTCAGTCAAAATACACGATATACACAGTCAACTCAATGTACTTTTAGAGCTTATATTCTGTTCAGACAATCAATAATAAAATTTTTCGATTCTTGTATGATTTCGTCTTTAACCTTATAAAAATATGCAAAAATACATGCAACTACGAACCCCTGTAGTCTCTTTCGGTTTGGGCACACCGAGGTGTTCGTACGCGAACAGGCTCTGCTCCATCAGGCGATCGTAGCTAATGTTGACTGGCACCACCGTTATGTCTGCCACTTCTCGTGCGAAGTACGGCATCAGAGCCATTGAGAGCATGCCTGTTTTTTAATCAAGAATTCAATCACCACTACTCGTCCAATCAAGCACTTTTAATTAATAATAAAATATCGGAACCACAGATTGTATTACATTTATACACATTGATTATTGTTATTTCGCTTCGTGATCTGATTGACGGCTCGGGAGAGTCATGAGGTGTGAAACTTGGCTAGGTTAACTTTATATTTTTATTGTTTTTTATGGTTTAATTTATTTAAATATAATTTAATTCTCAAAAAAGAAGGCTTAGAATATATCTTTGCTGATTTTCATATGTGTTCGACCGTATTAAGGGAGTCGAAATCCTAATCCCCTGCCCAATTCCTTTCCTTACGTCCTATTTCCTTTCATTTCGCATTCCTTTTTAAGCTGGCAACGCATCTGCTGCTTCTCCGGTGCTGCTAATGTCCATAGGCGGTAGTGATCACTTAACATCAGGTGGAAAAACATGTTTTCGGACTTCCTCCTTTCCCCACTTCCAAACCCCAGAGGAACAAACGATTTAAAATGAGGTGCAAACCGAGTACAAACGAATGCAATTCATAAAAATTAATTATCGTATCAGTTGCTAACTTCACATGGGTAAACAAATGATATATAATAATTACAGGGTTAGTAATTACTAATACATTTTTGAGAGACCCGCAGTTAACGCAGTGGTCGAAGCCCCGACATAGGATCAATGAGATCCTAATTTTGAATGTATAATTGAGTGTGATCGGTTTATTTATTTATTATTTCAGCGACTACTTACCGTATTTAGGTGGTAGGCTTTTATTGCTGCGACTACGCGTGCCCTCAAGGAAGAACTCGACGGGCGCGCCGTGCGCCGCCACGAGCGCACGCACATAGCGACGCAATGTGGCGGCGTACAGCGGCGCGCCCGCCAGCGAGCGACGCATGTAGAACGCGCCCGTCTCGCGCATGCCCTGCCCCAGCACCGCCATCGAATAGAAATCTGTTCCGAACGCGGTGCGCGTGTTATATATGATATACTGGCTATTATTTAAAACTTCACTGTCCCATGAGTTATATATGAACATTTAGATTGTTTTACAATTGTGTCTGCTTCACGGAGAGGAGTGGTCAAATTTTAAACATTATATACAAAATTGCATCCTAATGGTAATTAAACTGCCCCTTCCTACATTCCATGCCAGAGCACCTGGCAACAACTGAACTACAAGCCGCACCCTCGCAATGTCGTAATTATTTTATATTTCATCATGTGTAAATTAACAAAAAATAATAAACAAAATACTAGTAGTACGTCCTTTTCTGTAATTCTGACAATGTGCATTTAAAATTACAATTTCATGATGAATTATTAAGTAGTTACACTCAAACCAAAAATACTCACATTTGCATTTTTTTATAAGACTAGGTTAGAATACAAATTAATTTATCAACAATCAGGCTAAATCAAATATCTTAATTAAGATTTAATTTAATCAAATATTATGTACATATGTAATAAAATTTAAAATGTATTTATTTTGACTTAAAAAAAATTGTATATATATTATATATTGCTCATATAAATTATGAAGCAGTTGTTCTTAAGCTATGAATATGACAGCTATTTAAATGCACAACTCAATGCAAGGTTGTTCTAACTTGATCTATAGTTATTCAATATTTTATTTACTTTACTGAAGATGTAAGTAAACATTAATGAAGTATTTATTTATTCAAATAACATATTATTACAACTTAAGGCAGATAATAGACAATTCCATCACAATCAAATATGTTAATGGTTTTTTTTATACTTTATCATACTAGCATTTATCATTTCAATTACTATGTGAAATAAAGTTTACATATAAATTAAACTATGAAAAAAATATCACCATACACACAATATTTAATAACATACTATTAATTTTTTTTTAAGTAATAAGACTAATAAGGACATTAAAAAAAATGAATAGTGTGTTATAAAATATTGTGTACCTTCAAAATAAAAGGAAGTTCCTATTTTAATTAAAAAACTACACTGTCAAGTTAATGCTTTGATAAAGTAGTTATTAAAAGAAATTTGTTTTTAACAAATAATTCCAATATGCACATACTCATATGCTATGATATAAGAAACTTTTTTTTATGTTTAAAAAAAAAAACTTAATAGTTTTATATAGTTACATATATACATTTACATACCCATGCCTGCAGCAACAGCTGGTAACTCAATATCATAATGCCAACAAAGATATGTCATCAGACAGAAATCAGCATAGCTTCGATGTGTTGGCAAGAACAACACTGGATTCTTTCCCATTGATGATTTTAACTTAAAACCAAAATATTACATAAGATTTTATAAGGATATCATTAATATTACTCATTGTAGACTTTATAAAATGGTTAAGAAATAAACAACTTTTGAAATAAATATTTATAAAAACATAAATACCTTCAATACTGCAGGCTCATTGACAAATACACCTATTTTCATCATAAAACAGATTTTGAGGAAAACGATTCCCATCCAACGTATTACATGTAACTTTTTGTCCGTAGCAATTTCTTCTAAGTAATATAATACCTCTTTCCTCAGCTCTTCTTTTGAAATGCCATTATTTATACTTTCCTGAATAATTGACATGTTTTACAAATTTAGAAAATGTAGTGTGTTGTAGTGCTTGAGTGTGATGGTATTGTTAACGCTTAGGGAGCAGAGAACACTTGTAAACTAGGTTTTTAAAAAGAATTTTAAAAGATTATCGAATTTGTTACCCCTGGATCAAATAGAAATAACACAATTTTGTGTCTGTTATATACAACGTTTACACAGTTTTAGTATTAAAAATCCTCAGCAGCTACTCAACTTTATAAATTTAGATCTTACCTTTTCTAAAAAAGCGTCGATGTATACAGAATCTGCAACAATTTTCTTTAAGTCTTGCGGCATATTACCTTTATTTAGCGTTAATGTATGTTGTGGTTCCCATGATTTTGTCATAAATTTAAGTATTCCAAATTTTGTATTTCTCGGTTTTAAAATATCAATAAAATTCACAATTTCACTCATTTCGTAACAAATATTAATTTTAAATCACAAATCTAATAAGCTTTAATATTTACGCATAAAAAAATACAAATACATTACATAACAACTAATTTAGATATGTTTTATTAATTTTAATTTTCTAGCATTTTTTCTTTTACGGAATGTTGAAAAAATTTAAATTCGTATTCATAAAATTACTTATATAGTTTTCAAATATCTGCCATGCACATTTTTTTACAACCGCTGTCACTCGAATTGGATGTCAATATTACTAATACCATAGATAAAAATTAATTACCAAAATACTGATATTATCGACACCGACATAAATTGTACCCTAACATATGTGAACTCGTAACAGACCAACCCGTAGTAACTAAGACCCGTAAACCATTGAGTATTTGGACTCGTAACGCACTCAATTCTACGAACAACATTTTCAGTCAACTTGACAGGGGGCGAGACAGTGAATATGTTGATATTACTACTTACGTACTCAAAATTATTTTACATCGTTACGTAAAAAGAAAATACCAACATTCAGTATATGTACACTAATAGGTCGAATACGTCAATATACAAGAAGTCAATAGTGTACATACACTAAGTATATAAATTAGTCGGTTTGTTTTTCATAGAGTCGAAATCACTTTTTTTTCTTAAAATATGTTTTATCGATAATTTTTATTCTACTTTATGAAGCAAACATTAAAAAACTGTTTATGATTTGATCCATCAGGTTTTAAATATATATCAAATCGATTTAATAATATCACAAAAAAGTTATATACATTTATTACACCAACAGAACATTGAACAATACATATAGATAATTGAAAAAAAGTATGGTATATATTTACTTCATGCCTTTTATCACACCTCTAAGAAGTTTTTACAAATAGACAGAAAGGAGTCAGGCATATAACTCGGCTTAATTTTTAATTACACTTTTTATTTAAAAATATAAAATTATAGTTTATCGATGGCGATAAAAACGGTTTGGTCGACATTATGACAACACTGGTAAAAAATTTGTGTATACTCTCGGTACACTTTTGAGAAAACAAATTCAGATTGCTACAGAATAAGGTTTAAAATAGCAAACATCAGCCTAAATATTAATAGGGCCAAAATAGCGTAACAGTTATATAATTAATTTAAACTTCGAATCTAAGTAGTAAGCAATAAGTTCCAATATTGTAAATCAAAAATTTGAAAACCTCGAACACTACGTCAAGAAACGCCTTTTTAACGTCGTCATTTAAATTTGGAAATTCATTTTAAGTCATAAGGAACAAAATTGTTTGGGACTGTCAAGCACTGATTTGATTGTTTTGTACTCGACTAATCTATTGACCATGATTAAGAATATTCTTTATAGTGTATTCTTTATATTTATTTAATGGTAATTTACATAGAAGTAGTGAATTAATTATGTTAAAAATGACTACTACTACTACTATGAAATTTAACACCCTCTTTTGAAGATTAGATATGTTTGTCCTAGATGTAGATTATTTTATTGATGCAGCTGCTTAATTCCTCACCGTTAGCGATTTTGGTAATATCATGACCGGTTTTTTTGCAACTCCGACGCCGGTACTGCCAATAGGCGTACCGGTAACATGAGTGTTAGTGATTTTGTCTAAGAGAAAAAACTATTAACTTTCTTGTCATCCATTCCATGCGGCCATGACTTGTACAGTTTTTTTATATTTTGATTTTTGTCATGTGAAAGTAACAGCCTTTAAATGTCCCACTGCTGGGCTAAGGCCTCTTCTCTTATTAAGGAGAAGGTTTAGAGCTTAATCCACCACGCTCTTCCATTGCGGGTTGGCGGATATACATGTGTCAGAATTTCTCACGACACATGCACGATGTTTTTCTTCGATGTTTCCTCACGATGTTTTCCTTCACCGAGCACGAGATGAATTTAAACACAAATTTAGCACTTGAAAAATCAGCGGTACTAGCCGGGGTTTGAACCCGCGATAGTATAGTTTAGTAATAAAAAATTAATTAAAAATATATAGGTTTCTCTATTTTGTAATTTTCTACGAAATGTTTTTATATACATAGTTATCCTTGGACTAAATAAGATTATTATTTTATATGTTAAAAGTTTCCCAACAAATCCCAGAAATATCGATAATTTTTTGTATAAAACTATAGTACGTAATATCGATAACATATTTTGAGAAATAAAAAAAAGTCTCATTCCTATTAAACAAAAGCTGTCGTTTTTATGTTTGTAGTATACAATTCTTGTATGCATAACGTATTTGACATATTAGTGTGAATATTATTTACTAGTGTTAATGTTTTCTTTTTGCTTGTGTTCGTAATGTTGTAAGATAATTTTAAGTATTTGTGCAGTAATATCAATGTATTGACTACCTCGCCCCCGTCAAATTTGCTGAAAATTTTGTTCGTATATAGAATTGTGCGCGTGACGCGTCCAAATATTTAATGGCCTAAGTGTAAACCTATGTGTTTATTGTAAATTCGTTTGTTGTCTATGAAACGCAATTTCGAGAAAAGAGGATAGTGTAGCAAGGTTAGAAATTTTTTCTCTAAAAGATAGGTACAAAAATATACCAAGTTTATTAAAGAAAAACAATGACATTTTATAACTACCGATTTGTTATGTTCATATTATTTTATCTTAAAAACTCGTATTCAATTCCAACTTTGACAAGCTCGTCAATTGTCTTGTTGGTTTAAAGTATAGTTAGACAAATATAAACCAACCAACAAGATCCTTATTCTCCTATAATACTCGCTGATTTGTTGTTAGAAAACGCGCAATGTCATGTCGACCGAAGTTGTCAGCATTCAGGATTTTAAATTCCATAAGCTTATAACATATCTATAGTTACATAATATCATTGATAGTTATTACTAATTCATCCCGTATGCAAAAATTAAAAGATAAAAAAAATAAAATGATATAAAAACCTATATAGTTTTGACTTACTTGCATTTTAAAATTGTCAGTTGACTTTTCTGTTAAGGGTTCTCTACCCAAAGTGCGTCAACGGGACTCGTTGCTAAGCGTGCGTTGTCCGTCCGCCAGTCTATCCATTTGTTCGTCCATCTTTCTGCGAGTTATGTTTCATGAATCGTTATGGGAAAGAAGTTGAAATTTTGTCACATTGTGTAATTCTATTATCGCTTTATAATAACTTATAACAAATAACAGTAAAGTAGGAATAGGACTTTACAAATTTTTATTGATTTTTATAGCAACTCTCTTGTTTATTTTGCAATAGTATTTACACAGTAAATAGTGTTATATCTTAAACGATGGTACGGAATTCTTTCTTAGCAAAGCATACTTCTTGCACTTGAGCTATTTTAAAAAAACTTGGCGGAAAATGATTTTAGTGATGGCTACACTAAAATGGGGAATTCCTCTTTTAGTTGTGATTCGTTTTTTTTATCGTGGCCTGTGTAAAACGAGTCAGTTTTAAGCTAAATCTTTAATATAACAAACCTGTTTCGATTGCAGCCTGGACAAAGCAACACAGGTAAAGAAATTTGTATCCTTAATCTGTGATTAATAAATAATAAACACTTCTTTATTTTCTTTACATTTCAAAAAATGTCACTAATGTCAAAACTTAAAATGATACGTTTCAACTTGAGTTTTAAGTAAATATACACCCCGGTCTTTCGTATTTCTAATTATTGTTTAATCTTTATAATATAAGTGATTACTTGCAGTGTTAAAGAAAATGTATTGTCAAGTGTGTGGTGTAGTCGATGAACATTATGACGAAAATGCTATCGTACATCATAATGATACTCCTAAACATTTATGCAACTTGATATTGCTGAACTATAAAAACAATAAGTAAGTATTATTTTCACAAATAGAATACGATTAAATTAAAACTACAAATAATATAGAAAAATCTAAAGTGATTCCTTATTTCTTCCAAAACTTTGTAAAATGAAAATAAGCATTAACAAAAGCAGCAACTGAGACTGAACTGGAAAAAAAAAATGCTATTATTTTGTAGAAAAAATCTGCACAGCCATGTTATTTACAAATTTAATGTTGTTTAAATGTTAATTTGTATATGCTGCAGTCTAGGTGCCAGTTAGAATCATCAAAGAAACACCACTGTAACAAAAGTTTTATTAAATTTTTAATACTTTCTTTTTTGTTTTAGAAAATACTTCAGTAAAAACCGAGATGGGGTAATAATTTTGTGCAGTGCTGTTTATGAATCACAAAATGAAACAGGCGTGACCATAGAAAACAGTGATCTCCACAAAATTAGAATATCTGTATGTATAAATTACTTTAGTGTCATAAGTCAGTAAAATCTCTTTAGTTGCAGGGTATATTTTCATAAGGTAGTCATTAATAAAGAGATTCTAGTGTGTTTCGATTTTGTTAAAATATATAAATCTGTCTGGTAATTTGTTGTCTATTTTTAGTTAAAACAATTTTAAATATACATAATAGAAGTATATAATATGTGATTGGTAATATCTCACAATTTCTTATCAATCAGTCTAATCACAACTGTGTTATCACTATTCCAGGACTACTTGTTTTACTGATGTTATTTCATAATATGCTTTATTTTATTTGAATAACATGTTTTGTAATAAATATGATATTTAGAGTGTTTTGCTTGTAATAAAATACATATTATAGCTAAATGGAGGTTCCATTTATATAATATGGTAAAATACAACAAAAATGGATGTATGATAGTTTTTTTTTAATTTATCAACATGTCTTTGCATGAGTGTTCTTGATTGAATACTTCATAAACATGATCTTTCAAAGTATTTTATTGAAGTACTATTAATATTGTATTCTTTATCTTATGATATGCTATGACTAATAATATGTTTTAAAAACACTCAACAAAAAAAAAAGTGACTGAAAAAAAGTCTATTGTTTTTAGGTAAAACCTAATGAAAAAGTTAAGTTTTCATTTAACATAAGTAATGATATGAAAAATGAGGATTTACTTGTAATAGGTATACAGCTAGCTCATCCACAGCCTCAGTTCGTAATGTCAAAACATCATTATATTTTTGGAGAAGATCCTAATATTTTGAAGAAAAGTAAGTACAATAATTATTAAGGAAACAAAATTTATTTTTTAATTTATAAACTGAAATCAGAATGAATTTGAAGTAATATAATAAAATCACCTGATTAAGAACAATTAGAAAATATTTTTTACAAACTTTTTGAGACATTGTTGAATAGGTATGAGTTCATTTAGTCAAACCCTTAAAAGAGTTTTTACATGCAAATATGTATCTATCTATCTCTCTTTAATTATGTAAATTTCTATTACAGAATCATCAATAAAAGAAGATATTAGTGTTGAATTTCAATCAACAGAAATTGGGCAGTATGAAATGCCGATTATGTTTACTTTTTATAGAAGAAGTGATGAGAAGAACTTGATTTTCATACGTGAAATGGTGAGGGTGGTCTATTCCTTTTATATTTTGTCCATGTTATTACTAATAAAATTACATAATAATAGTCTGAAATTATTTTAAATCTTATACATATTACATTCCTAGAAAATTAAGTTTAATAATAAGTGGCTCTGTTGAATTCATGATCAGTAAGATATTATATGAAAATTAAGTTGTAAAGGGGCTAACTAACATACTGTACAGAGGTAAGCTTAACAGCCCAGCAGAGTATTTTTAAGTTCAAGCATGAAATCTACATAATTATAGTATAGCTTATCTGGCCAATAAAAGTAATCAAAATTAACACTAATTGATAATATATTTTGTGAATTTAGAGTAGTTATATTTCTGCATTTCTTTAATCTTATTCTTGCATCAACTTTTTCTTATGTTGCATTTGTTAAAATTGTGTTGCATAATACAAATACAATTTAAAGTATATTACTAATAATGGAGATTGGTAGAAATTTTCTTCCTGCTCTTTGACAAGGCTTGTTAAAAAAATTCGTTGTTTAGTTTGACTGAGCAAACAAGTAGAACAGACATTTAAATTTTGACCATTGTCAAAAATTTTGACACATGAGATCCAAAATTAAATATAATTTATGTGTGCATCAGTAAAATAATAAAATAAATAGATAAAGAATAGAATATAAGAATTTTTCTCAGAAAACTGTGCAAGTTGAGTGGTTAATATAAAAAACTTATAAATTAATTAATGTATGGTTGTTTGCAGGTAGTCTTAGTACAGAATGAAATTGTAGTCTATGGAAGCAATAAAAGCCCCTACACTTCTGTAGAGTGGGAGAAAAGTGATAACTGTGTTCTATCAACCTGCCATGTGTATGTATACACATACTAAAATAATAATAATAGGGGTCAAAAGCTTTCTTTTTTTTATTTTAAATAAATAATAATAGGAAACTTGGAAATTTTTGTTTGATAGTTTAAAAGTTTATTTTATCATATGATGCTTTTTATATGTGTATCATTATATTTTAATGTAATGAATGATTAAAGTAAAAAAATAATGATAATAATTGACCAAAGTATATTTTTATAGGGTATATAAAATCACATTTTTTTTAAATGGTCGATTTTACTGTTTTTTATGCAACTTTGAATATTCATTGAATCGAAGAATTTCTTGACAGGCCTTATCAGATTAAATATAAAATTCCCAAATTATTGAAGATTTTACTCCCACGTGGTCTTGATGAGAAGGCATTGGAAGGGTTGCAAGTGGCCCGAGATGTCCAAGAGAAGTTGAGGATGCTACTAATAACTACAAGGTAAATAATGTTTTATGATAATGTTATATTTTTGTAATAATGTAATACTGAGAAATTGTTTTAATAAATTTAGTATGAATATATTTGCTATAGCTAAATACATATCTAAATAAATCCGTGTTTGAATTACATATCTAAAGAAAGTTTGTTAAAATATAAAATATTTTGTACATCATTAATTTTTTTTTCAGGGCAATATTTGACGAGGGTCCAACGAAAAACAACTATATGATTTATTTCCACCATTTACTATGGTGGGAAGAAATTATTTCAAGAATTAATTTAAGGGTATGTTACTTTTTATAATACAACATGAAAACCTAAATGTAGTAAAATTTATTTGTATTTATCGCTTTTTTAGAAATATAATATGGCAGGCGTCAAATTGGAAGAAAAGGGAGATGTTTTTATAATGGAAGTACCTGGATTAGCTGAGAAACGCCCATCGTTATTAAGAGGTAATATTTATACACAAAATACAATGAGAGTCATCTTATCGTTTGTAGGTATTTATTTATATGCACCCTTGTGTCCTGACCTCGTACTTAATAAGTTTATAAAAAAAAAAAAACGTTTTTTTTCAGGTGATCGGGTATTTATTCGTACAAGTTTGAATACGAGATTTGAAACCATAATTAAGGATATTGATGACTGTCACATACATTTGGCAAACATGGATCCATCGTAAGTTACATGAAACATATATACATTTATAATAAATTAAGAACTTAATATAAGTAAATGGTTCCCTCGTTTTCGTCTATATAGAATAATTATATTCTTTTAAACAGTTTAATTTCTTTGAGGAATTATGGGTTCTTTTTAAACTCTTACTGGCTGCAAGTTTTATTTTCATTACAACAAGTAGTCTATATTTTTCTCTAAGTTTCAATTTATATACCAAAATTCATCAAAATTTATAGGGATTATAATATTTGTAAACATACCATAGCAATTGGAATTAATGATAAAAATACCCTTATGTACATTAATATGTTTATATTCATGTGTACCGGATAAGTAATGTACTGACTAAATTGTTTAAAAAAACTTAAAACGAACGTCGTACGGCAGGTTTCTGTCGCAGTACAGCCCGGAGGCGTTGTACGACGTGCGCTTTCTGATGTCGCGCGTGCCGGCGGAGCGCATGCACGAGGCGGTGTCGGCGCTGTTCAGCAGCAAGCAGCTGTGCCGCGTGTTCCCCGAGCGCGCCGCGCGCACGCCACCCCGCGCGCACATCTCGCAGTGAGTCACGACGTCGCGCGTGCCGGCGGAGCGGCGCTGTTCAGCAGCAAGCAGCTGTGCCGCGTGTTCCCCGAGCGCCCCGCGCGCACATCTCGCAGTGAGTCACGACGTGGCGCGTGCCGGCGGAGCGGCGCTGTTCAGCAGCAAGCAGCTGTGCCGCGTGTTCCCCGAGCGCGCCGCGCGCACGCCGCCCCGCGCGCACATCTCGCAGTGAGTCACGACGTCGCGCGTGCCGGCGGAGCGGCGCTGTTCAGCAGCAAGCAGCTGTGCCGCGTGTTCCCCGAGCGCCCCGCGCGCACATCTCGCAGTGAGTCACGACGTGGCGCGTGCCGGCGGAGCGGCGCTGTTCAGCAGCAAGCAGCTGTGCCGCGTGTTCCCCGAGCGCCCCGCGCGCACATCTCGCAGTGAGTTACGACGTCGCGCGTGCCGGCGGAGCGGCGCTGTTCAGCAGCAAGCAGCTGTGCCGCGTGTTCCCCGAGCGCCCCGCGCGCACATCTCGCAGTGAGTCACGACGTCGCGCGTGCCGGCGGAGCGGCGCTGTTCAGCAGCAAGCAGCTGTGCCGCGTGTTCCCCGAGCGCCCCGCGCGCACATCTCGCAGTGAGTCACGACGTCGCGCGTGCCGGCGGAGCGGCGCTGTTCAGCAGCAAGCAGCTGTGCCGCGTGTTCCCCGAGCGCCCCGCGCGCACATCTCGCAGTGAGTCACGACGTCGCGCGTGCCGGCGGAGCGGCGCTGTTCAGCAGCAAGCAGCTGTGCCGCGTGTTCCCCGAGCGCCCCGCGCGCACATCTCGCAGTGAGTCACGACGTCGCGCGTGCCGGCGGAGCGGCGCTGTTCAGCAGCAAGCAGCTGTGCCGCGTGTTCCCCGAGCGCCCCGCGCGCACATCTCGCAGTGAGTCACGACGTCGCGCGTGCCGGCGGAGCGGCGCTGTTCAGCAGCAAGCAGCTGTGCCGCGTGTTCCCCGAGCGCCCCGCGCGCACATCTCGCAGTGAGTCACGACGTCGCGCGTGCCGGCGGAGCGGCGCTGTTCAGCAGCAAGCAGCTGTGCCGCGTGTTCCCCGAGCGCCCCGCGCGCACATCTCGCAGTGAGTCACGACGTGGCGCGTGCCGGCGGAGCGGCGCTGTTCAGCAGCAAGCAGCTGTGCCGCGTGTTCCCCGAGCGCGCCGCGCGCACGCCGCCCCGCGCGCACATCTCGCAGTGAGTCACGACGTCGCGCGTGCCGGCGGAGCGGCGCTGTTCAGCAGCAAGCAGCTGTGCCGCGTGTTCTCCGAGCGCCCCGCGCGCACATCTCGCAGTGAGTCACGACGTGGCGCGTGCCGGCGGAGCGGCGCTGTTCAGCAGCAAGCAGCTGTGCCGCGTGTTTCCCGAGCGCCCCGCGCGCACATCTCGCAGTGAGTTACGACGTCGCGCGTGCCGGCGGAGCGGCGCTGTTCAGCAGCAAGCAGCTGTGCCGCGTGTTCCCCGAGCGCGCCGCGCGCACGCCGCCCCGCGCGCACATCTCGCAGTGAGTCACGACGTCGCGCGTGCCGGCGGAGCGGCGCTGTTCAGCAGCAAGCAGCTGTGCCGCGTGTTCCCCGAGCGCCCCGCGCGCACATCTCGCAGTGAGTCACGACGTGGCGCGTGCCGGCGGAGCGGCGCTGTTCAGCAGCAAGCAGCTGTGCCGCGTGTTCCCCGAGCGCCCCGCGCGCACATCTCGCAGTGAGTTACGACGTCGCGCGTGCCGGCGGAGCGGCGCTGTTCAGCAGCAAGCAGCTGTGCCGCGTGTTCCCCGAGCGCCCCGCGCGCACATCTCGCAGTGAGTCACGACGTCGCGCGTGCCGGCGGAGCGGCGCTGTTCAGCAGCAAGCAGCTGTGCCGCGTGTTCCCCGAGCGCCCCGCGCGCACATCTCGCAGTGAGTCACGACGTCGCGCGTGCCGGCGGAGCGGCGCTGTTCAGCAGCAAGCAGCTGTGCCGCGTGTTCCCCGAGCGCCCCGCGCGCACATCTCGCAGTGAGTCACGACGTCGCGCGTGCCGGCGGAGCGGCGCTGTTCAGCAGCAAGCAGCTGTGCCGCGTGTTCCCCGAGCGCCCCGCGCGCACATCTCGCAGTGAGTCACGACGTCGCGCGTGCCGGCGGAGCGGCGCTGTTCAGCAGCAAGCAGCTGTGCCGCGTGTTCCCCGAGCGCCCCGCGCGCACATCTCGCAGTGAGTCACGACGTCGCGCGTGCCGGCGGAGCGGCGCTGTTCAGCAGCAAGCAGCTGTGCCGCGTGTTCCCCGAGCGCCCCGCGCGCACATCTCGCAGTGAGTCACGACGTGGCGCGTGCCGGCGGAGCGGCGCTGTTCAGCAGCAAGCAGCTGTGCCGCGTGTTCCCCGAGCGCCCCGCGCGCACATCTCGCAGTGAGTTACGACGTCGCGCGTGCCGGCGGAGCGGCGCTGTTCAGCAGCAAGCAGCTGTGCCGCGTGTTCCCCGAGCGCGCCGCGCGCACGCCGCCCCGCGCGCACATCTCGCAGTGAGTCACGACGTCGCGCGTGCCGGCGGAGCGGCGCTGTTCAGCAGCAAGCAGCTGTGCCGCGTGTTCCCCGAGCGCCCCGCGCGCACATCTCGCAGTGAGTCACGACGTGGCGCGTGCCGGCGGAGCGGCGCTGTTCAGCAGCAAGCAGCTGTGCCGCGTGTTCCCCGAGCGCCCCGCGCGCACATCTCGCAGTGAGTTACGACGTCGCGCGTGCCGGCGGAGCGGCGCTGTTCAGCAGCAAGCAGCTGTGCCGCGTGTTCCCCGAGCGCCCCGCGCGCACATCTCGCAGTGAGTCACGACGTCGCGCGTGCCGGCGGAGCGGCGCTGTTCAGCAGCAAGCAGCTGTGCCGCGTGTTCCCCGAGCGCCCCGCGCGCACATCTCGCAGTGAGTCACGACGTCGCGCGTGCCGGCGGAGCGGCGCTGTTCAGCAGCAAGCAGCTGTGCCGCGTGTTCCCCGAGCGCCCCGCGCGCACATCTCGCAGTGAGTCACGACGTCGCGCGTGCCGGCGGAGCGGCGCTGTTCAGCAGCAAGCAGCTGTGCCGCGTGTTCCCCGAGCGCCCCGCGCGCACATCTCGCAGTGAGTCACGACGTCGCGCGTGCCGGCGGAGCGGCGCTGTTCAGCAGCAAGCAGCTGTGCCGCGTGTTCCCCGAGCGCCCCGCGCGCACATCTCGCAGTGAGTCACGACGTCGCGCGTGCCGGCGGAGCGGCGCTGTTCAGCAGCAAGCAGCTGTGCCGCGTGTTCCCCGAGCGCCCCGCGCGCACATCTCGCAGTGAGTCACGACGTCGCGCGTGCCGGCGGAGCGGCGCTGTTCAGCAGCAAGCAGCTGTGCCGCGTGTTCCCCGAGCGCCCCGCGCGCACATCTCGCAGTGAGTCACGACGTGGCGCGTGCCGGCGGAGCGGCGCTGTTCAGCAGCAAGCAGCTGTGCCGCGTGTTCCCCGAGCGCGCCGCGCGCACGCCGCCCCGCGCGCACATCTCGCAGTGAGTCACGACGTCGCGCGTGCCGGCGGAGCGGCGCTGTTCAGCAGCAAGCAGCTGTGCCGCGTGTTCCCCGAGCGCCCCGCGCGCACATCTCGCAGTGAGTCACGACGTGGCGCGTGCCGGCGGAGCGGCGCTGTTCAGCAGCAAGCAGCTGTGCCGCGTGTTCCCCGAGCGCCCCGCGCGCACATCTCGCAGTGAGTTACGACGTCGCGCGTGCCGGCGGAGCGGCGCTGTTCAGCAGCAAGCAGCTGTGCCGCGTGTTCCCCGAGCGCGCCGCGCGCACGCCGCCCCGCGCGCACATCTCGCAGTGAGTCACGACGTCGCGCGTGCCGGCGGAGCGGCGCTGTTCAGCAGCAAGCAGCTGTGCCGCGTGTTCCCCGAGCGCCCCGCGCGCACATCTCGCAGTGAGTCACGACGTGGCGCGTGCCGGCGGAGCGGCGCTGTTCAGCAGCAAGCAGCTGTGCCGCGTGTTCCCCGAGCGCCCCGCGCGCACATCTCGCAGTGAGTTACGACGTCGCGCGTGCCGGCGGAGCGGCGCTGTTCAGCAGCAAGCAGCTGTGCCGCGTGTTCCCCGAGCGCCCCGCGCGCACATCTCGCAGTGAGTCACGACGTCGCGCGTGCCGGCGGAGCGGCGCTGTTCAGCAGCAAGCAGCTGTGCCGCGTGTTCCCCGAGCGCCCCGCGCGCACATCTCGCAGTGAGTCACGACGTCGCGCGTGCCGGCGGAGCGGCGCTGTTCAGCAGCAAGCAGCTGTGCCGCGTGTTCCCCGAGCGCCCCGCGCGCACATCTCGCAGTGAGTCACGACGTCGCGCGTGCCGGCGGAGCGGCGCTGTTCAGCAGCAAGCAGCTGTGCCGCGTGTTCCCCGAGCGCCCCGCGCGCACATCTCGCAGTGAGTCACGACGTCGCGCGTGCCGGCGGAGCGGCGCTGTTCAGCAGCAAGCAGCTGTGCCGCGTGTTCCCCGAGCGCCCCGCGCGCACATCTCGCAGTGAGTCACGACGTCGCGCGTGCCGGCGGAGCGGCGCTGTTCAGCAGCAAGCAGCTGTGCCGCGTGTTCCCCGAGCGCCCCGCGCGCACATCTCGCAGTGAGTCACGACGTCGCGCGTGCCGGCGGAGCGGCGCTGTTCAGCAGCAAGCAGCTGTGCCGCGTGTTCCCCGAGCGCCCCGCGCGCACATCTCGCAGTGAGTCACGACGTCGCGCGTGCCGGCGGAGCGGCGCTGTTCAGCAGACTGACCCTGACCTTGACTCTGACTCTGACTTTAAGTCATAGTCGAGCAAAATTAAATGTTTAATTATTGTCATCCGTGTTATTGGATTACTGCCAATTGAACCCGATCGTTATGACATCGTTCAAAATTAAAACATGACGTTTTGGCCATTTTACTATCGATTCGATTAGAAGGAATTGTAATTTATATTTTTTATTATTAATTAGTAATGTATTTTACAAAATTTATCAATTTTTAAAATGAAGTATAGTTTCAAATTTGTGATAACGAAGTTGATTTTAAACAAAAATATAAAAGTAGGCAGGACTATGCATCCATAAAATATATGCTTCTTAAGAAGAGGAATTTTGTTCTACCGCTATTAATACCCGATAAATTATTCGCAAGCAAAATTCACAAAGATAATCAACAATTACAATCGAAAATTCAACTTTTCATCAGGTTCTATAATCCACTAATAAGTGGTAACGCGGAACAGAAGTCAGCTGTGGAACACATCGTGGCTGGCACGTCCGGCAAGGCTCCATACATCGTGTTCGGACCCCCCGGCACTGGCAAGACCATGACTATCGTCGAAGCTATTATTCAGGTCTGTATAACTATGTTACAAATATATTTAGGTACCAGTAACTAAAAAAATACTTAATGATCGCACATCTTTGACTCCGTATATCGCAACATACAGCTTAAAGCTTTTTAACAGTAATTTTGATTTACAACATGACTGTACAAACGTGTTCCTTCGAAATTGAATCGCTACTCTACTATGAAAACATATCTTATAAGAGTTCGTTTTATTTAATTTAAGACATTTTTATCCTAGGAGCTATGCAGCGCAATGTTATACGTAACCATATAATAAGAAGTCCCTATTGCGTACTATGTATAATATCATCTGTTAAGAACTATTTAAAAAAAATAATTCGTGCTTTCTGCTTTGGTAGTAGGTATTACCTATTGACTATGAGTGAAGTAGGTGATGTCAAATCGAATAGGATCAAACTAGGTGCAGTCGATCGCCGTCACATATTTTTTTGGACAAACTACGTCAAGCTTTACTATTTCGTAATCGGACATTTTTCAAAGAATATAAAAAGGATGTAAAACTTAACAGATTTAACTATAAATATTGGAGTGGTCATTTTAAAAAATTAAGGGACAGTAACTTCATTTATTGGCTAGCAGTATACGGTAGAACAAAATTAGTAATGAAATGAAAATTGGTATGTTTTTAATTTTACGCTAGCGGTGACATTATTTTAACCGCCATATTTTTTACTTCTCGTTACTATAAGTTTATACTGCTTATTGATATTTTATTGAACGAAAGTACAATATACAACTGACGCGTTAATTACATGCTACAAATAGTTATGTAACTGTTAATAATATAGCGGGTCCCTTTATAGCTAGTTGACGCTATTGCCATTCACATAACTAGTAAATATGTTCGTATATATTTCGATGATCTCTCGAATTTTAAAACAGAAAGCAAGCTCATTGCCATTCTGCAAAGTGCTTGTCTGCATGAATAAATATACTATACTCGTACATACACTATGAATGTTTAATATTGTTTACAGTTGGTAGTACGTAATCCGAAAAATCGCATTATGGTGTGCACTGATTCTAACATGGCCGCGGATCACATCGCGCTGATGTTATTGCAGTACAACAAAAAGCTCAACATCAGCAATTTTATCATCAGAGCCAATTCGCAGTCACGAGAATGGTAGGAACTCTGAATTTGTCACAACTGCTCAATAAAATGTACGACACACGGCAAAAATGGTTACTAAAACCACTTTCTTATCAGATCAGTTCCCTCCAGGAAAGTTTCTGGATGATGAATATAAGTTTATCTGATTGTAGTGATGAACATAATATCAGAAACGAAATATTGTATCTTTTGTATGTGGGTGGGATTTCGGTCTCCGGGCCTCATCTGGCTTCGACCGCGTAGTTAGAACATTGATATTAATACAAATAATATTAAATTTTCTTAATAGAAAGAACCTCTTCGCTGACATCTTTATTTATTTCATCATAACATCGTACATCAGTTAGTTAACGCAGCAATAATTATTTTAATTTTCTAACTAAGCGTTTAATGCTTCGTGTGTCTGTAACTATCAATAACATATTTTAAAATGGTGCTTGTATAAATAATCTCTACATGAGAAGGTCCTAATGTCCTCTACTATCCTCTTTTCCCGTTTTTGAGATAAACTTTGCTATCTACCGACTAAAGCTTCAATGCTGTAAAATTTTGCGCAGAACTTTCTTATTGCGTAAAAATTCTTGTTGTATCTCTTATCTGACTCGGAATTTTTTAAATAAGATAGGGTTTTTATGGAGTTTGACCATATTTCAAGGGGAATTTCATAAGACAATATCCCAGAAAAATTTGTTTAAAAATAAGAAACTAAAAATATATACAATCCCAGGAAAATTTCCATCTCCCCGACTCACCCATACCCGATACACCTAGAAACTACTCAGCAAATTTACATAACCCCAAATACAAAATACAAGATCCTCGTCCTCATATGGGATGTCATGGGCGACCAGTCGTGTCATACGAGCCGCGTGTGAATGTGCAGGAGTGTGATGCCGGCGGCGCTGGCGCCCGTGTCCAACGGCACGAGCTACGAGAATTTCTACCCCGTTAGCAACGTGCACGTCGCCATGTTCAGGATCTTCGTCACCACGCTGCTGCACGCCGCCAAATATGGATCGTGAGTTGATATAGCCCCTTATAATAAAATTGATTGCATTAAATACTTTTCTGTACAAGCTGTACGTCTTTGGAATTCCTTACCGGTAACCATAAGACGCGCACAATCTATAAATATATTTAAAAGTCGTATAAAAGCGCATTATTTATCTTTATAAAGTCTTGTTATATGTTATTATCATTTTTATTTGTTCTACTATTTCCTCAGCTTTATGAAAATATTTATTTTTTGTCGTTTACATTTTTTTATTATTTTATTATATTTATATATGTATATCTGTTTTATATTTATATGTTCGTATGTACCTTGATGACCGCCTTTTATACATTCTTTTTTTTTCTTTCTTCTTTGTTTGTTTTTGTATATATTCGTTGTATGGTGTACAATAAAGCATATTTGTATTGTATTAAAAAAATTGAAACACGCATCACATTCAACGGCTCCCATTAGAATCTCGTGAAAACAACACAAAACACAAACGCCCAGACCACTACAAACATCCGTATGGCGTATACAGATACTTGCCTAGCGCAAGGATCGAACCCACGACCGTTAGCGCTTCAGTCAGTTGCAGAGACCACTGCGCTAACGTGTCTGGCAATAAATAATTGTGTATTTTAACCAGGCGGTCTTAGCGCTAAGAAGCAAGATTTATCGCAGTCTGAGAGCGAAAATAACAATAGAAACGAAATATATACTCTATATATATTGTATATATTATAATCTTATCTGTATTTTAAAATCTTACTTAAATTGTCTACTTTGACTTTGCATCGTTAATACTAACAAAGTGCATACTAGGCAGAAGCCAATCGCAATCCGCAACCCTTCGCCCAACGCCTTCTCCAAATTGCTCAAAGATTTTTTGTTTATCATTTTTACTTATATGTTATGTTTATGTTTGGAATCGATTGCTCTTCACCAGACTGCGGGAATGTCCAAGAAGAGGATTATGTTGATTTATCTGTATGTATGTCTGTTCCTTTGTAATATATGTACTCGTATGCTATCAACAGTTTAACCGACTTTGATAAATGAAAACGTCATTAGATACGTCCTAATGGCATGAATATCACTACGTACATATAATTCTTTAAAAAAATCGAAATGGCGGATTTTATGCCTTCTTATTAGGTTGTCGGGTTTTATAATTTTTTTTTATAATTATTATTACATTATACATAAATAGACCGAGGAGCCAAGCGGGGTATAAGCTGCAAATGACGCACCTGTTCATCGACGAGGCAGCTCAGGCTTCGGAGCCCGCGACGCTGGTGCCCATCACGGGGCTGCTGGCGCCCGCCGGACACCTCGTGCTGGCCGGCGACCCGCAGCAGCTCGGCCCGGTCTGCATCTCGAAGGAGGCCAGTCAGAGAGGGCTAGGTAGGCTACTATACCTCAATTCACGTGTGTGCTGGTCTGAACTATGTCGTTTAGACATTTCTTTAGTTTTATTAATGTGTTTAAATCATTATTTAGTTGTTTTTAGCAGTTTTTGCAAATGTGATTCTCAAATAGTTGAAAACATGAATAATGAACCAGTGAAATTGTTCTAAGATACCAAATTCTCGTTTTAGGATGTATTTTTAACAAATAAGTCAACTAAAAGCAAATTACAAATGTCATATAACGGCTGAAAATATTTAATACGATTTTAACATACATTCAATGTTTTAAGTCTTGTTTAATCGACTGTACCATGCGCGAGTTCGGACTCACCTCGTATTCAGACCAGCACACTTACCAGAAAAAAAATATACTAATTAACAGCCTTTAATGACCCACTGCTGGACAAGGCCTCCTCTCTGATCAAGGAGAAGTGTTAGGAACTTAATCCATCATGCTGCTCCACGGATATATACGTGTCAGAATTTCTTCCGACATGTGTAGGTTTCCCCACGATGTTTTTCTTCACCGCCCAGCTCGAGATGAATTTAAGCAAATTTAGGACTTGAAAATTCAGCAGTGGTAACTGGGATTTGAACCAGTGTTTATTGGTTGATCGTCGAGCCCTGACCACTACGCTATCTTGGTTCTTGGCTACTACTATTAGTAGGTAATACTACGTAAGAACAAGCTTCCGTACCTACCATGACAACTATATATGACCAATATGCTAAGGTGCTACCTTCAATAATGATATTATATTTTGACAAATTAAGTTAAGTTAGTAAGTAAGTAGCAGTTACCCACGAAGTTGCTGTTTTAAGATTTGTAAAACTATCGTATTCATGCATTACTACGTAAAGGTTAAATTTAAAATTGTCGAACAGAGAAAGCCTATTATTTTTTCTGTATCCTTTACGAAAATTATCTTCATTGTTCCCAGGTCAGTCATTACTGGAACGGTTGAAGACAACTTACGAAAATCTTTACACGAGTCCGAACTACATAACGATGCTCGTCAAGAACTTCAGATCCAACCCTGACATATTAGAGATTCCAAATGAATTGTTTTACGATAATTGTTTGGAAGTAAGTAGGAATGTATTAATAAATTTAATTATGATGAAGAAACTTTTTTTAAATTAAATAATGTATTAACAATATAATTGCCTTTTACCCGACTACGGCAAAGACAATGGAGACGGTTATAATTTTGACAGGCTATGTATGTTCATCGGTTCCCTAATAGCTTCATAGCTCCTAAACTACATATCAGAATTGAATAAATGAATTGAATAATTGAATTGAGCTATCGTTAGAAGCGTTTTGGTCTTCCGCTGGTTATAGTTTACATGACGTGTCACTAAAATTAATGTTGCACTCTTAAGTGTGCCCACATAAAGTACCCCGTTTAAAAAAATAGGAAAATTTATCGTGTTTAGTATCATTAGAAAGGGCGTTACTTGTACATATAAAAAATCTATATGACTTCGTATTGCTTGGATAATTTTGATATTTGTATCGCTTGATGTAGTTGGGGTGTAGTGCTCAAGTTTTTCTCGTAGTCCAGCACTCTAGCGAACTCCTGTATCGAACCGTAACCAGTGCAGCCGTCCGCAGGCGCTGGCGGAGTACGACCCGCTGAGCGGCACCAGCGTGCTCGGCCTGCCGGGCGGCCAGCGCGCCGTCGTGTTCCACGCCGTGCAGTCGCGCGAGCAGCGCATGGGCACCGCGCCCAGGTGAGCTCACCTCAGTCTGGTCGGAGGCCACTAGGCGGACTCAGCTTTATAGTCTATTTTGTTTCACTTGACTTATTTAATATAACGGGTCTTATCGCAGTAACTAATGGTAGTAATAGTAAAATAGTAACCTTTTTATTGCTCAACGTTTCGACGAAGTTGTATTCGTCGTGGTCACGAGCTGACTCGGTTTAGTACCATTAGTTATCGCAATAAAACATGTTATATTAAATATGAATAGTATAAATCGCGAAAGTTTAAAATATATAATTCCTTGACTTGTTTGGTAACCCGACACGAAAATCATGAATTTTCGGACATTATATATAATAATATAATATAATATTCGGATAAAAAAATAATTCAGTTTAATAATTCAAATAATAAAATACAAGCCTGTAAATCCCCACAGCTGGGCAAAATCAAAGTTTCTTCCGGCTCATGCAAGTTTCTTCGCGATGTTTTCAGTCTTATGTTTATTTAATTATATAGAAAATAGTTTTTCCAATCGCTTTTTTCCCAATTTACAGCTCCGCTTCTTTCGCTCTTGCTCTGTTTTAAAATGTATATTTTTTTTTATCTACTTCTCAAAACCGTATCCACTGACGCCAAGCGGAAGGAAGTTTAGATTTTATGCAATTCTATCAATATTTACACAAAAATAAACACGTCTATCTGTAGTATATTCCACGCGCGACTTCCAAGGATAAGGATTTTTTTATTTCCTTAAGAAACGTCTTTTTTGTTATTTTATTTAAAGCACACTTACAACATACATATTAACATTTACAACAAAAATATAAAAGTATTAGAATAATTTACCTAATATGCATGTCAATTACAAGTGTACATAGTATTCACTGTGATTCATAAAATTAAAAGTAACGAAAGATTAAAATATAATTATAAATTAATTTAATTTTTTCATTATTACAATTATCAAAACAATATTAAAAATTAAAATTAGAAGAAAATAAAACACCACAACAACTAACAAACATCTTTATAAACTTAAAAATATACAACTCAAATAAACATGACTCAGGCGGCTAACTGTTAACAATGAAAACAACGTTAACAAACATATTTAGCTTGGTACTGAACTTATATATTTGTTTCAGTTATTTCAACGAGAAGGAACTTGAAATGTTGAAGCGATATGTGAAGGCTCTGATCGAGAAACACGATGTATCTCCTAAAGACATTGGCATCATCGCTCCATACATTAGACAGGTATTTATTTTAGTTAATATAATTAATTCTTCCTTTTTGATTTTCATACAATAATAAAGTGAGAGTCAAAATTTAATTTAATTAATTATAAAAAATAGATAACATATTTACAGTTTAAATATTAAATCTAATATGATAATAATAAATAAAAAAATTAAATAGACTAATCCATCTCTTATTCAAATCTATTTTTATTAAACATGTTTGAAAATGTATATATCCATATTTTTTATAATAAAAGATATAATGAATGAAAAGTTGATTGATATAATTCATTTTTCTAATATCTGAGATTATTGTATATTGCAAAATAAGCGACACACTTCAATATTCGATACATTAAATGAAGAAACTTTTTTCCGTACTTATTTAGTTTATGTGACTTTAAAAGTTTTCAAGTAATGTTAAGTACATGACGCATTATCAGAATACATCAATATCTCCAAATTTGACTTCTTGTGGTTTTACACATTACTGCTTATCAGCATCCATATAAACAATGATCTCGTCAGACACGTTGGCGCACAGGAACTGACTGTAGCGCTAACGTTCGCGGGTTTGATCCTCGCTCGCGGCAAATGTCTGTATTGGCCATACGGATGTTTGTCGTGGTCTGGGTGTTTGTGTTAGTGTTGTGTATGTTTCCGGTACCCCGACACAAGGGTCACAAGATCTTAATTGGGGGCTGTTGAGTGTGATAGGTTTAAAAAAAAAATGATATTACGTTAAAAAAATGCATTTTCATTAAAGGTATACAAAATGAAAGGCTGGTTGATCAGCGAGGACTACAAGGACATTGAAGTTGGTACGGTGGAGTCGTTTCAAGGGAAGGAGAAGAGGGTTATCCTCGTGTCTACTGTGAGAGCAAACTGTAGACTCCTAGACTACGACGCCAAGTACAGTCTCGGGTTTTTAGTGGACGACAAGGTTAGTTCTTCATTAGCATTGTCCCGCGGTTATGGTTCTTGCCTCGCTCCTATGAGTCGTAGCGTGATGTAATAAGGTCTTCCTTAATAAACGGCCTAACTAACGCAAAAAATAATTTTTCAAATTAGTCTAGCAGTTTCGGAGTCTATTCAATGAAAACAAACAAACATTTACATTATAGATAGAAATATTTGATATTTTTTCTTTCTATAATATTAGTATACACGTTAAGTAATCATTACTAAATAGTAATTTTGATAAATTAATGACAAAAGCACTGCTGCAATTTGTTTAGCTTTGATTATAAATAGATTAGTTAGTATTAAAAAAAGTATAATTAAATTATGTTTCAAACTCTAATATGTTAACTAAATCCGAAGATGATTTGTGATGCATACAGGCACATTTCAAAAAAGTGTATTATATTGTCTATCATCGGCCTAAAAGATTTTTAAAATAACGATTTTGGTATGTCTAAATAAACACACATCATTAGTTATAAAAAAAAATACATTTCTATCCAAACAACTGGGTTTATGTGCTAATACATTTCTTTTTGAATTTTAGCGCTACAACGTAACGATGACAAGAGCAAAAGCCAAGCTGATCATAATCGGCAACCACACGTGCCTAACGCGCGACATCAAATGGCGTAAATATATGGAATTCTGTCAGAATAAACAATGCTACTTCGGTCAAGAGACGCAGCAGCTGGATAGAAACTCTTATCTTCTAACAGAAATAGCCAGGACCCGCTTCGATAAATGTAGACTCTCCGATTTCCTCAGGCCAATCACTGAAAATAATAATAAAAATAAAAATAAAAAGAAAAATAAAAAGTAAGGGTATAAAAAAATATTACAATTTTTTAAACAAAAGTATAGTACTCGGCAAAAAATATTACACATCGAGCACCAGAGATATTTGAATAGATATGATCATTCCTGTTCCACGAAACGCTAACAATTCAGTATGTTTTAGTAGTTGTTAAAACGTTTTTAATAATTAATTGGCGTGTATTAAATATGATTAATAATAGAAACTGACTATTGGATGCCATATTGTGGTTTCGTGGGCTATTATGGGTGTTAATATCTGTAAATATATTCGAAGAGAATGCGACCGCAGCTCAGCGATCTTGTAGAATGACTCAATTACTGACAAGTCACATAGATATACCTTAACTCAAGTAAGAGTGGTGGTCTGAGCTATGCGCAAAATTAATGTGTTTAAATTATTAATTAATAGCAGTTTTAGTGCAATTCATATCAGATGTGTTTTTTAAATAGCAAAAAATAAAGTCTGAACCAGTACAATGGTTTGAAAACCCATGATTTTCGTTCCGGATTGTGTTTATTTAAGTCAAATAAAAATTATTAGATTATAAATGTCTTATAATGGTTGAGAATATTCAATAAACTTATAACAATTTCATATGCGAATGCATAATAATGTTTGTTCAGACCGACACTCTTACTTGAATCGAGGTATATAAGTGACAGAGGAGACCCCTTGCGACGCCGAAGATTCCCGATTATCTCTTCCCAATGTTTGGTGTATAATATTTTCTGCCGCGTATTATAACAAAAAATCTTTTTCACTTAAATATTCCAATTTATAACACAACTTTGTCTTATTTTAATGTCATTAATTTTTTATTGCATTTTGTTCATGATCATCGTTAAAAATGATACATGGATAATTGTGTATATTACAATGCTATGGTTTGTTTTCATGTAGGACGTCTTACACAATGACATATACAAATGTATATACTTTCCCTTTTTTATATTCTAATTTACTTTTCAAAATATTCATTCAATTGCTGCTCTCTCTTGTATTTCTTTCTTTACTTCCATTATTTTTTTAATTATAATTTTATTTTATTTTAAGAATTACTTTAAAACCAAATCATGTATTTATAATATAATTTTATAATATTTTATTAATTAAATAGTAAGATTTAACATGAAATAAAAATTATAATGAACAATTTGACCGAAACTGCAAGTTTATATAAACACATTGAGATTTTTTTTAATTTTTAGGAAAAGTTAATAACGCAGTATTAAAAATTCTATTCTAAATTTTATCGTACAAGGCGAAGTACATAAATATACAATTAAATTTAATATTGAACGTGCTGTAAAGGACAATGCTCATTATAACGAACGACTGTAGGATTTTTTAATATTTTATGACAGTTTACGATACGATATTTTTAGCTGGCAAAGTAATTTGTTACTACGATTATAAAACAAATCATCTATCGTCAATAATAAACCAATACTTTGATTTCACTTACAATATTTTTTTTTTCGTTATTCTATATTCATATTAATAATAATAATTGTGCTGACCGTGGTGTGGCAATGAGCATAGTCCGCGTATTCTGTGATATTAAAATAATTTTGATACATAGAATAAGTTAGTAAAGTGAATTAGTATTTTGACAATTATTATGTACAGAATGCTGTTTAAAATTATTATTACAAACCCATATTCTTATTCAAAAGTCAATAAACGCTTTGCTACGACAATCATCTAAAAATCCCTAAAACTGTCATTGAGATTGTCAATGATTGAGCGAACGATACTCGTTTAATGTTAACAATGAAAGAATTGAGCGATTGTCAATATTGAATAAATCAAGCTCGAAATACGCATGGCAAAAAGGTTCAATATCTTACACACAAAAAATGGATAATCTGCAGATGGTACGCAAGGAGATCGGTTTTTGCATATCATGTGGGAGTAACATGCATGGCTATGTTACATTTTGCTATTAATCCATTTTAATCGTTAGATATTTCGGGCTTAGAACTTGAATCGTCCATCATTTCAATTTGAAATCTTCAATCATTTAACATTGACAATCGGCAATGATGGTCTAGAGGGATTCTTCAAAGTCCTACGCAGATGAGGGATACTCTGCATATTTTTTATCCTTCAAAATACTACTAATAAAAAAACGAACGCATGACGCACATTATTCTATATGTGCGTTACGTCATGTACGTCACCGCTAGTGAGGGATAAAATAATAGGTTGAGCAGTGCCCCTCGCCGGCGTAAGGCTTTATTATTGTCTAAAACAAAGGAAATAATATGATAGTTACAGGTCACTTTAATAAGTAATATTTACTATAAAGACTTTATGAAATAAATTTAAAAAAAAACATTGTCAAATTTTTGTGTTTAAAAATCGAATAATGTGCGTTAAAGTTAATATCTTAGTTTTCATTGTTTTCTATTTGAAATGATTATTGTAAATCTTAATATTTAGTACTACTACTCGTTATGGAACCTAAATTTTTAATGTATCTCGTACTGTTTTAGTGCCTATTATTATTTAAGAAATGAAAAGCCATATCAACTAATTTTAATGTTTGTTTAAATATTAAGGAGAATACCATATAAAAAGTTCAATACACTTTTAAACTCCTTTACATTTAAGCACTTATTCAAATTAGAAATATTATGTTTTGAAACAATACAAATTATTTTATTATTATAAAATCTTAACAAAATATGCTGACAAACAAATTTCGTAAATATTAATAAACTTTTAATGGACACAAGTTTTATCAAATGTTAAGGATATCTAATTTTATAAATATAAAGGAATAAGTACACGTAATTTTATGTTATTAACAGAATCAGTTATATAGAATTGGTTCAAAATAATGTAAAAAGTTACTTGTGACCGATTACTTTTAGTCCGTTTTCATGCACGTTCTTCATATGGAGCCACAGTCACTGCTGTGTGTCTAATTAATGGTGATATAGTTCTAGGATTTCTAAAAGTTTAATTTAGTTTTAAATGTGTTTTTTTCATTTTTTAATAAAGTATATTTTATTACAATGTTGTTTCTTTTATATCTATAATTTTATATATTGCTTGTACTTGGATAGTTGATTAACTTTTATCTGTGCAGTAATTGTTGGGAATAGTTTAGCATAAAAATGTTTGCAATTTAATCTTTTTCCATTTTCAAATTTCAATCATTTCAATTGCTTTTCTGTTTACGTTTTTTATGTTTTTAAAACATCAAACTTGATGTGATTATAGCTCAAATTCTAATTAATACAATAAAATAATAATAAAAACCGCCCAAGCGTGAAAATTGATTTTTCAAGATTATATCTCTTAGTAGTAAAATCGCTGGTCTCTTTCTAGAGAGCGCTCGTTTTTTGGGGTTAATATTAAATACACTAGCCTATGTCTATAAGAACAATACTACTTTTTCTTTGTAAATAAGTAAACCCGATTTAAATATGAATTAGGTTAATTTGGATTAATATAATATTCTTTATTTTTGCACCCAATAAATGATACAGATTAAAAAAAGTACGAAGGCAAAAGTGGTTAGGTTAGTTTTAATAAAAAAAATAATTAGGTCTTTGGTTTATTAGTTAGTATCGTTGAATGTAACAATTTTATAAAAGTTTCGTCGTTTTATGCAAGTAACAGTGTAGATTTATTAAGCAGGCCGTCGTTGGCTATGGGATAGCGATAGAGGCGATTCAAAAGTATGTAAAGATGATCTACGGTATGGCCCATGCCGATGCATGCGTGAGTTTCGCGGTGACAGTAAAATCCATGAGCACACTTCTGTCCGTATATATCATAGTCCATTTTCTCAGTGCAAAAGTCTCCAGGGCCCTGTGTGAAAAAAAAAACGCCTTAAATACTTCTACGTCCTCTGACTCTCGGTTATTACCATTGAAGGAGAAATCATAAAACATAAACATGGTTATGCTTTTTGTAAATGCAAAAATGCATGATTCGTTAATGAGCATTGAAAATGGTTGTACCAGCAACGCAAAGCTCTAAATATTAAATGAATTGAGTGGAATCGTATGCAAAACAAAATAATTATGGCAGAGGCATTCGCTGAGGACGGATTTTTTTCAACCCCTAAAGTGGTGGATCAATTTTTTAAACTTTGTATAAAGGATTTAAGCTAAAGCTAGTCATATAATAAAAATTATTATCGTAAAAAATTATCTAATACAATAATTAAGAAGTCTCTTATAACTTTTTTGTTACTAGAAATCGCATGTATCTTTTACTGCAGACGTAAACTTTCAAAACTGGCGAACAGTAGCCATAGCTTGCAGCTTAAACAGTTTTACCAATTTTGAATTGTGAGGCATTGTTATTAGTTAGTTGGGTTTTTACATTTTTTTAATTACTTAAGACTTACTTTCTAAGCAAAAGTATATAATATAATAGTTTATACCCGATAGCAGTCCATACGATTTCCGCACTTCTCGTTTACATAAGTGCCCCGCGGACATTTTTTGAATCGCTTGTTTCCCTTTATAATATCACATTTTTCTTGAGAGAGTAACCAACTATCGGTATTTTCGCAGACTGGACACTCGACGATTCTGTTAAACATAAGACGAACATTATACATTAGTGCATTCGTTTGATCGTTGGTACACAGATGTGATACAATACATATTTAGGTACATATATATGAGTAGATCGTTAACCAACAACATTAGTCTAAAATAAATATTTAAAATACTAAAAACCACTATTTTCATAACATATATGTATGTTGATTTCCTCACAGGATGCTTATTGTAATGGAATATGTCTAAATATTTATATTATATAATAATATTTTTTTTTATTTACATGTTATATGTAAATAAAAAAAAGTAGGTACTAAACGACTTAAATATTTGTAGTTCACGATAATTATTTTATTTACATTACATGTCTATTAAATGAGAAAAATAGGCTATGAAACATCACATTTTAACTTACAGAATTGAAGCAGAGGAAATAAACCTCAATTATAATATACATATAGGAGCACAAATTCTTTTTTGCAATTATAAGCCTAAAATTTTAACCTATTTAATTTGTACTCGTATTATGAACATGAATCCTAGCGCACCAGAGGGCTTGCTTCATTGCTTGCTTTTCCTAATAATAAATAGAGTTACCAGAATTATTTTAGGTTTGTGCTTGGAAGAATTCACATTGATCCTCAAGGTAAGCTTAGCGTAGAAGTAATAAATATACTTCCAAGACGACAACTCAAAAATTTGGTTAGGAGCAATTTGACACTGTAATAAAATAATAATAAATAACATTGTTCAAATAAAAAGAAAGCGTTTACATATTACTACGTTTTTAAGTAATACGAAAAATTATACTAAAAATAATTGATTTAAAAAAATGCAAATAAAATTAGCGTACCATAAATACAACATCAATTGACACAGTATTACCCTTCCATTTCGGTATATGGCTCATCCCTTTCAATGAGGTTTCTGGATTCGTATCCCCTATAATGAGCCAGGCATGCGCTGGCTAAGAGGAGGATATAGATTACGGGATGCATGTTAGAGTTCTGGAAACGATAACAATAGTTATTTCGTAAAACAATAATTATTTATAGTAAGTTATTATAAACCATATAATATTTAAATTAAGGAGCTAAAAACGATTAGGTATTTCGTTTATAGTTTTACTTTTTTTGGTAATAAAGGTTAAAAACTTATTGACAACCGGAGCATAACAATAATTATTGTATGATATAGTTAGATAATTTAGATTTATTGCCGAATTTATTAAAAGCTATTTTCTTAGTAAATGAAATCAAAATCTGATAATTCTTCAATGACTAATAGAAAAATTCTAATTTTCGTTATTCTACCAGGTTACCCAGATCAGTTAATTTGCACTTCTAAAAACGAATAAATCTCGAATTGCACAGTCAAGAATTTATGATGATAAAATGTGTCAACCCACAAAAAGTCAAATTCGGAGATATAGGTGTATTTTGATACTGCATCACCTATTCAACATTATTAAAAAGAATTTGAAGTCATACAAACTAAATAAGTACGGGAAAACGTTTCTTAATTAATTGGTTTGATTTTCAAGTGCGTTCCATATTTTGCAATCTATACAATAATCTGAAACATTTGAAAAACTTTTTATTTGATAATATATTAAATATATCAATGTGATTTTAATGAATTATATCATTTATTAAATAATAAAATAAAAATGGATTTATACTTCTTTAATCATATATGTTAAGAATAGGTTTGACATCTTTAGACCCCATTTTCTCAAAATGAAGTCCGTGTGGCTTGACACAGTATTGCTTATCAGCGTCCAGTTAATGTAGGCGGACGGTGACTGTCATATAGCTGCCGCTTTATAGCGACGAAACGTGTAACGTTTTATATGAAAACGATGTGACATGGTTTTCAAAGAGTGTTTTGATTAATGTATATAAGAAAGATAAAGGTTTAAGGTATCATCCTAGGAAATGAAAAGTTTAAAAAGTAAAATATCTTCGGAAATTAGTGCCAATTATATAAATTCGTACTTACTTTTATTAGGTTTTATTGTACTAACAATTTTATTTAAATAAATAACTACGACAACTATGTCGTAGTTATTTATTTAAAGTAATTATTTATTAAATACAAGATGTTTTAATATATATCGATGGGTACTCATGTTGTATTATTCTATGTACGAGTAATTGGGATATTTAGCTATCAGTTCGAACATTCATCATTGCATGTCACATACTTTATGCTCAGCGCATGTGCACGCCTTGTTGGAGAACTAAAATTAATAATAAGTCGTAGTTGTAGTAAATAACCATTATTATCATTCAAAACGCGCCGTGCTGTCGAATCAAACGTGTTTTTATTAGCATACAATTTTTCATTATGTTTTAGTTTATTATTAACTTATAGAGATTTTTCAAAGAATTAGTTGAAATAACGACATAATGTACGTAGTTATTTGTAAAATTAATAACAAAATCATCTTTTATTCTAAGAAATTATGAATGAAACTTGTGGGCGTTCCCGAATTTATCTCACTTTATAAGACGATTCCTCTAACATGTTAACTATTTTGTATTACGTCCACGAATGGGTGCCAAAACACAATTTCGTTACTTTGCTTAAAATTACAAGCAATGGAAATGAAACATTAAGATTTCTTCTTGAATAACTGAGAGTTTTCTTGTAATTTTCACAATCGTCTAACGTGGGTATGTCCGGCTGCCACGCTGTTTTGTTTGTGACATGTTGTTTTTAAACCGCTACGTGGCATTTAACACGTATTATCTATTTTCATGGCTATGACGAACACGTTTCACGCAACAAAACAAGAAAGTAATTGATTTTATTAATAACAATATATAGTGATGGTGTTGTTTTGAAACACGTATGACTATTTAAATAATTCCTTAAATGTAAAAAAAATATCCTTGCAGAGTTGAATGTGATATTCCTTATAGAATTCTTAACAACCCAAACATCTTATTTATCTTTGTTACATCTATGTACATATGCCCAATTTAATGTATCTATGTAATATCATTAAGGTATAGAGTTTTGACATGAAAGATACAACTTTTAGACGTATAGTATATACAGACACCTTCTCTTTTAGTTTCTGGAGTTTATAAAGGTTATGTGCACTCTTTTATGATATAAAAAAATATGCCCCATTTCACAAGTCACTGACATGCTATTTAAAATTAGACCTAATTCAAAATTAAATTACAGCGTCAACGATTGCGATAATATTTATCAAAACCACGAGTCTCGCTGCGTATGTTTCGAAGATGATTGTTTTGATTTAGCGGCAAAGAGCTTTGGAATGAAAAATGTTTAATACATTGGCACGGCGGTGTAAGTGCGATGATGGTGCTTGCGCAAGCGCCGCCCGCCCAACGGCGCGCCCGCGAAATGCGCATTCGTGAAACAAGACTCGAACAATAAGGTTGCACCTACTGCTATTTCAGTGATAAGTGTATATAAGTCATAATATTCAAGAGAAAGAAACGATTCTAGCATTCAATTTAATTTTATAAACGTGTATTAAGTCGACATATAAACATGGGAATGATTTCGCGAGTGCGTGGACGCATAAGAAGTGATTCTTTCTCGAAGTTTCATCCACTTAAATCTGAAGATAAAATTGCAAACATTGGTATGTAAAATGAATAAATAGATAATTTATTAAATAGTGATTTTATTTATCTTGTTTGTGATTGATTGATTGTGAAAGATTGTGTACCGAACGAAATAGTTTTTAAAAAATATGTATTCATTGATCTGAAATTACTGAACATTATGTTAAATCTACTATATTTTCCAACTTTACTATGAATAACAAAAAAAATCACGAATTCTTAATAAATTTGTGTGGTGCCAGTAATGCTAAATAAAGATATACATATTGAAATGATTGTTCAACGCAAGCGTAAAATTATTACAGTCACATGGGGTGACTTTTGTTTTCATTGTGCTCTGTGTCTATTTTTTCACGGTCATAATATTATGATCGTGAAAAATATATATCACTCTGTGAATATTAGTTTGCGTATTGTTTTTATAAACAATATAAGACATGTATCTCCACCTATTCGTTGTAAAATAGCGTGGCGGAGTAATTTCCGTATCTTTCACTTTAACAGAAAGCTTTTTTGGGCTTGTCACTTTTACAGTCTTACTTGTAAGCTACATATGTGTATTTTCAATTCGGTCGAATATGTAATATCACAATAGAACTAATTAAATTATTTATAGAATGACTGCTAATCCCCTACTATTGTTTCCAGTATGGTTGATATCGTTGGTATTTTTACTCCCGTATTGGGCACCCCGAGGGCTGTTGGTCGCGCTGGGCGGCGCGTGGCTGATGGCGGCGTATACTTGCTTAGTATTGCCGCTGCTCATCTCCGCCAACTACCACTATCCTGCTAGATGGTACCCTGCCGTCGCTAAAGTTGTACGAAGTAAGTGAATATTATATCCAAAGTAATTTTTAATTCACAACACTAGCTACGACTAACTATTATCCGTATAGTAACAAAAGTATGTATTTAAATTATTTGTTTAAAGTCATTATGTGATAGACTTATAAATCTAGACTCATGTTCCATACAAGAAAAGCTAAAAATTTTAATAGTTTGCTTCGTATTATTACTTTATATATATTATCGCGTCTACTTACATGTACTTATGTAGAAGTAAATAGTAGCCATTAGACTTTGAAACACTTCAATTCATAAGCAATTTGGCATTACTTTGAATGATGTTTACCAGCAGTCGTCATAGATTTCTGACATTTCAATTTAACCAATAAATATTTTAAATAATTATTTTATGTAAGCTTTCGACCTTATAACAAACGAATAAAGGAAAAAAAGAACTCTCTTTTAGTGTATGTGTTATCTATATATTAGATATAATGATGTCATGAAACATAGTTGGTACCACGAGTTTTAATTTTTCCATGTACTTATCTTATCCAAAAACGCAATTTGCACGTGCGCCACATATTTGTTTGTAAACAAGGGGTGCGCCAATAGGTCCTATCGCTGCTGTCGACGATGTTTATAAGATGAAAATAACTACTACTATTTTTTAATATAACAATTGTATACAACGGCGCAAATATGTCTTTTGCGACTACAACCATATGAAATTACTCCTAATCTACACAAATACGTTACTATGTAATATGGTACAAATGGTCAAGAATGACCACTGTGCAACTGAAGCCATATAAAACAACGTGTATACTATATTCGACTGAAGTGTTTTTATCTCTTTCTTTACAAGATCTAAGCTAGTAGATAGACATTAACTTTATATGACCCGTTTTGAAAAAAAAATCAAAGAATCAACTTACATTTTATTATATTTAAAATTATTTACATATGAAAGACATAAATCAAATATTCAATTAAAAATAAACATATCAAAGTTTATTTGTATTTTAGGAATCGGGTCACGGCGGTTTTTGATATTGAAAAATTTGTGAGGCAAATCTTCTTGAAAATATTTTACTGTCTTGTCATCGAGATAAATGTTTTGCGAACTGAGACATTGAGCACTGGTCGTGACTCATTGGTTTATTTAAATATTAATTTTATATGTACTCTCAATTGATTTGATCGACTTATGTACATAGTTTTGTGATTGATTACTGTTAGCTTATATACACCTTGGAGCGGGTCAAGGTTTGCGTTTGAGTTTGCAAACAAAACTAAGTACTAGATCCTTGTTAGATGTTTTGTATGATATTTAAGATTTTGTTTTGTTTCAAGAATTTTAACAAAAGGCCTTATAAGGCCTGGCCTGAAACTGTCCTGATTATATTTTAAAAAAAAGTAAGTATAACATAATGTAAAAGAATTAAGTAACTCTAGAAGTAAAAGTAAAGAAAATTAAGTATATTTCGGAATTTTTACCACCTAGAAAAGTACCTATTATAACTATATTCAAATAATTATTTTCTATATTAAAATGCTGTGATAAGATAGATTTTCGTAACTGTAAGACATTAAATCAAAAAATATATACATTCACGCTTATAAATATACGAAAAAAAAATGTAATTGGGTACCTACTTCAGTACTTAAACTATTTATCTAAGATTAATATTCTAGCAAATGGATTCAACGTTGATTTATTGGTGCGGTAAACATTTTTAATCTATCGTATCACATCAAAAGTAAAATCAAAGTACGATTGAAAATAGTTTATATCGTAAATGCATCGTGGTGTTTACATATAGCTACACATGTAGTTATGTGGAAGAGTCAGGTCATTGTCGAGAAGCTGAATGGAGCAACGGAAGCTGGCCCCGAGCCAGCGTATTTGCGTCAGTCCAATTTACCAGTGCCTTTTTGACTTTTAAAAAACATTCTTTTATTCCTTCATGCTTAATATTTACGAAAATTTTCTCTAACGTTCTGCTTGAAACATATTTTGTATAGTTGCAGTACTATATAATAGAGTACTATATATTTAAATAGTTAAAAAAAGATAATCAAGCCAAGGCAAGCTTATCAAGTAAATTTTTATTGAAAATTCAAACATTTACGATTGAAAGACATATTACTAACATGCTACTACATACTGTTTTTAAATTATTTCATATCTGTTTGTTCGCTTATTACTTCTAAATCGGCGAACCAGGCTTGCTAGTTCAATAATAAATAATTAAATAGTTTTGAAAACAGTAACGGTAAATTATTTTCTTGTGCTTTGTTTAAGTATGTGTTTATTAAATTGGTTTAACTTACCAGAGTTTTGATGTTGAATGGGATTTTTAGTGTTGCTTCCAATGGGTGGCTGCTCTGAACTGCTTTTACTGAGACAAGGGTTGGTCTTTTATACTAAACAACCCCTTGAAAAATTATTATTAAAAAATATGGTCAGTGATATGTCACATTCAACAAACAAAATTTCATTAAACAGAATAAAATATTAGGAATATATTTTTCATAAAGCTAAAAACAATAGTTTTAAAGATAAAAATACTTGTATATAGGTAGATCAATAATTATTAAGTAAGTCAATTATCAATCAATAATAAAAAATAAGCAACTCGCTTCGATGCATAAGTTAATAATAAATTGAATTATATCATGTATTTTAACTTAAAGTAATGAACGAACAAAATTTTCAAATGCAAAATGACACGAAATGCAATATTACTGTATAAAATTAATATTATCCGCTCCTGATTATTTACTGCATTCACCTTTTCATTATTTCTGCTATAAGCTGTTTTTTATCATAAAAAAATATGTAAATAAGCAAAGTTCTTTGAATCGGAAAAGTTTCAGTGGTCAATACATCGTGACAGTTATAGCCTTGAAATTGTGTCGCTAAGAACATTATTTTTAATAAAAGTAAGATTTAATGATTAATAAAGAATCGAAATAAATTAAGAAATAAATAAAAAAAAATATATAAAAGACATTAAGCGTATAATTTTTGCATTATCATAATTATAGATCACGGTACTAATCGTATTTCAGATAAGCGGTAGGTACCGAATATCGGACACTGAAAACGAATTATTACCAAATCGATATTACTTGATTTACACAAGTTAAACTATCAACATCAGTTATTTATCATTCATGTTATTCTCAACTAGTTTCGCCTAGGTACCACTAGCAAAAAAACACCAAATTCTTTTTGAAAAAACGAACGATCGATTAAAATATATTTTGATAATTGCTGTTTGCTTAATTTTTTCCTGATTTAATCTATTTGACTATAAATTACCTCGCGTAATCCTGTGCGCGTATCGAAATTGGGAATTGTTGATCTACATTATTAGAGTATTTTCATGGAAATGGCATACATACGAGAACACCATTGCTAGGAATATATCATAACAGTAAATGACGTCTATGAAATGATGTCTATGGAAAAGTCGCTAGTAGTACCCCTCGCTAGGATATATTACGCGTCCTAGCTCTCATAAATATATCACTAATATAAAGTAACTAAAGACAAGAAAGAACCCAACCTTATAGTCTTAACATTTATAAATACATTCAACTAACGAGTTCTCTTTTATTTTGCTTTACGTTCGTGAAAATTGTCGCTTAAATTCTGTTATTTAATTTAATTAATTTTTTTAAATAATCACTTCATATTAAATAATAAGGATATTTGATCATTTTGTTACAGAGCTCATGCGCCGTCTTCGCGCTCCTACTGCATATGTGCTAGGAGTTTTGAAAGCAGCGTATGCGCCAATTGATCGCGCCGAGAAATTGTTTCTTCAAATGAACAACCTTTCCACTATGATAAGTCAGGTAGACATTAAATATATATTTTGATGTGATACTCATATACATAAATATTATTCAAATTAAAGATAAAAAAATAATTAGCTACTACATCTGTTCATGTAATTGTAATTATGTCTATTTTTAATTACAATATTTAAATGTAGGTTTAAGTAAAATATTTAAGCTATAGGTTCCCAAAGATGGTGGTACCTTCTTCCTCCTCAGTGGGCTTTCTAGATGGTCGGCATCATTTATAAAAATTGATTTGCGTCATCAAGCAGAAAAAATTATGAATATACCTACTTATATATTATAATTTTCGACTAAAGTTTCCGTATTTTTTAATCCGTTGTAGGAAATAAACACACAAACTAATCAAAGAAATGAATTAAGCACACACTTTATTCTTATCTCATCTTTATTCCGTCTTTGTTATATTTTTTACTAATTTTAGATTTAATAAGAGAAGAAAATGTATTACAATATATATGCTTTACTATGTAGAAAAAATTTGGATACCTATGTTTTTTTTTAAATATTGTTATTATTTACTAATTAATATTGTTTTCTGTTTCAGTTGCTCATATTCACTGCATGTGACCGCCTCCTTGTATTCCGTGGAAGGTTGACTTGCCTGTACTCGTTAATGTTCTACAACGTTGTCACATACTCCGTCAACTATGTACGTGAAATTTGCACTAAAGAAGACTGGTCCCCGTATGTCAACGTGACTCGTCATTCCCGAGTTAAGCATCTTGCAATGTCCGCCACCAAAATAGTCTTGGAGTGGACCAAAGCAGTTACTTTTATAGTTACTATGACTTTTATTCTTCTAACCCTAGGATTGGAACAAGGCCTGGAATACTTCCGTCCGACAGCATTGTACACGATTGTTACTGGAACTTATTATCTTCTATCAGAAAAAACATTCCTCGAACTGTGGCCGATAGCTTTGTCCGCATTAAAATTAGAACGACTCGAAGGCATGGAGACGCTTTATTGCGGAGTTTGGGCCAGAGGCATCACGACGGCCATAGCAGTCCCCCTGGTACCGGCGCTCGCATGGAACGAACGCTGGAGATTAGCATTTCTAATCATGTATCTTTGTGTCATTGTGCACGGACGTCATAGACTCGGTGAAGCACTCTCCAAGTTGAATGAAGCTCAGGGCTCTTTAGCGAGGTTTAGACAAGCAACTTCTGAAGAACTCTCTACACTGGAAGACGTTTGTGCTGTTTGCCTTGGCACAATGAAATCGGCGAGAGTGACGCCGTGCGCTCATTTCTTCCACGCGGACTGTTTAAGAAAGTGCCTGGCCACTTCCGATAGATGTCCAATATGTGTGAGGGAATATGTGTTTTGTTAGAAAACTTAAAAAGACTGGTTGTTTAAGATTCATAAAACATTCTTGTTTGAACTATTTGGACGCGCCTTTTTGTCTGACATTTGTGTGATAAAGTTAAAGTAAGATTAGAATTATAAATGTTTAAGTAAATAAAATGATAGGCTGAGTCACTAGATATACCTAGCGACCTCGAAACGAAGAGATAATTTAATATTAAATTATAACGCAAGCATGAGGATATGTTTTGTATTCACAAGACGATATATTTTAATTTACTTTAATGCTTTTATAAAATATATGCTTATCTATATATATCGTAGTGCTTTTAATCGTTGGAAAAAAATTGATATAAAAATAAATAGTTACACAATTTCAAAAAAATAAAGTAAACCTTAATTAGACATATTTTCATAATCTGATTTTTTAACTAAATTATGTGACTAGTTGTTAAATGAATTAATTTTTGACTGGAAAATCAATGTGATGTGAGAATCAAATCAGTATTATTTAAGTTAAATTATAAAAAAGTATAAACTGAAAATTTCCACGAAAGTGGAATTTGGAAAGGAGAAAAACTACATCAAAATCAGTTGTACACTTTTTTTACAACGGAAAAAAATTTAGAAGCATATCAATGAGATAATTATTGTTTTATATTTGTAACTGTCCATGAAATATGAAGGTATTAAGAAACAGGATCAGTTAAACATAGTTATAGTTATTTTTTACAAACACAATAAAATGTTTTATATTCAAAAGAAAAAAAAAACAATTAATCAATTTTAGTTTTAAGTCGCTATCCTATAGTCGTATCTTTGACACTTTATTAAGTATCTCTAACAAAATACTTCAACTAATTATTGTAAACGAATTTTACAATTTGCAATTTCCAATGGGAAGAATATATATACTTTTTTTATTAACCCAAAATTTACGGTTTTAAGTAAAATAGTTTCTGCAAAAATCGCTCATAGAAAATCTGACACACCTACGGGAGTTCATTACTAAAAACGAATTTTACCTAGCATGATGACTTATTAGAGGATTAAACACAACTATAAACTTTTCGTAAGGGTAAGGTAATTAAATGATTAGCTCCATTGATTTTGTAGGAGTGTCATATTATTATTTTTAAATTGATATCTGTTTCATAAAATATTATTTTATAAAGAGTAGCGCGTATGCACGCCATACTATGAGAAAAAAAATATTTTATAAATATTTAAAAAAAAACGAGGTAAATGGGTGGCTGTATTTAATCTATTTATTATTATATCGTATTTTCGATTGTCAAGCCCAAAAGCCGTCATTATGTATAATATTGTATATAATTATTTTGATATAAAATATATATATTTATAAATTATTTTGTTTTAATACAAACCTCTTTACTGGCTCTTAAAACAAGTTTGTGAACTTCGACAGCAGTAGATTCTCAAACTTTTAGTCCACCCCAAATAAGTATGCACGTTTGAAGGCATAAATAAATCTTGTGACGCCTCCATGGAGGTTGATATTTTTGGTAGATTAAAAATTTAATTTATAAACATACTGTTAAAGTTAATGAAAATGAATGTAATTTGGTGCTACTGATAAGAACTAGAAAGGGCATTTTGGTTTAATCAGTACTTACTCTTCGAGCGTGTTTAGTTTCTAAGGTAAGAACGTACTTAAATTCACTCAAGTCCATATTATTTTGTTAGATTTTATAATATAATACTAAATTAATAGAAAATTATAAATCATCTATAACTAATTAGTACAACTTAGATTTTGGAGGAAATTCGATCATAGAATGTGACAAAATTAAGGATATTTCCTAAATTTTTTGTTTTCCGTCCTTAATTTAAAGTAGTCAGTTACAATAGTTCGTTAAAGTTTTTAATATATTTGAGTAAGTAACTACAACCTACTTATTTATTTACAAAGATGTTGATTCTCTTTTACATTGTTTTTTATCCAACAAATAATGGATTCTTAATACTATGCATATTAACTTATTATAAGAATGTTCCATGCTTTTATAGTTAAAGGAAATTACTGGAAATGTGGAAAATTCCTTCAGTCTACTGCGCATGTATAATAAATAATCCGCTACCACAGCTTCCCAAGTACGCGAAGATTCATTGATCCAAGTGTGGCTTAGAGTGGGTTATGTAAGAAAAAATCAATAGGTAAACGTTAAATGAATAGCTTTTCAATATTCTTTTTTGTATTAAAGCTCATTCAAGAGGGAATTATCAACTGAATGGTGCAATGGTATATATGCTGCAGAAAAAGTGTCTTACACAATATTTCAGGTTATTTCAATTTAGCTTATTAAAACTTTTCAAAGTTAAACTGTATAATACTCTAAGCACAAGTTTTTAGTTTAAATGGCGTTGCCATGACATCACACGTTACGTCACGCGATATATATTGCAGGTTGCAGTTTTTAAATAGTCGTCCTTATCGCACATGAAGTATCGTCACTATAACCGGGACAAGAAAGACGCAAATTACAATTTATTTTGGTGCTATCTCTTTCTGGCATAGGATTCTCGCGCTCATAACAAAAAAGTCGTATGTAGCGAATTGAATTCTATTTGAGTCAGTCCGTCAGTCGTCGCGTTACGTCTTGTGGTTACTATACGTAGTTGAAAATTTGGTAGAAATTAAATTATTTTTAACCAGTTACTGTGAAATAACAATTTTATCAATTAAAATGTGAATGGTCTGCTTTGCAAAATACAGGAATACATTAATCGCCTTATGGATGTTTGATAACAAGGTTTGTATCAAACTCACTTATACGTTTAGATTTTTTTGATAAATGACTATTGATAAGTAAACAATGTTTCGGATATAGAATGATAAACTTCTGAAAATTAAAATAGCAGATATGTGTATATTTAAAATTTTTAAAGTATAAAACTGTTTTCTTTGGTTTTATGTTAAACTAACCTAAGTAATGTTTAGTTTGATCATAATAAATAAGCCTTTGCCGCGGCTTCACTCGCGATAACATAAATTTTGTTATGCTTTTAAAAAGTTATCTTTCTATCCCTCGAGAATAATACTGTTTTAACACTGCGTCCGTTAGTTTATCTTGGAGATCGTGAATGCAAAATTTCATTATGATTTATTTAGTACTTAGTTGAGAAGTTGAGGCATGGAAGTGGAACAAACAAACAAACTCATATTGCATTTATGCCTGTCGATTCTTATTAGCTGAAACTTTATTGTGAGAAAGAAAAAACAAAGATAGATATTTAAAAGACAATAGAAAAACGAATACGGCCAGAATTACGATATTTTACTTTTTGTTACAAGTGTAGAATTTTTTTGGGTACATATAGGTTACTTATTCCAACTAAACCGACTTCGTACTGCTGCGTATCATCTAAAACGCCATTGAAGTTTAAAATTTTGCTAATTCGAACAATTTTATTCATAATTAATTTCATTGAACTATGTTGTTCATCTTTATTTAGGTTATTTGGTGTAAGACAAACAGGGTAAACTTAACATCTAAATAAATATTATAAAGGGGTTTTTTTTGTAACTTTGTATGTAGGTAATCTTTCAAACTACTGATCCGATTTGAATTTTTTTTTGCGTTGGATAGGCCATTTATTTAGGAGGGTTTTAGGCTATATTACAATACGCTACAACTCAAAGAAACGAAGCAAGAACCATAAATGTAAAACCGCGGGGGCAGCCAGTTTTAAATAAATCTGTAGGTATATAGGCAGCTTCATGTAGGTATATATGCAGCTTTCGTTAACTTTTTGTTAGTTAATTTTAGGTATACATATAAGTAAAAAAAAAATTAAATGAAAAAATAATTTATGCCGATAGGAACACCAAAAACGGTATTATGTAGGTAGCATTATTATGCAACAAACAAACCTGACCTCCAGAATTTTATAACTCTTTAACCTTGTAGACTAAGCTGACATCACATTTCAGAGGACCTCTGGCTAACTTGTGACATGTTGTTCAAGGGCCTGGGATATTTTCTAATAGTAATATGAACATTGTTTTACAGCGTTATCTATGTTCTATATTTTTAATCCACTTTTACAGTAATAAATTAATAATATAAAGACGTGAAATTTATTTGTTTGTTTATAATATCTGTAATTGTTGGTGCTATTATAGTAAATAAATCCTTTCACTGATACCAAGCTACATTATACCGAAAGAGTATATACTATGTTTATTTTAGGAGATATATAATGACGGCCGCTCAGGTATAATGGTAGTGTATGTGCTTTATCGCAAATGGCAATAAAATCAGTAACTTGTCCATATTTGGACTAGAATAATAAGCATTGTCTGCTTGTTACCTAACTACATTGTTACAAAATATTTTTGACAATTTTTAGGGCTCCGTACCTTAAAAGGAAAAACGGAACACTTATAGGATCACTTTGTTGTCCGTCTGTCTATCTGTCTGTCTGTCTGGTTGTCAAGTTGGACGGGCGTATTATGTTGAAACTAATATCATATACTCAAGTCTACGATGACATGCTGCTGTGAAAAAATTAAAGTGCTAAGTCAACGCAATCAAAAGATAAAGGCAAATATGTCGAATATGTATAAATAATGGAAAAAATCCGAAAACTATAAATTTCTGTTTGTGTGTCGGTCAGTCTGTACATCTGTCTTCCAACCTTTTTCTCGGGAACGCGTAAATGAGTCAAGTTGTAAATTATATCAAATATTCA